>JAQISU010000110.1:1565000-2765000 GCA_029339505.1 Unio delphinus
AATACTCCAGATCATTTTCGGAAAAAAAGATGGAATAATATTTGCCTCAGTTGATACGGAATTTGATTCCAGATGTCAGAATTTGGAAACCTATTTATAACAATTGCTTGTTTTCAAATCATAGACTGAATTTAAATTATAGTGAAGCCGGCCACGGAGGGTCATTTGTTCAGTTGATTTAGTTGTTCCCGTGGGGAAGGAATGGTGCCACATCCCCACGGGCATTTGTGCAAACAAAGTGCACTTAATTAATTTGGGCGTCATGTAAAACCACTAAAAAATGATTATTGACATGGATGTAAGCCCCTGGGTGGGTGGGAATAGACCCAACACACACACACCCTATCAACCAATTGGTATGCTTGTAACAAAGCGGAGGTGCAATGGCACCAAATAATAGCGAGAGAAAAATAGTCTTCTCATATCGCTATGTTGGTGGGCTCTGGACGAGGAAAAGGAGGAAAAGGTCCCGGAGGTCGGCCAGCCGATGTCGTAGATAGATGTCGTTTACGCCCTGGAACGCCCTAGCCATACTTATTTCAAATTCAGTCCAGTTATACTAATGGACAAAAATAATACCAATAACGTGTAAACCATCAGTGCAATTGAGTAAAATTTTATAAGTTGTATAATTTTCCTAAAACTTAACTTCGAATAATACTAGTACGTAGTGTACATAAATTAATTCCCTAACTATTTTATGCTAAGTATGTCTATGCGACATATATAGTTGTGTCACTGTTAGGTTAGAATAGCTTGTAAATTTTGATGCGGTATTTCGAAAAAATTGTGTTTGATTTTCAAAAGAGCTTGTTCGAAAAGGATTCTCTAGCCAATTTGAGAACCCTATATGGCAAATAAATGGCAGTGATTGAAAGAGCCCTTAAAAGGGCTAGTACTCATCGTAAGAAAAAGTACCACGCTTGCACTCGATCTTCACCAACTTGGCGGCTGTTCTCCCCTCCTCCCGTGTACTTCGTGGAGAATAAATTCCGTGACGGGTGGCGATGTAGTTTGCAGCATCAATGTGATGTTGTAGGGGTTGCTCCTCAAAGGCCTCGTAGTAGTGGCGTGTTAGTATAGTATGAGCGAACTGCCATTGCTGAAGTCTTGGTGGCGAAGTTTGCAGCGACCAGAAGCCTATGTAGGTTACTGCCGACAAAAACCCAGCTGCTTTTCTCTTATTCGTCAAGAGTTGTTGCAGTCCTAGTTCGCTGCATAACTTCCCCATCAATTCCTCCTTGTTTTTTTCCGGCATTCTCGCCCTCTTCACTGGTGTCTCCCATTTTTCCTTTGGGGTGGTGGTAGTGGTGGTGGTAGATTCCTCAAACTTTTTATCCAGGTTTTCTGCCAACCCTGGCGGATGAGTGGGGGTGGGTGTTGATGTAGTTATCACCCCCTTTGTCCCCTTCCCCTTTCCTTTCTTAGTAGTGGGTGGTGGTGGTGGTGGTGATGGCTCAGGTGCAGGTTGAATTATTGGTGACGTGACCACCTCCGCCGTCTCCTTTTCGTAGAAAAGCACCTGCAGGTGTTGAGATAGCGCCGCTATCTGTTCTTGAAGTGCCTTGTTAGAGCCCTCCTGTACAGCAGACTCCACTGTGGGATTCTTGGGGCTCGGTACTTCTTGAACTGCTGGTTGAGGGGTGGGTGTGTTGTGGCCCGGTTCGGTTTCCCGCCACCGCCGTTGTCTACCTCTGTACTTAGGTTCCCCTCTGTATTCCTTTTGTTTTTTTTTTTTTTTTTTTTTTTCCCATATTAGCAGCAGAGAAGTTCTTTTCCCTGCTGCTCTAAGGCTCCAACCTGTTGCCTCAAGCAGCCCAATGCCAAATATAGCATTAAGGGCTTGCTGCGGGATAATTTCCATCGCTAGCGTGGTCAGTAGTGACATGTTGCTTGTTGCTTCGTTCGCTGCAGACTCTTTCAAATCCTATTGACAAAGATTCGTGCTGGGCAAAATCAACACTTAATGTTTTCCGCCCATTATGCGACGGAGTAATCAGTGTAGCATGGACAAAAAATAACAGCGAGTCATAAACCATAAGTTAAAAGTGGCAGTTAATGGAACAGAAACAAGTTCCCCGAACTTATTGAAGTGATCGGAACTTTTTTATAAAACCAAATTCTGTTTATCAGATGTACTATTTATAGCAAAGGAGACTGGGAAAAGAATTCGTGGAAGCCAACACGATTTGAATTTCATGAGTATATACAATTAAGTTGCTGTGAATATGGACACAACTAGTGTGGCTTGGTATGTCACAAATGAAGAAAGACAGGCAAGTACACAAATTTATGCTGGCAAATCCACCAACAGCAACAAAATCCAGATATACCAGTGCCAACAACATAGAATTTAAGTGTCTCAAGGCTTCCGAAAATGTTGGGAAAAAGGCCAAGCGGAAACGGCCAGCATCAGAACGGACTAAAAAGTATTATAAATGACCAATTGGAGAAAGTAATGTACTTTCAGATTATATCGAATCAATATAATAAGGAATACAGTTAATTATTAGGTATATGTGTCCGTGTGTGTGTGTGTGTGAGAGAGAGAGAGAGAGAGAGAGAGAGAGAGAGAGAGAGAGAGAGAGAGAGAGAGAGAGCTTTTGTATGACAATAGAATATTTGCTACATTTGGTTTTGGTCATTTATATATTTTATAGGTCGTCATTACAGGACTGTAATCTCCACTCAATTAATAAATAAATGACAAATCTCTCCATCGCATCGCTTCGCTCCATCTCTCATCGTGTAGTATTTGGCGGGGCGATGGAGCGATGAAGTGATGCGACGGCGAGATTTGTTGTTTATTGTGTTCATTAATTGAGTGGAAATTACAGTCGAAATGTATAATACTAGTAAATTGCATTTGTATTTATTATTGATCAATCTGAGACAAGAACGCGAATTTGTAAAGAAGAAAGATCGGGGGAGGGGAGAACGTGTTTAATTTATAGATGAGAAGGTAGACACAATACGATTTAGTGTAAATTTCGAGTCTAGGACATCTCCCCCCCCCCGACTCCCCCTCCCGGACATTTCCCCCCTGGACTTTCCTCCCCCCCCCCATCAAATAGGACTTTCCCCCCCCCCCCAGTCATTTCCCCCCTGACTGAAAAGGTCCCAGAAAAAATGATACAAGATGATAATGGAAATTATGAGAACAAAGTATTACAATTCAAACGTTTTATAAACATGCTGAATTATTTTCATGTTGAGAAAATTGTCAGATCAGGTCTCAGTTCGTTTCATGGAAATGCAGATGTTGAAAGAAGTTTTGTCATATATTTGACAAAAGACTGAACGCTATAAATGGACAATGACTTACCGAAGATGCTTTCATAATGTGCAAAGAAAATATTACTGATATTCTATAAACTCAGCTTACTTGTTGTGCTGTAAAGAAATCACCAGGTATGTATGAAAATTAGGTTGAGGTGGAAAAAGCTGAGTCAGAATGTAACAGAATTGTTACCGAGAGGAGGGTGGATTAAATGAACAATACAAACACAATTTGTGAAAGAAAATATAAATTTATGTAATAAATTATAAATGAAAAAAATACAGATGTAACAACACAATAATTCACGCGCTCAACCCACAATTACACTCACAACCATTCACAATACATGAATAAATTAAATAACAATACAAAAGGAATCACAAATGTAAAGGGATCTCTTGGATTATACACAGATCCAAGAATCCTTTACGAAAGTTAAATAAATGCAAGTATGATTTACGAAAAAAATAAACACAAACGACAAACTATCTATCGCACGATGGATTGCGATAACTAGCACGATCATATACTTGTATTCAATCAAGTTGCTAGCTTTTATTGATATCTATGTGATCACTTGAAATATTATTGCGATCTGACATAAACATGCAAATACAACAATGTATTAAATTATATCACAATTTCAATACACCTATGTGTCTCCCCTGTATAACCGCACGATTCAGCAACAGTTGAATCGTCTCCCAGTTTCCCCGAGAACCGAGGGTTGACCAATACTATTATCGGACGTTTCCCTACACGGATCCACCACAGTTATACGTTCAGACAGCATACAACATCTACCCGAACCAACGGTTCCTCACTACCCTAGATGTCGACCCGGACGTTTTACAACTCTAAGACAGCTCCGACACTCGGACTTCTAGCTTTCCGGATATTTACATGTTACACAGATATTGACGAACAGACAGTTCGACACACAGACAGATACTTCAATTCCGTTTGCACAAATTAACGGCACAAGCACATTCAGATATTTATACAGAGATGTTCCAGAACAAACAATAGATGTCCCACAACAAATCAAACGATTTCAAAGACGTTTATCAAAAGATGGTATCAGATGTGTTTAACAGCTACGGTATCAACGATGTTATTAGCAGCTACGGTATCAACGATGCTATTAGCAGCTACGGTATCAACGATGCTATTAGCAGCTACGGTATCAACGATGTTATTAGCAGCTACGGTACCAGAAACAATGTAACAACTATGTTAGCAGCTACGGTATCAGAGACGGTATCAACGATGTTATTAGATGCGCTATCAGTGATGAACTTCTACGGTATCAACGACGGAATCAGCTGGAATCAGACTGAATCAGACCCTTTGGCTGGAGATTTGCAAGACGAGGTTATCTATCCTTCGATTAGATATTTGGGTTCCCGTCAAAATTTATGATAAATCCTAAGCCTTATATACTCTCAATAGGTGAACATAAATCACATCGAGCTTGCCGTACACCACGTAAAACGAGTATTTCGGATTTCATGTAAATTACAAATTGGCACATGCAAATCGTTACACGCCACTTAATCACCCCAGGTAATGCGTGTACGACGAAATCAAGAAAATGGTGAGTTTCGTTTGCAATTCAAGTACAACAAAAATCAGTTCAAATTTTCGCCTAATTCTGTGACAATACCTCCCCCCTAAGAATAAAAATGTACACATTTTTAAAACTAACACAGAATAGAAGAAAAATAACTACTGATGATATCTTACAACATTTACACTGGTTATACTACAAACTGGATTTTATTACTGGGCAAATTCATACAAATTTCCCATCATGCCCTACTCAAGTAGTCTGCGCCTATATTTTCAACTCCCCTTATTGACATTGTCGCTTTGTCTCTTGATATACAACTTGAGCATATTCGCATGGAATGTTTTTACACTACCGTCCATGTCAATTTTATAGTCCATGTCACCTTTTACTTCTTTAACTTCATATGGACCTTTCCACTGGACTAATAACTTATTCGAACTCGTTGGAAGAAGCAATAGCACCTGATCTCCCACAAGAAATTTCCTATTACGCGCTCTGCGGTTGTAATACTTGGCATATCTGCGCCCCGATTTAATCAATTCGTCACGTGCCATCTGGCATGTACTCTCAAGTTTGTTTCTTAGATCTAACACGTACTGGTAAGTCGTTTTTATTTCCTCGTTCGAGACATCACCAGTCCATAGTTCGCGTAGTATCCGCATCGGGCCTCGAACCGTTCTACCATACAACAGTTCAAAGGGTGAGAACCCTAAACTTTCCTGCGGTACTTCACGGTACGCGAACAGAACAGCGTTTAAATAACGGTCCCAGTCTTGCGGACGTTCCGCGCACATCTTTCGCAGCATGCTTTTCAGGGTACCATTAAACTTCTCTACCAGTCCATTGCACATCGGATGGTATGGGGTAGTGTTTAGCTGTTTGATGGATAACAGCCTACTTATTTCACCCATGAGGTCAGAGGTGAATTGGGCACCACAATCAGTGAGGATTTCCTCTGGCACCCCTACCCTACTGAAGATATCAACTAATGCTTCAGCTACCCTTTCCGTTTCAATAGTTGGTAACGCTACGGCTTCAGGGTATCTGGTTGCGTAGTCAACCAGAGTAAGTATGTACCGATTCTTTCTTTCGGTAACTGGGTGTATTGGTCCTACAATATCTACTGCCACTCTTTTAAACGGTGTATCTATTAATGGCATCTGTCCCAAGGGCACCCTTGTGACCCTTCCCTTACAGACGGTTTTCTGACATACGTCGCACGACCTACAGAACCGTGTGACATCGCCATTAACACCTGGCCAGTAGAATTCAGCGACTACCCTGCTAGTGGTCTTAGCCTTACCTAGGTGTCCTGCCATGCTTGACTCATGCGCCACCCTAAGTACTTGAGATCTATATCTCTGGGGTACGACCACTTGCCAATACTTCTTACCCTCCCGAGCGCTAAACTCCCTATGAATTAATCCGTTCTTGCGTACGAATCTAGAGCTACCCCCACGCTTGCAATGTTTAATCGCGCCGGACGTGATTTTCTCAACAATTGTTCTGATGGATTCATCACGTTCTTGCTCTTGTTTGAAATCATCACGGGAAATTCCTGAGATCGATTCAGGGACTATTAATTTATGAAACGCGGATTTCTCTCGCCGTGTTTGCGCTCGCGTTTCGACTGCCTGGGCCAAAGGTATTTTAAAATCGGCCATGGTTGGCAGACGGGAACCTTCAACATTACCGATCGTCAGATCGTAAATAGGATTGTCCATACAAAGGGCATCAACAGTTCCCGTTAAGAAAGGTGTTTTTACTGTGATCCTTGCTACGGGAATGCGACCCATCGTCTGATCAAGTAACATACATGGGGATTCCCACCCGAGCATTTGGTTATCCTGCACAAGACTACGTTTGATCACTACGCTCGTACAACCAGTATCACGCAATACCACGACTTCTCGACCGTTGACAAACCCTCTCGCGGTTGGTACACGCGCTTCAGGAAATAAACACGTGCCAAGTGAATGAATACAAGGTTCTACATGTACGTTGTTATCGGATATACCTTTACTTTGTATAGCCACTGCTACCTTATGTATAAGTGCCTTTCTTTTAGGACAGTCTTTTTGAACATGACCCAATGCATTACACAAGAAACACCGCACACGCTGAAAAACTGGATTCCCAACTGACCTTTTTACCTCAGCTGATTTTACAGGCTCCCTAGGCATAGGTCTTACAGACTGGTTTCCAGACTTAAAATCTTTTAAAACCACGTTCTGGGTTCCCCCATGAGCTTCGGCAAATAAATCGGCTTGCTTAGCCATATCTTTTACGTTTGTGAAGACTTTCTCCTTCAGAAATTGATCTAATTCTCGCCCAACTGTATTAAATAATTGATCTCTGAGCAAGAAATCAGTCAACCCTTCAAACGTTTTCACCGCTTTGCCGCATTCAATCCACCGCTCAAAATAGTTCGCAATTCTGACGGTGAACTGACCAAAGGTTTCTCCCTTATCGGGCTTGCTATACCTGAACTTTTTTCGAAAACCTTGTTCAGTGAGCTCGTACCTTTTGAGAAGTGCTTCCTTTAGGACGTCGTACTTAAACACATCGTCCCTAGGAAGTCGCGAGTATACATCCAGTGCTTTACCTTTTAATAAAGCACTCAGATGCAGCGCCCAGTCATTTTGACTCCACTTCTGGTTTTCGGCATACCGCTCAAACCGATGAAGATAACTATCTATGTTATCTTTTTCATCGTCAAAGGGAGGTAATTTGGGGCCCCTTAATTTGTTAGTGGCAGAATCGTGTTCTCTTCCAGATGTCGCTAATTCTACCTTACGCTCATGATCCCGTTGTTTTGCTCTTTCTTCTAACTCTAACATTTCTACTCTAGCTAGTTTATCTAACTCTATTCGCTTTTGCTCCGCTTCCATTTCCCATCCTATCCTATCCTTTTCGGCCTGCTTCTCTAATTCTATCTTTTCCCTCTCGGCCTGCTGCTCTAATTCTATCTTTTCCCTTTGGGCCTGCTTTTCTAATTCTATCTTTTCCTTCTCAATTGCCCATTTCCTATCATCGTATTCCCTTTCTAATTCCCTTGACCTTGCCCTTTCTTCCCTTTCTCGGGCTTGTTCTTCTTGAATAAATTTCCTTAAACTTTCGCCTTCATAACCGAATTCTTTGCCTAAGGCAACCAAGTCCTTAAGGGATGACATGACAATTGTAATATGAATATAGATATATAACCAAACCAATACTTTAAACACGTTTATAATGGACACACGGACCTAGGTAAACTAAACAAAAATAAACTCCAACTAGAGTATTATCTTAACAGAAGGTCACGCTCAAATATAAACATTAAATGTATACCTTCACAAAAATGATAGACAGTTCACTTAATCCAACGATCCCACTTCTGACACCATTGTAACAGAATTGTTACCGAGAGGAGGGTGGATTAAATGAACAATACAAACACAATTTGTGAAAGAAAATATAAATTTATGTAATAAATTATAAATGAAAAAAATACAGATGTAACAACACAATAATTCACGCGCTCAACCCACAATTACACTCACAACCATTCACAATACATGAATAAATTAAATAACAATACAAAAGGAATCACAAATGTAAAGGGATCTCTTGGATTATACACAGATCCAAGAATCCTTTACGAAAGTTAAATAAATGCAAGTATGATTTACGAAAAAAATAAACACAAACGACAAACTATCTATCGCACGATGGATTGCGATAACTAGCACGATCATATACTTGTATTCAATCAAGTTGCTAGCTTTTATTGATATCTATGTGATCACTTGAAATATTATTGCGATCTGACATAAACATGCAAATACAACAATGTATTAAATTATATCACAATTTCAATACACCTATGTGTCTCCCCTGTATAACCGCACGATTCAGCAACAGTTGAATCGTCTCCCAGTTTCCCCGAGAACCGAGGGTTGACCAATACTATTATCGGACGTTTCCCTACACGGATCCACCACAGTTATACGTTCAGACAGCATACAACATCTACCCGAACCAACGGTTCCTCACTACCCTAGATGTCGACCCGGACGTTTTACAACTCTAAGACAGCTCCGACACTCGGACTTCTAGCTTTCCGGATATTTACATGTTACACAGATATTGACGAACAGACAGTTCGACACACAGACAGATACTTCAATTCCGTTTGCACAAATTAACGGCACAAGCACATTCAGATATTTATACAGAGATGTTCCAGAACAAACAATAGATGTCCCACAACAAATCAAACGATTTCAAAGACGTTTATCAAAAGATGGTATCAGATGTGTTTAACAGCTACGGTATCAACGATGTTATTAGCAGCTACGGTATCAACGATGCTATTAGCAGCTACGGTATCAACGATGCTATTAGCAGCTACGGTATCAACGATGTTATTAGCAGCTACGGTACCAGAAACAATGTAACAACTATGTTAGCAGCTACGGTATCAGAGACGGTATCAACGATGTTATTAGATGCGCTATCAGTGATGAACTTCTACGGTATCAACGACGGAATCAGCTGGAATCAGACTGAATCAGACCCTTTGGCTGGAGATTTGCAAGACGAGGTTATCTATCCTTCGATTAGATATTTGGGTTCCCGTCAAAATTTATGATAAATCCTAAGCCTTATATACTCTCAATAGGTGAACATAAATCACATCGAGCTTGCCGTACACCACGTAAAACGAGTATTTCGGATTTCATGTAAATTACAAATTGGCACATGCAAATCGTTACACGCCACTTAATCACCCCAGGTAATGCGTGTACGACGAAATCAAGAAAATGGTGAGTTTCGTTTGCAATTCAAGTACAACAAAAATCAGTTCAAATTTTCGCCTAATTCTGTGACACAGAACTCGTGAAGAAACAAAAGCAAACCGAAATAGAGCAGCTTGACGGATGTAGAATACAAGACAGTAGTTCTGTAAATGCATACACACAGTGCCTGCAGAATGAATGGACAACACAGTAACTATGTATATGCACCAGCTGTGTGTGTGTGTGTATATATATATATATATATATATATATATATATATATATATATGGCAGGTTACTCGCGGGTTATGAGCGTTACTCGTATAGTATTGTACAATCCCCACTTGTCAAAGGGTAAGTGTTAAGTCCCACTTTGTCAAGGGGTATTGT
Source organism: Unio delphinus (assembly GCA_029339505.1). Lineage (NCBI taxonomy): Eukaryota > Metazoa > Mollusca > Bivalvia > Unionida > Unionidae > Unio > Unio delphinus. The sequence continues at coordinate 1,575,025 of JAQISU010000110.1, forward strand.
ACAACATATAATAATAATAACTATAACACACTCCCCTTTGATACTCGTTATCTAAGAGATGACCGTCCTCGGTATAATTGCCCGGTTCGATTATGAGAATAGATATGGTAAACTGAGCAGGTATATTGAAGAAACAACTCAGAGCCCCCGTAAAGATAAATAAATAATTTAATCAATTACATACACAATTATGAAACTTCCTTTCATTAGGAATGCACGCTGTTTAGAAATAAAACTTTTACCGAATTGCAATAAGATTTGAAATAGATTTAAATAAATTAGCCGTTCTATTACTGATAGTTTCAAATCATCATAGGATCGAGTGGTACAATCAAAGTCAATGCCTTGTTCGATTTTCATAACCTGCTATCCCTAGATCCTCGTTCACTGTTCAATTCAATGTTGTTCTAGAAGACCCTGTCTCGTCCAATCTCTAGATACTCTGCACTCGTGGATGTTTCGCTTGATTCCGGACTTGTCCACTGTATCATGCGTTCACTGCAATTTCCGTCTCCCAATTTCTTTTTCCAAAGTTTACGTCGCTATTCACGTAACTTTACGATCTTCAAAAAAAAGCTATTTTCTCCCTTTTAAAAGAAAATTAAAACAATCCTAAGTCTCTCGTTACAATGGTTACAGTTGAGACTTTCCATTATTCCTAGTTCGAAAAATCAGATATTTCTATCAGTGATATCAACTTTACGGCTAGTAATTAACTACACATGTCCCCAAATGAATGAGGCTTTGAATTCGGCCCCCATAATTTACAAAGCACATAAATTGAATACACTGTCGCTAAATCAGCACGAAATAAAAATTCGGTGAATTCACATGTATTCTCATAACCCATTAACTAATGTAATACATTAAATTCTTAGAACATAATCATTATGCAAACAAGGTGATAAATTCAAGAATTAACGTAACACTTCCTATTCATAACTCGGCATAGTGCTTTACGACATAAGTTAACACTACGCCATTCTTAACTAAGAATTAAGGTAAGAATTCCAATTCATAATTCAAAACAAATTAGTAGACAAATGTATAAAATGAAATCAATTCTGCAAATGTATCAAGTGAAATCATGCAGACCTGTAAACATCATATAAATTGCATCAACAATATACATGGAATTGTGACAGTACCTTTGTGTTTTTGGTGTGTCCCTCCCTTAGTTTAGCGATTTTTTTCTGGACCACGATTTAACGGATGTACTTCTCTAAAACAACATCCGGAGCCTTTACTAAATAATTCTACCCCTAGTCCTCTCTCTTGCATAGAAAATTTAAAGACTAGCTTCTAATTTAGCTAGTGCGATATTATGTCCTACGAATTTTCGTGTGAAAGCACACCCTTTATTTAACCGTGACCAATCAGAATCAAATGTATTTTCTCCCGTTTTTCTCTAAAAGTCGCTTACGTCATGGTCAATGACATTCTTGTTTTTAAGTAACAGAATCCCTGCATTTTCTCAATTCTGACACTTTACGTGAAAAATGAAACTTTAAAATGTCGCTAGCAGCCAGACCCCCCTTTTGACACAGCATTTCTCCATAAATCTAACTAATGGCTATCTGGTCTCACCTAATGGTTTATTAATAGATCGACTGAAAGTTGCCACTTCACAATATATATATATATATATATATATATATATATATATATATATATATATATATATATATATATATATGTGTGTGTGTGTGTGTGTGTGTGTGTGTGTGTGCATGTGCACACGCACACAGATAACATGGATATATACAAGCATATATATGTAGATATGTACATATACATGCATAAATACATGGATATAGCATATATTCAGAATGTTAATTTCCCCGCAAATATCCAGATTCCTTTGACCCTATTCAATATGGGTCCTCATACACACCCTATGCTACTTATGGATTATATAATTATATAATTGTACATTTGACAGTTTTAGTACCAAATTTGGACAAGACACCTAGTGACTTGGTACATAAACCATCAAAATATACCTTTGATACAATTGTTGGTTTGACCCCACCCTCAACAATACTTTGCATCCAAAAATGAATCTTGAATACGACATTTCCTTAAATCTGTAGGAAATAGTTGATGACATGTATCAGTGCAGTTTGCATCACAGAAAATTATATTGCATGGAATGGAGATATACCATGACATTGGTGTAAAAGATTTGTACAGATCAGCGTCATCACAAGTATAAAAAAATCTGTAAATTAATGCTTTAATTATTTTTAATTCAACCCAAAAGTTACCCAATCATAGAATGTTATCTTACATTGTAGACAACTTGATAGATATCATGCCTGAAAACGTTTCAGCTGTCAACTTGAAAAATCGTCTCGCCTATAACAAGCAGAGCTAAACATTCCTTAATTCGTAATTCAGCACAGATTTTATTTACGATAGGTTAAGTTAAAAGAACAAACATATTTTTATGTGTGTGCAATGATTTAGTGCCCATCCAATGCACCACATCTTATCAGCATAGGAGCACAAAGTTAAACCTTTTATGCGTTAGAATCTTTGTGCTGACATTAGAAAAGTGATACCAAAGTCTTACCATGCTAAGGCAGGTGAGACAAAAACAAGCAAAACTATCTGACACATCATATTTGACTTTATTTATCTCAGACATGACTAGGTTATACATTTAAGATTATTTTGTCTTTGTCACTTACACGCTGCTATCACAAAGTTTGCAGGACATTTAGCAATGCCATTATATACAGGATGATGATAAAGTGGTGGCTACGAGGAATATTAATGGACATTCACATGGTATAGACATGTGGCATGAAAATAAATAAAATATACACAATACAATTTTGCTCACTGGCTGACAAATACATTTATATATTACACAAATTAGTGGATTTTACATGGTTTGTGAGAAACTAAGTTACTAATCTTATAGTCCATTACATGTGAACAAAATGACAACAATTTCATATCACCCCACCCCACCCAACAAACAAAAAAATAAAAGACAAAAACCAAAACTGGTATCTATGATTGTTGTGCAAGGTCAAATTAACCTTTTAATTATGTGACAATTACTTACTTTTTCTTGTGTAAACAGAAAGAGATTGCTTTTTTGAAGACTTTGGTGCTTTGTGAGACAAAAGCAGTAGGTTTTTTAGTGCCAAGGATTACTGGAGTCAAGTGCCTTTCCCAAATTACAAACCACACAGTAGCCGACCAAAGCTGATCCGATGGTAGGATTCAAACACACATAGATTTAGTCATATGATCAGTACACCAGCCACTGGCTCCTGCATCCATTATGATGTTCAGGTGTGCTACCTCCCTGTGCCTGCAGGGGTTATTTTATTGAAAATCTCATGACACTTTTTAAACATTACTTTTTTAAATCATTTTTTAAGAGAGCTTCTATTGAAAACTTTTGTATTTTTGTAAAGGTGTCAAGTCCTTAAAATATATACATAATTCATAAACAGAACAGATTCTACTTTAGTGCAAATTATCCAAAAAATGACCAGTAAATAAGTCAAATGGAATAAGAAATTTCAAATACCTAATATTTTTTAAACATAATATTTATGTCGATTCAATATAAGACATTAATATTATGACCAAGAAGAAATAAAATTAACAGTAATGGTAATTAGTCCAACAAGCATTGATAAAAGCATCTGACAAATGCCCCAAATTGGAATATCATTAAAAAATACCATTTTAGCTAAAAGAAAAACTTAAAAAGCATGTCTATTTGAGGTCCAAGATAAAATACTGTCCAAGTCAACCCAAAAATGTTAATTTTAATGACATCAGTAAATTATAAAAATATCAGATAAATTTCCGATTCTAATTATTTCATAAAAAGGGAGAAATACAAACATCCACTTAATGCATTATTAATACTTTATTATAGTAAACTAATGGAAAAGGATAAGACATACATATACACAGGCAGCTTTACTGACTGTAATATTAGCTTTGACTTAGCATGTTACATAACATTGCACGTTGTCATTTCTTACTTTGGTCCTGGCATATAATGTACATATGATTTTATGAAATGGTTTATTCTTCAATAAATCTACAGTATATATCTTCATAACTAATCCCAACTGTAGGTACCAGTACAAGACTGACAATACACATGGAACCAAATGTTCAACTCTGGTTTCAAGATGTGTGGCACTGTAAGAATGTTGGCAGGGTCATATCAGATGCAAGTATGCAAGTGTCTTGTACTGGTACAGAAAATTAAAACAATTATGAACAGAACTTCACAAAAGTTGCAAGGTTACAATTTTCTTTTAGAATCACTAAATGTCACAGACAATCTAATACATTAAAACACTTAGTACAGATAAAAATTAATTAGGTATCTAAAAATTATCCAATTAATAAAATACAATGTTTAGAACTATTTAAAAAAAAAACTTGTATGTAGTGATGGTTATGATATATTCTGCATATAGAACTGAATCAGCTTAAAAAATATAATGATCATAGCAAACAATTAAATGCTGGAATCTTTATCACATCTTACTGGCAAAAATAAACATTACACCACATTATATTTACAAAAGAGATTAAAATGTAAACCAAAAAATTATCTTTAGAAATGAATATAAAGAAAAATGGTTATTTATGGATATTTTTAGTACTCTGCAGGTTCAAAGTTCACAAATATAGTATTTATTTGTCGTCAAACAATACACACTCAACAGAAAAAAGCATTAATCTAGATCTGTTGGCACAATGTGTACTATAGACATTAAAAAGGCCTTGATACTTTACTGGGTTTTGAAAGTAGTCAGAAGAATTTTAAGATCGCTGCTGTGCTGGCCACACTGTACGTCAGATTGACACCATTTTACAATTTTTGAAGAATCAAATGGATAAATTAAAATAAACTATCAAGTTCAAATTAGTAGCAAAACATACTACTTCCATGTACTGAGAATATACATGGTCGATACAACCTTACAAATTCTTGAATTGGAACAGGTTTCCTTGAAAACATGTAATTGTGAAAAAGATGGGTTTATCTTTAAAATGATTTTGAATTTGTTGAAAAGCTCCTTGAAATTTCCCCCAAACTCTTGGAATTTTTATCCGAGGGAATAAAGGATATTACAATTGAATATAACCACTCTTAAAATTCTGGAATTATTTATTTATGCATTTTCCAAAAATATTCAATGAACATGTCAAATGGGATAAACTGGATGAATTAAAATAACACACAGGCAGTTTCCTTTATTAAAGTGATATGCTGGTTAGTTAACATACAGGCAGTTTCCCTTTACTGTAGTGATATGCTGGTTAGTGGTTAGTTAACACATAGGCAGTTTCCCTTTACTGTAGTGATATGCTGGTTAGTGGTTAGTTAACACATAGGCAGTTTCCCTTTACTGCATTGATATGCTGGTTAGTTAACACAGGCAGTTTCCCTTTACTGTAGTGATATGCTGGTTAGTTGTGTTGTTTCTTCTACTTTTATGCATCCTGACATAGTTTGCATTGATAAACAAAGCAACGTAAGGATGAAGTTCAATTTCCATAAAATACAACCCTTGAAAACTGTGGAAAGTCCTTATAAACTCTTTGGAGTCATACAGGCCATGATATCCTAATGTAAATTTTTGTAATGTATCCTGCACAGAAAGCTTGTAATGATGTTTACGAAAAGAAACAAAAAAAATAATAAAAAAAAACACTGCTGCAAATTTTCTGTGCTAATTAATAATAATATTTTATGTCATTTTTCTAAAATGTTTGCTTAATTGTCCAAATAAATTATACCAACACGCTTTTAAATCTTTGGTAATAACAGGAGTAGTGTGGTTTACAGCTCAAGTAAAATGAATAAGCTGATATGGCTGACTCAATAAATCCACCCTATCAATTCCGCTGGGAACCTTATATGCATAACAATAGGGAACATCTAGTTGAGCCAGGCAAGAGTTTCAATCTCCCTGTCTGCTTCTGCAGACCTTAAGATGTGACAGCTTGCTTTTCCTATTTTTTTGCAATATACTGATGTACAAGACCATGTCTTGGTATGAAGATTAAGTTAAAACCATACAGAACTTTAAATAATAAGTAATGGATTTTCATTATAGTGTCAAATTATGACATGTACATTAGATTTTTATGTAGGTCTGCTTCAAATACAGAAAGATTGTTTATTACATTTCTGGATTAATGTTTTCTCGGTCAGAACATTCAAGTTTAATTTCCCCAAACTCCAAATAACTATACATTCCAATGGCTTTATTACAATGTTCCATTGTTACAATGTTTATTTGTGTGGTCTGTCTGAGAAAATTAGCTCAGTTTTAATGGCTTTTTAAAATCCAGACATGCTGAAACCAGGTTAAAACAAAGACTTTTTAAAATAATTAAAAAAAGCACAATCACATTCATTTATAATCAGTAATGTACAATCACAAGTTGTTGGTTCAATGCCATTAAGTATTAAAATAATTTTTTTTATCTTGTATTTATTTTACCCAATAATTGTTAAATATTCTTATGCAACTGTTCTATACCTGCATGATAAATAATTGAATACAGCCATGAGTGATCCACCTAATATTTTCATGAGCATTTGTACATCATTGAAAAACAATAACAAATCTCATATTAATAAACAACAGACGACTATTGACAATTTCTTTCCATCCAATAAAGAAAGGACTAATTTACTAATCATTACGTTAGTGAATGAATATGTTTTCTGACTTGTATGATTCTCTCACTAGCATACGTACATGTTGGTACTTGGTAAAACTTACAGATTTATCATTTTTGTTGTGCTAACATGTATTTATACAAATGTTAGAAAATTTAATTACTATTACATACAAGATCAAATAAGGTTTCTTACAGTAATTGCATCAGTATAAACTATTTTTAACGACATCAACATGTACATATATATTTTTAGACCTAAACATAGAATTTAGATATAACATTTCTCAGTTATAAAGTTATAAAAATCTGAGTCCCGTGAGATATTACAAACAATTTTTACTGTAAATAAAATCTCTCTTACAAAGTAATTTTCATTTTGTGTGTACGTGTTAAGACAAGGATACACTCTAACTAACAAGAAAACATGGGACTCTTGATAGGCTGCTTGTATCAACAGCATAAAACCAGGCTATGAAATCTCAAAACTTTTGAACATTAAACTTGAGCTTGACCTCAAAGCAAAAATGTTTGGACTACAATTTTAATCACAATAAAGCTAGAAATAATGGTACATTACATGCCGTCTTGACTTGGATCCTTCTACTAGAATCCCAAATTTAAACACTACATAATATTCAATCTTGGAGTTTGGGGGCCTCAGCCTGCAATTTATGCTCAATGAGAGTTTAGAGAAATTGGGGCAGATTGGTCATTGTATAATGTACAAGACAATCTGGATCAAAGATTTTTTAAAGGAAATTTTGATAGAACCAACAATAAAGGCCATTATTTGCATGGGTATTCTTCTAATGGTGACTTAGTTCTACAGCATTACCTTAGGAAAATTGGCAAACCGACTAAATGTTTTATGTTTTGCCTGCTTGATAGTGATGTACAAACAAATTACAGGAAGAATGATGAAACAAATTTCTTATTTTGAATATCCTAAATATTTTGATTTACTCAGGTTAGTAATTATAATAAATGGTGGTATTTATACAACTGATTGCCAACAATTTTAATGTTTTGTCCTGTAAAATCTGATCTGTGATTAGTGATAAGAAGTTTGATGCAATGAACAATAATATAATGAATTCAAGTGTTATGTTTTATACTAAAAATTGCTTGTTTTCCATTTGCCTTAATTGGGTAGCAAATTCTTGTCCAGCCGCCTATTATGCATTGTTTCACACCCCAATGGTGATAAAATTACTAGTGGTTTGCTGAATGTAGATATGATTAAACACTGTAAAGAACTTTCCTAAATGTATTTGCTGACAATGCTCTACATAAAAATGACTGATGTTCTCTGTACTTTAGGTCTTTTTCCTGAAACTTTTACAACTGGTTAACCTGTACCCAGAAGCATAAAATATGGCAAGTATGCATTTTTTGACAACAGAAATAATTAAAATATTTTGTCTTTGGTGATAAAATGCAAAATTTTAACTGCATATACAGCTCATTCTAGTCTATATTTACATGCCTCTTAGCTAGATCCTCTGTGCATGAATTGCAATAAACTGCTGCAGCATGTTACCTCTTGGCTGTAGCTTCTGCTGTATAGTACAGCTCATCCAGTGGGCCTGTTTTCCTTGAGCTAGCCTAATGACAGGCTTAATGAACACATCCATATATGTGTACCAGATTCCAAATGGAGATCCAGACCAGATATCCCATAATGCACTGGCAAATTACAGTCTATGAAGTTTCATTGCAACCAATTGCATGCTTAAGAGAGTTGACCTTATTGACATGAACACATGTTATAGTAGATACAGGTCCATGATAACCACTGTAAATTCATATATACAGTAATAAAGCGCAACATCAACAGTGCTTTCTTATTGAAATTTGTTACAGTAAGCAATCACAGCATGTTTCTTTAAACATAACTGCAGATGAATATATTAGAATGAAAATTTGGCATGTAATACCCAGATAAGAAAGTTACAATGATAGCTAAAGAAATAAGAAATACAGGTGTAAAATAAACTGGAATTGTGCACAAATAGAAATCAGAGCTCAGGATAATATTTTGGATAAAGTGGATATTTTAATTCCTTGTTTCTGTATGATGGAAGATGGTTTCTCTACAACAATGTGGTGTCTCTAATAGCATAAATGCTCCATTTGGAACTAAGGAACCCTACTCAATAAATGAGTGAAATATGTATAAATTATCTCAGCAAGATGTTTTCATTTTTTTTCCCTTACAATGTGATGAAGTTTCTATTTTTGACAATGTTAAACCAAACAGAAAATCCTTTTCTTGGTATCTCTTGAGAAAATAAGGAAGGAAAAAATTCGGTTTTATTTATCATTTCAACCACAAACTATTGAATAATCTGTTCTCAAGGAAAAGCTTCCCAGAAAATCTATTCTGAAGCTCTGACTTTATACCCTGTTCTTAAATGATAAAAACACCTTTGATCCACAAAAGAAGCAAAAACTGAGTTCATGAAGGCAATTATTAATTGAGCACAACCTATATGCTGAAAGAAATTTTTTATCACATCTAATAGTTGCCAACTTTTATAATAATTTATCAAGAACATTTAAAGTTGTTTGGCTATAGTGTTAAAGTTAAAGAGAAGAACAAGAAAAAACTAGTCCAAAACATGTTTCCATTGATCACAATATTAAATAATAGAAATTTTTTGATACAGACAGAAGCAACTGCACCACAGAATAATCTATATTTCACAGCAAGCAAGTACCAGTCTGTTCTCAAAAAGGACACTATTTCTACAATACCTTAAAAATTTGTCTAATTCCTCTATACAGTATATAATTATATACATCCACTTTGTGTCTAAATCGTGAAGTCATCAGGAGTAACATCCCTTGGATGAATCTTTGTAGTCTGAAGAACATTATAGGCCTAGCATGAATTATGAATATGATCCTTGTAGTGAGTATCAATATTCTGTCATGAATAAACAAGCTCCTGCAACATACAGTGCAGTTTGTATGGCAGAATTGTAAACTGTTCATAAATTACCTACAGAAAACAACAGTATTCAAATTGTTTATATCCTACTTATATATTTTTTGCACCAATTTACTTGGCAAATGTACAATAAGAACTTGATTGATGATGAATCTGTACCAGAACACAGGGCCTGGAGTCATGTTTTGTGTATAAATCCAATTGTATTGATAACTTTGGTGAAGATAAACCACCAGACGTTGACATCTCAAGCCATGTTCCTCACCATTCATTAGTATAGTTGTAAAGTCAACCAGTTCTGAGCATCCTGAACAGTGCATTAATTTAATTCCCACTTCATTCAAAACAATTTAATCACTTGTATAAGCACTGAACACACTGATGAATATTTTAAGCATTGCTCCAAAAGAATATGCCCATGAATAGTAATTGTTAAGTTCTTCAGACAATCTTTGATAAATCCCTCCAGCAAAACAGTTTCTTGGCAAGCTGTGGATAATGGCTGGTGGTCTGGGAATCAATTTGCATAGTGGTCAAAAGACCCCAAATATTCCAGGGCAGCCCTGTAACAAAACTGGTATTGGTCCTGAAAGAGACAAGACAGTATATTGTTAGAGTGTGTGTATATATATCTATCAATCTATCGATTGAGAGAGAGAGAGATATGCATAAAGGACTTTCTGGATTTTGGCTTGTACAGCCTGTAAAAACTCCTAATAATGTTTTTTCATATATGTATGTTATTCCAGTGCACCAACTGAGTGCAGCTGGATTCTCAATCAACCACAAAAGCCATTGCTGCGGCTGGAAGTATAGTTGTAATGGCCATGACAGTACACAAGTTTGAACCATAAATGTCTACACTCAATTGCAAAAAATTAGTAAACTTTAAAGCAGTGTGCCTGGAGATAAATCACCCAATTTTATGGAGAAGTGAAATAGTTTTATATCTGTAGAAACATCACCATATTCTCAGAGGTAAAATTAGCTCTATATCTGCAGACAAGTCCCTGAATTCTACAGAAGTGAGTATAGTCAGTTCTAAATTCATAGAAAAATTCCCAAATTCTACGCAGAGGTGAAAATAGTTCTATATCTGCAGAAAAACCACTTAAGAATAGCGGCTTCTATATTTTTGTATTGCAGAAAAATACCTGTTAACCTCTGTATACAGAGCATGGCCATATCTAATGAAATTATGAGAGTGATAGCCCTGAAGACCACTGTGTGTGTGTGTGTGTGTGTGTGTGTGTATCAGATACATGATTCAGTCAGTGACACATGTATTAGAAACACTGGACCTTGAATTCTGAAACATTTTTGAACTCTTTAACTTTTGTTCGAGTTTCAAGTTCAATTGTGTATGTTTATGTGGAATCAATAGAATTATCACAATCTTCTTAATTTTGGTTCCTATATTTACATGCTATATTTCCTTTACATGTATGTACATCATATTTATGAACTTTACACATATGTACAACATATTTATAAACTTACACATATCTACAACATGTTAATTTTTTAAAACATATCTATAACATATTGATAAACTTTACACATACATACAACATATGTATAACTTGACACATATATACAACATTTATAAACTTTACATACATGTACAACATTTTTACAAACTTTATACAGATACAAGATATTTATAACCTTTACACATACATACAACATATTTACAAACTTTACACACACATACATTTTCATAACTTTACACATATGTACAACATATTTATAAACTTTACACATATGTACAACATATTTATAAACTTTACACATATGTACAACATATTTATAAACTTTACACATATGTACAACATTTTTATAAACTTTACACATATGTACTATATAGTTACATACTTTAAACATATGTACAACATATTTGTAAACTTTGGATTTTGAGGTTGTGCTCAAGAAGTTATAAAACAATTTGATTTGGTCACTCACCTCAGTCTGAACCATGGCTGGTCTTTGTGTTCTGAGCATTTTGACAGTCTGGAACATGTCTACAACACCCTCATACCGCATCCTCTCCAGGACTATACTAAGGGTAATGAAGACACCAGTCCTACCCACACCCGCACTGAAATGAGATGAACTCAAAAATGTTGGTCCCTCATAATAGAGTCTCTTAGTATAACACCATCCCTGTCATAATGTTGGTAAGTCTATGCATCTTGTTCAATGGTTTAATTTCATTCTATTAGCGTTATTTAATTTAAATGGATTTTATTTCTTGTCTGCTACACCATTAAATATATTAATGACATGCTTGTGTGCATTGTTGTGACTCGTACCAGTAAAACATAACATAGAATGCTCTCCTCTGACATTTTCATACAAGGTGATTTTAAGATTTTATTGTGATAAGTGGAGCAATTTTTATGAGAACAATGTTGATGAATAGACCCATTATAATATGTCTCAAAAAATGTGTGTGATAATAAAACATTTAACAATGACCAATAAAGTGGACATGTTTCTCATCATTATCAGCACTGTCCCACTGATCATGTCTTATAACAATGGCACTATCCAATATGTATTAGGTCTGCATGTAATAGTAGATATTACCACAGAATACCAAAATTTGTATGTAATAGCAGGGACATTACCACAGAACACCCAAATCCTAATGTAAATGCAGGGACATTACCACAGAACACAAAATCTGAATGTAACTGCAAAGAGACATTACCACATAATACCAAAGTCTATATGTAACACTATAGGCAACTGCTAAAACATTACCACAGAATACCAAATCTTAAGTAAATACAGAGACATTACTACAGAATTCCAAAATCTTTATGAAAATGCAGAGATAATACAACAAAACTAAAATATGTACTTAACAGCATAGACATTACCACAGAATACCAAAATCTGTATGTGACTGCAGAGACACCACAAAATACTAAAACCTCAATCAGAGACATTACTAACTAATACCAAAAATTTGTAAAAGCAGAGGCATTATCATAGAATACCAAAATTTATATGCAACTGCAAGGACATTACCAGAGAATACCAAAATCTGGAAATCCAACATTGTACAACCTTTCCAAGTGCAACTGATACAATGATTTCTTTTAACTACATAACCAATGAAAACCTCATTACTTATTTGCAAAAGGTCATTCAGTAAGCATATGGTGTAATGAACAGTTAACACGGAGCCTCCCTCTTAAGTCTGGCAGGTGGTCATGTCAAGTTGTGCAAATAAATCATCACATCATTACAGGGTTCATACAGGTCCTTTAAAGTCTTTGAAAATTAGTATGTCAGTTAAAATGTCCTTGAAGTTTTCAAGGTCAAATATTATTCACATAATTTATGGAAACAGGTGAAGTCATGTTTATTGTTTACAATGACTGAAATGTACAAACACCATGTTCTAACGTGTTTTACTTAAAGTCATTGAAAACAGGAACATAATTTATACATGACTTGTTGTATTTAAAGTATGTGAAGGAAAGAGACAAAATATATACCAGCTCCTGATCAGTTATAAATATGATCCTTTAAATTTATTACACATCTTGGCAAGTCCTTAAAAAGTCATTCAATATTAGAGTTCCAAAGATGTATGATGCCTGCAGGCAATATCTAAAAGTCAATGAAATTAAAATATGGAATAAGTTCAAAATAAAGAACAAATTGCTTGAAACTCAAATTCACACTGACAAAGGGGTAACTCAATCCCTTTTAATATGTAACATTCACATTTAATTATATTAAATTTAGAAACACATCAAGCCACAATTTTCATATGGCTTCATTTAAATGATAAATGAAAAATATTTTTCATTGTTTTTGTTCTCTATTTTGGAGATTTTATTATAATTTTATTTTCCTTTATTTTCTGGTATTTTTTTTACCTGCAGTGAACTGTGATTGGTCCTTCCTGGCCAAACTGTTCTTTTGTTTTATGAACCTGGCCAATGAAATCAATGAATCCTTCACCTGATTTGGGAACTCCCTGCTCAGGCCAGTCAGTGAACTGGAACTGACGAATTGTGCGTGACTGACCATCCTGGAAAAAAAAAAAAAACTAGTATTTGTACCATGCACTGAACGTCTCATATCAACTTTTTATATGTGATCATATAAGCAGGAGATATAAGTTTGCCACTTTTACATATAACTGAGAAAGTAACAGAAACGGCATTTTGCTAATGGCAGTACAGTTATGTTCCACTGATGAGTATACATGCTTGTCTGCATTCAACTAAGTCTCTACTAATTTCTTGCAAAATGTGCTGGCAGATCTGGGCCTAAGCAGAGTGTTAGGCTTAATCAGTAATGCAAACAACACAGACCTTGATCTGACAGCACATTTGCTTAATAGTCCTCTATTTAGATTCATGAACATTTTGTGACCTTTAACTTTTGGCCCCAAAATTGACAGAACTTTTCTTTACACCAACTGATATGATTTCACCAAGTTTAGTCCAGGTCTGTCATGTACAATTAATGTCAATGTGCAGAAACCAGTTTTTTTTTTTTTATCTCAATCAAAATGACCTTGACCTCTGTAACTTTGAAATCTATATGTTTCATCCTTAGTTCACATGCAAGATACCCATTAACTTTGGTAAATGAAGATGATGAACTCGAGAAACTGTTTATTCTTACAGTGACTTTAACCTTTTGACAACCAAATCAACAGTGATCTCCCCTATCCCAAGTACAAGACATCCATAAAGCATTGTAACAATAGTATACAAACAGGGTGAGTTAATAAAAATACTGTCTTACAAATATAAAAGTTACATCCAAGCAGTGCAATACAAGTTCATATTCTTTAAAACTTCCAACTTTACATGCAATCAAGCATTATCTACATGTATTTTAACACATATATGGAAATTTTTTTCATCCTGATCTGAAGCTTTAGCATTTAATGGCAAAAAATGCTTAGAAATTTCTATCAAGTGTATTTAACTTCCAGAAGTTTTTAAACCTCGATAAAAATATTAAAAACTGTAAAATCTGCACAGTTGGTGAAAAATTTGCAACCTGCATTGATATCTACAGGTGTGCTCACCCTGAGTACATGAACTATATGACAGTATGGTTTGCAGTAAAATAGAATACATCAGGTTGGGCAAATCAGTTCTATCACACTAAAAATGCCACATAATTACTCATTTTTACATACCCTTGCATCTGTAACCTTGAACTCTCGCAAAATGTATTGTGGCATGTTATATTCCGCCATGGGATCGACAACAAAATACTGATAGCGGGCTGACCTCTCACTGGGCCAGTACTGATGACACTTTTCCTGTAATGTGAGAAAAATATTTCCTAAATTATATATTTAATGTTTATTTACTTAATCATTTTAATGTTCTTTTTAATTTTGTTATTTATTTCACACTGGAAGTTTGTTTGAAGTAATGTCTTATAAACAAAGATGCATTCTGAATTCTGCTGATCTAGAGATAATGGAAAAGAAAAATCTGGAATCATTTAGCAGATCAAGACTGAGATTGAGAAATCAAGACTTAGATTGAGAAATTGATAAATCAAGACTAGATAAAGAAATTGTGAAATCAAGACTGAGATTAAGAAATTGACAAATCAAGACTTAGATCAAAAGAGAAAGAAATCAAGACAGAGATTGAGAAAAAGAGAAATCACAACTGAGATTGAGAAATGGAGAAGTCAAGACTGAGATCAAAAGAGACTATTATTGAGAGATTGAGAATCAAGACTGAGATCAGGAGACTGAGAAATCAAAACTGAGATTGAGAAATCAAGAGTGAGATCAAAAGATACTGATAAATCAAGATGGAGATTGAGAAATAAACACTGAGATTAAGACTGAGAAATCAAGATTGAGAATGTGACCTATAAATAAAGATAGGGATTGAGAAATCAAGACTGAGATTAAAAGCAACTGAGAAATCAAGATTAAGAAAATAATACTTACTCTTCCCATTTCTCTAAGTTTGGTCAGCATCACAATGATGGTGGAGTTGTGTTCCCATAACATTCTCCAGAAGTCTTCCGTGGTGTCTGCCAAAGGACCTTGGGTTGCAACGTATGCCTTTCTGTAGCGATAACCCTGTAGATAAAAACATTTATATAAGCTAGTGCAATATACATATCACAGCATTCTTAACACTGTGCACACCATTTACATTATAGTACCATCAAACCATAGACATTAGGTTGGCAGGGAAAAATGCACAACTGTAATTAGAATAAAAAATGACTGATCTTCAAGTCACCCTCCACATACCCCTGATTAAGTCCATAAAATATTTATAAGTTTGTGCCCACATAAATATATCACACTTCCCCCACCCCCATAAATGAAGTAAAAATAGAAAAATACAATGAACTTTTCTGAAAATAGAATAAATAAAATGATTTGTCAATATAGTACATATCTCCTGATAATTAGCATAATAAGTACAGAGTTTCAAAACATTTCACTAAAATCTAGCTTGTACACAAACTTCTGTAATACAGCTGTAAGTCAGAAAGTTTAGATCTTGTAAAAAAAAATCATGGGAGCACAAAGATATGTCAATATGCACATCTTCAGAAGTTGACTACAACATATGATCCATAAAAAGCTGCAAGTCAAAATGCATTCACAAGATTCTGTCTTGCACTGCATTTAGCTGCAGCCAAATAAGGGACTCATCATGTCACTGTCTGTGGGGGCATGGGAAATTTTGGAAACAAAATTGTGACTGAAACAAATATTCGCTTTAATTAATAGAAGAAAAAAAACCTTATTATCCATATTATTAGTCAAAAAAATTATCTTGCAGTAAAAGAAAGAAAAACACCTGCTTAAAATGAATTCCCTTCAATTCTGAAGAAGATAAAAATGGTTGGTCCCCAAAGGAAAAAAATTCCACTATTATGAGCACCAAGTAACCCGTCAGTATCCACAGCATCAAATAACGGACTTAACATATACATATACAATGTTACATGGCAATCCAACGAAAACTGCTTGCATTGAAAAGTTTCTGTTGCTATACTACACAAGTCTCAAAGTCAGTGCAATAACAAAAAAAACAGAAGGACACAGATTTTTCAATTATGATCATTCAGTCACTGGTACTCTCACCATCCATACAACATTCTTTCTGAACATGCCTGCAATGCGGTTTCAAGTTATCTGTATGCTAGTGCAATAATTAACCAGATTATGCCAAACATAACAAAACTGTTTCTCCTGCAATATGCACTCTACTTTTAGCAGGCATAGTCATAAAACACACACACATCGATCTCACCTGTCAGAATCGAGGACAGCAGGTCTTCTTTCCATAACCAACATTTTCATGAGATAAATATTGATGAAATTAAAGCTTCTGTACACATATAGTAGTTTTATAAAGATTACTTTGATCTAACTCTTATCAAAGATGTCATGTTATTTAAAAATATACATTAGCATAAGTAGATTTAACTTCTACGTGTATAAAAATTTTTACAAAGTTTTCATCTTACATCAATAAAACTTGCATTGATATAGTCCGACCCATCAACTCCTCGTATTGGCTGTAGAGCAACTCTTGTTGATTCATCTGAAAAATCAAATGTAAATAAAAGAGCTTTGCACATCTATTTATTGGATAACGTGTCATTGCTTTATAATAAGTCGACTCCTTTCTTTATGACAAAATTATTAGTCTGGTACCTGGGCCAATCATACAAGAAATGATATACACAATGTATTGTTTTCTGTACAAATATCTTCATTGTTTATCCATACCAATTATTCTATATATTAGCTACTCTGTACATGTATATGAAACTTCAGTATTCATTCAAAACTTAGCAGAGAAATCGCCCAAGTTTTTATAGTCTGAAATAATTCAAGTATTGAAATTCCATATATGTTAAGAAATAGTAAGGCAGGCGTTAAATTGTAAATCGTATTGATACATAGCACAGGTACACCATTTTGACCCTAGTAAAAGATGTATATACTTACATGGCAAAATGTTGACTAATCTGTTTTTGAATTTATTGACTGGAAGATTGGCACTAACAAATCTATTGGGACTGGCCTTCATGTTAGCTAATCTCTGGAAAAAAAAAGGGGAAAAATTCATGTCAAAAATAGTGTTTTGTGCCATATACAAATTTCATTATCTGGATTGAAAGCTATCTATAAAATAATGAAATAAGTGCCTACATCAAACCCACTATTTGTAATGTATGTATTCTGCATACTTTGCTAGATTTTTTTTTTATTGAACACTTATGTTACCATATATGCTTGCTTATAAGTCAAGCTGCAAACATCAAAAATCCTGATCTGTTGCATCATAATGCACCTGTAGATAAGGATCTATAATATTTGTTCTACTGATTACTACTAACAAACTGTACATACCCAGGTCTGCAGAGGTTTTATGTGATGGCAGATCTGGGTCAGTTTGACTCATCTAATATATATGGTGTTCTAAGGAGTGGATCAAAGGTATGGATGAACAGAGACACACATTATACTGATGCCAAACTGACAATGTCATCAACCTTCCATCAGTGAGAAACTTGGCAAAAAATGCTGCCATTTATGAAGAAGCATCTTTTATACAGAAGTGTCTGATAAAACAGGTGAAGCTATACAATTTAGTCTGAAGTTTGCAAACTCGTTTAAATGCTCACATGGAAGGACTACCACTAATAACTCAAGTTCACTAATTTGTGATGAACTGGAATTACAAAACAATACAAAATCAATATTATATTGTTATCTACAACCATAAAATGTTGAGAACAACCTTTTATCTTGGAAAATTAACAGTAACTTGCCAATTTTATCTATTGTTCCTTCTAATTATTTATTCTATCAAAAATACATCACCAAAAACATTTTTTAAATTTATTTTTCTGTATTTGACATCTACAATATATCAAGAGAAAACTGGTCTAAATGTCTTACCTTAAATTCCAGCTCCATGCCAGTGACAGCTTCTCCAGGTTCTGGCTGCATTAGCTTTTGAATGTGTGCCGAGAGATTTCTTGCTGGCACCTCCGTGTTTCCACATGTAACAGCCTCCAAGAGGGCATCGTGGATAAAAATATACTGATCCTCGGTTTGCACCATGTAGTTACGCTGGGCTCGTAAGCAGGTAACGTGGCCGTAAATGTCAACAGTTTTCTCGTGCTTGATTCGTTCCAACATGGCATCAATCACAATAAATGCACCAGTTCTACCAACACCAGCACTGCAAAATAGCATGGAAAAGTGCTAAAGGGAAGAAAATCTTGTTTAGAATAATGCGTTACAATTTAAATACTGATATTAGAAAGCTACCACTACTGAGTAAATTATGGGTCACAGAAGGTAAGTACTTAATAAGATAGTTTTCACTGGAACAGGGTTGTAGGGATCTGACAAAATGTGGCTCTTCGAGTCAAATAACTGCCGAATTGAAGCAACGTTTAAAAAAGACTGGACAGAAATTTATTTTTTATCAACTATGAACTTTCATGCATTTCAGATGAAATGAGTGATGTTACTACACTTAAATTTAAACATCATGTATAGCAAAAACCATTCAAATGTCTAACCATGAGGTGGACAGCAGATTCCCTCAAAGAAGCATAGCACAACAGGTGTCATTGTATCACATATTGCCTGGGACAAGGCTGGCTAGCATCCCATTCAAATTTTAATCAACACTTGAATGACACTTTATGTTGGAGAGGTGGAGTTTGCAATGGCAGATCTGGGTCAATGTTGATCACAGAGTTTATATCCAATTAGTCTTCAGACTTTCAAAAAGTTCCTTTATGAAAATAATTGGAAATTATTTACATTTACACCAATAATGTATATTATATTGCAAAATTGTTATTTTACAAAGAATTTTATATAAAGTTTAACTTCTAGTACCATAAAAAAATATTCTTTACCTTCCTAATGTCTCCATATCACTAACTGGCTATAATAACCTTTTTAGTAAGATATATGACCAATCTAAATTTGATTTTTGTCTAAAATTCCACTTAGTGCCTTTTTTTTTGATGACCTTTCTGGAGTCCATGAACACGCATTCTAGGTTTGATTTTTCAAAATGGATGAAATGTCAATGAAAAGAAAACTTTCAGTCATATTCTTCATTGGAGTGTGCACATCTGTTAAGTCAGTAATAATTACGGTCCTATGGCAATGAACATTATACATCCTTTCCTTCAATGCAGACATTAGACTACCTTCAACATCTTGACCTATAAACCATAAACATTAGGTTTACTCCTGCATTATCCTCTACATTTCTGCTACAATTTTTAAGTCTCTTTAAATGGTTTCTAATTTTGATTATCCAGTCCTTTGCATTGAGAAAGTATGTTTGATGAGTCAGTACATCATAGTGATATAGTACTATCTCCTAACCCGTGTCCACATATAAAACGTCTGCTTAAAACTGCATCTTATAATATCCTACCGATAGCAGAGCTTCAATAAAAATAATCACACAGGCTCTAAAATGATTGACTTCTCAGTTATCCAAGGAATGCCTAAAACTTTATATTTTTATCTGAATCTTGGTTATAATAAATGACCAAATAGGAACATGAAAAAATCTTTTATTTGTACATAATAACCAATGTACTTTGTACATTATATCAATGTACGAGAAAATTATTGTAAATATGAAATATACAATGCAGGTTTAATATGCAATTCAGCTATGTAAAGTTACATTACCTGCAGTGGACCACAACAGGCCCAGCATCTGGGGGGTTACTGGCCTTAACTCTCCTCATGAACATCAGCAAGGGGGTGGGATGGTCAGGAACACCGTGATCAGGCCAGGCTGTGAACTGGAACTGACGGACTTCACGTTTCTCTGGCACTCCATACTTGAAAGAAATATTGCTTTTACTGACAACAATTTTAACAAAAAACTTAATATGTCATGCTCATGATATGTTTGTATGTCCATACACTATTTTGAATTAGAATTCCAAGTATCTCTGGAGATGGTATTGGCCGCCAGTTTTTATTACACTTGTGGCTAATATTGGGAATGTAGTAAATCTGATTAAGCATAAAGACTGCCAGACTACAGGACAATTCCTTTAACTTTAATGTAATTGAAGCATAAAGACTGCCAGACTACAGTACAACTTCTCTAACTTTAATGTAATTGAAGCATAAAGACTGCCAGTCTACAGTACAACTTCTCTAACTTTAATGTAATTGAAGCATAAAGACTGCCAGTCTACAGTACAACTTCTCTAACTTTAATGTAATTGAAGCATAAAGACTGCCAGTCTACAGTACAACTTCTCTAACTTTAATGTAATTGAAGCATAAAGACTGCCAGTCTACAGTACAACTCCTTTAACTTTAATGTAATAAAGACTGTCAGACTACAGTACAACTTCTCTAACTTTAATGTAATTGAAGCATAAAGACTGCCAGTCTACAGTACAACTTCTCTAACTTTAATGTAATTGAAGCATAAAGACTGCCAGTCTACAGTACAACTTCTCTAACTTAAATGTAATTGAAGCATAAAGACTGCCAGTCTACAGTACAACTTCTCTAACTTTAATGTAATTGAAGCATAAAGACTGCCAGTCTACAGTACAACTTCTCTAACTTTAATGTAATTGAAGCATAAAGACTGCCAGTCTACGGTACAACTCCTTTAACTTTAATGTAATAAAGACTGTCAGACTACAGTACAACTTCTCTAACTTTAATGTAATTGAAGCATAAAGACTGCCAGTCTACAGTACAACTTCTCTAACTTTAATGTAATTGAAGCATAAAGACTGCCAGACTACAGTACAACTCCTTTAACTTTAATGTAACTGAAGCATAAAGACTGCCAGGCTATTGTACATACTCTCTGTATATGGAAAGTCCTAATGGTGTATGTAGCAAGCTCACTGATCTCCACCAGCAAGATGTGCATCAATCCATAGGTCTCTGCACCACGACTCGGCCAATACTGGTCACACTTGATCTGCAAAAAAGGAAAAACAAATTGCCATTAATACACTAAATGCAAATTATGGGCAGTATTGTGTGTGCATGTGTGTTTTTAATTTTAAACGTTGCTTTTTTTTTTTATAAAATTGCCATATTGCTATGATGTCTGCAGTGTGGCAGTTATAGTGATGTCAAGCACTGGGGCATCATGCCACAGACAAGTAGCATAATGTTTCACCCAGTCACATTATCCTGATACAGGATGACCAGTCCTAATACCAACCTCTTACTGTTGAGCACCAAGAAAAGCAGCTACTAATACCATTTTTATATGCCTTTGGTATAATTCTGCTGGGGTTCAAACCCGCAACCTCCCACATCTGAGGCAAACACTCTGACTACTAGGCACTGGAGACTGGAGTAGTCATGGGCAGTATTGTATTATTTACATTTAATGAAGGACAATAAACCATGATATAATTTCTATTTGAGAGAGAGAGAGAGAGAGAGAGAGAGAGAGAGAGAGAGAGAGAGAGAGAGAGAGAGGGAGGGGGTGGAGGGAGAGAGAGAGAGGTCTCAATGAGAATTTAAAAGTGTAGTCTAAAGACTGGCTGTCTCAAAACAGATATAAACCAGTTCATCTGTTCCAATTAGACCTTTGTTTTTATGTTTGGCAAGGCCATCAGAAAAAGGGATATCAGCTAGTGTTGTTTCTTTGGCTAGGGGAACTCAAGTATACCAGTCGTTCGTTTAGTGCACTCAGATAATACACACAGGTGTGGATTCCATTTCTGATAAATACTCCCTAACTACATCGCCCCAAACCCCAGAGTAAAAAAATACTGATTATTTTTGGTAAAAACACTGATCTTCAGGAACAAATACTAATTTTTAAATCTTTATTGCATAGGCAACTATTTACAACATCTACAACCATCAGGAAAGTAGGACAATGGCTTATTTAATGTCAAAGATGCACATTTTGCAGTCTTGCAATATCTGAATTTGCGTACTGTTCCATTTGGGTGCCCAATCAGATGGTGAAAGAGTGCAACATACTAACACTCATACACAGGCTGTTTACAGGAGCCTCTTCCACACCTTTTTTCCAGAATCATTATTGATTCCAATGTACCATCTTTCACTAATGATCTGAATTCTGTGATTTTCTTGTGAAGTGAATTTATTCTAGCACATGAGTAATCCCTTGTTATTTTACTGTCAAGAAAATGTGTGAAATATATCACCAGCAAATGAAAGAGGACGATTCACTGCTAATATATATTTAGTAAAATGAACTTCCGATCAAATTACATCAAGGTTCTCTATGGTATTTATAAACATTGCAAGTTCAGGCTCTGCTCTTGATGATGAAGCAGCAGGCTGATGTTTTTTTAAAAAGCTTTTTCAATTTATTTTATGTCATGGGGACCTCTATGTCCAATAGTAAATATCACAATTACAAAGTTTTCGCTACAAAATTTTCAAAATACAAAGTTTTCTCTTTTGCTAGATGGTTTCATAAATCTAAACAAGAGAAAAAAATTGTCCTTCCAGTTGTTTTCTCTTTTTTTTTTTATTGCTGGAAAAAAATCTGAATCCTCTGCTTTCCTTTTCAACTAGAAGCTGAATATTAACAAAGCTGAGATGTATTGGTAGAATCAAATTCTTTGCCCAATCCAATATGGTGATTACAAAATGGCATAGTGGCCTCAATTTCAAATGACCCAATCATATTCTAGAACTCTATACCTCAATATACATACAATAAATTTACTCTCAGAATGGAACTGGGTGCCAGTTTTAAACAAAAAATTGCAAGGAACTTTTTGTGTTAAATATTAACAAAATCAGATTTTAAACAAGAAAAATGTACACCCATATTCAATAATGATCAATTAAAATGTTGGTAAATGTCAACTGGTGACAACACTCTAAGAAATAAATACTAATTAAGTATTGTCAAATGAAACTCGCGTTTCCGTTTCACCTTTTAATTTGGTTACAGTGTAATCATTCATGTGATAAGCCCTCTTGTACATGCAAAGTGTACATGCAAAATGACCATCAGTGCAATGTTGATGCACGTTTCAAGAGCTTCCTAAAATTTTCAAAAACAATTTTTGTGCCAAAATTTAAACTTTTTCATGTTACTTTTTTAACTGCCAGTGTTATGTGTTATTTGATCGACCCAATTTTACCTTTTTAAAAAAATTTACACAAGTTAAAATTATTCACTTATTAATTGATCAGTTTGAAGAACTGAAGACCAATGATAAAACTGTCCCAACACAAGCTCATCCTTACCCTGTTGCGTTCTTCCAGCCTGGTCATCATAACTATTGTGGCACATCTCTGTTCCCAGATCATACGCCAGAAATCTCCAAATGTCTCAGGGAGAGCACCCTGTGAACAAATACAGACAGTATATATCATTACTGAGATATACTATTTTTTAGAGATCACTCAAATGACATTTACCAAATTGCTCAAAAAATCTAAGTCAACATGATGCTTTTAGTAGAAATTTCTTCCAATGCTGGTGACTGCATAGAGTTTGAATGTCAATGTTTCTTGGTTTCTCTTTTGTTTTTATCTTAATTCTGCAGTTTATAAGATAGTTTTAGTAATGGTGATCTGATTGCATACAATATTTTAGCAAGAACTATTAATAAAGTCTAGAATATATGAAGAGTGATTGTAGTTATTTTTCTTTCAACTGTTCTGAAACTGGACCTCGGAAATGCATCTTTTTTGTACAAACCTGTATGAGACCACAAGTCCTGAGAGACCGTTTTTTTTGTTGGCAGAAGGAAAGGTCTCTCATAACAGATTTACCTGTATACAAGTAATACCCGTTAAACTGCAATGCTTGGGGTCCAAAACAATAACATTGCGATATAAGCGGGATCACATTAACAAATTTTTTGAAAAGCTTCCCCATCGAAAATGTGCATTGAAATTTCAGTGTCAT
The DNA here is from genome assembly GCA_029339505.1 of Unio delphinus. NCBI lineage: Eukaryota > Metazoa > Mollusca > Bivalvia > Unionida > Unionidae > Unio > Unio delphinus. The sequence continues at coordinate 1,599,592 of JAQISU010000110.1, forward strand.
CTAACCTCTTGATCCTACATCATCACGTTTTGTTCACTGGGTTTCATTAGACATAAATATACTTCAATTCTGAATTGTAAACATACCAATATGGTGGAAACTATGCATGGTGAAGTTGAGACAACATTTAATACAGCGCTGGGATTATAAATCTGCTAAAGATATGAATAATCAGCTTTGAGAGCATGTATTTAGGATGTTAATAGATAGGTCACATTAAATAAAAAAGTGGGAGACATGCTGCCATCACATTAAAAGGGGGATCCCATTATAATGAATCACATTAAAACAGGTTTTACCTGTATCTAAACAACACACAGTATCATATTAAAACAGGTTTTACCTGTATCTAAACAATACACACAGCATCATATTAAAACAGGTTTTACCTGTATCTAAACAATACACACAGCATCATATTAAACAGGTTTTACCTGCATCTAAACAATACACACAGCATCATATTAAAACAGGTTTTACCTGTATCTAAACAATACACACAGCATCTCAAGGAAGATTAGTTTTGTAAATTATCAGTGTTAAAAAAGCTTTGATAATTATTTATTATAACAAAAAAGATTTGCTAATAATGAAAGTATCACCTGTGTAGCAATGTAAGCATTCTGTTTACGATATCCATCCATGTAATTTGCATTGATATAGTCACTGCCTGGAAGTCCTTCAACTGGCTGTAGGATGACCCTGGAGTGATCATATGCAATTACATTAGCATAGCGATTTTTGGGCTTATTGTATTCCAAGTTGGAATTATCCCAGGTGAACTGCTGACCAGGTTCAATGGATTCATACTCCTGTGAAAATTTGAGGTTATCTGATGTTTTGAGGTTCTCTATGTGCTCTGCAAGCATGTGGATAGGAATGGGTGGATGACTTATCATCGCTGAAATGAGAGGATGATAAATTTAATGAAAGTACCACAATAAATTAAATTTTTGTGTGCATTAGATTTGGATTTTTAATGTAGCTCTAACAATTTTCAGGTCATATTGCATTGATGTCTGCAGTGTGGCAGTTTACAGTGATGTTTAACACTGGGGCATCATGTCACCAACATGTAACACGATGTTCCACCCAGCCACATTATCCTGACACCTGGATGACCAGTCCTAACACTAACCTTTTAATGCCAGAGTGCCAAGCAAGTTAACTGCTAGTACCATTTTTAAAAGCCTGTACAAACTTGGCAGATGGTCCAACTATTCAGGCCACCAGATGGTCCAACTATTCAGGCCACCAGATGGTCCAACTATTCAGGCCACCAGATGGTCCAACTATTCAGGCCACCAGATGGTCCAACTATTCAGGTCACCAGATGGTCCAACTATTCAGGCCACCAGATGGTCCAAAAACACCTCTCCATGATTACTCATGCATAATAGACAGCGCTATAAGCGAGAGTGTGATTTACCGAGGGACCTCCAAAAAGAAAAAGGAGGACAGCAATAGAAAACTGGGATTTTTAATGACTGAATCCTCATTTTACAATCATGTTGATAATAATTTTTAATACCATGCTTTTTTAAAATGAAGTTGTTCGTTAATCTGTTTAGATAACATTTATTTGAAAATGTCCAACATGTGAAAATAGTTCCAACTGGTTTCAACAACCATCACATGTATGCAAACAATGTGTATATTACATTCCTGCTTTTTGTTTTCTTGACGAGTCTGGTTCCTGTGGTGTTGTTTAATAGTATTCGGGAGTCCACAGAGCATGGAACTAGACTAACTGTTGATACACCACTAAACAAGATTCCTATTTTTTTTTAAAAACATAAGAGAATCGTCTCTGTTGAAACTCAATTTCTGTATTGTTCAATTAGTACAATATTGATGTCATGATTTCATTGGAAGTAATAATAAAACTTATCATCATCATCGATCGAGAGAGAAATAATGTACATCTTGTTTTTCCATAATAGTCTGAACTTTTTTTTTTTATACACCCACCACAACAACAATGAAGAAATGCTATAACACCAAAGAGATGAACCAAAACATTCAGTATGTGTTTACCTCTACTTACTTTTGGATCTAACTCTAGTAAATAATATGCACTCATTGCAAAGAGCACTGACATGTATCTACTGGCACATAGCATATTACCTGGTCCGAGTTTATGCTTTTCATTCTTTGTACAATTTATTGCAGGCAGCAGTGACCTTAATCAACAAATGCATTCTATACTGGCAGATCAGGGTCTTTGCTATTTGCAAGTTGAATTAATATCTTTGTACATGCCTGGTGTTTGATAATGTTGTCTCCTCATCTCAACTGGATCACTAGGATGGGGAGGTATGTTGTCCACAATTAATTTGCTTGTAGTTTCTGGAGCTTTCTTCATTCTAGGACCCTTCCTTCTGGAAATACATCAGAAAATTTATGAAATATATCAGATTCTTTTCAAACAAACCTACCATGGCAGTTACCTCACTTTAGCAGCAAACTCATAAATCAACAACCTGGATCATATTTCCCTGATCCAACGAAGTTGCATCAGATAACCTCTGCATTATATGCCATCTTGACGTATGAGACCCTAACCCTCTACCTTTATTTGCTACTAGGAGAAACCTCCATATGATAAACAGAACCAAACTAATGCATGACATTCAAGAAAACCTAACAACTTGCTTATCTCCAACAGCAGAACAATTTGACAACTGCCTGCGTTCATTGCTTGAAAAATGTGCCTCAGCCACCAAATGCAGAGTATCAATAAAAAAGAGTGTTCTCCGTGGTATAGCAGTATTATGGACCAGCTTTGCACTGCTAAATAACATCACCATAAAGCAGAGAGGATTCCACTAGACTCAGTTCATAAATAAATCTATGAAGCTGCTAAGAAGAACGTCACATAGTCCAGTTAGCCAACGTATAACACTACAGTACTAAGATAATGGAGAGTTCCAGCTGCAAAGAACTCTTCGAGATAACTAGCAAACTAATGCCAAGGAACAAATGTACAACACTTCCAACTACCTGCTCTCCAGTAAACATTCTGGATCTATTTGCAAATTTCATTCGAGACAAAGTACAAACCATTAGAGATATGATTGACAACACAATTTTAATTGATTCGACACCATACAGTTATGATAACATAATTTCAGCGACAACCATTTGGAGCATCTGAACCTGTCTCTATGGATTTAGTATGGAAAATTGTGATAAAAAGTTCACCAAAGTCATGTGAACTTGATCCAATTCCAACATCACTGCTGCTTGAGTGCTTAGACCCAATATTGCCTTCAGTAACTGATGTTATTAATATCTCTCTCTCATCCGAGGAATTCACATCATTTTACAAAACTGCCATCATAAAGCCTCTGCTGAAGAAACCAACATTTGACCATAACGATTTAAAGAACTACCACCCAGTTTCTAGTCTCCCATTCATATAAAAAATATTAGAAAAACTTGTTCTAACCAAACTTGTATCTCATTTGAATACAGTCTTTTTTAGCAATGTACAGTCTACATATCGCCCTTGCTCAGTACTGAAACTACTGTTTTGAAAGTATTTCATGCCATTCTGTCTGCTTTGGATAGCGGAAAGATTACAATCCTCACTTCATCTCCAGCATGTACTATTTAGTCAAAAGGACAAACTCCAGCCTAGTTGATCTATGTTGTGGTGTTCCACAGGGGTCTGTTCTTGGACCTATTCTCTTCATTTTATACACTCAGTTGCTCTCAAGTGTCATAGATCATGACCCAGTGTCTCATCAATTGTACGCTGATGACATCCAAATATACAAGTCTAGCCACCCATCTGAAGTTGATGCTATCATCTAAGGAGTAGACAGGTGCATTTCTGATGTCAAATCATGGATGACATGTGACATGCTGCTGATGAATGATGACAAAACTGAGGCCATTCTGATCACAACACAAAGACTTTCTCATTCACATCCTTTACCTCAAAGAATAAATATCAGCAACACCAACATTAAATTTACACAGTCAGTACGAAACCTAGGTGTTACTCTAGACAGTACTCTCACATTGCACCAACATGTCATGAACATATGCAAGGCTGCATATCTTGAGCTAAGACGCACCAGCTCCATTAGCAAATATCTTTCACTTGATGCCACTAAAACACTTGTATGTTCATTAGTACTTTCAAGACTGGACTATTGTAACTCATTTCGGTCTGGTTTGTCTCAACTACTTCAGAAACTTCAAAAAGTTCAAAACACAGGTGCTATGACCATCTTTATAGTACCACAATCAGAGCACATCTCCCTGCTGCTCTGCACCCTACACTGGCTATCCATTCGATCCAGAATCAAACACAAAATTTGTTCTCCGTGCTACGTTTCACTGACGAACTCCAGTCCAGCATACCAATATAGCCTCACCCATATGTACACACCAGCAAGATAGTTGCACTCCTCTTTTGATGATTATATACTCATTATTCCCACTATGAAAACGAAGTCATATGGACGATCTTTTGCATACCCGGGACCAGCAACATGGAATGAATTGCCCATTGAAATTAGACACAAAGACACAGTGATTCCTTTCAAGAGCACTCTTAAAACTCACCTTTTTTGACTGCAAGAACAAACTGAAAGACCCAATAATGTTTCCTACCTTAAATATTTTCAGCATTTTTTGTTTTCCAAGTTCTTGGTGTTTATTTTATTTTTGTATTTTGTATTCATGTAATTCTAGATATTGTCAAGTAATGAGAAGTATATTAAAGTACATTATTATAGTGAACCTGCTGAAATTCATTCAATTCATCGATATATGCTTCAGATATAGTTTGTATAACAATTTTTCCACTATAAGTAAAGAATTAGTCAAATTTATATTGCTTTCCTTCAACTTCAGTGATTTAAACAACTCTGATGATAATCATTCTGTTTGATGTTGCAATATAAAAAAATAACAGGTAAAAATGTTTACATGTTTCTATTAAATTCATTTTATGGATGATGTATCTATCCATCATTTTACTGGACTGTAAAAAAAAAATCAAGGATTAAAGGATTCAAAACAAGTGAACCATAAACAAACCTCATGTATACAATGAAGATGGCACATCCCACCCCAATAACAATAAGACCTCCACTGGCACAAACAATAATGATAATCATCAAGTTCTTGTCACCGTCTGTGACAGGCACTGGACCTTGATTAGTGCTTGGTGCTAAACCATTTGATGGGTATGATGGCACTATGTCAATCTTGCCTCGAGGCTGGAACAAGTCGGAGTAATCGCTAGACTTGTACAAGGTCTGAAAAAGAACCCAGCAAAATATGTATTATTATGTATTGAATGCCACTACACTCAAATTTCTTTTGAATGGAACAGAAAATGTACATACAAACCACTGGTGATTTTAACTTGAAATGTATTGAGAAAAATGTACATGTAAACTCTTTTGATTCTGACATTGAAATGCGTGCGTGTATGCATGTATGTATATATATGTGTCATACAAAACTTATTTGTTTACAGAATGAAATATAAGAATCGTTTATCTTCCATTGTTGGCAATGCAGACAATTCTTTACAAAATCCATATGCATTGAGCAGTTAACTCCCTTGAGTAAAAAAACCCAGTCCCTTGTAGGGATTGATGCTCTACTGGAAGAAAAGAATTAAAAAAATTAAGTTAAGACCACTTATTCCTTTTAACTAACGAGTGTTGAAAACCACCTTTGATATTATTCAGCAATAACAAGGTTTTCAAATTAGCTGCTTAATGGACACAGTGGATATCAACTTGGCACCATATTTATTTGACACTATCAAGGAATCCTACAAACTGTAGAAACCTCATGCCAAAATTAATTTAGCAATAACAAGATTTTCAAGATAGCCAAGAAAATGTCTTTTTCTTGAATTTGTGTTCATCGACAGTAAAGTTTTCAGTCAAAGAGACTTTGCCTAATTTTAATGTGCTTTAGAAATTAAATAAGGCTTTATAAAATTCAGGATGATTTCTAAGTTCATGATTTCTAGCAAATTTAATTCTAAGAAGCAAAACTAAATAAAACATTTATGCAGAACTGTAATGTACAACACATAATATATATATATATATATATATATATATATATATATATATATATATATATGACCTTCAAAAATTTAACAGTATCTTCACAAAAAAACTTACCATAAGCTATAAGGACTAAAATAAAGTGGCAAATCAATTTTGACATTTGCTAAATGAAGATGAAACAATAACACAGCATAAAACATGGAAGAAAGCAATAATCTAATGCTTACTATTTTGACTGTATAGGCCCTAAGAAACACTCTATAGCTCCTGTCAGGATCAAGGGGCCTGTTGTAGTAACCGCCAACTTGACCTCCTGTTCCCAGTGTGAACTCTGCTGGGAATCCCTTGGGTGTAAACTTGGCAGCAATGTATGGCTGCATGGCAGGGAAAGTAACTGGGGTCTGCTCTTTAGTCAGCTGAAATTATAAAAGTAATCAAATTTGAAAAGTCTTGCAAGACCCTTACCAGAGATGGGTTATGTACACTAAAAGCTGCACGAAAGACACCTTTTATAATGGGTTCATCCCCTGATGATAACTTTCCCTCATTTTTAAACTTCTCAATATAACATGACTTACCATATAATGCAGGTATAGACATGAACCTCAAGGCCAATAAAATACAATCTTGTTCACTAGATTTTAGCTTTCAGCTGGTAAAAATCAAATACAAAAACTCCATTTTTTTAAAAAAAAAAGAAGTCCATTTTAAAATAAAACTGCCTTCATTTTAACACAATGATTATAAGAATGGCTTCAATTTAAAAGAGAAAACATGTATTGCTTCCATTAATCCTGCTGTACTTAATGCTGTTATACAATATTATACAAATGTTACATCTCCTAAGATTTCTATCATGAATCCCACTGTACTTGTGGGGCTTTTTGTTTCTTTTTTTAATAAGGTTTAATGCCATGTTTTAGCATATGATAGGCTATATGTGGCTGACAGTATATTTGGTGGAGAAAGAATCCAGGAATAACTCGGGAAGAACCACTGACCCTCACGAAGTATGATCAAGCTTTCTTACAATACCTTTATTTGGATATAATAAGTAAATTGTGATGATTTGTTTGTTTATTTATTAGGATTTTTAACGTAGCCTTTAAAGTTTTTCAGTCATATCGCTATGAGGTCTGCAGTGAGGCAGTTTATAGTGATGCCTAGCACTGGGGCATCATGCCGCAGACATGCAGCATGCTGTCCCACCCAGTCACATTATCCTGATACCAGGCCGACCAGTCCTAACACTAACCTTTTAATGCTGAGTGACAAGCTAGGCAGCTGTTAGAACCATTGTTGTAAGTCTTTCGTATGACTGCCGGGGATAAAACCCATGACCTTCCACTCCATTGGTGGACGCTCTAACTACTAGATCACCGGAATGACCCAGACATGGAATTGTGTCACTACAAATTCAATAGGGTTGTTCCTTACCCCAATTGCAAGCCATCCATACAATTTGGCAACTATAAAATGTGGATAAACTGAGTTCTTGTGCAGAAAGATATGTTAACTTTACGGCAGACATACAAAATTGCAGGGTCTAATCTGCTTATTATATAAAAGCTACTTTATCTGTGCAAAAATGTCTATGTAAATGGGAATAATATGTGCTCCAGGAAATAAAGATCAACATGGATAGCGAGTTATCAGCATCAGGTAATCATTATAACCTTACAAGAGTTTTCATACAGAGAAGGTATTAAAACAAGGAAAAAAGCAGGTAATGTGTTTTTCCACTGCATATGATGAAAGTGGGGGAGGGGGTATTTTGGTTTTGGTAGATATATTGTTGTGAATTTAAATTCATGGTCTAGCCCACCCACCCCGCATTGGAACCCAATGAATTTAAAGTGTTTCAAAGTAATTACAACTGAAAAGCATACAATATCAGGAACAATAACCACACATTCTCTACACAATCAGATTACCTCCTCCTGTGTGAAGTCTTTGGGAAGTTTTGTAGTGTTCTCTCTATGGACAACAATGACTTCGTAGTGGCTCAGGGGACCAAACATCTCATTTGCTGCGGACAGACGCAGTGTGATTTTCCCTCCTGTTATTTTCTGAATTTTCGGGGCTTCCACTTTTTGAGGGGCTAAAAGAATAGAAACTTTGCATATGATCTTTTTTGTTATGGCAACAAAGCTGATGCTAGAAACTCTGATACACAAAATAATGGATCATTCAAATCTGTGTCATTTAGGTTTTTAACGTAGCTTCAACAAGGATCATTCAAATGCAATATAAATATATATATAAAATATCATATCTCATTTAAAATTTAATAAGCCATTCAAAATTTACAAGAGAAAACAAGATTTGTAATGTATATGATGGAAAAATATGTGTATGTGGGTAGCACAAATTGTTGCCCCATACAATGAAATCGTTAAAGGCACAATAAAAACTCTTCCTAGATTTTTGATTGATGATTTACACAACTCAGATGAAATTGTTTTAAAACATTTGTGCACCTCACTAAAATAGAAATTCCAAAAACCTTGATTGGGGGTGGGAAATCACCCTCTTCTTGACTAGTCTTAAAAATTCATGTTTATAACATACCTTCAATTCGAGTTTCCACTATGAGCTGAGTTTCCTCGCCCATGGCACCATCTTGGAAAATGGCACTCATGTTGAATTCGTATTTCATTTTTGGCACAAGGTTACGTACTGTATGGGTTTCCAGCTGTCCTGGAATTTTTACTTCCTGCAATGGGGCATTACTGAACTGAACAACACCGTTCTCACGGTAGCTCTTGGTTCCCATGTACTTCAACTGAAAATATCGAAAAAGGAATGCAAAATGCATGTAAATCAAGATCATTTATTTTCTAATTAAGTATCCAAGTTATTAGCCTAGGGCACATAATAAAGTGCCCAATTCATAAAAGTTTGCTTGACTAGGCTTTAAACAGAGAAGCTTGTGTTTGGGAAATGAAAGTTAAGATAATGTGGGAATGAAGGGATATAACTCCTCTAAATGATGATGTGGAATGCAGAAAATTCAAATATTATATGTTCACTTCAGTACAAATGTGCATGGCAAATCTTGTTTAAATAAAATATTACTTAGTATAGTTTTCACTGTAATTAGAGTTATGCTGTGGAATTAGCAGTAGACAGGCAGTCAGTGGTCATAAATTTCTGAAATGATAATCTGGAATGCTACAAATTAAATTCATTAAAAAATCTCATCAGGATAAAGCAGACTACCAAATCTGGTTTAAATCCAACAAACCTTGTCAAGTAATGATGCTGAAAACAAAGTCAAAAGGACAGGGAATCAGGGGCCATAACTCTTCCAAAAGACTCATTTAATGTCCTATACTAAATTGTGTTGGAAACCATCAAAGCTTAGTAATGTTATGCTGCCAAAGTCAATTCAGGAAGATGTGGATGGCACAACTTCTGTAAATGATGTCACTGAATGCTAAAACTCTAATTGTTCAAGAGGTTATAACAATATAAGCCCCATATATACAGCACACCTTCTTAAAGTTGCGTTCTGCAATCCAAAGTCAAGAGAATGGCAGTAAGTGGATAAAATTCCTGTCAATTAGGGGCATGCAATGATGTAAATCCAACTGAGTAAAGTTCTCATGAATAACAAGTTGCACGCTAAATTTCAATGAAATCCAAAAAAAACTTGGAAAAAATTAGACTGCAAAACCCAAGTAAGGAAATTAGACATTTGGAGACAAATCTGGTGAATGTTGTCATAGGCATTTGGAGACAAATCATGAATATTGTCATATTCATTTAGAGACATAAATCTTGTGAATGTTGTCATAGGCATTTGGAGACATAAATCGCATGAATGTTGTCATAGGCATTTGGAGACAAATCTGGTGAATGTTGTCATAGGCATTTGGAGACAAATCTGGTGAATGTTGTCATAGGCATTTGGAGACATAAATCTTGTGAATATTGTCAAAGGCATTTGGAGACATAAATCTTGTGAATGTTGTCAAAGGCATTTGGAGACAAAATCTCATAAATGTTGTCATAGGCATTTAGAGACAAATCTTGTGAATGTTGTCATAGACATTTGGAAACATAAATCTCATGAATGTTGTTGTAGGCATTTGGAGATAAACCTGGTGAATGTTGTCATAGGCATTTGGAGACATAAATCTTGTGAATGTTGTCATAGGCATTTAGAGACATAAATCTTGTGAATGTTGTCACATTTATTTAGAGACAAATCTCATGAATGTTGTCATAGGCATTTGGAGACAAATCTTGTGAATGTTGTCATAGGCATTTCGAGACATAAATCTCATGAATGTTGTCATAGGCATTTAGAGAAATCTGGTGAATGTTGTCAGGCATTTAGAGAGATAAATCTGGTGAATATTGTCATAAGCATTTGGAGACATAAATCTTTTGAATGTTGTCATAGGCATTTGGAGACACAAATCTTGTGAATTTTGTCAAGGAAATCTGGAAATTGGTTGAAATAATAAAAAACTTGATACTGTTAAGTCAATGAAAGAAAAGTCAGTAGGATGGGCCTGTAAATGATATTGTGAAATGTTGAAAACCAAACTCATTCAAGGTCTGCTAAATAATGAAATGCATGTCAATTTGAAAATCAAACTCATTCAAGGTTTGGTCAATAAAGAAATATATGTCAATTTGAAAATCAAACTCATTCAAGGTCTGGTCAATAAAGAAATACATGTCAATTTTCCCATGTCCAAACATCCTTGAGAAAGTTAAGCTGCATGAAATTAAAGTTATATGTTATGCAATCAGGGGCCATAACTCTTCTCAATGATAACAGAGAAATCTTGAAATCAAAGGCTTTCAAAATCTCATCAATATAAAGGTGCATACTTGCTTAAGATCGAATGTTCCATGTAGCGTTAACACACACAAAGCAAACTGCTGATGGCTGGCTGGCCAACTGTGATTAAAAGAGAATCCACCAACTTCAATAACAGAATTAAATAAATTAAAGAAATAGCCCAAACCAAAATCCATTCTTTCTAAAGACTGGTACAGGTCACCATCTACGAGTCTTCTATGTACTCAAAGCCACCCTCTGTTTATTTATATAGGGAAAACTTAAAAACTGTACCAACTGGTTACTTGAATTAAAAATAAATTTCTAAATTTCTGTCAAAAAATCACATATTGCATCATACAACAACAGTAATGAGAATACCCAAAATAAAGAATCTTGTTGAAAAAATATGGTCATCCATCTCAGAGAATAAAATGGGTAAAAACAAAATGGGATCAATGTAGGGATATTTTAAAAAAATGTACATTTCTTTGTTGATTTTCTTGGCAAACCTATGTGGAAGGTCATATGGTTTGAAAGACTGGTCCCAGATAATGCATTCTAAGAAACCATTTTTGTGCTTTACTTGTGAATAAGTTGACTGCAGAAAATATTCTTCGTATAATACAAACAGTAAAAATCTCTTAAAATTCAATATTTTGAACCTATCTTGATCATGGCAGGCTTAATTCAGTACTTTTTGTAAAACCCAAGTATTGGTTTTAGTTGTTTTAGTATCTTACAAAATTCTGTATTTTCCAACAAGCAGCATAGATTTAGATTTGCCATTGATCTGCCAGCAAAGATTTAGATCTGCCTAGATCTGCCAGTAGAGATTTAAATCTGCCAAGATCTGTCAGCATATAATTGGATATCAGCATATACACAGATCTGTCAGCATTGATTTAAATCTGCTTGGATCTGCCAGCATAGAATGAGATCTGCCTATCTTATGCCAGCAATATCAGAGCTGCCAACCCTTGAGGCTCTCAATTCATGAAAATGGTGATAAAAATTTGTGAATTTTGACACGAATTCATGAAGTGATCCTAGAGTCCGCAAATATTTGTCGGAAAATTGAATGCAGGCAAATGTTTGGCATATTCCAAAACGTAAACTTCACTTTTAGTGCAATATATTTCTTTTTACTATTCTGAGTTTCCTCTGACCCTTGCCACACCATTTTTTATATTTGGGTCCATTCAGTACAGACATGTTGGAATTCACCGATACCATTTGGTTAACGTCTTACTAGCTGGCCCAGCAAACTCGAATGATCTTTCATTGAGATATACTTGCTTGAAATCGATAGGAATATGAACTATTTTCTCAAAATCATGAGCATATCATTCATCTTGTTTCCGCTGACACGAGACGAAAATTTGTTGTTTCTCAAATTTGACCTGGATCTGGCTAATTTTGTCTGAGTCACATGACTATACAAATCTCGCAACCTACATGTCAATGAAGTAATATAGTCAGTGATATGGACAATAAACAAATTTCCAAAGTAAAAATGAGGTAACAAGGGTCAGAGGAAATTCAGACTATTTTTCCATGGTGGTGAAGACATTTTTAAGCAAAGTTGTCGAATGGCAATTCAAATCAGCGTTGCCAGCGCATGCGCATAACAAAATTCTGGTTAGGCCCCAGTTTCTCTTATAAGCATTTTGTAAACTATTCTTATATTTATATATTAAAATACGTTAAAATGGTTGCTACCGAGCCAACAGTACCAATAATCTATAGTTCACTAAACCGCGAACAGTTGTTCTGGATCGTTTCGGCAACTGCTGATATCATGACTAGCGCTTAATGGGAATTCAGCTATTTTATTAAATATTTTTAAAAAACTGAGAATTGGGGGAAATTTGTGAATTTTTTGCATGTGGTGTGAATTTGTGAATCGCTGAAAAAGTCGTAAAATTCACGCCAAAATTGTGAAGGTTGGCTGCTCTGCAATGTCTTAGATCTGCCTAGATCTGTCAGCAAAGATTTAGATCTGCCTATGATCTGCTAAAATAGATTTTGATCTGCCTATGATCTGCCAGAATAGATTTAGATCTGCCTATGATCTGCCAGGATAGATTTAAATCTGCCTATGATCTGCCAGCATAGATTTAAATCTGCCTGTGATCTGCCAGAATAGATTTTGATCTGCCATGATTCACCAGCAAAGATTTAGATCTGCCTTTAAACAATGTGCCAGAAGTCTGGGTTGTACTGACGTTTCCAATAACTGGTTTGGTTGAGCAATGGTCACTCAAGTTAAATGACCAAATAAATTAATAAATTCTATGCAAAAATTTCAACTGAACACTGACATGCATGCCTTTCTTAACATTGTAGTTTTAATACTATGTTCTGATGAAACAAAATGCAGAAAATCTGTTTCATTGCTGGTTTCTAAAAAAATTGCTGGATGTTCAATCATGAAATGGTATCCAATTTTCAGCAATTTTGTGATGCATGATTTCTGTATGAAGACCTTGATTTGCTGGCATATTATGTGACAGTGATTCCAGGTCAACGTCTTTTTCATTTTTTGTAAGAATGGGTAATTATTGTAATGAATAGTAAAATCAGAATGGGAATGTGAAAATACAAGTCAGCCTTTGTTTATGTAAAAGAATTTAATAAAGATCATAACTATTGTTTTGTGGTTTTTACTTCTATACCATTTTCTTCTTTTTTTTACTCTATAACAATTTATTTTTTTTCTTCATACTTCATACTAATTACTTTGTGCCAGTTTTTGTAACCTATTAATATAAAAATAAAACCACATTCTAAGACTGGTGTAAATCTCATTTCAGCCAAATATTCGACTATAACTGCTATATCAAACTTAAATTTCTTCTGTAGTGTATGGCCAACTCTGCACCTCCTCCCTTTTCTCCTTTCAAACACTGAATTCCTTTCTTACACATAAATAAATGAAGTCTAATTCTGTCTAATACATGAAATAACAAATCTGAATAAATTAATTATAATCTGTATGGTAGGTCAAGGACAAAAGGATTGGTAACTGATTTTGTCTGCTATAATTACATGACGAGATTGCACTACTACTGTCATTGCTGACACTAAAGACATAATAGGGAATTAATTACCTTATTTACCTGTATACAAAACCCACTCAAATATAAACAGTGTAGACCTGAATCTGCCACAATAAAATGCACTGACACAATGGAATCTATGATGTTCACCTCAGTGAAATTTGATGGCCTTCATGTGCTTGTGCATTATGCAAAGGCAGATCCGTGTCTTTTCAGGTCATAGTTGTGCTTGCATTATACACACGTAAATAAGGAACTGATTATTTTCCAAACACTGTTATAGCTAGATGATTGTGGGTCTTAAATTCTGGCAACCAATTCCCAAATCCACAGTACCACAAGGACATATCACCAGCATGGAGTGCAATTTTCCAAAGGTGCTATCTGTAATATTGATTTTCTTGTTTTATTTTAGATTACAAGGGAACTTCACTCATCCTCATGGGAAAATGATGACTAAGAAAAGCAAGTAATTTGTCATCACTATGCTTTCATCCTTAATTCATTTGGCAACATGTACAAAAAAAATTTCAATTGAGAATTGTATGAAATTAACAGCACTTGTGCATGTGATTTTTATTTAAAGATTATACAGAGTTCTTGAATAACTTGCTAAATGACTTTTGCATTAAAGTGCTTCTTAGAAAAAAAAAATGATTTTTTTTAACCTAAACATGGGCTGTCTATTTCAAAACATTTTTTGCTGCATATTGCAGGATTTATAGTTATTGTCACAAAGAATGGATTTGATTAACCATTAGAGTTTGGCAGATGGCCTGCATATAGTACTAAGATGTTCTTGTACTGTACTCGGCTGCAGGATGGGGAATGTAAAATATGCCAGATATGCCATTTTGCATGTAACAAATATGGCAACCTTTTTTGCTCTGTGGTGTGTCCCCATCATGTTGTTACCAGAAAAGTAGGCCTATGTTTTTTTTTTAAAGAAAAAAGTAGGCCTATGTTTTTTTTAAAGATAAAAAACAGTTCATATAACATTTAGACTTCGTTTTTTTAACGGATTTTCACACATTTTGTCTTACTTTGCTTCCTGACTTTTTGAATACCTAAATGTATTTGGAACCATACAACCAAGATTGTACTGATGTACATGTATACATAGTCAACATGTATCTGAAATATTTTATCACAAACTCTTAGCATATCACTTTAGTGTTGACACCATTCTTCCACTGCTGCCAGCGGAAACATCATATACACTATCTTGTTCCTTCTACTGCTAAAATGTTTCTGTAATATTATTCTTACAATAAGAAAAGCTTCGTAACATTTTTATTTTCACCTGTCAAGAAGACAAAAGTACACCTTTGCTGAAATTGTATAAAAGCATTATCCAATATAATGCAATACATTTTTCTGAAAGGGCAAAAGCAATGTTGAAATCTAAATTTCTGAGATTTGTAAATGTTTTAAAAAAATTTTTTAACAAGGATTTCATCTTCCAACATAGTCTTACAAAGTTTTGTGATTATATTACTTGATACATATGCAAATAATGCATAGTTAAATAATTTGTTCTAGTAACATTTTTAAATAAAAAAAAAATGCATTATTTGATACTTCCATCTTATTCTGACCTTTATTTTATACTTACAAGTGAGAAAAATAATTCACAATTTATCATTGTTTCAATACTGAATAGGAAAAATTCAAACCCAACCCCCCTTTCTACCACCAATTGCCAAATCCGATATTGTGGGCAGAAGCACTGATGTCCTATAAATTCAGGGCTTGGGCTTAACAATTGATTTTATCTGTACTGCTCCATTCTTATGTATGAAAGCTTAAAACTCCTGCAATCCACCCCACTCTCCCTGACTGACAGTTTAGGACAATTAACCATTCTGCTTGAAAACTTTTGCTGATGTTGGTCATGGACTGTTTTGTACTTACCACATAGTTATTTACATTCTTCTTTCGAGGTGCATCCCAGGAAAGCACCAGCTGACGTGAACTTTTGCCAGAGGCCTGGAAATTCTGAATCATCTCTGGTCGCTCTGGTAACAAAAGATTAAAAATGGTTAGACATGCAAACCTAACAATTTACTTGAATGCAATACATCGAGATCATATATCAATTAAATAGTTAAATTTCCTCCGCATTGTATCAACAACTCACCTTCTCCATTTTCTTCTTCCAAAGTCAGAATACTTTTCATAACATAAATAAATCAAATCTAATTCAGTCAAATTTAAGAAATGAAGAGTCTCATGTGTGAAAATCTATTATTGTAACCCATTCGACAAAACATTTTAATTCTTCAAGAAGCATATTTTCATTTTTAAAATAAATGCTCAAACACTTACAGACATAGCATATGTTTAATGGCAATATGTACATGCATAGATCCAAATCTGACAGATAAATGAATTGAATTTTTCATAACTAGTGACAAGTATTATTAATATGAAAACAACCACAAGTTATTAATGATACCTTGAAAGCAAATATTACAAACATTCAAACAAGGCTAAACTGACAAGAGGCCATTTTTGAATATCTGAATTGATGGGAAAGGTGAGTGAAATAACCAGAAAATTGGAATCTGTAAGAATATAGTGAATACATAGGGTATATTTTAGTCACAAGTTGTCTTCAGATTTAGTTTCAAGATGCTTTCAGATTTAGGTTCAAGTTGCCTTCAGATTTAGGTTCAAGATGCTTTCAGATTTAATTTCAAGTTGCCTTCAGATTTAGGTTCAAGTTACCTTCAGATTTAGTTTGTTGCCTTCAAATTTAGTTTCAAGATGCATTCAGATTTAGTTTATAGTGTCATTTCCTTTTCTTTTGGGAACATATAACAATCTCCATTTCTTAAATGTCACAGCCAAAGGAATATTTAAGCATAAAAATTTAGAAATAAATTCATTGAAATTTTCATCATCATTTGTTAGATCCAACAGTGATAGTTTTACAAAAATTTCATTAGTACTCAGTTCTTCTATTTTAATTTTGGTTGATAATGCCACAGATAAGACAATAACAGGAAGAGGAGAAAAACGAAGTTCACTAGAAAGAAAAAAAAAAAAAAAAAGTGAGGTAACTAAGTTCTACCCAAAAGAAAGGAGTTCCCAGAGCTTAGTAAAAATGCTGACATGTACAAGGTCATATTACATATCGTCTTTAACAAAAGTTTTTTCCAATATTTTTAACAACAGTCTGCATTAAACAAACCATGAGAGCTATGCACTGAACAAGTCATACGATTTTGAACATATTAAAAGAATGGGAAAGATGTTTTACAATGTTCTCATGAAAAGCTCGCAGTCTGTGATACGTTTTCTGCTACTGTCTATACTTACTTAAAAGTCAAGTCAAATTGCAATAAACAGATTTCCTGATCTGCTGTATCAAAATATGCCTGCAGATCAGGGTCTATGTTGTTTGTTAGACTGAGTACTTCAACAAACTGCACAGAACCAGATCTGATGGCATCTTATATGCAAACATATAAAGTACTGTTTCCCAACATTCTATATTTTATATCTAACAAATTTATTTTACACCAATACACCGCTCCCTCGATAACTTGCGCCCTGATAACTCGCGAACCCGCTTATAACGCGGTGTCCGGCGAGGATCCCGTCTTTTTTAAAGAAAATATTTTTTAAAAATGAAGAAAATCGTGATCAGAACTGGTGAATGAAACCTTGATATATCGCCCATTTTATCGTCGAAAATGACGGTTAGTGCCCGAAAAGTTAGAATCAACATCGTGAAATTTTCAGGTTTTAATATGGAATCGCATATCTTGTTAGATTTTATCAGGAAAAATATTTTCTCAGTTCACTGTAAATAATAATACTGTATATGTATAGGGGAAATTAGTGTTTTAATCTTTTCATTGTGTTGCAATGTAAGCAGTATAATCGTTGCATGTTCTCTTCTATTCAAACATGAAAAGAGTCAATTGACCGTCACATCGATGCCCGCGAGCACATCTGTGAGAACCTAATTAAATGCCGGCTTCGTTTTGATCGAAGACTTGGGGAAGTGTTTGTTGCATTGTAAAACTCAATTAAAATAGACCTGCTTTGTTTTATAAGGCGGTCTTTTGTATCAAATCAGGTAAAAGACGTACAATACAAAAGTTCAATGGAATGCAAATCCTACATGCATAAACTCTTGTGGTCAATATCGTGTCTCAACATCAATCAAATTAGTTGGACCAATCGAACATGGTTTCAAATAGTATGTACTTATTGTCATTAAAGTATATATTAATCAGTAATTTATCCTAATCATTTGTAAATGGGATCATGGAGAGCAAGGGAATCAAGCGAAAGGCGTACTCGGTGAATGAAAAGCTTACTGTCATAGAGAGGGTTCGTAATGGTGAATCAAGATCAAAAGTTTGTAGTGAACTTAAACTTGCCGAGTTGACACTCAGAGGTTGGCTCAAGGATGAGCAGAAATTTCGGGATTATTTGCATGAAGTTGATTCTGATGATGGATTTAAACGGAAACAGGCACGCACTGCAAACGACACAGAATTTGATGATGCTGTGTACACCTGGTTCACACAACAACGTGAACAAAGTGTTCAGATTTTGAGAACAATTCTCAAGGTCCAGGCAGAGAAAATGGCAAAAACTATGGATACTGTATCAGATTTCATGGCAAGCCATGGATGGCTTTGGAGATTCCAGTGCCAACATGGAATAAAACAAAATTCTTTGTCGGGAGAGATACGCTCAGCAAATCAGGCGGCCTCATCTAGTTATCCCAACCAACTCCGAGAGATACTGACCCGTGATGGATATACAGACGACCAAGTTTATAATTGTGATGAGGCTGGTCTATGCTATCGGATGATTTAAATATTTTTTTATATATTTTTTTTTAACATGTCTGACGTTTAGACCCATTAAATTCATGGTTGGTAATGGTTTATCTTTGTAATTTTTTTTTTTACATTTTACTCTATCTATCTAATCAATCTATCTATGTATCTATTTAGTGATAGCAGAATTTTATGTTTTAGATCAACACAAGTTTCGACGTTATCGTTTTTCGATATGAATGCTATCTTTTTTTGATAAAATAAATCTTGATTCATTTTGAACAAACAATAAAACTAGAATGTATCCAAATCAACACAAAAAGCAGTGACGTAATACACAATGTGTTTAGCGATACACATGTTAAGAATATTGATACCTCGTGGAATAATGTTTGTTTTTACGATCTTTTCAAGATATTTTTTCAAGAAATTAAAGGTAATTTATAAAGAAAAACGAACAACACCTTTATAAAGAAACATTTATTCACAGTTATTTTCAGCACGATTATAAAACGAGTATTTAACAATGCACCCCCCCCTTTCGCCTCTGTCGATCTCCCATCACTTTATTAGTTTTTTTTTTATAGGTCCCTCGGTAACTCGCGCCCTCGCTTATAGTGTGGTCGATGTTTTTGGACCCCGTTGTGCGCAAGTTATCGAGGGAGCGGTGTACTAAAATCGTTGCCAAAATGTTTTTAAAAAAACTATGCATACTTGAATCATTTTAGTTAATGACAAAACACTTTTAAATTTGTATTTGTTACAAATAGATATAACAGTTATAACCATAATGAGCACCATTGTTAACGGTCTGCTTTTAGAATCTATTGTTTGTCTAACTTGTAATGGCCTGGCCTGATTTTAGAATTGATTATTTGTCTGAACTTGTAATGGCCTGGTCTGCTGAATCATTGTCTGTCTGCATTTGCAATGGTCTGCTTTTAGAACATGTGGTCTATTTCAACTTGTAATGGCCTACTGTTTGAATTTCTTGTACATTTCAATTTGCAATAGCCTGCTGTTAAAAATCTGTTTATTTCAACTTGTAATGGCCTACTGTTTGAACCTGTTGACTACTGTAATGCCATGTAATAGCCTTCTGTTTGAATTTCTTGTTTATTTTAACTTGTAATAGTCTGCTATTAGAATCTGTTGTCTATCTGAACTTGCTATGGCCTGCTGTTAGAACCTGATGACTATTTGAAAACCTTGCAATGGCCTGCTGTTAGAACCTGATGACTATTTGAAAACCTTGTAATAGCCTGCTGTTTGAATGTCTTGTCTATGTGACCCAGGACTCGTGGCGTGTACCAATGTGTGTGTTTGTCATTAGTGAATGAGTGATTGGTTGTGGTGTACGATTCCTGTGCTTCACTAGTATTAAAATCAATTCCCTGCCATACTAACAAAAAGCTTCTGGCATTCCTACTCTAGTTCTTCAGATGGACAACACATTGAGCAGTACAAATCATGAAGATGAAGAGCACTTGTCATCTCACACAAGTGAAAGACCAGGGACTGAATGTAATTTGGAAAAAATTATACCCTTCAAGTCTGGTAAGGTATAATTTGTGTCTTTCTGTGATAAAATTATAAATGCCAGTGTGTGGGTTGTGTATTGTATTGGTCTTGTATTCTAAGTATGCGATTTGTATTGTTTTAGGTTTATTTCGTACCATTACATCTCACAATAAATCCCACACTTGACAAGCGAGTGTTATCATTCAACCCTAAATGAGACAGAGCTCATCTATTTTATCTTGTAATAGCCTGCTATAAGAATTTCTTGTCCGTTTTTCCCTGCAATAGCTTGCTGTTCGAATTTGATGTCTATTTTAACTTTTCTGTCATTTTTTTTCTTCCCTAAACATCTTAGTTTTAAATCAAGAAAATTTTAAAGTTTTGCAAACTGTTCCAAATTCTTCACATTCTGTTTAAAGTCTTGATAAAAACACTGCCAGTTTTCTGGCTTTGCTCAAGATATTACCTCTAGGCATAAAGTCAGTGACTACAGCCTGGGAAATATTGCTCCAGCGTCCATTAACAGATTTGGCCTGTACACGAACAGCATAAGATGTCTTTACATCTAGGTTTGTGATCTGTGTGACAGTAGTAGGTCCATCAGTGTCAATTGTTTTCCAGAGACTCATGTCTGCCACAACGAGGTTATTATAATAGACACGGTATGACTCTATGTCACTGTCTGGCGGTGGTTCATCCCATGTTACTTGAATTGTTGTTGGAGAGGTTCGCTGAACTTTCACATTATCTGGTGTTGGTGGTTCTGAAAGGAGAAAATGCTTTAAGTTATGAAATTACTTACATCACAAGTACCATAAATGGTACCATATACACTTATTAGTTGAATCAAACTTAAAACAACAATGAAAATGATCTGCTGTAGCATAATGTGCATGTAGATCAGGGTCTATGTTGTTTGTCCTACTGATTACTTTGAACAAAATGCACGAAACCTGATTTGCTAGAGCATTATCTGATGACAGATCTGGGTCTGTGCAGTCTGTAGGTGGACTTGTAAACAAGTATAAATGGTACATTAAGCACTTGCCATATCAATATATTTAACGGAAACCATTTTTCTTCTTTTCAGTCTTGATGAAGACTTGCCGACTCAAAAATTGATGACCAATTTTTCTCATCTCAAAAGCAAACCATCAACAGAGATTAGTTCTTGCTTGTGGCTTATGTCTCAATTTAGTGCTAATTGCTTCCTGAGCTATGCTGGTTATACAAGGATCATATCATTTGAATAAATCCAATTAATTATCATGGCTCCAAAATGGAGTTGAAGAGACAAAACTTGTAAAAGATCATCACCATGTCTATGTGATAATGTACACACCAAATTCCATTGAATGGTTTACAAGTTGGCTACAAGGATCTGCTGTAGCTGGTATATCAAACTAATTGGAAAACGAAAAAAAGTTCATCAAAATTGGACTTTTAAAAACTGAAATCATAAAAACGTTATATCTACGTATAACTGGTATTTTTATGTGCCAAACGGCATCCAATTATAACTAGTTAAATGTATAAAGAAACAGATGGAAATGGTGATTACTTGAGGACATCTACATCTCCATGTAGGGCCATAACAATCTTAAATTTTGTTTTATGTAGGGCTCTATTTTTTCGGATTGTTGAATTAAATGGTAGCTTCATATGCTGAAAACATGAATGGAAAATGAAACTCGCTAAAAAGCTTCAGTTATATAAATATGGGAATAATATGACTGGAATGGAAGTGCATTTATATCTGCTTAGTTACAAGTTTTTATCACTGACAAATACAATACCATTATTTGACATACCAGATTCAATATTTAAAATAAAGCTACATCAACACTAGCGACTGACAAAACAAAGTCTGAGAGCGTGATATACAGGAACTGCATTTAATGAAATGGCAGAAAAAAATGATTCTTAATTAAACTGATTTAGTAGAATAATCAAATTTGAACAAATCAGCAATAGAATAATCTGTAGTCAATTATTTCTTTTGTTATACATATATATATATATATAATGAAACTGCATGAAAAGGTAGATGTACTTCAGGTATATACAGGTAATTCTTGCGAGTTTTGCAAATTTAGCATAAACTGGGGTATGTTTATCTATGTGCCTCTTACTTTTGAAGGTATTGGGCAAATTTCATTTTAGTTTTCTCTGTTTTCCAGTTTTTTTTAGTGTATCGATTTTGTTTACATAAAGATAATGACATATTTATTTATTCTAATGTGTTGCAGTTAACCATATTACAGTATAAAAAAAAAGCAACGGCTTAATAATTTTTATTGCAAGTTGAGAAGAAAGAAAATTATTGTCCAGAATAATAGTCCCAAGAAATTATTCATAATGGAAGAAATTAAAATTCCAGGCATCCACAATAGGAGTTGCCTTAAAACCAGTGAATTCTTTAAATGGATTTTTGTTCAAAAGAAACTGATTTGAAAACAGGCAAGATTTATTGGTGGTCACACTTTTGAAGACTGATCTTTTTATTTTAATTAATGCATTTCCATTAAAGCTGTAAAACTGGTAAAAATTCAATTACAATTTTCTAATTTACAGTAAATAGTGTTAGTAGAAAGCAAGCCAACAAGCCAAGATTGATTATAATAGCTTTCTTTTCATTTACCATCACAAGCAACAAGCATTTTAATGTTAGATGAGAATGTCAATTTTGATAAATGATGACAATAATATTGTTTGCCATAGAGGTTTAAATAAAAATATCAATCGCATATTATTCACCCAAAGCAAATCCAACTGCAAAAAACAGAACCCAGATCTGCCAGCAAACACGGAGTTGGCGAACAGGGTATATGTTTTTTTTAAAATATAAAAATCTGGAGTAGTACCTGAAGTGTAAACCTCAATCTGCAGGCACCTTATCCATTAGCAAATCTAACCCCTTCAAATAAAAACGAATTCAGCTATTCTAGTAATAACTCTTATTCCAAATCTTGCCTCAAATGTTCAAATACAGTCTTTTGACTGGTTAGAATATTTTTCATAGGTTTTGCATTGTGTAAACTTTAAACTTAGTTTTTTTTTTTACAATTGGAAAAGCATTATATATGTAAATAATTAAATTAATAATAATTGCTACGCTCAATTAGTATAGCACATTAAAACAAAATTATATATTATGTTAGTTGCAATTCAAGCCACACAAATGTTTTTAAAAAAAATGCATGTTAGACGGCAAATATTAAATTCCTGTGAATAAAAACAATACTATGTCAACAGTAATCTATGACTACTCTGACATATTCCAGGGAAATATATAGTTACAGTAAATATATTTTGTAGTGGTATATGTAATTTGTACCTTCAATTTTCTATCATATAACCTTGCAGGAAAAGTATAAATCTTTTTGATCATCAAAGAAATGGTTCATCATTAAAACTTTAAGTTTTGTAACATATAGGAAACAATCAGAATCAGTATATTCTATAGGACTTAAATAATAAATCAATAAACCAGTCCAGTGCAAGTGAAGGTCTATTTTTCTAATGGCAAGAAACATAACTCTATTTCATACAATTATAAAATCATAAATAACTCGCAAATTTAACATGTTAATTTTCTTTCTTTCTTGTATAAGAATGGTATAATAACAGTAGCAACACTGTTTTTACGAGTTTTTGATTCTTAAAATTATTGATTGCATGGAAAGGTGAAAATAAAAATATCTAATCCATGTTATTCTATCTAAGTAAGATTTGTTGAATATAAAAAGTCCATTGAAGGATTGGAGATGTAACTAGGATGAGGTCTGTAAAGCTGATGGTTGGAATACATTAAGAGCTCAAGTGAGAGGCGAGTAATGAAAGCAACTGAGGGATGAGGTTCCAGGTTTTCGGGTTGAGGTTTGGGAATTAGGTTCCATGCTGAGGTTTAGGAAAGAGGTTCTACAGGTTCCATGCTGAGGGGATACAGTTTATGAATGTCTGCATAAGGAATTCCACTTTTTTGGGAATTAGATTCAATGTTTAGGTTTGAGAATTCTATTCCATGCTAAAAAGATCGCTATCTGGAAAATTCTGGTGTACGAATACAGTTTTAGGTATTATGTTTCATTTGGGGGCTGAAATTTGGGAGCTTCTGGTTGCAGGTGTTGAAGTTTGGGTACATGTTCCATGATGAGGTAATGAGAATTGTTAATCCCTGTTTTGGTTGTTGAACTCAGGGATCTGGGCTCTGTATCTTAGGGATAAGGTCTGAAAGTTTCATATTGTGGTTGAAGAATTAAATTTCATGCTGAGAGCTTAGGCATTTGGGAATCAGGTTTTATACTTAGAGGATCATATTTTAAAACTAGATGGGTTTTTTATGTCAAAAGTACTGTGGATTTTTAATGAATATCAAGGTATATTGTATTGCAAGAAATGACATTTGTTGCTACTCTGTTTGTGGATATGTTTGAAGCGAAAGCTATGGGCTACAAATGAGACTTTGTGAAACCACAAATTCCATGACAAGAGGTGCCCTATGGAGATTTGGTACTCTGGGAAGTGGTGGCAATGAATGGGATTGAAGGTAAAAATAAAAGAGGATTGAGGACTGAGAATGAAATAAGCTGAAAGGTGGATATAAATAGTATTCTGAAGGGATGGGGTGCTTGTGGAATGATGACAATTTACTATTTGAGTAAACTGTTAAAGTATGTGGCCAAAAGTAAGTTTTCATTTTAAATTAATGAACAGCTTTTTACACTGACATTTTTTAAACAAAATGTTTGTTTTGTAACGTCTAGCTGGAATTCAATATATTTTTTTACATTTCTTATCTTTTAAAAAAATACTACAGACAAAAGAAACATTTCTTAAATAGTATAATTGGTTATATAATATACTAAAATACAGATTTTAACATTTTCATGGTAAAATTGCTAAAGGCTTTCATTACAAAGATTAATTTATCATAATTAATTAGGCCCTGTAAATATTTTTCCATGATATTATGTATACATTAAACAAATAAATAATCCGAGTTATTCAATCTATCTGCATTTTAATTACTTGATAAAGCTAGGCTCTGTAAGTTTGCAATATATTTTTAATAATTGTGAGAAAAACAATGATGACAGATTTCATCAGTGTTAGATTACAATGATTGTTTTGGCTTAAAAGCTTGTGCTATGAGTTGTCCTTTTTCTTTTTTTTACTAGGATGATCCTATGACTGTGCTGACTTCAATTTCTGTGCTAGAATCCATGAAAATATTCAAACATTCTATTTATTTATAGCATGCACTTTTGTTAAGAATATATATGATCGCTGATAGCATTCATTATACTGAAATCTACTTAAATTTAATCTACTTAAATTTGATATCTCTACAAACTGATTCTAGCTAGAATAATTGTTTTCTATAAAAATTGAGTAAAGCCATTCTACCTGTAATAGCTCATCCATTCCATAATAGTCAAGAATCTTAACACCCATGTGCAGATTATTAAAACAAAAATCAATTAACACTAGGGTCAAGAATAAACCACTCCTGTAAAGTAGTTGAATAATTTGAATTATGATTTCATTAAACCTAGAAAGTTAAATTTCCAGATCTTTTTAAAAGTGTGAAATTTGATTAGAAATCTGTAATATGTTTGCTAGGGTAATTTATTGCAAACTGTGAACTTATTTATGGCCACATAGTATATACCCACTCCAATAACAAAAGTTCTAAACATTTATTCTGAATGAAAAACTCCACCAGAACCACACCAGTCACCATGGAAACCATTGGGTAAATGGCATCTACAGACTAAAAGTCAAATATGGATGCTTGTTTTGGTTGATGTAAATTACAAAACAATCCATTTACATTCAAAAAAATACCTAGTGAGACTTTATCAAAATGCTTTCTTTCAAACATATTATCAATAAAGTATACATCAACAAAGATTAAATTACTATAAATCTATACTCTAATGGTTCTAGTCTACGACTTTATCTGAATAATGGGACAAACAAATAAAGCAGCTCATTAGGGTATAAAGTTGCCGATCTTTTAGATAAAAATCAATGACCACATATACAAATAAAGAAGCCAAACAAATGTTTATCATTAATGATGGGGAAAGGAGGAGGAAATCCTGTCAACTAGACTGGATATACCTTGAAATAATTGGAGTTCCATCTCATGCCCTGAGACTTTTTCTTTTTTAAGTTTTCAGTAGAATTTTTCTATTATTTGTCTGCTTCGCTTAATGTATTACCACAACATCAGCAAATTATTTAAATCACTTATCATCAATATGTACTTTTTAGTCCTTATGCAATAGCACAGACCCTGATCTGGAGTCACGATCTATATTGGCAGATCAGTCCATAATGTTGGAAACTCTAACAAAGTAAGAAGACCCAGATCTGATGGTGCATTATGTGACAGCAGATCTAGGTCCATGCAGTTTGCAGTTGAACATGTCTTATAAGCACATATATATGGTAGTGCAGATATATATATATATATATATATATATATATTTGTAAAGAAAATTACTTCCTAACACATGGTTGAATAAGATATTGGGGTAGGTGGTATAATCAGTGGTACAATTGATTTTTTTTAGTTAGAAGATATTACTGAATTATATGTAGATACTCACTTTTTAAGTGGAATCAAACTGCAAATAACGGAGATCCCAATCTGCCGAGGCATAATACACCTGCAGATCTGGGTTTATGATGTTTATTCTACTGATTACTCCCAATACACTGCACAGACCCAGATCTGCCAGCACTTTATATGATGCCTTTGAAATCTTCACTTGGACTCGCATGCGAGTATACAAGGCAATTCAATGTGTGATGTCACAATTTTATGGCCAGATCTGGAGGTGTGACTATTAATGGTACATTTACAGTACAATGAATAAATGAAAATTACGGAAGAATAAATTAAGGATAACTGGCACCTACACAGGTAAGATTCTGCTGTCTTAGAGCTTATTTTGTTTGGCTCCTCAATTTAGTATCAAGCTCTTCAATTGTACACCTCTTATCTATAGGAGTTGGGGATTTTTTTCTACAGAATAAATGAGTTTTTTTTTTATTAGTCTCTATACTGCCATACATGCGAGATATATATCCTATCTTATATCTCCCATTATGAAAAGGAACTTAAATTTACCTCCTTTCTCATAATATAATTTTGGACTTTAATTTGCCATATCTGAAAATAAGTGACACCTCAGTCTATTAAAAACCATGTTTCCTAATTAGCACTGAATGTCAAAAATGCAAAAACCACGTTTTTTTCTTCTTGTAATTACTGAAATTTTTTTGAAATGCTAATAATAATAAAGAAAAAATGGTTCGCTACCGCTTTATTTAGTCTGTAGATGCCCTGTGTTTTTGGGGGTTATTTTTTACTAGGACAATGGATAAAATGGGTTATAACAATGTTAAACAGAGCTAAACAACAAGGAAATGAGGAAATGAACAATGTACCTCCAGATTCAAGTTGTTTCTCTTCCCCTGAAAGTGGGAAATAAACAAAAACTGAGTGTGTTAGTTGCTACATTGGGGGAAGGGAAAGGTCTTCTTTCAGTGACAAAATCAGAATTATCTCTTGGTCTCAGAGAACATGCAACAAGACTGATTTTCTGCCATTTTTTATAATATTTTATTGAACATACTATACTCATTTTAATTTGGGTCCAACTGCAAGCAACATGGACCCTGATCTGGTGTTGCAAAAACGGCTGGCAGATCAGGGCCTATAAAGTTTACAGTTGGATTTGTCTTGTAATTAAGTATATATTGTAATCAAGTAAAACATCAACAATTAGGTCCATCTAAGGTGTGGCGGATGAAAACATAAGCACAGAGACAGCAAAGTGGTTGCTGAGTCACACTTCAGCTAAGACCAACTCAACAAAAAGGTGGGATTTTTTTAAATAACTGTCCATAATGGTACATGTCCAATAAATAGAAATTTTAACAATTCTGTTTGGCTTTCCCATTTTTTCAGTCATAAGGGTATTGGAAGCTTAATGCCTTGTTTATAGCATTATCCATCTTTGACGCAGCACAAGTGTTGGTACATTAGGATATTGCTAAAACTAAAATGATTAAAAGTTTCTACTGAGAGCTGTTTTGCAATACAGAAAATTTAAATTTAAAGAAATTTGATCACTCGTAATTTGAAAAATCTGGCAGTTTCAAAGAATTCAGCTTTTAATCAAAGAAAAATAATACCTTTAAATTCTCTATCTTATGTAAGAACCTCAGATTAGTAATAAATCAATATGTCACTGAAGAAAGGAATACGTATCATGATGACATCACATCTCATTAAATGCAGCAAGAAATTCCTGAAGCAAATGACTGAAATGTGTGGACATTAATACAAAAAAGGTTGGGATTCTCAGGAACAGTCTATGAAAACCATGCTCTGCCATTATGTCAGTTGCAACTATTCTATTGTTGAAACAATGTTGCAACTGTTCTATTGTTGAAACAATGCTACAACTGTTCTATTGTTGAAACAATGTTCTCACATGCAATAGTCATATAGTCCTGCAACAATTGTTTCTCATGCAATAGGTCACAAGCTTAAAGCCTGAAATAATTTTCTTATGCAATTGGTCAAAACAATCCAGATCAGTTGTTGGGTAAAAACGTTTGTCAAAGTAATGCTACTTTATTTTAATTCTTTAACAAGAAAAATACGTTCAAAAATTTCAGCCAATCATCTCATGGCAAGTGGTGTTCTTACTGGAGGGCTCGTTTTTCTATATAACAGATTTGTTTATGCATTGATTATCTAGTCTCTCAAAAAGGGTTGTCTTTCATAGCAGTAGTCTTTCAGGAGAAGTAGTATATATAAATTCAGCTGAATATTTTACTCCTCAGTCCTGGTACACTAAGCAAATAAACATCTTTATTTAGCATTCTGACAAATGCAAAACTTCAGTTCAAGTCACACTTATAATGTAGGACAAGTCTACATCGTGTCATGGTTTAGATACAATTCACTTTAAAATATATACCGATTTTCTCATTAAACTCTTTATGTGACTTCAAAGAAAAATAGGTATGGTAGCTCTGCCATTATTTTTCTCTAGTATGGATATTTTAAATAGAAAACTATCTATGCCAAACTGATTCAATCTGATGAATGCTTTTCATTCAAATTATTCCACTCAATTACTGACATAGATTAATATCTCATTTCAACATGCAGCTGTTAGTGGCATACAAGGATAATGGAACCCGTTTTAATAGTCAATCAGGCAGATCATTTTTGCATGACAAAAAATTACTAAATGCAATCCAGGGTGGCTCACACTAAACTTCTTGGCATGCATTGAATGCTTTAATTTCAAATGCAATTTAGCTTCATAGCATTGGCCAACAGACAGACATACGTTTTCCAAATGTTCTGTACTGTAGGCGGCTACTCCAAGGTCCAGGCCCCTTGGCTGTGTATGCCTTGATTTGAAAAATATAGTCTGTGTTCGTTTGAAGATCATTAAGGTCATACTGAACATCAGTTATATTTATTTCCTCCACGTTGATTTGGTCAGAGAGAGTATAGAAATGTATCTGGTACATCACAATCTTGCCATTGCGCAGTTTTGGAGCTGGAAGATCCCAGCTTAATCTTACACTTGTCTCAGTCAACCCAACAGATGAGAAATTCTGAGGGGCACCTTGAGGGGCTGGAAAAGGGCAGGTAATTCATAAATACAAAACTTTAAAAACAAAAGAAGCAGTAACACATTTTGAGAACATTTAACAGATAAAATCAACAAACAAATGCAACAACAAATTTTTAAAATACCTTTTAAAATTACTGTTCTGCCTGCCATGAATATAACAATAATTTCTAATATTTCTAATACTTAATTGACCTTTGTGATAAACTCAATAAGTATAATGCCAATCTTAGTTGGATGAAGGGACAAGTGGGGAAAATTAACAGACCATGGACCTATTTAAATCATTATGCCTCTGATATTGATGGTAGGCAAGACAAAGATAACCAGTGCAATTGATTGGATACATTGCTATGCATGTGATAGATTAAAAGCATTGACAAATCATATTATTGATGATTTTGCATTGACCAATCACATTTATGGTGATCTTGCATTGACCAATCACATTTATGATGATCTTGCATTGACCAATCACATTTATGAAGATCTTTACTACTTAATCTTTAAAGGCAAACAATTTACCCAAAAATTTGCCATCCAAATAGTGGTAAAACCTCAATTTTCTGTGCAAAGAGAGGGAATGTCCATTTTTGAGATACCATTCACAAAAAAATTTGATACAAGATGTACATACAGTTCAAAGAGAAGACTAAAGACTAGACTTTGTAAATACTATATTGCATATATTTTTGTACAAGCCCACTTTCTCTGGTAATTTCAGTGAGAATGGCCAAAGATTTTGACTTCTCTTGTAATTTCTGACAGAATGGCCACAGATTTTGGCACAGTCTCAAGTATTTTCAGATAGAAAGGCAGAGTATTTTAACAGATATTCAAAAAAACATTAAGTTCTATGATATCTCATCTCAAAAGATTTGTCTCTGGTTATATCAAGAATATAACTGGTATGCTTATGTTTAAACAATCTGATTAAAATCAGATCTCCACTGTCCTATGTGAAGATCTATCTGAAAACAACCAAATTGCGGTCATGTTCTCATGATCTATGTTATTACCATAATCAATAATTTTATCAATCAATTAAATGAAGTCTTATATCTCTCCATTTAGGAGAGCGAGGAGCATGACTGAAGAGCAAATGCCGAATGATCTGATTCACCTTCAGATTTCTGAAAGCTGCATTTCCATTTGCTAATTCAAAGGTCACCAGAACATAACCCCTCAGGCTTAACTGTGGAGTTCTGAATCCAATTGATGTTGAATATAATGATGACTAATAAATCTGTTAGTCTTACATTAAAAATGTTGCCCTGTTTATCAAGCAGAAATATCTCCACGGAACACATAAAATACTGCAAAAAAAACCCAAATGATTTATGGGCAAGGGCAACACACAGCATACTCCTGGCAGGCAATGCATGTATGCATAGAGTTTTTAAGGCAAATTAAGCTCCTTAATTGTAAACGTGTAAAAAAAAAAAAAAAAGAGAAAAACATCTATAAATTAAAAAAATTAAAACATCATAAAATGAAGAACAGAAAATAATTATAAAATTCATTAAAAGAAATGTGAGAGGTAAAGAAGAGTTTAAAAAAGTGGAAAATCCTTAAAATATAAGGTCAAATTTTGTTTTATAAACTGCATAAAAACTTGAATTATATGCTAAAAATGAAGTGATTTTTATACATAAGAAATAGTTTACATTTCATTTCCAAACTACAGATAATTCATCTTTAAGCTGCTAAAAAAGAATAAAGCTGTTAAAAGAGAACAAAAAGCAATAATATATAAGCCTGAGTATAAATAATGTTGTATGGTAAATTCTGCTTATATTTAGAAAAGTTATAATTAAACAACAGAATATACACCGACAGTATGTGCAAGTAATTAATTCAACTTACTTTCTACAAAGCCAATAGAAAAATATAAGTCTGAAATATATGGCAAATAAATACAAAAAAGTGTGTGGATAATCATAAATTATAAATGACTTGAAAAAAGGATTATAAATCATAATTTGAAAGAATCAAAAACTAGGTATTTTTTTTAAATAAACGAACGAAAGTCCATATGTATCCATGCAGATATTTGCTGTTGCTGTATCATGCATGATTTACCTAGATATAATGTGTAACTAACACAGTGTAAACAGGATTGAACCAGATCTGCCATCCCATAATGCCCAGGCAAATCATAGTCTATGTAACTAAATATCTAACATAGGAAGATTTATTGGCACAGAATTTGATCTGCTTACACCTTATGTGATGGCAGAACAAACAATATCTGAATACTTTACAATATACAATATCCCACTGACTTCTGTTGTTTTCCATGCAGTCACAATAACTCTTTGTCGCAACATTAGCATTACAACAGGAAATAACACAAATCGCTTTCCTGCTGGTTGTATTAAACCTAAGCTTTTAACTGGAGGGGGGGATTTATGATGTTGCTCTAACTGTAATACAAGGAAACATTATTTGGCAGCCATTATGATATGCTTTGTATAAAGGTCTCTTTGGTTGCATCAAATGAGTTGGTTCATCTTAAATTTGCCTGCAAAGGCATGAGTAAAAAAAGATCAAATATTTCTAAGCAAATCCATGAATGCTAACAATACTTATCTTTCCAAAAATTCCCATGAACTATGCACTTGCTTTGTCATTGTAACTGATTTGGTTTATTAACCAATGAAGACTTCAAACAGTTGGAGGTCATTCAAGGTCAAACAGTCTCCATCTAGAAGAATTCTTGTATCAGTTATCTTGGACCAAAATCATATAGATCTTTATAATGGTTCCAATGAATTCAAATGAACAGTCATCTACCTTCATGCATTTCTGGCTCAAGCAGCCCCTAACCTGGTGTTCCAGGCATGTGAATTATAGTTCTGCTTATAGCATGTGGAGATCAGCTTATAAAACTTCTTGGCAAACTTGAGTAGAACTTCAAAATAAATAAGTAAGTTTGTAAGATTGTGAATTGGCAACAATAACTACTTCAATTTGTATTGACCTTACTAATACTCTATATAAAAATTTGTTGCTCAAAGAATATTGGCTAAGCAGACGAGAATCAGAACAAATTTCTGGATACTTACGTCCATCTGGTGTGTCTATTGTGGTGACGGCTCGTTCACCATAGTCAACTTGATTTCTGGCCAATACTCTAAATTCATAGGTTGCACCACGATCTGGATAGAGAGGAAATCATATTTTATTTGTTATGTGTGTGTGTGTGTATATATATATATATATATATATATATATATATATATATATATATATATATATATATATATACACACACACACACAAATATACATACATACATGTTTACAGCCAATGGAACTCGATCCCAGATGTGTGTGATTTTATGTGTACATCTAAGTATAAATTCATCAAGGACAATCTCTTCCTAGTGAAGCATCCATAAAATTATCAATTATTCAGTTCTAAATTCTTTACCACAGAATTTATATATTTTATATATTTTAATGTTCAAATAGGATGTTATCACAGCCTGATGAGATTTTGGTGATTCATCCTATACTATATATATATATATATATATATATATATATATATATATATATATATATATACATACACACACACACACACACACACACATTATGCATACTCTAATGAGAAAATCCCAAAACATGATCTGATCTCATATCATCTGCTGCTGACAATCAGGGTCTATGCTAATTGTTTAAAAGCGTAGGCTGGTCTTGATCTGCTGGTATGTCATGAGAAAGCATGTCAGGTGCAATACTTTACTTTGTGTACAGCAGTTACATACAAAAAACATATCATCTATCTAACAGATGCAGCAACAGAAGGAAAATTGAAATATGACACTGCTACTATCTGTCTAATTATAGAACTTGATCTGCACTTCATCAAATGTTTATGATCAGCTCCAAATAGATTTGATAAAAAAAAAATGAGCAAAAGATATCAATGGACAATAAAACCAAATCAAAGCCCCTTCACCTCTCTTAACTTTCCTAAAATGTTAGTTGTGACAATTAAGGCATACAGTAGAAAGGTTCATAATTTTTTTTTAATTACAGTACTTTATACCAAATAATACTGATAAATTTTAGCAACTATCATAAACTAGTATCTGGTGGGTCTTGCTCTACCTTTGATACCATAACTGACCTTTTTTAATCCCAAACTTTGACAGAGATGTCATAAAATCCAGATTCATGGTTACACTATGATCCAAGGCAGCTTGACACAGGTTCCAATTTTTGGCTATCGTTCATGATTAACTTAAAATTTTAACAGATACTTAATACTTTATTAATTTTAAACAAACAATAATGTTGTGACTATTAACTGCTAAATTCAAGAGGAAGTGACAGTCTGAACTAGGTTTGTACTTAAAACGAGACTGTTAATTTTTTTAAAGTTCTGAATTGTATAAAAAATGAGCTTTGGTAACCAGTGTTTAAAATAACAATGTACATGTACACTATAAACCTATGAACCAGTTGACTCAACAGCAATGAGATCAACATTTAACATTTTAATGCATTTTGCAAGGATTGGTTGAAGGGGTGAAAGTGGCAGGCATATTATCATCCAATGACTACAATCTGCCAAAAACAGACTGCTTCTCTATCTATAGATAAGAGAATGTTCTACAAACATTCTGGATGCAACCACTTCAATCATACATTAAACCAGTCAACCAAATCAACCTGAACTACAAGTTAATAAAATAGCTGTAAACTTGGACTACATCTGGAAAAAAGCCAACATTACTTAAGTATGTAAAAAAAAAAAAAGACATAAAGTTTGATAAGAGGGAGCCTGGTGTACAGGCTTAACAATAATGGAAGCCGCCCTCCAGTGCCAATGTTGACTGAGTACAGACGTTATACAATCTTACAAGTTTGAATACACAACATAATACTGACTCATCATCATCATCTTCATTAGAAAAAGAAAAATCATCATTATCAGAAAACGAAGATGAAGATGATACAACAAAACAAGATGTGTTCACATGACATGGATGCCACTGCCAAACTGATTCAAATGAAGGGATGTATACCAATTAAAAAGTGTCCATAACTGATTAGCATTTGCATAAATAAAGAAGAAAAAAAATCAAAGCTAGCCTAAATAATTTTAACATGAAGGAACACATCAAATTTACTTGTATAATTGTTGAGTACAAACGAAACTGAAAGGAAAAATGGGCTATAACATCATAAAACATTCCTCAAAAATAAGGTAAAGTTGAACTTGATCTGGTCTTCCCAATGTAAACTACATACATAATTTGATTTTGATCCATTACTTCTTTCAAAATTACTCGGCTGAAATTATACTGAAGAGTAAACTTCTAAGTCAGCAAGGGCCATACCACAGAACAATTTTGCTTGAAAAATGATCAAAAGTAATTTTTACCTAGAATTTTACATATAAAATCTCGTACAAGATTTTGATTTCAATCCAGTAAATTCTTAAAAACGTTACTAAGAGGAGACAAAAATGAAACAGGAAACGTTGTCAAAAAAGGACCATAAACTATCATGGAAAAAACGTGAAAATCAAACCCGACCTTGGTCAGTCACATGCCAAATTTAATTTGAATTCACCAAGCGTGTACAAAGTTATAAGAGGGCAAAAAGTCAAATAAGGGCTATACCTATAAAATGTTGCTGGAAAATGGTGAAAAGTGAACTGAACTTAGATCTTCAGAAAGTAAAACCCCATAATAAAATTTGGTTGATCAAAGTCCTCCAAAATTTATGAAGTAGACAGAAAATTTGCAGGACATGACAGCTGGCCATGGGCAATATAATAAACTGTATGTACTTGCTTATAAGATAAGTCTGTCTGCAAACTGTACAGACCCATATCGTCTGTCACATAATGTGCCAGCAGATCTGGGTCTATGCAGTTCATGATGATTACTTAGCAGAAAAAACTAGACAGACCTGAATCTGCAGGTGCTTTATAGTATGGCAGATCAGGATCTCTGTTGGTTGCAGTTGGAATTGACTAATAAGCAAGTACATACTTTACCCCATTTTATGAATTGTGAATGAAGAGTCACAGCTTCAGATGAAATTATATATACATGTATAGGGGAAATGAAATGGTACCTATTTTAGAGTTCACTGGCATTACTAGGGTTTTAGAAAAACAAACTAACCAATTGTTACTGAGAGGAATATCAACAGTGGCAAATGCTGCTGCAAAAATATTGCAAGACAAATGTTTATTGATGCTTGTGTCGTTTTCATACCGACTGTTTGACATTACTCACTCTAACTTGGAAAGGATTTTATCATTTTATGGCAGAATAATATACTAATAAAGCTTGTACCCATGTATGTATCTGTGAATAGTAAAAATATTACAAGTGTGCATGCTAGCAGACAGGTATACATCTTCACCAATATTCATGCCAATCTGCTCTGATAATCTTGTTTCTTGGTCCTGATAATCTTGTTTCTTGGTCAGTTATTTTGTGTACTGCTATTGCTGACCCTCATCAAAATGGATGACTGCTCTTACGTCTTTACAGCCCTATTGCTGACCCTCATCAAAATGGATGACTGCTCTTACGTCTTCACATACCAAATATAATATACTCACTTATAAAGTAGAATAAACTTCAAACAACTAGGATCCTGTTCTGCCATAGTATAATGTCCCTGTAGATCAGGGTTTATGTTGTTTGTTCTACTGATTACTCACAACCATCTGCACAGACCCAGATCTGTTTGAACATTATGCAATGGCAGATCTGGGTCTGTACAGTTTGCATTAAGTTCTTAACTTATAATTGAGTACATACCGTAAGTAAGAATTGAGAATAAATATGGTTAAGTAAGAAATGAGATTACCTAGCAATGTTGCAATATAGGACTGCTGGTTGGCCTGCAGAATAATTTGTCTGTAAAGCTCGCCAATTCGGCCCCAGTACAACTTGTATCCCTCAAGGCTACCATGTAGTTCCTCAGGCTTATGCCACGATACCTGAACTTGTGGAGGTTCGGCCTGAATCAGCTCAGCCTGAAGGTTTCTTGGAGCAGATGGAACTGAAATTACATCAGGTGCACTTTAACAATGTCTATTTTGAATTTTCTAACATTGCTCTTTACTTCTGATTTAAAGCATGCAAAGTACACTCTGACTGCCAATGCTTAAGATAATGACATATCAGGGTCTGTGATGTAAACATTTAGGTACAAATTATACACAGAATCAAATATATATATTTTTTTTCTTTCTTTCATACCCCCTCCAGGAAGAGTTCAAAGGGCATCATGATATTAAAATGCAAGTTTAAACCCTACTATCGTGTTTGGTACAAAAATGTTTGCATGAAGACAGAAACTTTGTAAAACAATGATCCATCATAATAAGAATTTTCTTTTAAAGAAAATGTATGTATATGGATTGCAATAACTAATGTAATTCACTCACATTTTATTAATGAAGAGAATTTAGAGAACAACCAAGTTCTATAATAATAACAATAATGATTAATATAAAAATAACAATAATCAGAACAATAATTAATGTAAAAAATAAAACATCATTCTGAATACTGTATACAAATCTGTCCAAAACTGAGCAATTTTGGATTAAAACCACATCATCCAGTCTAAAGGCTTCCCTGTACCAAAGCTGATGAATATAAAAATGTAAGGGGAAAAATACTTAAATATTTTTTTTAAATATAACCAAAAGGTGTCATACTTCTTGACCTAACGTCCACATCCAGAGACAAAAAGCAAGATAGAACGAGAGGACAACACAGCCTAAAAATGCAGAATTTGAGATCATATAATAATACTAGGGCAATAAAACGAGATTGAATCAAAACTCAAACCATAAGATATTATACAGTGACACCTGGGGTTGGAGTAGAAAATTAACAAGGTCAGTCAGTGTATGATGTTGAATTTCAAGCAAAGGAATTTGTAGTGAAATAGTAAAGGGAAAAAAAAACTTTAACCAAAACCTGATCCCATAATAATTTTGACACCATGGTTCTATTCAGGGACATGACCAAGAAAAAGGATTGGCACTGGAAATTATGTATATTTCTAATTGCAGGTGAACTGGTAAAGTGGTCATGGAAATGTAATTGATTAAGAAAAACTTTAATTAAATGTATATTTATTTTAATTCTTGAATCAATGGACCCTGGGACAGAATTCTTACTGATAAATTATGTGTAATAATGATATTATATGATGAACATGAAGTGAATTGTGAAGGACGTTGTGGAAATAAAAATGATTAATAAAAAACAAACCCTTAATAAAAATGAAACCCAGATATAATTTCTGACCAATTCCCCATCTAGGGGCATAACCCTGGAACAAGTGTGGGTAATAAGAAAAGGGGAGTACATGTTGATAATGTAAAACATGAAATGTAGTGAGATGGGGTTACAAAAAAACAAGTCAAAGAAACTTTAGCTAAAATGTCTGTAATAAATGGGCAAACCCTGATCATGATGCCATCCTGGGGCAGGAGTGCTACTAAGATAATGTGTGTGTGTATGTGATTACGTTATCCTTAATGAAAAGTGAACCAGTTAAGAAATTACTTGATAATGGTGTGATGGGAAAAACCTTCAACAAAGGCTTGATGTACCATTTTAGGGGAATATATAAAAGCAGAAGTGAAAGAAATATATATGATTATGCAGATTTTCTAATTATTTTTTTAGAGAGAGAAAAGAAATGGCTCCAGATGGAAATTAACCTTCCATTTCAGTGAATTCTACAAAAGCAAATCCAGCCAAGACATGTCAACGTAGCTGAATTGTAAAAGTTGTTTTCTCTTACCAATCTTTATACATGTTCACAACTAAAGTAAATCTAAAACATTTAAGTGAATTTATCAATGGTATTTAATCCTCCAATACTGACCCCAATAAAGTATCAACCAATAGTACTAAAAGGGATGCAAATCTAAAGTACTCCCTAATGAGGACACACCACCCTCCTCTGAGAGTGGACATTTGTGTTTGCTCAAAACTGTGTACACATCACTTGTATGGGTTGTTAGAATGAGATTTATTTTGATGTCTATTGTTCATAAATATGTATGTGGTGTTTAATTTAGGAAAAAAAATCAATGCAATGGCCATTGGTACATTGTGGCAATATTTTCTCACCTATCTTTATATAAATATTGGCAATTATGTTGATGTTGTTGTAGGGTTTAACGTCATTTTTCAGCACATGATAGGCTATACATGGCGGCCAGTATTACTGTTAGAGGAAGAACCCGAGAAAACCCTAGTAAAGAACCACCGACCCATGAGAAGCTACTGGCAAGCTTTATCACATAACTATATTTGCGAAATCTTAGACTCGAACCCACGCAGAGGTGAGATGGCAGTGATCCATAATGGAAAGTGCTTTAGACTAGTCGGCCACTCGGGGCCCCATGTATGTTGAAGTTTGAAACTAAGTTTGAAACTAACTTTTTGACATCTCTTTTGGTACAAATGCATTTTAGCAGGGCTCAAATGTAATGCAACAATACAAAATATGAGTTATTTGTGGAATATGTGATTTAAAATTTACAACATTTGCAGCTATCGACGAGTGCTAAATATTTTAATAATATACAGCAAATAATTTTTTTAACTATAAAGTACACTAATACTTCAGGAAAAAAAAACATGCACATTTCAAAAACATAACATGAAGCTTATTTAGGTATTTATTCATTTACCATGAGATAAACTGTTTAACATGTATCTACTGATACTACAAAGGACATGGGTACAACCACTGCATTTTCAAGGGGAGGCAAGATATTGCTTTTGCATCCAACCATTTCATTCACAAATATGAAGATATTTTTTATATTATTTTCATTAAAATAATTTATAAACTAATTTAAAAATATACTCTGATGACTTTTTCTGTCTTTTTTTGTATCACAGCCATTTGCATCCTGATGATCCCTATAAATGATAATGTTTATTCCTTATATATTTTAGCAACATTGCTGAAGCTGCAATCAGTGAAACACTTCATTATTATAATATATTTAATAATGGCTGGTTGATATGGATGTATGATGCATACTGGATCATTTTTCAGAGACATCAATAAGTGATGTAGCACCAGAAAGAAATGTGACAAAAGATTACAAGTCATTTTCTGCCAAAAAGCTAAAGATTATCAGGCTTAAGAATATTTAGAAGCTTGTTAAATCTAGTGTCAAGGTTGATTGTTGATGTACCTTTTACGGTACAATATACAAACATGGATACATTTATAAATATAATAATATTCCTTATTGTTCAAAACTCCTAAATGGCTTTTAAAAAAAACAACACCAAGTACAAAAACAAGAGACCTCTGAAGGGCCTGGCACTTTATTTTCTTATTCTGTTATCCTGGAATTCAAAATAAGACTATTCTCCTTTTAAATGCTAAAATCTAAAAACATCTCTGATATTTGTGAATGAAAAGTTAGCAACTGGCAGGCATGTAAGAATCGTACTGTTTTCAAATGACCAACATTTCCCGAGAATTAGTGACAACATTCATTTTTAATATGTGCATTTCTGGAAGCCACATCAGAGGTAAGATTGGCACTATTTTCATCCTGAACAAAAAAGTAATCTTCAGGTGAATCCTCCAACTTGATATTTCTTTTCACATAGAAGTAGCAGTAAGATTTTTATGATGGTCATGTGGTGGCCATACTGATCTCTGACCTGCACATTTTTTAAAAAAAAAAATAAGTTGAGACTATGAAAAGTCTTCAGAGAGATATCAATGACAAGATTTTT
The DNA here is from genome assembly GCA_029339505.1 of Unio delphinus. Taxonomy (NCBI): domain Eukaryota; kingdom Metazoa; phylum Mollusca; class Bivalvia; order Unionida; family Unionidae; genus Unio; species Unio delphinus. Next base: position 1,640,282 of record JAQISU010000110.1, read on the forward strand.
AAGATGGTTGCAGCCATTGGATCCACAAGCGAAACCATTTTTATTTAGAACCAGACATTTAAATTAATCTTTTGGTGGAAAATGCATGTCAATATGACTTTACGTTCTGGAGAAGAAGCAATAATGAGATTTTCAATATGGCTGCTATTTCGGACGTCATTTTAGCGCTATTTTCATTTGGACTAACTAATCGGTATAAGAAGACTTTTAGTAAAACATCCAGTCAGGAATAGTGATAACAAACTTGTCTTATGGAGGAATGGACATCAGATCATAGATGACAACTTGCCATCATGTAATCTCTCCTGGTCTATTACCAGAACAGTTTAAAACTGCCTGTAAAACTATGATTTTGCATTTCAATTTTTTTCTCCACTTGCAAAAATATGAAAGTAGTTTTAAAAAATCTGTAAAGGGGTCAGAACTGGAGGCAAATTTACTGCAGATTCATTAGATTTACTCCAAGAGGGTACAATGTACAATAATACTAAGGAAAGACAACTTGAGTTCCTACAGATTCAATTTAAGTTGACTACCTTGCCACTATAAGCCAATGGCAAATACTGCAATAACTACACGTAAAGAAATCTAGAGGTTAAATGGTTCAAAACAAATAAGAAACAAAATCACCTTTTTCAAGGTGCAATTTAAAAAAATTTATTACATAAATTTGCTTCTTTTTATTCTTAGTAGTTCTTTAATTTCCCTCCCGGTTATAACATAATTTATTTAATTTTCATTGAAATGCAAAAATTTCCATCAGTCTGATCCATTGATAGTTCTCATTGAAGCAGTACATAATGCCTTTGTATCATGATGCTACCACCAACTTAGGGGTCAAATTTTTAAAGCAACAATATTGAACGAAACATTTATAAAGTTCTAAATGACTGGCTAAATTAAAGATAATAAACATATATAATATTTCATTGCACATTCGAGATTATTGTTTTCATGATATGAAATTTTTCAAGACAATTCAGATTTCATACAAATTATTTTAAAATTTCTGCCATGATATACATTGTGGGAGGTAACTCTTAACTGATGTATATACAAAGGTTAATCTAAAAGTATCTGATGTCATGTGAAAACTATCAATAGACAAGCAAGGTTCCGGATATATTTGGCAGTTATGATGGTAAAAGCAATAGTTGTACATTATAACATACCTAAAGGTGCAAGATAACCTAAATTAAAAATGTAACAAAAATTAGCAATTACATTTTTTAAAAATGTTTTCAACACACAGTGCACACTTGTTAATCTATATTTGAGGAGACAGAAAAAAAATTGTATCGATGTTCATCATTGTATATCATTTAAAAAGATTTCATAAATTTTTAAAGTGGATAAACAGTGTCCAAATTAAAAAGTGTCAAGATAAAACAATACCTCATGTATCGTTTAAAGAACCTGTAACCTAAATCTCAAAGTTTATGAGGAGCTAAATATTTATTATTTGCTGTTATTGCAAGTAATTCTTTTTAGCTATGGGATGCCTGTTAGCTTGTTACAAGTTAAAAATGTGCTGGCCAAGTCAACATTTTTGTTATTTGCCAAGCACTCTATGTAAAATGTTTAAAAATAATCCTCCTAACCTGATTTTTTTCATGGAATTCTGGAAAAATATAATCAGTCAAGGCAAGAAATATCTGTCAGATCTATACATACCATACGTAATCACAAATCAAATGCAAACAACATAGAACCTTACATGCCAATGCATCTTGCACCAGTAGATAGGAGTCTGTGTTTGTTTTGTTCAACTGATTATTCTGAACTGTATAAGATCCAGATCTGCCAGCACATTATGTGACAGTAGATCTAGATATGTGCAGTTTGCAGTAGGACTTTGGGTACCTGTCCAATTAATCACTTTAAATAACATGGTGACTTGCTACACCTCCATTCACAATTCACAAACTGCAGGTAGTTTTCCTTGAAACATAATAACCCACTCAAAAAGAACTACCATATTTTCCGGCCTATAAGTCGATACTTTTTGACTTGAAAGTCAGGTCTTCGTCTTATACTCCGAATCAACTTGTTTATGTAAGTTACATTCGTAACTACAGGTAATAAAATGAACTACAACATGGATGTGCTTTCAATTATAATAAAACAAGCATGGACTGTTTATTCAGTTGTGTCAATTGATAACAGAATATAGCAGTGATTTGTTCAGAAGTAAAATCATAAGCATGTTAGCATAGGTAATGCAATTTCACGATTGCCGGTAATATGGAATATCATACAACGATACCATTACTAGTGTAAAATATGAAGCCAAGATATTGACCTGGCCTCGTCTTATACTCTGAATCGACTTAAATATGGATGAAGGATGGAAAATTTATAAAATTGGTGAATTTGACTTGTACTCCGAATTGACTTATAGGCTGGAAAATACGGTACATATATTTAGAAAATGTATTTCCTCTACCAAAATATTTTGTAAATATATTTGTTAATAGTATCACCTGCTAACCTCAATTTGCAAAACAAACAAATCTGTCAGAACAACATGGAAATAATAAAATTTTGTACACTACATTGTATTAACATTTTTTTAATAAAAAAAATTAAAATATATAATTTTAAAAGGGTGATATTTATTTTATCTTGATTATAACATATATGTCCCAAAATTTCTCGCAATTGTTGATATTTAAACTAGACTAGCTGCATTATTTGACATCTTGTGCATTAAAAACTGAAATGCAACACTATGTTTTTACCTGCTCCTTTAGTGGTGACAGTCCTTGGCTTACTGCGGATGCCATCCCCTCTACGAGTGTAACCTGCAACCTGCACATGGTAGCGTGTATCGGGCTTAAGATTAACTATTACAGCATCCACCTTGTTTCCATCCTCTGTGTCAATCCTTTTCTCTGTGCTTGGTATAGGATCATCATTAGTATCTACTTCCACGTAATATACGTAGTATCCACGAATAATACCATTTCGTTCCTTGGTTTGTGGTGGATGCCACTCCACAAAAATTGTGGTTGAGTTAACTGCCTCCACCTTCACTTTCGTAGGTTCTCCAGGTACTGAGAGATAAAGGGAGATAACTTTAGCCTAAATTCTCACTAGTTAAGTTGAAATAATTCTTTTAAATTGGTTTTAATTATCTTTTATAACATTTGTTGTTGTTGCAAGATTGGAAAATGAACAATCGATTAAAAAACAGCAGTAGATAGGAGAACATAGATGCAGCAGAAATACCTGATGACAACTTTAATGATGCTCTTCAATACAAGGGACCAGGTTGACTTGAAGAATTTTTTATCATCATTGAAGAATTTGTTCACACAATCAGGTTGATTTATTAACTGAACATAAACATCAATAATTAATTCTTTAAAATTATTAAATGCTTGCATGTATGTATTATGATATAAGAGTACAAATAAATGTTATATAGCATTATAAACATATTAAAAAGTAGAATCTAAGTAGAATCTCTTTATTATGTAGCAAGACGCTAAAGAAAGCAATTTAATCAAATTTTATGAAACAAGACTTTCTTACTCTCAGATAAAATATATTATCATGTGGAAATTTTAGATGAACTAACCTGGCATAGCCTTATCTTGTACCACAAAAACCAATATACATCTCACACCAACAGCTTCTAGGTATATTTACATGAAAACTCAATATGTTTGTCTCGAAAAAAGTGCCATTGACAAGGTACTCTATATGTTGTTGTAGAATTTAATGCCATTTTTCAGCACACAATAGGCTATATATGGTGGCCAGTATTACTGGTGGAGGAAGAACCCGGGAAAACCCCTAGAAAAAACCACCAACCCACAAGAAGCTACTGGCAAGCTTTCTCATGTAAGTACATTACCTGAATCTTAGACTTGAATCCATGCAGATAGAGGTGAGATGGCAGTGATCCATAATGGAAAGCACCTTAGACCACTTGGCCACTCGGGGCCCCTGGTACTCTTTATATATTTTACATTTACATAAAAACAATGTGTAATAAAAGAAGTGTCTTGTATAAATTATTATTTACAATAATAGTAATATGTGTATGGTGCACTTCAGCTATAATTTCATATGCAGATTTTGTAGATTTATGGAATTATGGGACACTTATTTTTTACCTGTTTTAATTAAAGCGGAACCCCACAATGACCCGTTTAATTATAACACAAATTTCAAAGATGGTGAACTCGTGTATTCTTTCATGTCTTTTATTCATGATCAGATTGACAGATCTAAATTTAAGTTTTGGTATAAGCATATTATTATTAATTTGCAATAACACTATTGAAAGCTCAATTTAGCTAAAACTGTAATTAATATTTTAACTTTAACTCAAATCACAAATTAATGCCACTGCTTTCCACACCAAGGGCATAATGAAATACATTAGCCAATACTGGCAGACCATACATTAAAATACCACATAAAAACTTGTTCAAGTGTTGGTTTTTAGCTCAATCCCATTTCAATGCAAATTAAAATCCACCAAATGGATGCATAACCATGCATATTTTCATGCCACTCTGCATTTTTTAATTAAAAAAGTAAAAAAAACTATATTTACTATGGTATAATGGGGCAACCATCATAGTTTCAATATTGCTGTGTTTTTATCATAATCCTTTTTATTGAGTTAGCAGTATTGCTAAAAAAAAGAAATGAATTTTTTCAGTCTCCATAGAATTAAAAAAAACAACCAGACAAAACTGTTTCTAGTATATTATAATTAACAATCAAGAGATAACAGTTTTAGTTTCCACAACAGCTGAAGACATTTTTATTGTTAAGTGATATGAACATACTAGCGGAGTAGTAATGTCATGGATGGCCTTACAAAAGTTGAAGTTTTTCATATGATCTTTTTTTACATTATATGGGTTTCTGTAAAATTGTCAACACACATGAAAAATTACTTAAAATAATCTACAAATATTCTGACTGAACTAATAGGTGAATGTAATTCATAAGTTTTGTTATTCTTGCAACGGAACTGAAAGGAGTGAGATACCTATACTTTTTCATCACAAAAGATGTTCCACATTCTAGCATGAAAGTAACAAAGTTTGTATGGTAAGATAATTGTAGTTGAAATATGCTTTGTATGATCCCAACTCACATGCAAGAAACATCATGCAAAAGGTTAAGCTGTTCAATTTAATCTATCAATTTATATATAATCTGGTGAATTTAACATGCATTTAAAATGCATGCTGGTAAATTATTTGCTGTCAAAGAATAATAATTGATTCACACCTTGAAGAGCATGCAAAACCAATGCCAAGATTTTCACCAGTAAATTAAGGAAAAAATGTTCAAGTCGTGTGAGAAAAATAAAACAGGTGGTCTGTTAGTGTTTATTAAAAATATATTTTATTTCATTTTACATGGCCTTGGACATTATGTTAAAATCTTAAATTTCCATTTTATATGCATTACAAAATCAACTTTCTTGTCGGTCCAGTTATTATGTAATGAACGAAAAGTAGAAGGTACATTGTGTAACACATACAATATACATTCAGCTTAAAAAGCAAACTTAAATACCAAGCAATCTAGATAAAAAAAGTAGCAACTCATAAACAACAGAATGATGATGATGATGATAATGAAGATGCAAATAATGATGATAAAGAATGGGATGATTTTTGTCTTGGATAATTTCTGGAAGAATAGTTCTCACTAATATTTTCACCTTTTAAAATCATTGTGGGGCAATTACACATATAACTATTTCGAACACGTGCTTGGATAATATAAATATATTATAGTCAGTATGTACAAATTTGGAAACAAAACAAAACCTAATACACTAACCCCTTTACTTCAATATTAACAGGAGGCTCAAGTGGGCCTGATATAACTCAATGCCTACCTTGACTGAACTGCAGACCATTTCACTCAGCAGACTGATGTAGAACGGTAAGAACATATCCTAAGTAAATTATCTCCCAAACTTTATATCATGCTGAGTTGACATATTTCAATATATCTTGATACCAATTTGTACTAAAGATAAAGATATAATAAACATGAACATTTTTTTCATTCAAGTCATCCAAAATCATGACAAAATGAAGTCTCGAGATCTAGAGGTGACAAGTTCAATCACTCTGATATCACTAAAATATTATGTGCTGATTTCGGTCACTATAAAAGCTATGTATAACAAGGACAATATAGGTGTCGGGTGGAGCATAAACTGATCAGAATTTAGTTTCCAGTGGTAACAAGCACAACCAATCAAAATGAAGATGATTCCATTAGTAGTCAATGCAAGACCGCCCTTTTAGTATACATAAGTTCCACTCGTAACAAAATCATTTACCAAGCCTGATTAAAACTAGATCAGAAATACTGTTATCTCAAGTGCAAGGAGCATCAGGCAATCATTTGCAAGATTACCTCACTGCTGTGTATAGGTCTTGCTTATAATATTTTTAAAAAAATTATCTTCATGACTAAGTAAAAATATATGATTAGAAATAAAGATTTTTAAGTGCTGATAAGCTCACTAATCTAATGTGAAATTACCTCATTAATATAAATTAAACTGTCTCATTTATACTCTTCCAGTAACTTGATTATTTAAGCCTAATCAACCAAGTTTTATCAAAAATGGCATAGGAATACAGTTTCTAATTTGGCAACAGGCTCTGCCAGTTACATGCAAGATAATTAACATGTGTTGAAATCTTTGATTGTTGAATTTGTGTGAAATCTTAAATTATACAAGTCTATATCTGAAGTTGGATAAAAATCATATAATTAATATTACTTCCAACGAAGTAACAAGCACAGTCAATCTAATTCAACATTACCTCATATGTGTGGATCTGACTCGGGTTTAAAATTGTCAAATTTCTTGATGATATTTGCCCAAATATAAAGTTTCATTTAAATCAAATAAATTTGCAAAGTTGTGACAAAGTCGATCGGATGCATGATCAGCCCAGTAAAAAGCATTTATCTTGCTTATTACTCTACTTTTCCAAGATCTTAATATCTGCATTTATTTTACATTTGATCAAAGTCAGATCAGAATTATGACCTCCAGAGCAGTACCAACCTCAGCTAAGAGAATGCAAGATCATTCTATCAGCATGTATGGATCTCAATCATTATCCAACTTTTCTGTGATCTTGATGATATGAGCATACATTCCAAGTTTGATCGAAATATGATAAGAAATTGGGCCTTGAGAGTGGTACAAGATCAGTTAAACCAATGCAGCGATATTTCATTAATATGCACAGATCTAGCTCATCAACTTGCATGATCATAATGATAAAAGCATATATTCCTGTTCTGATCAAAACTGACCTCCACATCAATAATAAGGTTAGCCAACTGAAGCAAGATCATCTCCTAAATATATGGATCTTGCTCATTATCAAACATGTAGGATATATTGATGATATTAACCTATATTAAAAATTTTAATGAAACTGGATGATAAATATAGACTCCTGGATGGTAACAAGAAATTGGTGATGGACAGACAGTGCATGATAGATGCGGGGAAAATCCATAAACTCTATTAGCCTAAGAGTCAGTTGATCTCTAAAAGGAAGGCAAACTAATGTTACATTTCCATAACCATAAAAGAGACACCAAAACCTCAATAAGAAAAAACTTGTGCTTGAAATTGTCTAATTCAGATACTTGCATACATTGTTTTTTTTTTTTTAAACAAGGCATACAATCAATGAGATGTTTTAGAAACAGTTTTGGTCTTGTGGGGTTTAATGCTATTTTTCTGCATGTGATAGTCCACACATGGTGGCAAGTATATTTGATGGAGGAAGAACCAATGAAGAACCACCTACCCTCAGGAAAGAAGCTTGCAAGATTTCTCACATACACACACTGATCAAACCGAGTCTTTAACTCATGCAGACAGAGATCAGATGTGAATGATTTGTAAAAGGAAGCATCTTTAAAATACTTGGCCACCTTGGGTCCACTTTGAAAACAGATACAGAGTGTATAAACCCTGTCCTGTGTCCATCTAAAACATTGTTCTTTATATAAAGAAAATTATATGATTATATAAATGATTTTAACCACAATCCAATAGATCAGGTATTGTTACAAACGGATTACTGCATATAATCTCTCACTATCCACATCTCATATGAGTTGGTTGCATGGTCTCTTTACTATCCACATCTCATATGAGTTGGTTGCATGGTCTCTTTACTATCCACATCTTACACAAGTTGGCTGCATAGTGTTTAACATGAATTTCAGCACATTGCCAGCTACAGCATGCCAAGGAGTTAATTAGAGTGTAAATGACCTGCATCATGCTACATGTGATCCTCAATTGTCTCAAGTCTGGACTGTCTGGCTTTAATGACATTTTCATTGTTATTGCCTATATCATGCCCAAAAATTAGGAGCCAAGTGTCCTTCTCAAGGATACAGTAAAGCAGCCAACCCAAGAAATAGGAGCCAAGTGTCCTTCTCGAGGATACAGAAAAGCATCCAACCCAAGAAATAGGAGCTGAGTGTCCTTCCCAAGGATACAGCAAAGCAGCCAACCCAAGAAATAGGAGCCAAGTGTCCTTTCCAAGGATACAGTAAAGCAGCCAACCCAAGAAATAGGAGCTGAGTGTCCTTCCCAAGGATACAGAAAAGCATCCAACCCAAGCTGGCCTTGGTAGGTATCAAACCTAAATTCTTATATTACAAGCCTGATGATCTACCAACTGAGCTACCATGGACCCCAGATGAACTCTAGACTAACACTAGACATGCTAGCAAAATCGGGGGAATATAATGTTAATTTAATAAATTTAAAAATTCTGAGATAATAAATTAAAATATCTGCAGTGTCTGAAGTTTGGAATAACAGTTTTAAGACATGATGATCTGGGGACCTAAATGTAAAAATTGCTAAATGTTAAAATTCAGAGATGTTACTTAAAACATGTGCAGCACCATGCAATCATATGCAAGTTTAAAACTAGGAAAATGTATATTGCTGTTAGTTGCATCCATGCTTTATTCCCATTCTTTACTACCATGCTCCCTGTTAGGTTCTTAAATGCCGCATCCAGAAAGGTAGGGGTACAAATTTAAAAGGCTGATGATCAAGGGGATACCTACCATCTTCATCTGTTCGTACCACTATTGGATGAGAAAGAGGCCCATCTCCAACACTGGTATAGGCTAACACCCAAATTTTATAAGCTGTCCAAGTGGATAAAGATTGAAGCAATACTGAACGAGCTTCACTGGCTACATCTTCAACTTTGGCATCCTTTTCTGTACTGCGAGTAGAATTTTCCACAAAAAGAATTTTATAGCCGATAATTCGTCCATTTTGCTGGTCTGGAGGTGGGGGCTTCCAGGTGACTTCAATGCTTCGAGAATTGATGGGCTTGCCGCTAACGGCTTGGGGTGGAGCGCTGGGGACTATGAAGACAATGGAATGATGCGAATGATGAACAAAAAGAAAGAAAATTAAATAAACAAAACAAAATATGATGAAGCATGCAACTTACAAATAATTTAATCATCAAAGTCTAAATGAAAAGTGAAGTTCTGATGATAAAAATTTGCTTTGTGTCATGAAGCAATACTTTTCAAAACAAAGTTTTTTTTATTGAACACTTTCTTCATTTATTTTTTAAGTGATGACTTTTATTCAAACTTGTTCCATGGAACCTTCCAGCAGTTTTGTCCTCAACACAATGCAAGGATGTGGAACTGATAAAACAAGATTTCCTAACTCGTATCATTAGTATAGACTTTTAAATGGCCTATAAACATCTACAATGTCATAATTTCAGTTCATGTTAAGCAAAATTATGAAAAGAAATTGTAATCCAGCAAGGTCAGGAACTTATTAAATGATGTTTCATTCTCAGCTGCAAACCAAAAACCGCTCCTTATTAAAACCCTACCTCATCAGATGTAAGCCTACTTCAATTCCACCCATGCTGTCCATGGCCTTAACAAACTTTTTGTGAACATGATGGAGGTCTGGAACTTAGAAACATTAAATGATGAGGCCAACATTTGGCTTGGTTAAGTTCTGGTGTTTTATAACAGAGCAAAACCTGAAGATCATATCATGATTGGTCAACTCAAGTCAACCGACAAGTTCAAGGACACATCACAGAAGCTGATCTGATGTTTGCAATCAAGCACGCATATTTTGGGATAGGAGTCTAAACCCTAAAACCCTAAGCTTCATTGTCAGTAATGAGACTCAGTTTGAAACTGTGTAGAGAACATAATTTTATGCCCAAAAATAAAAAAAAATCTGATACAAATGGCTATAGCTCCAACAGTCATACAATTATAAATTTGAAGATGGAATAGCAGTTCAAATCTCACCAAATGTAGAAAATAATAATTATAAAATATTATGATTACTACATAGTATAGCTAAATATGATGTCTATCACACTCACAATAAATATCTTAGATGATTTTGTTTGTTTGAATTATGTTTGGCGTTTAACAGCAAATTATAACATGAAAACCTTTACTGAATTTAAGCAATGGAAATAAACTGCAATGCCATAGATACATCACAATAACTTAGCCAGGCTAATCTTAATAAGGTTCGGACCCATGATCTTTGACTTGAAATTCCAACACTCTTATAAACTGAGCCTTTTATTTATTTATTTTCATTTCAAATATTCAATTTTTTTTATTGGTTAATTAGGAGAAGCATGACTGTGGAAGTATAAATGGTATGACCTTCAGATGCCTCTGACCTTTACTGTCCAGAACTTCTTTGTGATCACACGAATGACATTTGCAGTATAAAGGAAAATTCTTGAAATCAAACCAGTTTTAATCCTGCATTAGTTACCTATTCACGCTATAATGTAAAATGGAATTCAAACTGAATTTCATTTGAACTAGGACTGATGATTTGCCTGAACAGAAGTATGTAATAATTAACCGTCATCACAAAACTGGAAAGACAATTGTTCACTGGTCCACTGCAGTGGCCAAGAAGCCTTTGGGATTTGACATCTCATGGAATGTAAAATTGGACAAGATTTAGAACGACTACAGCAATCAAAGTTCACCATAAGAACAAACATAACAGCACAATTTTTAACAATGGAAAATAATTTAAACATGTTTCAAAGCCCATTTAAAACTAACATGCCACTTAATTTCTGGGAAGTACATGTATGTGTATATGAAATAGCAGACATTTTACCTACAAACCAAATAAAATAACAAGATTGCAGCTTGTTTTTGCCCTCATAATCTGTACACAAATTATTAATCTATTCAAATGTTTTGATCTTATTTTTTTTAAAACTAGATTTTAATCATATCTAAAATTTTGCCTCAGTGACTGATAAGTGTCCATACAAAAATGGGAGTCCTTGGTGCCTGGAAAAAACCATATCAGTGTCAAGATCATTGAGGCTTCACTGTATTTGATGAGAACTACAGTAAAATGTTGATTATCTGGATGATGATCATCCACATCCACTTGTACAGACAGACTATCACCATGTCTCCTCAATTTTTTTTGTTGGAAAATACAAGTATCTATAAATACATCTATTAACTAAACTAATTTGATGAACATGATGTCAACATACAAGAGTAACATAAATAAACACAATAAAATATAATCTCATACTATTTTAATTACAACAGTACTATAAATAGCTAATTTATCTTTTTCATTTAAAAAAAAATGAAGCTAATTACCTACTGCAACAGGTGTGAAGAGAATCCATGTCAGTGAAGTTTACCTTTAATCATAACCTTTAGACAATTTTTTTCACAAGAAACCACGTAAAATGACCACCTTTGATAACATGTTATTCTGTCATTATCAATAGTCTGAGCAGATCTCCGGGATATATAAAACTTCAATGTAAAATCTGATGACGAATTCAGTATTTAATTAAAGTATTGTAATGATAATTTTTATTTTTAATACATTTTCTGCTCTAAAACTTGCCATTTGTCTACAAAATGTTAATACATATTTAGTTACATCTATATTATTAGTTAAAAGTAAATTTATCAGACCAATTTGTTCTAGATACTTCCACAGAGTTCTACTTCAAACTAAAATTTGAATCATCCAGGTAACTGATTATCCAAATTTTATGGCACCAACAGGTCCAGATAATCAACATTTTACCTCATTTGCAAACAAAGAATAGTGTACAAGCAGAATAAAGTTAACTCTTTCATGAATTCAGTTCTTTCAAGGTGAGATATATCTTTCATGGATTTGTTGGCTACAAACCAAGAATTTAAAATTCCAAATTAAAATATTATTGTCATTAATATCACATCCACCAGGTGTGTTCATAAACTTAAATGATAATGTACAATGGTTCCTCTCTATAATGTCATTGAGGGGAGTTATCAAAGTGTATTGTGATAAAGGTGCAGTCATGTTATACCGGAGTATATTACAGAGAAAAGTAATTCAACCAATACAACGGAATCCATGACAATGACCATGGTATATAAAAAAATTGTGTTATAATGGGATACTTTAGTGTGAAATACATGATAATACTCATGTTATATCAATGACTGTGTTATACTGCAGTATTCTAAAGTGAAATACATGACAATACCCGTGTTATATCAAGGACAGTGTTATATTGAAGGTCTTTACACAGGTACACTTAAAGTGAAATACATATACCGTGTTATATCAAGGACAGTGTTATAATGGAGTATTTTAACGTGAAATACAAGACGATACTCGCATTGTGTCAAGGACAGTGATTTACTGAGGTACTTTAGTGTATAAACCATTACATAATGCATGTTATATCAATGATAGTGTTATATTGAGGTACCTTAGTGTGAAATCCATGACAGTACACATTATATCAAGAACAGTGTTGAACTGAATTTTTTTAATTTAAAATGAAGAACCACTGTATATATTATTTTTTTAAAACCAAAAATCCAAAACCACCCTAGAAAATAAATGAATTCACAGTAGGTTAACACTACTTTTCCACTCTATGACACTGGCTGACACTGTATGACACTGGCTGAAAAGCATTTTGGAACATTCAACACACTGAACTAAAACAGACTGAAATTTAAATATGGATTCACAGTAAATACATTGTGAATGCTCTCTACCCGAGTGAAGGTTAACAAACTAATTATACTTCAAATAATAGATGTATGATAAATGAAATGGGCTCACCATCTATCATTGTGAAGGGAAAGATGAAAAGATGAAAAAGAATTAAAAACAGCTCATTTCTATTTAAAAATACAGTTAGAGGTTACGATACTAATAAAACAACAATGAACATAATAGTAGTGACATATGTTTCAAAGGATACTTGTACAACTATATATAGATAAAAATAGACAAAAAATTTATAGCTAGAAGACTCAAAATGAGAATGACTAAAAACAACGATCATCAAGGTTATCAATGACACTTGTTTTAAATAACACTGACATTGGGAAATCATTTTTGGCAGTCATCAATGGTTATAGCATCTAATTTCAAATCAATCATCATTTCTGGAAAGAAACATCTGATTTTCAAGACTTGTTAAGTTATTATAGTAAATTATTCCTAAATAATGTTTTTAACAGACTGGCACCTATCACTTTCCTGGAGAAAAGTGAAAGTCTTCATTCAAAAGTATGTGAGCCCTCTTCAGTTCTTCTTTGAGTAAATATACAATTATTTGTATGTTAAAAATTTATCTTTGCTGATCATACCTACATTTGTAAATATTTCTCCCCTCTTTGCCTCTCAATTATGATGACTCAACTTCAGTGTTAAAGTAAACAAACAATTATATATATATATATATATATATATATACACAGGCAAATTAAAGATGCTTCACTTACCAAACTGTGGGGTCTTTACTTGAACAGTTGGAGTCCTGACCCCCTCCCCAGTTGCAGAGCGTGCTGACAACTGAATGTGGTATACAGTGTCAGGTGTGAGGTCAGTCAATTTGAATTTTGTAGATGGGGGATTAATTGTTATTTCCCCATGGAGACGTTGTTTGGAATCATTGTAATACAATATATAACCAATGATCTTGTTTGCGTCTTGTGGTGCGTCCCATGTTATTTCAATATCATTGGGCGACACAGCAGTGGCTTGTAGGTTTCTTGGTTGGAGAGGGACTGAAAGAGAAATATATAAATGAGTTACCCAGAAAGAAATGTAAATGGATGAAAATACTCCTTATTTGAGTGTTATTTTGCATACCTAACACAAAGAAAAATGTTTTAATACAGAAAGACTCTGAACCAGTATCATTATATAAATATATATTGCTTTAAAGTTTAAAGGATTTTCTTTTTAACAACATGTCTCAGATGAATTCTAAATGCCATATTTTGCTTTTGTTCAAATATATGTGCGGCATGTAAGCTTGCTGCGCCGCTGGAGTGCGATCAGAATTGCTGCGCACATGTTGCTTGGCTGCGTTTGCACTGAATATAGCAGCTGTATTTGGGGTTAATGCATTTTGCCACGTTATTTCTTAAAACATATTATGAACAAACATACTGATGAATTAGTTTCTAGTTGGAAGAAACCTTGTTCAATAAAAAAACCTGTAAAAGGCAATGTAGAGCAATACAAAAAAGATAAAATATACAAAAACAATGGTAATAAGTGAAAAAAAATCAAATCTTTTTATTGCAAACAATAGAGTGAATGTGTGTGTGTGTATATATATATATATATATATATATATATATATATATATATATATATATATATATATATATATATATATATATATATATATAAAGTGTTCCTAAAGGTATCATATATTTCCAGAAAAATTAATGGTACATAAAATGATTGTATGCTAACACAGTGATGCTATTATACTTTCTGCAAAAACTGAAGAAAAAAATCCACCAAGAAGAAAAATGTGATATCTGCACTTAAACAAATTTACAAACTTAACCCTTTGAACCCGACAGGCCGGTTTACCAGCCGGTTGTAATGATGTATATACCTGAAAGGCCGGTATACCGGCCTAGCTATCTACCGTCATAACCCGAAAGGCCGGTATACCGGCCTAGCTATCTACCGTCATAACTAGACAGGCCGGTATACCGGCCTGTGTTATGTTATTCGCTAGATGGTCAGTGAAATATAGATCTTGCATGAATGGTACAACATGAACAAAATTTCGAGACAGTTTGTTATATAGTCATAGTAATAAAAAGCATTTTATAAGCATGTTTGAAAAGAGACAATTTGATATTTGCTGTTATATCATAGTGGATTATCATTCTAACGCATAATATTACTTTTATTTTGCAAAATTTTACTTTTTATTGTCAAAAATTGCCGGGGAGGTTCGGGTTATTGTGCCAAAATATGGGGGGATTAGGGTTCAAAGGGTTAATTCAGGAATTGAAAGTACTGACTATTGTGTCAAAATCTTGTTTTTCTGAAAAACATTATGAATGTTGTGCCTTCGAGCCATTATAAAACACTGCAACTTGAACTGGCCATACTTGTGAAATATCTTGGCATCACATTTTATACTAATTCTTGGTGTTCAGATTAAAAATGAAAGCAGTAAATAAAACCATCAGAAGCTCTATACATAAACCTGTGGGAGAAATGTGAAACTAAATGTGAAACAAAACGTGAAAAAAATGTACCGTAATGCAATTCCCAAAGACAAAAATGGGTTCACAAAATGGTTCTATAATTTGTAATTTGTTTTATATTTTTAAACAACACTTGAGTTTCACACATTGATAGAAACTCGGACAGTCAAGGGTGTTCTTTCTGCTGGGTTGAACATCTTACCATATTCCAATAATAAAGTCATCAAGCTTGTGATCCAATGAAAATAACAAGGACAAGAATTTTATAAAACCATTTTAGAGTTGGTGGAGAAAAATTAAACTCGTATTACTTAATTAAAGATCACTCAAGTGCAAATTGTTTTGCCAATCTGTCAACAATTACTTTTAATTTTTAAAATTTAACATGCATCCTCACGACGTAAATTAGAAAATCAATAGACATTATTCAGTTCCTGACAGTTCAAGCTTTTTATATATAAAAAAAAATAGAGTAATTTTCCTTCACCGCATTTCCTATATTCTAATTAAATCAAATGAAAAATACAGATAAGAATGAAATAGAAAATCAATTGCTCATCTCTCAATTCAAATATACTTAATGCTGTATACTGTTGTTACTCATTTTAAGAACAGTCCAAGACTTCAGACCCAGATCTGCTATTACATAGTATGCCATCAAATCTGAGTTAATGTATCTGGAGTAATCAGCAGAACAAACAACCAGGACAATGACCTGGCACATCATGCAATGGCAGACACAGGATTCTATTGTTTGCAGTTGAACCAGAATTATAAGCAAGTACGTAGTGTGTAATGCATCAAAATAAAAAACAACTTTTAGACATCTTTTTTGACTATTTGAACAAAATGCTTATGAATCCTAAAGTAGATATGATACAATATAACATCATGTACAAATTAGTCACAAAAAATTCCAGAAATTATACCATGCTGGTTTGATTTTCTATCTCACTTGTCTTAACACATTCATCAATATAAATGTTCGAAGACAACTTGTACAGATATTAATATCTAATGACAAACCATACACCTCAATATCGTTTATGTTTTCTAGCAAGTGGTCCAACTACAAAACTCAAAGACCCTGATAGGCCAGCACATAATACATCATCAGATCAGCACCTAAGCTGCTTGTTCTAATAATATGTTCTAACAAAATGCACAAAGATCTGCCAGTGCATTATGTGATGGCAGAACTGAGTCTACAAATTATGCATTTGGATTTTGTACACAAGTAGAAACAGTACTTGTAAAATACAATGAATGCTGCAAGAGATTAAGATATCAATGTAACTATGTACTTGGCTTACCTAGTCTGTCTGAATGATGGAATGTGAAAAGAAGAAAAAAAAATAGTTACCAAAAAATATTTGCAGAATCATATTGCTTACATGATTTTCATGTCAGATATATCATTATACACAAAAATCTTTTGATGACATTTTCTTCAGATTTATTAGACTTAAAATAAACAGAGTTTTCTTTTATTGTCAGTAGTTCCATCTTCATGGATATCACAAGCAGAAGTAAAAAATATGAATAAAATTTAACTTGTACGCAAAGAGACCTCATTAACTATGAAAACTTGTTTACATCTGTATATGTTTTTAATAAACTGATGACTATATACTGTATTGCCACTATTTTTCATAGAGTATCTATTTTCAGGTTGCTACACGCCATGAATTGAAAGACCCAATGAACTTCCAACTTTCTGTATAAACAAGACCCCTTCTTATGCTGGTGAAGTACTGAAAAAAATATACTGGGGTGGGGGTGGAGTAAACTAATTTTAATGATGTAATGTTTATCTGTTGCTACTGTGTACCTGGTCATTTTCTAGGCAGACCATACCTCTACATTATGATGAGAATTGATGAGAATTTGTCCTCCCATTATGAAGAACCATGAGATTCTAGAACATGAGATCACCTCCCCCTATGCACACTGTCCTTTGTTCTTCTTAGGATGCAATCTTAAATAGTGGAGCAGTGTGGGATGAGACGAGGGAAAACAAGCAATAGCAACAGATAAGTATTACATCATTTAACATTGTTTTACCTCACCAAAATACATTTTAACACCAGTACATGTACAACAAAACTTGTTGCTAAGGCATAGACGAGTTTGTCAGTTTAGTGGAAGGCTGATGTTCCCACAACTGGGATGTAGAATAGAAGACTACTGTCTAATGGCATCCACATGGGTCAATTTTTGAGTTGTGACAAGTGGATCCAAAAAAAAAATATACCCTACATTATGGTAAGCCAACAAGGTAAAAAGAGAAGGTGGAGGGCGATCACAAAAAAGCTTTGATCACTTAATCCATACACTGATCAGTCAGAGAGGCCTAAGAAGTTTCCATGGCTTGGAAAGTTTAATTTTGTGACTGAAATGTTCCTCTCAGGAATGGACTTTTGAGCTGTCTTCATAGGAAATGCAACACACCATAAACGGTGGAGGCTAAAAGATCAGCCAAAACTACTAAAACGTTGAAAAAGACATTTCCTACTCCATCTGCTCCATCTAAAAGAAGTAAAAAATATGGATACAGCTTTAACTCAATGTAAAGTTTGGGTCATCCACAGCACAGACTTGGACTGGGGATCTCGTTCAGCAGTGGAGCACTGATGAATACTAGTGTTTCCTAAAACTCAGGTTGGCCAAAGAAAGGAAGATGACTATTTATTCTATGGAACCTTGTACAGCATGGCACTGTGGATAGGCACTGAAGCTCACTGTTGTCATCCTGTATATACATTCAGGAGAGAAAGACAACAATCTGGAGGGTTAGATTCTCAATGGAACCATCAATCTATGGTTCACAAGTGTTTTAGTCCAAGAGAGAATCAATCTGGGCATTAATGAGCAAGACAAAGTCTTGACCATTGTTTTTCTTTAAAATGGGAAGAGAAGAAAATCAGCCACTGCTGACAGAAGGACAACTAGGAAACAAATCTCCTACTGCATCATTCCCCAAAGATTCTCCACTTGGCATCATATACCTGAGAATTAAATAATCTCCTGAACTGAATAATGAACTTCATAACTTTTGTAGATCATTTTAGAAAGGAAAAACTATGGAGAATAGTGTACTGTTGTGTGGGGAGAAAACCTGTGCTATGACAGGAGGTAATTCTCTGGATTATTTCAAGGGATGGTTGACCAGCCAGACCATAAAATCAGTAAACCAAAATTGTTGACACAATGGAGGGGCTAACACAATGAACACACCAGTAGAGTTCCTTACTTGTGACATACCAGTTGGCATATGTGAAGAGAGGATCCCACTTCAAACTGAAAGTCTTCTGGGTAGCAACTGGGGAAACCAAACAATTCTAGTCACAGACAAGTCCACTAATGGTGTCCCCACAAATGGAACAGTAATTCAACCACAGACCAGTATAGAGACCATTCCATGAGCAATATCTTCCCTTTCCTGTACAGACTATAATCCAAAATATCTTTCTATGAGGAATGTGGTTTGTTCAGATGGTAATATCTTCCAAAGGAATCTGTAAACCTCAGTACATATAGATGGGGAACATGTACCTCCTTGTCTCTTGAGGAACACTACCATTGATGTATCATTATACGAGGTCGTCATACGTCGTTATTTTATTGATGTAAGAGAAAGATGTAGGTCCAAGGCTCAGAACATCGACTTTGGGTCCTGAAGGTCATGGCTGCATGCAAGGAACAGGCCAATATCTTCCATGCAGCATCTTTTCATTGTTCATGACAAAATAGTTAAAAATACACTGGAACCCTAATGTTACGTGATAACGGGGGTAAAAAACATTGGATCATATTAATAGCTGCTTTGCATTAATGCCGAGTTTTGCAGTATTTTACTTTTTTGGCACATATATACATGTACATGTAATATATATTCATTCATGTCTAATGTATATCATGAATAGGGTATCAATACTGTCATGACATGATATTCATCCATAATGCATGTACTAATTCCTATGAAAAATTGCACACTGATTTGAAATATTCAATAATTTTGTCACAGATCATCGTATTTGAATTAAACGTCTAATATATGGCATGAACAGATTATTAACCCTGTTTACTTACCATCTGATATCGTACCATTGTAGCATGCAGTTAATCTATAATACATGTAATTTCATTGCAAAAATTGCATATATATTTTAAACTATTCAATAATTTTGTCACAGGTCATTATGTGTCTCAATTCAATGGAAAAAATTAGCAGCAATCATTAGGTCAAGAAAGACAAAGCACATTACATTACAATCCAGGGTATATGAACGGTGTCTGTACAAATTTCATACTGCTAAAATTGTCTCACTTTTATAAAGTTTTTAAAGCTGAACACGTGTACAATTTCACTATTTCAATTTTCAGCTAGTAAAGTGGACATTATTTACTGGTCAACTGATTGCATCTAATAACACCGCCAAACCCAGAAAACATGTTGGCAAGTTGAATTTTTTAAAATGTTTATCCTATTGTGAGAATCTTTAATCAACCAACACATTATTAACTGGCTTTAAACATTATCACTAACAAGTAACATTTAGGAACACTGAAGATCCTGGTGAAATTGTAAATTTCAGAAGCCATGCCATGATCATATTATATTTGAATTCATAAGCGAAGTCTTCTCCAAAACTGATAATAGACATTTTACACACTATTTCTCATACTGAAAAAAATATTTTTCTAGTTATGAGAAAATTACTTGTACATGAATTCAAAATATTAGGAACCACGCCAAGATTGTATTATATTCAAATTCATACGCGATCTCTTCCCCAAAATGATAATAAATGTTTTATACACTATTTCACATACTTTGAACAAAACATAATTTTTCATGTTTGAATGAATATATGAAATTTCAAGAACCACACCACGACCACATTATATCTGAATTCTCGTTCTGAATTCACCATTTCTCAGCACAGGATAAGCAATACATGGCAGCTTGTAATCCATTGGTAACAACCACTGAATCGCACAAAGCTACTGGCAGCTTTCTCACATACCCACATCGGCTGGGCCTGTGACTAGATCTCACATGGATAGAGGTGACATGGCAGTGAACAGTAAAGGAGACTGCTTTATGCCACTCAGTCAACTAGGGCTCCATAGTGTACAGGTAAGAATGGAATCCGGTGTTTTGAATACAACAGGGTAAAGGTTTTAAACACACCAGCTACCAATTAAAATATATGATCATTAGTAACAAGAATATTATAAGTGTTTGAAATATTTGGCAATATCACACAATCTTCATCAGCAACTAATGCAAATCATGTGATGTAATGGTCACATGATCCAAGACTGGTGTAGATGAGTGGTAATTCGAAAAATCATCATCCATGTTTAGTGCTGACCTCTGCTGTCATATTTCAATTGCCTCTTTCACCTTCTTTTTTCATATGTTGTCCTTTATTGTATTGACCTTGTCTGACAACAATGGAATGTCCACATTGCTACAGTGTTCATGTATGACTTGTAAGTTTGGATAATCTCTGTGAAATGTGCATCTTCTGTGGAAATATTTGACATTTAACATTACAAGTCTCAATAATCTCTGTGCAATTTACAAATTTACAACAGAGACAAATAGTTTATGTCAAGGACATTGCATGCACTGCTAGTATCCAAACAGTTCAACAAATAAATTACTATGACATTTTTATTACAAATTTCTACTAGAGATCTTTTTGATTTTCCTATAGGCACATAGAATTACCAAGATGACAGTCCTCTGGTACAAAAGAAAAAGGTCAAATTTGATTTTCGTTTGGTGACATGGTACAAGAACACAAGTAGGCAGTTTAATGTATAGGTAATTGAAGTCATTGAGTGCATTGCACATGGATGTATGGTAGCTGGCCTGCGCTGACCTGAAGGTAGGATTCCAACCCATACCCTTTAAGTTCTGTGTCTAGCATGCTAACCACTCAGTCACAAACACAGACTTCTTCTGACAATAGTCCTTCTATGACATGCAAGAGGGTGCATCATAACAGATGCAGACGCATCAAAATAACACCACACTTATCATTATAAAATGATCAATGTATTCCAAGCGCAATCAACCCACATCTGCCTTGCATTGTACATCTGTAAAAAAGAAAGGTTCAACAATGTTTATTTTTTATTGGTAACTTTCAAGGAAATAGTCTAGATCCTGATGTGCCATTGCATTGTGCACTTATAGACACGGGTCTACAATATCAGATCTCATTGGATTTCCTGAAACAGTATAGTGCTGCCACTGGTTTTTGTACAGCTGCCAATAAGGGTCAACAATGTTCATTCTCGCTGGACCTCTAAGATGCAGTGCAACTCTGCAACAGCATTGTGCACCTGCAGATAAGGGTCCACAATATTCACTGGATTTCTAGGAAATAACAGTCCTTTAATTTCATGCTATGCAGTCTAGGGTAAACCATTCACTGGATTTCTAGGAAACAGCATAGTCCTGCCATTTCATGCACCTGCAGAAAAGGGTAAACAATATTCACTTGATTTCTAGGAAACAGCGAAGTCCTGCTATTTCATGCACCTGTAGATATGGGTCTTTCACAATGTTTAATTTCTCTGGATTTCCATGAAACAGAGATTCTGATCTGCCAATTCACTGAGCACCATCAGACAAGGGGTTACAATATTCAATCTCTATGAAATTCCAGGAGGCATTTATTGTTGCTGTTATGCTGTTATGGGAATTCATGTCATTTTTCAGCACAAGATATGCAATACATGGTAGCCAGTATTAACTGATGGAGAGGAACCTGGGAAAATTTCAGAATGACCAAAAGAATGTTACTAGTAAGCTTTCTCAGGAATCCACATTGGCTAGGCAGAGACTCGAACCCATGTAGAAAAGAGCTAGCAGTGTTCTGTAACTGGTTGCTTAAACCATTCTGTCCCTCCAGGAAACAGTACAAAACTGATCTGCTGATGCACTATGGGATGGCAGATCTGTTTCTATGCTGTTTCAAGTTGGGTCTACTTTATATATGTATATAAATTATGACAGTTATGTCATTTTTTTTTAATAACAATTATTTAATGGTGAAACATATGTACTAAAATAAAATTTACCATAGTTTTCACAAGTGAAGCATTTCTGCTTCTAAAATTACCTTTTTTAATAACAGTTAAATTTAACTAAAAAAAACAAATTTACAATTAAATCTTACATATTTTTCTTTAAAAAACCAACAAGATATCTTTACAAAAGAAAGAGATTAGTTTTGACAAGCCTGAGAAAAAACAAGAAAGATTTGTGCAACATCATGGGATTAGAAAAAAATGACAAAGCTAAAGGTAGATTGAATGGCATCTCTAGTGAGAGATCTGTGCATCAGTAGAGAAAGCTGAAACAAAAACATTTATCAGAGAGAATCAACGTCATGTAAATCTGAAAATAAGAGACTAATTAATATCAGATATAGCAGTCATACTGACTTTTATAAGCCATTCCAGAGCATGCGAACATGGCGCAAAATTGCGCTGACATATGGTATTTGAGTTGGAACTAAAGTGCAAGATGCAAACATTCCTAGTAATGATGAAACAAGGATAACTGCGAGTGGTGAAACATCATTTCTAAAAGAAAATAACGGAACATAGATCTGAGACGATAAAAATAAAATAATAGTTGTAAAAATAACAATTCTCTGGAAACATCCTCAGGTGCTGCAATAAAAATTCAGAGTTGACATGCAATGGGGTTGATAAAAGATTAATTGAGCAGCGACAGTAGCTGCAAGAGGGAATTCCCCTCATTGCAGATGTGGCAAATTCAAATCATGAAAGAGAGATAGACAGGTAACCATCAGATGGTCACTGCTACCATTGTAACTTACCACCGAACTCTCGTGTTGGAACATCAACATATTCTGCTAAATAAAGAAAAATGGTTTTTCTTTTTTCCTAAATATTTTGTAATAGTATCTGAAATCCACATTTTAGAAGCAGAGAAGTCATATTGTTGCCAGGCAGAAAACATGTAAATTCTGGAAATACAAAATTTAATAAATTCTAATGAATTTTATTTCTAAAAATCTGTTTCTTTATGAGTCTAAAAGTATTGTGGTATTTTCTCAATGTTTCTCAAAAATATGTTTTTAATAACAAAAATTTTATATAATCTGCGAAAAATTTTAAGTAAAAACTACATTCTTTCATTCTTTATGTATAATGAAAAAATGTTTTCTTTAAGCTTTTTTTAAGGGGGGGGGGAATAATGGAAGCTACTAAATTTTTGCAATCAATTCAAATTTAGGCAGCAAATACGAGGAAAATCCCAAGACAAACAAAAAATAAAATATATTTACACTTACCACCTATTCTCACTTATAAGTAAAGTCCTACTGCAAACAACACAGACCCTGATCTGACGTTTCATAATGCCCTTGCTGATTAGAGTCCATGTTGCTGGTTTTACTGATTACACCTAACAAACAGCACAGACCTAGACATGTTGGTGCATTATATGACATACATCTGGATCTATACAGCTTGCAATTTGTTATGCATATTTTATTGATATTATTTGTTAGCTTTTCCTAACAATAATATGTTATGTACATATGGATTTTTTTTTTACTCGACTTAGTCCAAAATCAAGGTCATGGTGTACAGCTAATATTTCTCTATGAATGAGGATTAAATACTCAGATCATTATAATTGGCAAATACGTTTACTTAAATCTGAGCCCAAGACATAAGTTTTTCACTATGAAGTTCCTAAACTTGTTGACAACTATAAACGTTTTAAAGAGGAGACTGACCTACACCTTGGCTCTATTATTGTGTCTTAGCTTTTTGTATGTTGTCTACTTAACATATTAACCCTTGGAGGTTTTTGCTGTTTTCATATGATGTGCAAGTAGGAAACACATTTTGGGGACTATTTCTGAATACATCCTAATACACAGACTTCCAAGCAATTTTCCATTAGCTTAATGACTAGTTGTGTTATAAACAATGTTTTTCATTAGTTATTTAGCTCGCACATAAGAAAATCAAAAGCTGGATTTTTATTTTAAATTTTTTTGCTCTTTATTAACAATGCCCACCTTATCCTACTTTTTGCACAGGTTCACATGTCTATGTGTACTTCAGACTGGACTGCCTTAGACCTGAAGCCAAAAAGTCTAAATTCAGGACACAAAATCGAATTCAGACCATGGGCATATTTTGGTTGCGGAAAAAAGAAAAAAAAAAAAAAAAAAAAAACCCTGTCCAAATAATTAGGATTTACCCTCTGTATTTTGTAGTGCAACTAAAATGTCCAGATTTTTGGGTATCAGTGTAGAGCTAAATCTGTCTACCATTCTATAATACCACCAACTTTAGTGTATTGTACATGACCTTGACACTACAGAGCTTGGCAGTAGGCTACTCCCTCCTGCCCCGCAAATGTAGCGCCAGGGGTATATGTGTTTAAAGATTACATTTTTGCCCTTACATCTGAAGCAAAATAAGTTTTTTTTGTTGTGCTCAGTTTTTGGATTGCGAAGAATTATTTATTCAATTTATGCAATGGAATAAAAAAAGTGCTCAGTAATATTCCTGGACAAAAACTTTAATTTGGATTTAGAGTGAATTTAACAAGGACATTTTGGACCAAGTTATTGCAATATATCAAAAGACAGTACATCGTCATACTCCAGGCAAATGGCACATTAGCAAGTACAAGACTACATGCACATCAGCACATTCAATATCGGAATTTATTTGGAAACTACTGGAATTCAGTTGGAACTTCAAACATTAGAACTATTTGGGATTTAATACTATTGTAAGTTCTTTTTAAATTTCCACTTTGCATTCCAGGAAAATAAATTATTTATTGAATTTTTATAAAAAATGTTGTTTTCACTCATTTCTGTTACCGAGTTTAAGACTATACAGTCATAACAATTTTGGACTCAACTTGCATGCACAGCTCATAAATCATTTGAAAGTAAACACAACAATTTGGACTCAAATTATCAGTGAGTGTATCTGGTACATCATTTGAAAGTAAACACAACAAAATTTAATTTATTTATCCTTAAATTATATAAAAGCAGGCACAATAACGAAAAAATTCGCAAACTAGTAAAATTACAACCCACTGATATCCTGATCTATTCCCCAATAATAAAGTCAATGTTTCGCAAAATATGAATTCAAACAAATGTAACTCTCTAAAGGGCACGCAGCATTTTACTTGAAGCTAACAACTGAAAAGACAGGATCTGTTAAACTGAAATTCCACCCTTCATGCACTACCCTTGAACAAACTACCAAAATGATAAATGTGCTATAGAAAAAGACTCTCGACCCCCTCACAACTGATTTCATAATTACACCAGGAAACAGAGCAAGAGTTACTTGAAAGACTGAAGCTCCACTGGTCCAAAAGAATTTCCAGGAATCCAAGGTAAGACTATTTATACCTTTTTATAGGTGTCAAGTGTTAAAATTGTCTCATTTTTTAAAGCAATACAAAGATTTTTCAACCAGCCACTGTGCCAGCCAAATTGGATGTAACATTGGCAGTATTTTCATTCTGGACAAGATTATGTCAATACAGTCATCCATTCAAGAGTAGTTCTGATAAAAAGATCGTCAGATTTTAAAAATGGACCTCATGGTAGCCATATTGGATGTTGATTGGCAACATTTTTACTTAGAACTTATAAACTTAGATATAAGGATTCTTCTGGTGGACCCCTATATTGATATTGTGGAGTAGCAATAATAAAAAAAATTGCAAGCTAGATAGAAATTGTAAGCTAGTGGCCATATTGAATTTCAGGATGACAGCATTCTCATCTAGGCTAATCCAATATTGCAAAAAGTAATTTGATGAAAATTTCTGTGAAAACTGCATGTCAATTTGAGTTTCAGTTCGGGAAAAGTAGTGATAAGATTTTCAAAATGGCTACCATAGTGGCTGCATTGGATGTCAAATTGGCTAAATTTTTATTTATAACCACCAAGGCATTTGATCAAGTCTTCCAGTGAAAAACCCATTAAGAAGCAGTAGCAATAACAAGGCTTTCAAGAGAGACTGACATTAGAGTCATTTTCATTTGAGACCAACCAACTATATATCAAAAAGTCTTTTACTGAAAACCCACGTTGATGTGACCAGCCATTCTGGTGTGGAAGCAATAAAACGATTTTAAGGATATTCACTGTGTTGGCCATATTGGATGTCCAAGTGACATTATTTTTTGTGCAGGACCAGCCCGACATTCTAACAGCTTTTGGTTGAACACCCAAGTTGATACGACTTTCTCTTGTGTTCAAGACCATACTGTGATGGCCATATTGGATGTCAAAGCATTTTTTTAATTTTCATTTAAAAGTAGCTTCAGAGTAGAAAAAAACAAGTTTGCGTTAATGGATGGGGCAATAGACAAAGATAACAGCCATTCCACAAGATATTCTGGTCTAAAAACAACAGTGTTATACATTATGACACAATTAATCTTACTCACAAACTTTACTATAAACATAGTTTTTTAATATTTTTTTTACAGCACAGTGTTGAGTTTTGTAATCTTTTATCATGTACACTTCCAATACTGTAAATATTTACTGATTTTCAGAAAGAATTTTTTTTTAAAACTCAAAAGGAATTCAAATGGTTACCTTAAAGCAAAAGAACATGACTCAAATAAAAATCAAATGATAAGCAGTCTCTATAAAAGGATGATCAACAGTGAACAGTAAAATATTATGAATACTGCAATAAAAATTAAAAATCTAAATAACACAACATTATAATATTTCTGATACAAACATGACACGCAACACTAATATGCTATGTGCTTTTTATCCTACTATCATATTCATAAAATTATTGAGCATTCTCCAGGGATTTCGCAGTGTAACCATGGAAATAGCGGCACAAATTCGCACAAGTGGTTGAATAAGTTTGCATGCTTATTGCACTGACGCAGTACTGTTGTGGCATGAGGGTGACAAAAAATATTACATTTCAATGGTCATGCTAACGCAAGACATGCGCTTTTTGTGCAGACTGCTTCATGCGCATATTTCTCTTCATGCAAAACTGCTGGCTGTTCAATGATACAAAACTAAATATTTATCAGTCCCAGCAGTAGCACACTTGCTGGAAGTTGGCACTAACGCTCATATTATTTTCAAAAAATCATCTCCTTGTTATGAAATCTGACATAAATAAAAACTCCTTTTTATTTGAACTTTAAAAAATTTCAGCTACTTTTTTGAGTGATTTCACCCCCTCTCTATCAGTATAGCTTTGGAATGTCACATGAACAGCCATTATATAGCCATTATATAGTAAACATTGAATTCCATAAAAGTCAGGACTTCCCATGATTTAAGTTAGTGGACAGAAGGACCAGTAAATGTCAGGACTTTCATGATTTAAGTAAGTGGACACAGTAGGACCAGGAAATGTCAGGACTTCTCATGATTCAAGTTAGTAGAGAGTAGGACCAGAACATGTCAAGATAGGCTGCTTCTTGTGAATCAATTAGTTACAACTTATAGTTCTTTGAGGCAAATAAAAATGCATTCAGCTGCATTATGGAAACTGAATTCAATGTGAATAACTATCAAAATGTATAGATGCCAAAAAGACTACCAAACTCTAAAATGTACTATTCTTTTATGTAATTTATTATCCTGTGGTTAGTGGACTGTTGATAATTTTTAACTTTTACAATAACAGTACATGCCAACTTCTAGCAAAATAGTGCCACCCCTGAAGTCAATGTCATGGATACACTTCATTAGGACCTATAGTAAGTAGCACTAAGTATAAAAATGTTCAACGTTCAAAATTTGTAAGTAACATTTATATTTTATACACAAGAAATATTATTCATTCAGTTTAAAACTGATCTTGCATTTTTTTTCATAAAGTCATTTTAGCAATAATATTTATTTCTAAATCTAGCTTTTTCGGTGCTGGATCTCAAAATCCTGGCATATAATTGAGGAAAATACCATGAACAGTACATTATATGTCGGCCCCATATTCATAATAGTCATCTAAATAAATTCAAATATGGCATGGTGGGATCTAGAGATAACTGACCAGCAGATCACAATAAAATATTTTGGTCAAGGCATGTAGTCTACAACTAAACTTACTTTGCAGAAACCATTTGTTCATTCATTAATCTTAAAATGACCTTTGATCTTTCGACCACAAAACTTGTTTTTTTTTCTTCACCTTAAGTGAAAGCCCTCCACAAAGTTTGGTCATTGAACTTAATTTAGAACAAAAGTTATTCTGTAGAAAATATTTTTGTAATTCACAATTACCTAGACTTTTAAGCTTTTGAGACCAAAATCAATAGGCTTCTTAGAATGTTACCTTAAGTGCAAGCCTTCCACAAACTTGGTTAAGGAACATGGTCTAGAACTAGGTATTATGCAAAAATATATTTTTCCCCTCAGGCACTGTGACCATGATCAATGTTTTTAATACACAAACCATCTGGCTGCTTTTTTGTCCAAAGTGTAACTTTGAGTTTTCCAGTCACAGTATCCTTAAACATTTATATCTTGACCCCCAAATTAAAAGGCTCTTTCCTTACCCAAGTACATACCATTCACAAAATTTGGTTCAGGTCTGTAAACTAATGTAACAGTGTTTCCATGCAGTGACCCTGACCTTTGGATCCCAAAGTGAATAGGTTTCTTCTTAAGTGTAAGATATCCTGAAAATCTGGTAAAGATTATATAAACCTAAAGCTATTGTTTAGAAATGAAAATAGTAACGTGCATGGATGGGTACATCAAAACATTATATGCCCTGCATTTCAGCAGGCATATAAAAATCAAAACAGTTATGTAAAATGTTCAATTAGTTCCTAAAAAATAAAATGAAGAAAATGTCTACTTCTTGAAAATCATTTAGTGGCAGAAAATTTATTTAAATCTGACTTAATTCTGCATTAGTGTCATACTTATAAAGTCAATAATCAGTGACATAAGTGTTGAAAAAAGCTGAATTGTCAGTGTTATGCTGATCCTATTAACTTTAATAATTACAAACTTCAAAGTGAAATTTGCCACTTGAGGACATCTTGGTGCCAAATTTGCGTAACTCTTAATTTTGAAATGTTCTGAATCATAACAAAATGCCAAGAAAAGTCACTTTAATTATACAACATCAAGTATTTTCAATATCTGTAGCATGACCAGAACATGGTAAAAGCCCAATGAAATTGTCAAAAAAAGGAATGGTCAGGTTCTCATCAATGATATTCTTAGTAAATATGTTTTGAAACGGAAGTGGGCATGTCATTAGAATCAATACAGGTTTTCATTCTTGTTCAAGCCATACTAAGACCACAAAATAAAGTCACTTACCTCCTTGAGTTGTCATCACTTGAATGGTTTCTGAGAGAGGTCCCTGGCCCATGTTTGAGAATGCCAGCATGCTGAGTGTGTAGGTGCGATTTGGCTCAAGATTGCTGATAGTGGTCGTCTTTATGCCGCTATTCACATCCTGGGTTTCCCAAAGCACTATAGGTAAATCTGGCTTCAGGGTGTAGAAAATCTTGTAACCCTGCACAGGAGAAAAGGAACAATTACAATGAATGACACTTCAATTTTAACCTGCCTGTCCAAGTCATTCGCTATGGACACCAATTGCCTTGGATACAGGAGGTTGCTGGTTTGAACCTCAGCCAAGTCATACCAAAGACTTTTAAAAATGATACTATCAGCTGCTTTGCTTGGTAATCACATTATGAGTGTAGTGCTGGGACTGGTCGGCCTGGTGTCATGTTAAAGTGACTGGGTGGAACACGATACCACATATCTGCAACACAATACCTCAGTGCTAGACATACTATAAACTGCCCCGATGCAGACAATTATAGAATTGGAGATGAGGCGTGAGACATACTTTACCTATTTAAAAAATTGAGACATCTTTTCAATAAAAAATATCAGACCATGTATATTCCAACCAGATTTTACACTTGGAGGATACTTAGGTCAGTGCTATTTTTCAGAACTAGAGAGGAAATGATTGGATTGGTTTTTTGTGTTTTACAGCATGGCAATATAGGTACATGAATGTTGTTTAAAATTATGGAAATTGGAGTGAAGTGTCTTGCCTATGGACACGTCATGGTAACAGACCCATTTTGATCGAATGTACAAGTCACACCCATACCATATTTACTTCCTCATCAGACGAGACCAACTGCAAACAGCACAGACTCAGATCTGTCATATGTGCTGGCAGAACTAGGTTTGTGCAGTCTGTTAGCGGTAAACAGTAAAATAAACAACACACATCCTGATCTGTAGGTGCATTATGCTATGGCAGATCAGGATCTTTGTTGTTTACAGTTTGATTTGACTTGTAAGCAAGAACAGACAGCAGTAGTACCTTCTGACTGTGAGAATGGCACATAAATCCCTGAGCCACAATGGCTGCTACCTCTATTAAGTGCCTCTTAGGAGAGTGCAGTAGACATAGTCTACATCCCTCCACCCCCACCTCCCAAAGCCTAAAGGGGGTGGGACTTATCCAGTATGTTCATTCATTTTCACTTTTCATTACAGTTGAAATTATTGTCTGTCCTAGTTAACTTTCAAGTTAAGACTAAGGTTTGTGCTCAAACAATGCTGAGAATATAAGACAAGGACTCTGACCCCAAAAAACAAATTTAGCTCTCTCATGTACAAGTACAATGTAATATGCAGGTGTTATTGTCACCTCCATCATACTTAAGAGAAGAGATTACCTGAATGACCCCATTAGGGATTTCTGGCTCTTCCCAATGAACCATGATAGTTTGTGGGCTGACAGGCACTGCATAAACATTTCTAGGGGCCGATCCAGGGGCTGCGAAAGAGAACGGGAAATAGATTAAACCTCTCTTTAATGTAAATTGCAACAAATAAAGCTTGTAGCTTAAATTCATAGCTTTCCTCAATATTGTGAATCAATTAAATAAAGACTAATATGGTATTCTTACTTTTCAGATTACCTGGAACTAGAAGCTTCATTTAGTAATAATTACAGACATTTTCAATTCTATGATTTCATTGGATGATTTCTTTTCTAAAGTACATGTGTGCAGTTAGTGTACAATTTTTTTAAAAGGATGTGCATTATAACATTATGATGTCATCCAATTTTATATTTTATAAAACATCCAGCTAACCTGACATGCCTATGACTTTCTAAATGAAACAATCACAGATAAATAATAAAGTTTTATTTGAATATTTTCTTAGGGTAATATTTAGAGATCAGATGACTGGAATTAATTACATATCAGACAGAGTAAATAAATAATAAACATGTCATTGCATGTGTTCTATCTGATATTTCAGGTGGGTTAGCCAACTCGCAAACTCTTTGGTCATGTGCCAAATTTGTTCCCACAGCCCCACAAGATTTCAGACAGTACACACACACAAACCAACGATTATCAAATCATTCAGTCCTTTGAGACATGATAATAGGAATGAAAATAGGCATAATATTTTTCATTTTTTGTGTATTGGATAACATACACAATAACTAAACAATTAACTTTTATGATGTTTACTTTAAATGTGGCAAAAAGTAATAAAACTTACTGCAATATGTACATTTGGAAATGTAGGTATGTTGCAGTGTACACAACAATGGGTAGGATGGGCTAACATAAAATACTAAAGCTTACATTCAATAATATATATGTACATATGTAAATGCAATAACATCTGTCAAAGGCAAGCATCCTTCATGCACATGCCTTTGGCAATTCTCCATGCAAAACATCATATCATCTTTACTGCATGCATTTATTCATAATGTGATCCATTTCTCCTCCAATAAAAGCATATCCCAATGACATTCAAGTATCACATGCAAGGAATTGGAATATCTATTCTTTATCAGATCTCATGCAAAACATTAACAAAATCTGTTAGATCTTAACAAATTCTTCAAGTGGAAGTCGTTCAACCAAAATATCCAGTTCGTTTTCTTCCATTGTATCCTCAAGAATTAGCAGGGAGGATATTGTGGTACCCTCCTTCTATCAGTCTGTCCATAACTCCATTCTCCTCTACAACTTCTGAATGGATACTGATCGAACTTGGTACACAGGTTGGATACATGTGTGACATACCTTTTGGGCCCCTCCCACGAGTCCCTTGGAGGGTGTAAATTGTAATAAAGTCAAAAATATAAATTTTACTCCTAGAGTAACACTGATGCATACTGCCTGACCAAAACTTGAAACATAAAATCACATATTATATACACATATTATATATAGTCGCTTATGAATCCAACTGCAAACTGCCGAGACTAAGCTCTGCCATTATATAATACGCTAGTAGATATGGATTATTAAAGCATAATATAATCTATAGAACAAAAACAAGCCCTGATCTGTAGGTGCAATATGCACTGGCACATCTGGCTTATTATTGTTGGCTGTTTGACTCAACTTATAAGCAAGTATATATGGTAATATATGCAACATATATTTTTGGGTTACTACCCTAAGTGGTTGGTGATTGGGGTAGATATAAGTGTATGTATGGGTAGGTGTGCTATGCGAAGGGACTAGAGCTAGGGGAATTTCACGAATTGAGGCAATGTCTTCATATTATGGCATTTCAAAGATTTTGCTCAGATAAATAATAGTTCTTCTTTCTTCTGCTTAGCATTTGCTTAGTTTTAGTTGGGAATGTGTGATTCCCATTCAAGTTGTCCTAGTAATTTTGAAATGGTTGAATCAATATGACAGTGTGGTCAGCAAAAACTCATTATGTTTGATAGTAGTTAAGAACATGCAGATCCAATCTAAATTGCAAATGAAAACAGACAGCAGTTTGGTCTATATATAAGTTAGTTCAAAATTAAAATTTCACTGACTATAGTTAATGCAGTCTTGAAACTATTGAAACTTCTGAACGTTTATGAAGAAGTTTACAAGTCTCTACCATATATACTCGTTAGTAAGTCAAATTGCAAACAAAAAAAGATCCTGATCTGCTGTATCAAATTCAGATTTAGGTCTACAATGTTTATTCTACTGATTACTCCTAACAAACTGAACATAACCAATACACAGAACCAGACTGACCAGCACATGATGAAGTGGCAGATCTGTCCTCTGTACAGTTTGCAGTCACTCATAAGTAACTATACATGGTAACTTTGGATTTGAAACTAAATATTATCTAAATGCCAGAATGAAAAATCTAACAGAATGTCATAAATTTCTGTAATTCAAATAAATCCGTTGTAATATCATGTATGGCAATCAAAACTTACAGATGCTGCTTTAGGTGGCTCATAAAAGATGTGCTCCATTTTGGACAGGGATTGAAATTGGCAGTAGTCTACTACACCATGGCAAGAAAATTTCTATTTGGACTCGTAGTTTTCAGTAGTCTAATGTCTAGTTATTCTTGATGTTCAAACACTATTCTGTGGGAAAAACTATTAAAAATTCATCAGGACAAATCAATTTCATGATTTATCTCTCCTGGCTACAAACAAATTAAGCAAAATTTGAGGCCTTTTGGATATTGATCTTAACTTAAAATCTGCTTGCCAGGAATTTTTTTCAGCACCAATGAAGCTGTAATCAAGTTGAAATATATCTGACAATATTGATTCAAATCATTACAAACCGGTTTGGCAATTTTTGTGCCTTTACATACATGCTGTAATATATTCTGATCAACTTTTATATAAAAAAAGTCATTATACGTATTTGTAAAATTGCAACTTGATCAACATGAAACCATGATGAATAATAAATGACATGAAAAGTTATTTAACTTACTGATATGTGATCCAATGTTGACTTTTCTCTCACTAAAAAGTTCTCATTGATTTGTTTTAACAATTCAATATTCAATAGAAGTTAACCACTAACTAACCAGAAAAAGCAATCTGAATGACAAAATGAAATGTGAGAAATACATGTACTTTAAGCTTGCTGAATGAAATTTTATGTGTTTTGGCAGGCAGAGTGAGGTACAATTCTGTCAATAGTGTCCCATGTCTGATAAAATGTGATGTAGAGGTTGTGCAACATGGGAGACAACTCTAAGAAGCAGTGCATCAGGGAATGTAAATTTTGTGCACGACACTGGGGGAAGTATTTCAACTTACTTTGAGAAGATGATGATGATAATGATGGAGGAATCCATACTATGAGAGCATACAAGAGATTATTGCATGGAAAATATTAAAATAGATATGCAAAAAAAAAAAATTAATATAAAGTCTATTGCATACATTTTTTTCAAACTGTATGGTAATGAAGTTGAAAATGCATGTTAGAATGACAATTTTTAAAAAAACCTAGCATGGAATTTTTATTAAAGATTCATTAAACAAGTGCATGCTGAAATGACAAACTTCAATAAATTGTATGAAATTATTTTAATAAATAAAAATACTTTTCTTCAGAAATGATTTTGTTCTGCAATGATTGCAATACAGGAAACCAAAAATGTCAGCACCACAAGAAACTCTCCCATTAATTGGTTAATTCCAGATATGTTTCAAGATAAACTATTGTTAAAAACACCATGTGTTAGATGGAGTACTTCAAACATGTCTCTTTAAAACTTAACCATCCCAGTGGGGTGCAGACTGGTGCTAATATTATTCAATAGAACTCGTGTAATACTGTTGTAATTTGCTAGTACCATTCTAAAAAGTATTAATAATTGAGTACTCTTCTCATTTTGCTAACACTGCAATTCAGCTTCAGTCATATACTCCCCTAGACATCACAACAAGGGCTTTGTGATGTGTAATTAAAGAAATGTGGTAACAGCTTCTCTGTCTCTTGCTTAGAGCAATACAGACAAGGCAATCCATATCTCTGCAATGATGTCATTGTCGACAGTGTTTTAAGAATGTGTGTTGTTGTAGTTTTTCTTTTTTTAAAGATGTAAATAATAAATGATACTGATAATTTCAAAAAATGTGTAATGTTTTATCTTTGTCCTTATATACCAAAACATTTTTAACTGTTGACAATAAACCAGCATACTCTGCACTAATTTATCATTATAAACGGAATCAATGTTATAACCTAATGATATCTGGACTGTTTTATGTATTATGTACAATATATGCAGTGATATATATATATATATATATATATATATATATATATATATATATATATATATATATATATAAGGGACATTAAGTTGAAGAAACCAACAAAAGTGCAACAACCATTTCCAGGCGACCCCCCTCCCCCCCAGGTAGCCAGTAGTCTGAAGGACTTGCCTTTACCAATTAATGCTATCACACCACTATCTACATGTTGTAGAGTCTTGGGCTATGCCAATGTAGATATGGGAGAAAACTGCCAGTATATATATACTGAGGGGAGGGAAAACCGTTAGTCTCCAAACAAGTTTATAATAAAGTGGGATTTTTTTTTATATGGGTTTCAAAGTGAAAGAGTATATTTTGAATGTGGTTACAAAGTGGAATCACATACTCTGTATGATTTATGTTGTTATTTATTGCATGACAAAAGCAGTACCCCCCCCATTTTCCATCACAATATACATTACTGTCATTTTCAATATCAGTCTTGAAAACCATGCATTGATTTATAAATTGCAATAAAATATATAATTTCTAGCTTGGATCAGCCTTATCTAAGTGCTGGAAAAATAACATTACTTGTTTCATACAGAAACTAGAAAATAATATATAATACACAGTTTCTACTGGCAGCTGTTGCACAGTACAACTCTACCAAAACTCAGCAAGAGTTAAAGTATTTGAAAATGTTCTGTCTCCTGTCTTGTGCTTTATCTTTACCATGTATTATTAATATAAATTCCTGACATTAAAAAAGCATTTCTTTGATAGTCAATTCAAACCCACAGGCCTGGCATAAATTTAAGACGTTGCTTAGAGTTTCAATATATACCAGTTAACATCAATCAGAATATAATTGAATTAACTTGCCTATAGATAAAGTAGTCCGTTAAAGATATTATTCAGCTCAAGGAGGCATCCAAATGATATACCTGCTGTTTCTTGCACATTTTTTCCCATCACAAAGATTTTTGATAACTGAGACTCGTCTGCTTAACTGCAATGCCTTTGTGAAGTCAACGAGTTACAGCAGAACCTGTCATGAAAGACCACCCCTTCTGCCAAAAAATGGTCTCTTATGACAGGTTTTACTGTATACATGTATTTACAATTGAAATGTCCAGAGATTGTAAACATGAATCAGAATGAATATTTCATTTTTGAGAGTTTATGCCATGGTATTTTCCAACAATCAAGCACTGCAATTTTGGAAATTTTAAATATTTTTGTTACACATGAAGATTGTTTAACTTGAATATCTGGCATAGAACCTGATGATTCTGGTTTTTAAGAATATTTCTGTTCATCCAACTATTTAAAATTAAGCCAAGATTAGCATTTCCAAATACATGTAGTTGGAATGTTTACTTTACAATGTGTTCACTTCAATCTAGACAACCAATAACTTACAATGATCAAATATTAGATTGTTGGCAAATTTTAAAGAATAATCAGAACTGTGTAAATAAACATAAGAGTGATAGCTCATAACAGCTTAGTTCCATAAAACACAACACCAGATCAGAACAGAAGTTGCATGGTTCTCAGTAAAGGCACTGAATAATTTATCTTTACCCTAAAAAACAAAAAACAGAAAATACTTGTGCTTTAACAAAAACAGGCCATAACTACTTGATTACTATCAATAATGTGTTGGCAGCAGCTTGTACTCTTGTCAGATACAATCTTGTTTCCTCTTCCAACACCTCAATCTATTTAAACAATGATCTATGTATACAAGCAGTCATTTCACAAAGAATTGAAGTTGTACAACAATCTTTGAACACTGAAGGAAAAGAACAGTCATGTGACTCTAACAGTACCATATGTACATGCCTGTAAGTCAGTTTAACTTTAAACACAGATACTGATCTTCCATCACATAATGCCCC
Organism: Unio delphinus; assembly: GCA_029339505.1. Classification (NCBI taxonomy): domain Eukaryota; kingdom Metazoa; phylum Mollusca; class Bivalvia; order Unionida; family Unionidae; genus Unio; species Unio delphinus. The sequence goes on from JAQISU010000110.1 coordinate 1,677,887, forward strand.
AGTAGATAAGGGTCTATGCTGTTTGTCCTGTCCAAACAATAGTCTTGTAAACTAGCAGGATATTCCAATAAACCTGGAACATCAAAGTTTGGCTGAATCTCAGCACCTGTCCCAGTAAACTGACCCAACAGCCAGGGGTGTGAATGTGCTACAACAATAATCTGTCTTTTATCATTTTACATACTCCACAGCAATGGTAAACACAAAAGGAAGCAGCAATGGCTGCAGATAAGCAGGTGCTGATTAGGGGCAGCAAGCAGTGGCCATCATTAGAAGAATAACAGGATCTGAACTGGCAGTAAAATACCAGGTGTTTATTCACTAATAACATGAACCTATTTATGTTAAAAATATTGGGGGTTAGGGTAATCACCCTGTTTCTCACTTATATGAACGTCTGCACATATTATAATGGAACTGGTTTATCTTTAAGCATGGTCATTATAGTGAAATTATGGTACAGGTACTATACTTATTCCAGTCGCCTATTTGAATGGCACTCTTCATCATTTTGTTTTATCCCTGTTCTTTGGGGGTGGGGTGGGGTGGAGAGATCATACTGAGTTGTCCTGCCCATCACTGAATATGACCCCAGGAAGGGGGGTGGGGGTAAAAAAAAGGAAAGTTGTTTTAATATTGATACGTCAACCTTTGGGGTAGTGAAGAAAGAAAAAGTCTCAAGTTACCCTGTGTCACTATAAAGACTAAGGCTCTAGCATATTAAAAGATTATAGGGATCACAACTTGGGTCTGCCTCTAGGGGTGTACTGATCAAGAGTTATGTGCATAAACTAGAAACTGATGAGATTCACATATATTTATTTCTATCTTTGTTAATAGGATACATGTCCTTGGTAATCCCTTATGGTATGGGACTTGCCAAAGCAATAAAACATAGTTACTGTTAACATCTGCAATCTATATTTATATGTAAGCTTTAGGGACATAAAGCCCAAACAATTGTTTCCTATTGCATTGAGAAGGTAGGAGGTAGACCTTTTATTTATATATATATATATATATATATATATATTCAAGGATTATTATATGTGTTAAGTATTTCAAGTACTGAGTTAAACTAACTGAATTTGTCAATTAGATACACAAAATAATTTCTGTAGAAAGACAAAAAATCTAACTAAAAGGGGAGGGGCAAATCTAGGGTCAGCACACTCAAAAAAAAAAAAAAAAACGGGCATGGTTACCCGAATGGTAATATACATATTTGTTTTGTTGCCTAAGGATATGAAATCAGACATTTATCCAATGAAGACCCTAGGTTGTGTCCTTGGGTCACAACTTCAAAATCTTTTAACATTCCCACCTCATAACCTTGTAAAAATGTAATGGCATGAACAGATCAATGCACATGTGCATCTAACAATTGCCGGTCATGCCTCTGGAGTAGGTGGGTTGCTCTTGGCTTACAATCTGGAATCTATCAAGATTACAGACACACTGCTGTGATTGACATAATTCTAGTTTGTTTTCATCTGATGGCTTGAAGTATCTTCTGAATCATAATAAAGGATTGAAAATCCAATTGCACACCATCAAGTGTCTAATCCATAAAGTTGTGACTGCATAAATGTGCTAGGATGTAGTCACTGATTACTGTTTATTGCCTAATAATTGTGCATATATCAAAAGTAGAAACAAGCACTCAAGATTTTCTCACTTTTCTTGGTATTAAATAATAAAGCCTTATTACTGTTAATTTGCAAAAGATTCCTCAGTATAGTTTTTGCTCTATCTAGAACAACATCGCCCAATATTTAAAAGCAAAATCAAAAGGTAGATACAATTTTTGTATTAACTGTTTGTGGTAAAGAAACATTAACACATTTTCATTTTGTAGGCTAGATCATCAAAACTTTAATAATGAAAGTAACTAGATGACATTAAAGGTTTTATTAAAGAACCCATTTCACTATGACCATCTGTTTAGGGTTGTGTGTGTGTGTTGGGGGGGGGGGAGCTGTCGGAATATTTTCACTACTACACACTGAAGTGGCCCATCATATCTGAACCATTTATTTTAAAACCTGCTGCATACCACAAGAAGTCTTTCAGTAAAAACCACAGGTCAGTATAACCATCTGTTCAAGGGAAGTAGTGATAACGGGATTTAAATGATGGTTAACATGATGGCAATGCATCAGAATGCTTACATTGTTATTTCTGACTATCTATACAAGTCATAAGTGAAAACAAATAACTGGCAGCAGAAGACAGACAATGCAGGCTCATCATATGTACTTTTCTGGCCGTTCACCAGTTTACTAAAATGTATATAAAAGAAATGATAAGGGAAGATAAAGGAGAACTCTTAAATAAAAGAGTCAAATCTTTTATATACTACTGTGTATAAACAGCGCCAATGCAAGGCATTTTGGTGCCCTAGATGAGATAAGATATCTGGCGCCCCCCTTCCACTCATGTGATTGCCTAGATCGCCTAACGGAAGCGTCGGCTCTGTATATAAAATTAATTTTTTTCAAAAGCCCAAGATTTGTCCAATGTCAAAAACCATAAATCTTCTTCATCAAGTTGATAACAACCCTCCTTTTTCACCTTGCAAACTAAACAGGAATATGTTCTGCATGCAGTCTGGTCAAAAGTTCACCCTTAATGTGGTAAGCATGGATTCAGTATACTTGTCCTAAAGCAATACAATACAACCACATCTAAATTATCTATTATATATGAAGAATGCCACTTGCCAATACATTACAGAACCTGTTTTGAAAGACTACCCCTTCTGCCCAAACAGTATGGCCTCTTAAGACAGGTAATCGCTCATTACAGGTCATAATACTATATAATCAATCAATCTGTGTTTTGAGGACATGGTCTGTCAAGACAGGTGTTCTTTCACAGCAGTCATCTTTCAAGGCAGGTATAACTATATGACCACATTTCAATGATCTGTTGTTATAGGCCTGTTCATAAGGGTTGTTATCTCCCCTGATTTATTAGCTCCCTTTGCATGCTCTTCACATAAAAATTAAATTGACCTGTTCCCAACGGAATATATGTACATACATATATATGAAAATATATGTATACAGATGGATGGATGGATGGATGGATCGATAGATAGATAGATATGAATATACATATGATTCTACTATGACAACACATGGGGAAATAAGATATATAATATATATGGCATAATGATGAACTTTTTGTGGATTTCAACAGTGTACTGAAATTTAAGTTCTTTTCCTGCAGATAAAACTTATTTGTATTAAGAGTCAGAATAGAAGCTCAGTATCAACAGGGACAGACATGGTCAAGTGTTGGGGGGTGTTGTTGATTTTTTGCTCACCGGAACTAGATTTAACAAAGAACGACAACTCGCGCAAGGGAGCTAACAACCCTTATTGAACAGGCCTATACAATACAATACAATACAATACAATCCCATCTCAATGACCTGTTATGAATAAAGAATGCTACTCGTCAATACAACACCTCAACGATCTGTTTATACATGAAGAATGCCACTCTCCAGTACAATGCAAGCACATCTCAATGATCTGTTATAAATAATGTCACTTGCCTACACAAACACATCAAAATGATCTGTGATATATAAAGAATGCCACTTGCCAATATAACCACATTTCAATGACATTTTCTATATGAAGAATGCCACTTGCCAATACAATACAACCACATCTCAATCTGTTATATTTGAAAAATGCCACTTGCCAATACAACCAAATTTTAATGATCTGTTATATTTAAAGAATGTCACTTGTCAGTGTGACATGCCAAAGCTTGTTAGTGGATGTATCATCTACCATAATGTCAGTGATTGCACCTTCACTTATGTACACCTTCAATCTCAGTATTTCCTTTGGTAGGTTTCCAAACAAACTAAAACTGGCACAAGTAACTTGTATTTTGTATATGAATAACTACAGACCTGTATCAGTTTATCATCACTTTCAAAGATGTTTGAAAAATATGTTTCTAATGAATTTACAAACTACCTGAAATCATGTAATTTACTACATTCATGACATACAGGTTTCTATGAAGGACATTTATGCCAGACAATACATTCTGTACCAGCAGATCTAAGTTTATGCAGTTTGTTTGGAGTAATCAGTAGAATAGACAGCATAGACTCTGATCTGTTCTGAGAGTGCTTTATGCAATGGCAAATCTATGTTGTTTTCAAATGGAACTGATTTATAAGTGAATAGTTTCTGATGGTCAATCAAAAGTGTTTATACCTGAACTTTTGGGCATTTGTGGGCAGGAATGTATGCATGCAGTGTTATCTGCTGATGCAATTACTGATTTAAAAAAAAATCGACTGACGAGTTTCGTGGCATTTTAAATCATTAATTTAAAATCATCATGACATCTTGACATTCATTCATCATGAAAAGATTGCAGGCATAGATTGGTCCTTACATCATGTTCAGAATGGAATCTGCAGTTATGGAGAAGACAGACAACTGCATTTTCTCAGGCTCTATAGCAGAGTAAAGAGAAAATAAGACAGGTGTAAATTTTGGCAAACCTGATGCCACAAATATGCTGGTTTTTCAATTAGACTAAAAACTTTACCAATTAGACAACTTCTTGGAAAGCACTGTAGGAATACTGTACACTAATCATTTAAACTTGCCCTCAATCACATGTACTGTTCAGATTTTAACACATTAACCCCTGGCGCCACGTTTCCGTGGCAGGAGGGAGAAGCCTACTGCCAAGCTATGTAGCGTCAAGATCATGTATGATACACTAAAGTGTGTGGTATTATAGAAAGATAGACAATATCAGTTCTACAATGATACCAAATAATCTGGATGTTTTAGTTGAACTACAAAATACAGAAGGAAAAACCTAATTTTTTGGACCTGTTTTTTTTTTCTTTTTCTGCACCCAAGATTCACCTGTGGTCTGAATTTGATTTTGTGTTCAGATTTTAGACTTTTTGGCCTCAGATCTAAAGCAGATTGACCTGTCCTGCACACAAGCATGTGAACCTGTGCAAAAAGTGGGATAAGGTGGACATTTTTAATAAAGAGTGGTCTCCATATGAAAATGATAAAAAAAAAAACACAATGGAAAACAATGTTTTTAACAAAACTAGGCATTCAGTGAATGGAAAATGGTTAGAAAGTCAATTTATTCAGAACTAGTCCCCAAAATGTGTTTAGACATCTGAATGGTACACAATTTCTCAAGTATTAGCTTCATGGTATGTCCAATTAAAAAGATCAATAACATAAAATAATTTTAATAATATTGCTGAGACAAGCTTGTTTTTTTTAAATTCATTTCATGTCGACAGTGATGCTGAATATATTCAGCATACAGACATATTCACGTTCATACTAAATAGAAGATATAACAGTAACTATAATTTCAAATCCAAATGTTTCTGAAGATTTACTGTAAAGAGCAATTGAATATGATCTGTCTAATGATCAAGAGAACCATTCTAATAAAGTTATTCTGAAAAAAGTGTTCTTAGGCATCCTATAAAATATAATTCTCAAACAAAGCAAGAGTACCACATGGAGAGAACAAGCTTGATTAATTTTAAGAATACCAATTTTTCTTCATATTTTACACTCATTTTTTTAAAAATTACTTAACGTAACATTTTTGCCATCATGATAATTTTATAATTGAGTTATCTGCCTGCCTGACTGCAGTATATGAACTTTAGTAGCTGTAGATGGATAGCCTTTGGCACTCTGTTTCCTAAACCCAAAGAACCATGCCGAGCTAACATCTGTGCCTTGGAAACAATTCAAGAAATGTCATTGGAACTTTATTTATTATGAAAGTAAAAGACATTCATTTTTATTAAATATCATGATAATCTACAGCAAGTAAAATGTTTCACTGACCCAAAGGTTGGAAGCTAGAAGTAAAAGAACGTAAATTAATTTGGAAACACAGTTTGCCATGACAGAAATCTATCAATAGTAAAACTGCATTGCACCTTTGAAAAGCTAATTATTCAAATGAAAGAAAGCAGATCACCAAAATGTATCTACATTGATGTTTAACAAAAGATGGAAGCCATCGTGAAAACTTCATTTTTTTCTGACAAAGTTGGAATTCTTGATAAACTACACATTAACCTATCAACCATTTTTCATGCTGTAGATTTGAAAAATATGTCTGTCTTGATACAACTGTCTATGCCATCTTGTGTTTCATTGGGTAGGAGAATGCCTGTCGTCACTTTCTGAGTCATGTTCAACTGACTGCATGTTTTTAAAATCACATACTTGCAATTCATTCAATCTTGGGACTGTTATGTCAGTGTCTGAGAGCATTATTCTAGTCTGCAATACAGCACAAAATTTAAAAATAACTCAAGGGAAGTTGTGGATTTTAGTGACATTAACATATGAAACCATGATAAATAAGCATATTCTGCATCTGTCTTCTTTGATCAAGATCTCTGCCTACAGATATCCCACCCCCGCATCTGTAACATGTCATCTGGCTATGATATAGATGATGCCTCTGTCAGAGCTGCATCTGGTCAATGGTTAGTGTGCTGGATGGATGACTGGAATGGTGTATATTTGAATCCTGCCATTTCATCAGCTCAAGCTGTGTCCCTGGGCAAGGTAATGAACTCCACCTGCCTCAGCGCTAAATAACCTGTCATGTTGGGCCATCAAATTCCAAACCAAACCTAATACTGACATCTCTTCTTTTGGGCAAACAGGTTTGTTTTCTTCTAGCCAGGTGGGAAAAATACCATATTACATGTATGAAGAAAAAAATGACAAGATGAGTATGCTGTTTCATATGCCTCTTAAAACTATTTTTATGATCCATGCTAAATGTAAATGCCCTTTTCTCAATCGTGATTTTTCACCTTTGTGAACAATGTCAGAAAACATGAAAAGCAAATTCGTCACCAATGTCATAAATGACACACTTTTGTTACAGGAATAGTTTGCCATTAAGAGTAAATAATGGCAATCTCAGAGCAGAACAAGCCAAGTGGATTTCAACATCAATTAATTCTGAAAAATCTTTTATCCACTTAGGTCACATCATATAAATTGGCCAGACTCAAAGTGGTGTTACTGATAATCTTTACAATATAGATAAAACGATTTTGGAGGATGTGAGGCTACCTAGGTGCATCTGACAGTTTCAGAAAATCTGTATTTGATTACCAATTAGATTACAAATAAGGTAACCTGTTTTTGTTGTTGTTGGTTGCTTTTTTTTAAATCATGAACTTTTCCAATTAGTCTTATCAACATCTGCAAAGTCTGCTGAAAATGCACCTAGTGGCTTACGGTACAGTCATGAGACCATATGCACGTCATCAACAGTAACAGATCTCGTTGAGACAGTTTCTTATATCAGAGTTCTTTTCATTCAGAATTTAAACATGATGCTCTACAAAGAGCCACATCTTTATAAGGAAGACCTATTCAATAAAGTTGTTCACTTTGCCCATCATTTGCATATATGTTGGCCACTTTGTAAAGCAAAAGTAAAGAATTATCATAAAATATCAGAAATTCTCAGATGTTAATGAGCAGTCAAGGCAAAATTTAATAAAAGAAATATATTTTCACTTAATTTAACAATACTGAACTAAAGCTTTTTTCAACTTGCAAGAAAACTTTGTTTAAAATTTTCACCTTTGCAGCAACATTTATTGAGCAAGATCAAATGAAGCTAAAACAGCAGATATAAAAACCGATTAATAAATACTTCTCCAATATTGAAAAAATAGAAACAAGTAGGCACAATATCCTATAACCAAGTGTTGTCAATCGCCTGAAAAATAACATTGCCTCTTTGAGCTGATTTCAAGATAAATGGAGACCTTTAATGACCTGTAGTAAATTGTTTTCATTTAAACATGCTATATAAATGGATCTTGGATTGGACTGCATACAAGACAATCAACCTGTATAGCTTGAAACAGTAAACTTATGGTGATAGCACATATCCAGGACCAAAAGTCAGCTTCACAATGCATCTTGATTGTATGACACTGATAAACTGTTCTTGGAACACTTCAGGTCTGGATCTGACCAGGAGTACAATATCAGTCCTGCAGCTTTCCTTGGCAACTCATCTGTATTAGTACTATGTAAAGTTCCCACAATGCAACTGTTTTGAAGAAAAAAAACGCTTCTCTGCTTGACTAAAAACTTTTGATCAATGACTTCCTATGAGTACAATTCAATGACAACAATAAAACACTATGCTATAAAACATGCAGAGAGGTAACTCCACCCAAACTGACTAGGATGAAAAACTAGAATCAACTATAAAATTCTTTTCTTAATGTGAGAGGTTAAAAAATTCATAAAAATACAAGCAAGAGTACTATGACGGGCACATTATAATACAGACTATGCTTAATAGCCCTCAATGTGGTGCAAGTACGTATGGCATTTATGATGGATGATGAAGATCACTGAACAGCTTAAAGCAGTTGTGCACCATTGGTAGGCTTTGTTCTCACCCAAATTGCCATTGGTAGGCTCTGTTCTCACCCAAATTACTAACTATTCCCAAAGTCTGGTCCAGGAACATAATGTAGAACAAAAAATGACTGCAGAAAACCAATTGAAAAAAAACAATAAATTTGAAAGATTAATTAAGGTAATTTTGTAATGGATTTCATTGGGGTTATGTCTAGAATCATCCTATAATGAAAGGCATTAAAGTAAGAGATCAAATGAAACATTGCTCTCTGTTTTGCCACTCTGAAAAATGTTACAGGTATCTGACCCTCAGTTCATCTGCAATTTGAAACATACCTGTGAATCAATGTAAATAAATTAGCTGCCACATAACAGATGTCTTCTATTTAGTTCCCATGTCAGAACCATTAACACTCATTTATTTGAACTTGAATTACTCTTTCTATCTGCACCATAGCGTCACTAATTACTAATGATATACTGAATTGTTTATCATCTTTTTATTTAATAGGTCACTCTCATGATTAATAATGCTATTGAGGCTGTACAAAGCTAAAGATAAGAATGTAATAATTGGGTGTTGTATGCCCTCATTGGGAGCTAATTGTGTTTTCTGAGACCACTAAAATTAGACTGTATTGCCAACTGAATATATTAGACCTTTAACAAGATATATATGTAAAACAAGTATGCCTCCCTCCTATTCTTGATTAGCCTCATCCAACCTTTTGTGCTAGTCAATGTAATGTAAGATTTTATGCAGATCACCTTTTCAGTAAGAAGACACAAAACAGCTGATCCCTATTTAGTTACTGATACAAATATACATGGCAGGAGATGTTGGCACTTCAAGGCTGTCATGGGGGACTACTTAAAATTAACTTAACATCTATCAACTCTCATTAGGGTAATCTTCATGTACATCTCATTATCTCTATTGGCCTGACTGGCCCTGACCTCCCAGTCTGCTGGCTGGCAGACTAAAACCCCTCCCTATGGTCTAATGTTCTGGCATGCAATGATGTAGCATATATATGAGGCTAACATGTGTTCTGAATTAGAATACTTTAAATAAAACTGATTTGAGTACTTTAAATAACAATGAGTTAGCTATTAAACCAAAATGGGCCATTTTCGGAGTTTCAAGTAGGATGTGAATGGGTTGGTAACAAAACAATGGTTAATTGTAGGGTAGATATATAGTCAAAGTATTTATTTGCTATGACAAGGACCATGTACAAGGCATTTCTAAAAATATATGTACAAAGAGTAAATTCTTTCATACATTTTTCAAATATTATGGGTAACACTATTGTCTTAGCTGAGGACTTATTAAATATTCTAGAAAATCATGCAAACATTCACGAGAATTATAGCCGAGAAGTGTTATTGGCACATATTAAAACATGCATGAATGATAACTGCAATGTAATTTTTTTAGAAACTCAGAAAAATTGTATTTAGTTTTTCTAATATAGTAATTTATGAAATAAATTGTTTTCAACATAAACTTTATCCTTGATGAATGTTGGTTAAGGTATAACGTTTTCTTTTAAAAGCCACATGACAGAAATTGAGTTGGTCATTACACGTAATGATTTAATAAATAAACTTCACTACTGACATAACTTTTGTGTATGACCTCAAAAACAAAAGGTTCTCAAATATTAACACTTATTTTGGACCTTACTTTTTATGAACAGATCAAATGTGTGTCTAATGACAAAGTTATGAAATCTAATGAGAATGACATTCCTTTCTTAATGACAGAAGGGTTGGTCTCTCAAGACAGTTTCAGCACAACCTCAAATACATGTATTGTACACATATTCTCAATAATTTCAACACTGGACCAAATTTTTAGGATGATTATATTCATATCATTCAAACATCATTTGAACGAGCAGTTACTTTTCAATGGTAGTTTTGAATGAAGTGACGAAACTGTGCAATACAATTTATACTAATAGGTGTGGTCATCAATGGATCCAGCATGACCACATATTAAATACAGTTTTCAAAGAATCCAAAAAGATAAACAAGATTATTTAGCACTAACATTGAAAAATGATATCAAAAAATTTCCCCAACAGTGGACAGATTATACACATATGATCAAATCTATATATAAAAATAAGTAAACTGGATTTTAACTTGGGGGAGGGGAGACAGAGAAAATGTCTGGAAAAATGTGTCTGGCTTTATTGGTTTATAGCATTTACAACAGGTCAAAGCTATAGCATGATTGGGTTATGTTATCCAGTCCAAACAGATAATAACCAATAGTGGGAACTTTCACCCTTTTTGGTTGCGAGTCCAATGCTTTACTTAGTAACTGGCAATGGCTTCTGGATAAATGTGAATCTGGGTAATCAAAATTCAGCCAGTGTTCTCAACAGAAATCGCGACATTGTAGCACAGACGCAGCAACAAGAAATTGATAATGAGAAGGCTGCTCATACATTATATATACTTGTATTACTGCTGATGAAGTCAGCTGTTAAGACACATTTTACGGTACAGTAAATATCACCAATGTTTGTCCATCAAAGAAACACCACAACTAATTATAACACTACAAGGTATAGATTTGCAGTAATTACTACATCTGCTTGATTAGGTTAAGTGAGGTGTTAATCAAATTTTGGGGCCAATTCCAACAACCAGTAACATAGTTGAGTATGATTAAGAAAGTAACAAGAAAGTAAGTATCGATGGAAAAATTGAATTTCAGTGGTTGGAATCAAGTCTAAAGAGACAGGAATATGCATTCTCCCATTCCTGTAAATTTGATTTCAAGATGAATTTCCCAAATTTGACTGAGAATTGACCAATGTTGAAGCAGAGAGTTAGCAACCTTAATATATTTTAAGACAGTAAACAATTTAAATGTCTTTACAAAATCAAGTGTTGTACTAACATTACCAAATTTTAATGCAGACAGTGACAGGACATTTTGTTCTGAGGAAATTTCAGGCTGATAGATGAAGCCTGGATCCAGTAAACAGTACATCATTTTCAAAGTGTTGAGATAAACAATGATGAGGCCTGCCACAAATAAAACTTTGGAAATGATCTAAGAATGGCTAAATATGCTTGAGCTACATATAAGAACAGTATGATAGGTAACAAGTTAATGTTAAATAAATGAAGTGTTCCAAAAGCAAAATGAAAATTTATTCAAATGTTTTATTTTTATCCAATTGCGTGCTAAATATTAGGTCAATGAAAATCCTCCCAGATTTCAAGCCAAACCTCTGGAGCTAATTCCTGGCCTTAAGTTTAAAGAGTTGCCAAGGAAAAAGTAATCTATAACTCAGAAGCTGCTAAAAGAATGTAGAGGCTAAATCAACCAATGAGTATCGAGAGCTGTTGGTTCTAGCCAATTAGCTTCTCCAAATCTGTTGAGATATGTGGTATTATTATTTTTGGTTTTGCATAAAATTTCTTTTTTGTCACTAACTGTAATTTGTAAATTCTGCATTTACTGGAACATTTTGAGCATTTCAAGGAAATACAATTATTTTTGGGACATAATACAACAGACTGCTGTGTAATCCTAAAGACTTATATTTGAAATGAAAACTTAATACCATCAGACAGACTGGTTCTTGACAAGATGATAATGATTGTGTAATATCAATAATCTGAGTGGAATCAAATAAACAGTGAAGTAATCAAATCTGCATCATCCATTAGAGGTTCTTGCCTCATACAACCAGACCAGCTGTATCTCTAAATTTAATCTATCAACCCTAAAATGCCTGCCTTATCTAATAACTCACATAGTTGGGGTCTATCTGTCCACATTCATTTAAAATAAGGCTGTATGTTTACAGCACAAATGAAAATATTCAATCCTTGGGAAGTACAAGATGACAGGGAATGAGTTGCCTCTGAATATGCCACTGAGCAAAATTTATCAAGCATTTAATGGCAATTTCATCTTTAATAAAAAAAAATTCCATTCCATTGTGTTTCCTTTAATTATATCTGTTGAAAAAGGAAATTTTTTATCGTTTTGATAAGTACTTGCATATGCATGTATGTATGTCAATTGCAGTAAGCCCCCACCCCATCCCCATAAACCCTTAAAAGCTCTGTACATAATATTTTGAAACAACCTAAACACTCTGGAATGTAACTTGAAAGACAACTCCTTCTGTCAAAACATAATGGTTTCTCATGAAAGGTGGTTTTTCATAGCAGATCATGACACTATATAATCAATAAATCTGTACATGGTGAACCTATTCTCTCAAGACAGGTAGTCTCTGAAGACAGGTTTTCCTGTAGGACTTCAAATGCCGATGCCAGTGACTGCTTGCTAGGTTCCAACTTGACCTGATGATGCATGATGAAATTAAAGGATTTATTGAACATAGTAATACTTGAATGAATCCAAATCAAATCCAGTCAAATTCATGTGCTATTCTTTTCTGAATTCTGTGATCTTGTGAAATGGCACTGTCTATCTCCCTTTAGACTGAAGATGAAAGACTGGTAAGCTAAGATGATTGGTGTGAGATTGATTCTCTGTAAATTGATAACACATGTCTTCAGATCCTAAACACTGATTGGCTATTTCTGATGAAGAGAAATACTCATTCATCAATTATGTATATCCAACTATGTATTACCAAGTACATGTATCAGTTAATTTCCACCAAATATGTTCTCATTGATTCTTTATGATGGTGTGAACCTTCAATAAAATTGCTTTATAACAAATTTATTTTCACTATTTTCTCCATTATTCACCTATTTTTTGTAGACTCTCCAATTATTCAAACATATAATGTTCCAGGGTTTAAATTTATCTCAGCTTTTGTGTTTTAAGTTTTGTTGATGCATGCTGTTTCTTTCACCCTTTAACCAATATTGTGTTGAGTTGCCATAAAACACCATTATCTTCTTTTATATATATATATATATATATATATATATATATATATATATATATATATATATATATATATATATATATATATATATATATATATATATCATGAGACTAAGGACTAAATAGATTTTGCCAATAATGATAGTGCAAGGACTATATTTTAGTGCAAGGATTTCCTTTTGGTGGTAAACAGTCTTATTCATTATGGTAATACTTGTGAGCTGCTTTCTTTGTCAGGCCTGACACAGAATAGATTGCATAAATGAAACAGAGAAGATGACTGATATCTGTTTAATCCATCACAAATAGTGTCAGTTATCTCTGGAGCAAAATCCCCCTATCTTCACAGCCCCTTCCATCAACATTCCTGCCAAGCTGATTAGGAAATCAGCAAGTTATAAAAGCCACATAAAATCTCTCTTTTTCCGATCAACTGTGGAAGCTTATTTGAAAGCCAGAGTTGATGCTACACATAGGTGTGAGCAAGTGTTAATTGGGGGATATTAAAAGAGATGCAAGGGTCACACAACCTTTGGAAGGATCAAAAGTACAGGTTATTTGAGTTCATGTAATTAAAGTGCATTACACTTGCCCCTTGTCAGAATAAACTGACTAGTCCCAGAATTACTGGTACACAAGAACTTTGCATACATTTTAGACATACGTGTCACATAAATGGGTTGGGAACATTGGTTTGGTAGGCTGAGATGTCATAACCTTTGTGTAGAGCTGGGGATGTCCTAGTTAATGGTCAGATTGCAATTTTTCCCACTCTGAGACATACCACAGGAGTCTGACGTTTTATCAATAAAGTATGGCGAAATCTCTGACAATGTGAATTACTCTTAAATGATCATGTCCCGAATCCAATCGGCGAATTAACATTTATTTTCAATATTACGGTCACAATCCCTCGCTATCAAAATTGATATGACGAAAGTAGCTGATTCTACCAGTTTCTACCTTGCAGTAAATATGATGAATAACATGATGAAAGTAATTTCACATGATAAACTGTTTATCTTACTATTTATTTCAGATTGTATCATTTTATAATTTTATTTAAATTTCCAGATCAGAATTGTGTAGTCAAAGTTGACATACATGTAGTAGAAATAACGGTTGATGACATCATCACTAAATTTCCCTAATATTCAAAGATATATAGAATCATGTTGGGATTTGGACAGAGACAATGAAATCCCAGCCTAGGGGTTATATTATTTGTCTCCCCACGAGGCTTGTGCGAGTGGGGAGACTTGTTATGTATCACCACAGCTGGGATTTCCTTGTCTCGGTCCAAACCCCAACGTAGATTATTTTTCTCACCCAATATTATCCTTTAAAGTAAAAAGAACTCTTTAAAAGTGTGCACGTCTCAATGTTTACATGTGGCGCATGAATATAAATAAGCTAACGAGGGCTGTAGTGTGACCATTGCGTCCGAAGTACACAGTTTATACGCGTGAGCAAAGAAAAATAACAACATAAAAAGTCGCATAGTAATGAGGTATTATCACATTTAATATATGGATATTATTGGAATTTAACAATAAATAGTAATAATTTATTAGAAAGAAACTGTTTCCTTTCATCATTTCCAATTTTGAGTGCCCCACACTCCCATATAAAAGACCCTCGTCACCCTCCAAATATGCGGACCCTAGAGGATAACAATGTGCTAAACTTTCAAGCTCACGGATTCTTTGAAAATTTATATTTCTGTCTTGGAAATATGGCAAGTGATGCAGTGAAATTTGCTTATGGATTAGTGTGTTGAGGGATAAATGATTCCTTCTGGCTGGTAAGTGTATTATTTGTCAATAAATATTGCAGGTATATTCAGCTGGAGCACAACGGAGATGCTTAACAAAATTATAATTGAGCATGTTCGACATAACACATTTCCGGCTGTTGCTAAGTTTTCCGTTGTTGTTTAGAGAGTTGGGATGCTATGAAGTGAATAGGTATATAATCTTATGTGCATGGATCAGTGTTTTCCGACAGAGATAAAATAACACCATTGAGAATTTTATCCTATCTGTAGCACAGAAACTTTTCAGGTCAGCTTCATTAAATGTAGCTAACAGTATATACAATGTTTCACGCGAAGTGTTTACAACTTTAGCTACATTTAATGATCTGAAAATGTACTGAGCTAGTCCTGCATATAGGATAAACTTGACCATGCTAGTTTGAACAAACTAACTTAATATCAAAACCTCGAAATAGTATGTGTGTGTGTATTTGTCTCTATCAAAATGTTTTTGTTTTGCTGTGTTTTTAAGACAGATTGGCCTTAAGTAACTATGTTTTGGTTATATATCTTTTGTTGTTGTTGCTGTTGTTTTATTTGAGAACAACTATGGCACAGCAAAAGACAAGAAGAGTTTCTGATGTTAAAAGTAGTTCTCAGCGCGTGGACACCATGACTGAGACGATTGGTCTGAGATGACTAGACTGAGATAGGAAAAGTAAGGTTAGCAAAACAACTAGAGTTCTCTGTCGCTTGGGTGAGAAAACAGAGATTCTGCGCCGTGTTCGATACAGCTCTTAGACACTAACGCATATTTACTGCTGGGTAGAAACTGGTTGAATGGGCTACTTCCATCAGATCAATTTTGATAGCGAGAGATTGTGACCGTAATGTTGAAAATAAAGGTCAATTCACCGATTGGATTCAGGACATGATTATTTAAGAGTCATGAATTGTTACGTCACTGTCTTTTGAATGCATATGTGTAGTTTTTCAGTCTTCATGCAATTCTGAAGCAATAAAAGACTCGTGAGAAAAAGTCGAATCTAGTGAAGGGTTGTGGTCATGCTTGCATTCCTTGTGCTTATTTATATTACCGATAAGGGTAATTCATGTTGTCAGACATTTCGCCGTACTTTATTGATAAAACGTCAGACTCCTGTGGACATACTAGCTTTAAACGCTAGGCAGTCTTGTTTTGTGCATCAATATTCTGAATCCAACAGCATGCTCTAACCAATTTGACCCTCATGGTTTACAGTTCTGTATTTGAGAAAGTTCAATTTCAAAGATTAATTTAAGTACAGATTGCAACAATCAGCCCAAAAGATTTCTTGACTCCTTTAGATTAATTTAGTTGTAAGTTGCACTCAAGTTCAAGATGTGGACTCTGTGCCAGTACATCAGACCATCTATACTTTCTTGTGTGTAAAGTCAAATTGCAAACAACAAAGATCCTGATCTGCCATATCATAATGCACATGCAGATTAAGGTTTCCGCTACTGATTAGTCCTAATAAACTGCACAGAACCAGATCTGCTTTTACATAATGCACCAGCAGATAAGGGTCTATGCAGTTTGCATTTAGACTCTTCAGTTAGAATATATGGTAAAGTTCTTTGTGAAGAACATGCAGTTGACACACATCATTTCATACTATTGTTTTTTTTTATATATATTATATTCATATTATATAAGGAACTGAATGCTCTTTGATTATACCAATTTTCAAAACTAATCTACAAAATAAGATACAAGAAGGTGGAGTCTATAACATATATCAAGTAAAAGCTTCTATCCTGACTTGTATATATTCATACGATAACAGCTATTTTACAAAAACACCCATCTAACATGGAGTCTTGAGAAACATCCCACCTTATAATGATGTTGTGGTTGACTGACCCCACCCCACCCTATCTGGATCCAGCTTGGTTGTTATCTAAAGTAGCAAAGTGCTGCCACTAGCAGACTGTTTCATCAAGTCAGACTTTTATCTTATTTCTTCCCCCAAAAAATAAAAAACCTCCCAAAACATGAGCTCTATTTGAACTGACCTGTACAACATATCTTCCATCTTACAAGACATTGTTAGAGTTTCCTAGGTCACTTGATTGGAGAATGCCTAATGCTTGAACAAAGCAATTTATTAAAGTGATGCACACTGGAGTGATTGATATTTGAGTTACCAACATTGCACTGTTCTTCTGAAAGATTTTTATCAATCTTTTCCCCCAATGATATAATAAAACAAATGATAAAATAATGAATCAAACAAAATGAATGAAACAGTTGGTGCAGAGAACTGTTTTATGGCCATGGTAAACAAATTCTTTTTATAAATATATTTTGATGGAAGATGTTAAGGTGTGCGATCAGATTCCAATCAATTAATGTGGTATCCTTGCACTTGCTACTCCTAAATTGGCCATTCTGCCTTGACAATATCATGCCCGCAAGGTGTGGATGAAAAGATTGGAATGATTCAGTGGATGGTTCAATCAATGACAGCAGGTTACCTTAAATTGTGGCAATGATTGCTATCGATTAACCGTCATGGTTAAACTATTTTGTGATTTAAGTCAGGAAATTGAAGTCTCCTTTGATAACATCATTTTCATGGGGATCATGGTCTGGGGTTGCTGGAATCTGCAAAACCGGGGTTTCATGACCATACAAGTCAGATCCAATAACACAGACCCCAACCTGCCACTGCATACTCGTAGTACTATGAATCATTCCTGCAATGTTCTCTAGTTTTTGTTTGAAACATACCTACTCAAATATTCAATCAATTGTTACTTGCACATAATAGTAAAGATGGTCTTGAAGCCAAAAGTTTCATATTCAATCGCTTACTTTGTCTTCTTTAGGTTATGAGGTCCACGAGTTGCTGAGTGGTCTAAAGCGTTTACTATTATGGATCACCTGTCATATCACCTGTGTGCTTGGGTTCGAGTCTCAGGCTCGGCCAATGTTGGTATGTGACAAAGCTTGCCAGTAGCTTCTTGTTGGTTGGTGGATCTTTACCAGAGGTTTTTTTGTTCTTTCTCCACCATTTATACTGGCAGTCATGTATAGCCTGTTGTGCTAAATAATGTTGTTAAACCCTACAACAACAATCTTTAGGTTATGAATGCAAGGTCACATATCAGGTTTATAATGATCCAGCTGACTTCCATCTTATTTGGTATGTGAGAAAGCCTGCCAGTAGCTTCTCGCAGGTCAGTGGTTCTTTCCTGGGTTTTTCCTGGGTTCTTCCTCCACCATTAATACTTGCCGCCATGTATAATAGCCAGCCTATAGTGTGATGGAAAATGGCGTTAAATCCTACAACAAACAACAAGCATCTTATTTTAAACTTTGATCAACCCTAACATGTCGATCAATTAAAACTGCATAATAGACCTGTCCAACAACCTTATTTAGCATTGTTTTATCTACATATCCCCAAAGCCAAGGGAGAGCATGTTGTATGCACAGACCCAGATCTGCCGTTGCAAAATGTTTCAGCAGATCTGGGTCTGTATAGTTTGTTAGGATTAATCAGTATAACAAACAGCATAGATCCCAATCAGCAGGCAATTATGCTATGGCAGATCATGATCTTTTTGTATACAGTTTTGCTCTTCTTATTAGTGAGTAAATACGGTAATTACAGTACTTCTTTGCTATGGCCCATCACTATACCATAGTGTTTGTTATAAGGCAATTACAATCATTCATCCCATTACTGGACTTGACAGTAAAAGTATATTTACTTCGTTTTATGATAGTATTATACACAATACCCTATGTCTTCCTCTGTGACAAAGTTATTACCAAAGAGTAATGCTGATTCATAAATATTGTGGGTGGTCTGTATGAAATATTTTTTTACAAAATGGACTTTAAATATAGGAAATATGAAAAATCTCAGAAATGAAACAACTCACAATATAAGCTTTGATTTGCCCATACTTAAAAGTCATTTTAATACACAGAGTATACTCATTAAAGGGCTTATTCTAGTTTGGTTGATGAGCTGTTGTCTGTCTGCAATGAATCAAGAAAACAAGCCCCATTTCAACTTTTGGGCTTCTAAAAATCCTGACATTGAGTTGAGGAGCAGTTATCAGTCTTCACCAACAAATACCAATAAATGCTACTGGTACACTTGTTCTCCATCTATGCCCTTGGTCTGGATTGAGGTAATTTAATACACTGTATATACTTGCTGACAAGTCAAGTCAAAATGCAAACAACAAAGACCAAGATCTGCCATAGCAAAATGCACCTGCAGATCATACTCTATGTTGCTTGTTCTACTAATTATTCCTAACAAACTAAAGACCCAGATTTGCTGGCACATTATGCCATTTTAGATCCAAGTCTTGAAAGTTTTGAAATTAGATTTACTTTTAAGTGAATATATACAGTGGCAGACAAAATGAGGGTTCTATGTTTTGGTTGATTTTCTGTTCAAGTATTTCAGTTCTTTCATCTAATTCAGTCTGGCTAGAAAGCTGGAATGCTCGAAGTCATTAAAGCCAATCTAATTCTCACTCATAGCTTTGGCAGATTATATTCTTTGTGCAGAAAAAATCTGCAAGAATCATTGATAATATCAACCCATATTCTAATCTTGATTTCTTTTCAAGCTAGGCACTATCAAATTCTTTCCTGAAGAGAAAACTCAAGATGTTCTTGGAATTTAAGTATTCTAATAGTTTGTAATAAAATATTATATATATATATATAAAGTATTAAAAGAACCCACAAACCCTTTCTGTGTCTGTTTTGATCATCTATGTGCTTTGGTTACAAAACAGGATACAACTAATAAACAGTAGAAACTTGTTACTGAAGGAGGCTAAAGGGACCCTGGATTTTGTATTTTGTGGAGAAGTGTCTTTTATAGAGAAATTACATACCATATAAACAATTGTACAAGTTAAGAGTCCAACAGCAAACAATGATCTGCCATAGTATAATGCATTAACACATCAAGGTCTATGTTGTTTGTTCTATTGATTACTGATCACAAACTGTAGAGACCACAAATGCCTTATGCAACACAGATCTGGTTCTATGCAATTTGCAGTTGGGACTTAACTTCTAACTGTAGATGTATGGTATGTACTAAAAATGAGAAAAAGGGCATTCTTAATTGTATCTTTTTATTCTGTAGGAGCAGGTGCCTTAATATTGAGGCATGCAGGTTTGAATGGCCCTCATTCAGCATAGGACCAGATCTCTGAAATATTAGCATCCAGGATGATTTATTTTGAGAAGACACTGTTCCTGTATCTTGGATGGGAGGTAAGATTAAGGTCTTTTTATGTGTTCCTCAGGCCAATTCCAGACAGAGTGAAATATTCTCCAAGAATCTGGAATACTGATAATTCATTAATCATCGGAACTCACTTTTTGTGTTTTGTGGGAGAATGTCATGTCTAGTATTCATTTTTTGCTGGTTCTTGAATCTAGTGGAATCTGGAAAACAACGGACCCATGAAAAATGATGTACTGGTAATTACAGTTGTAATAAAAACAATAAAACAATGAAAAATTACAAATTGACAGTAATATAAACATTACAGAAGGTCACTTAATGCAAGCATTTGTCAGATTAAGAATATCTGAAATCCTGGGTGCATTCTAATTTAAGAGTATTCAAATGAAGGGAAGTATGCAATTACAACTAATGTTTGGCTCCACAGATGGCACTGGGCATCTTATCTAACTACTGACCCTTGATATAAAGCAGGGAGTTGTCTTAGGAAGTCTGAATACTTCAATTTACCCTTTTATTAACTTCAACACAATATAACTTAAAGACTTCTTTGATTCACTGACTATACCCATAATGCACAATATAAGACACAATAACACTGATTATCCAGACTATACCCTTTTAACTCTGTTTGAAATACTTTTTTAAAACATAAGTTGCAGAGGCATAGCTAGAGTGTTTGGAGCCCAGGTACAAGATTCATTTGCACGCACCCCCACCCACCTCAACTCTGAAACCCATTATTTTCATCAATAAAATTACCATCACCCAATGTAATGCCAATGGCTATTAAAGAGAAGAAAAAGCTAATGCATAGTTTCATATTTGCAGCAAAAATTCCACATACAACCTATTTCAAAGCCCATTTTGGCGCCACCACTTGATCACTCGGTGCTCCTTTGGGGTTTAACTCCAGTTCTTAATGCAAGAAAGGCAATATATGGCCGCCAGTATGACTGGTGGAGGAAGAACCCAGGAAAACTCAAGTGAGAACCAATGACCCACGGGAAGCTTCTGGCAGCTTTCTTACATACCCACATTTGCCTTGCCTGAGACTTAGAGTCTCAAACCCATGCGAAATGAATTGAGATGGCACAGCGATCAGTAAAGGCGAGTGCTTTAGACCACTTGGCCTCCCATGCCCCAGAGTTAACTTAAACGCAGTGTATGTAGGGTAGTGATATTACACAATATAAATGTTACAGATCAATCATTTCTAAAAGTTTAAATTTACACCTGTGCCAACTTCCTCGTCTTTATAATGATTTCCAAAATTTTAGCAAGCAAACTTGTAACTGTGCCCATTTAATACCTGGGGTTCTTTTTTGTCATAATGGTGTGATTTGACCACAAACAGTGTGCCTTCAATTTGCACTATATGGTCATCCTGTATTCTTAATGTGTGGATGTCACAAACAACTGAAGTTATACAAGCTTAAATATTTAATCAAAATCTAATTCAGAAATAAGGCTTCTCCAATGTCCATAAGCTCAGCCAATCAGATACAAGATTTCTCATTAACGTGTGGATACTACTCTTAACTTAACTCATTTGAGATGATGATAATGTAAACTTATATACCAAATATGAACAAAATCTGAGATATACAGTCGGAGTGTTCTCAAGAGCTCAATGTTAGATTACATCATAAATATGCAGATTTTCATGATGTACACTTTAACCCTAGTCTGATCTAAAATATGGTCTCTAAAGTGACCACAAACCTCTAAAGTGACCACAAACCTATAAAGTGACCACAAGCCAAACTGATGCAAGATCATGCCAGTAATGTGTGGATGTTTCTCAAAATTAACTCATCTGAGATCTCAATCATACAATAAATTTTAAAGAAATAAACTGTTATTTCTGAAGAAAAAAAGAAATGAGAACAAAAATATTATAAATTTGTCAAGTGTTTTTCTCCAATTTACGTAATTTTGTAGCCTGCAGGCTACTTAAAAATGGAGTCAGTTTTACTGAAGAGTAGAAAATTACACATCCAAGTGGCACAAGTTTTACTTTAATGTTACACAGTAATGAAAAACGACAATGAAAAGCCAGCACTGTCAATGAGAATAAAACAAAACAGAAAGCTGTAATGCAAAGACAAGTTATATTTTCCCTGCATAATATAGCGCTTAACTATAGCAACAAAGCTTTTTTGTTTTATGTGTGAGAGCTCACTGGCATGACAACATTAAATTACATCCCAGGCAGTCTTAGTCAATTGGCCTGTCAAAATTAATCATGGATAACATTAATTGTGGATATTATTAACCCAAAAATGTCAACATCACAGACAACAAAGAAATGCTTTAAACTGAACTAACTGCATAAGTTTACTTTGAAAAATCTTACTTAAATGGACTAACCATTATTCTATTTAATTTTCAAGTGAAGGGGAGGATGAAGTGGGTGGGGTGGGGAGTCTTAATTTCTTTCAAACCAGAATAATTTTTTCCAGTAAGATTTAACCGTGACATTAGTGGTTTTAAAAAAAAAAAAAAAAAAACATTGATAAATTCCTCCTTTCAGTCTTAGCTAAAAGTGCCCATATTGCTTTGATAATCTGAAAACCAAAATCTTTGTATCAAATCTTTTAATGTCTTTAGAAAGGGATTAGAAAAGTATACGACAGCCATTTACAAGGGACACAATTCTATATGAGGATCCCAACGTTGCTGACAATATTATTTTCAAATTATTTGTAATTTCTATGCAGACTCAATGATTATTTTTAGTGAATTCGAAGTCATTTAATGAGATCAGTATCATACAAAAATTGCAATTAAAGAACAGCTTCCAAAATTTCAGTTCTTTGGGATACACTTCTGTTACATTTAAAATGGGCTGAAAATATGACAGTTGCGTTAAGATGCTTAGAAAAGAGTGATCTGATGCATATATGTTCTAATAGATTAAAACAGTAATAATTACCATTCACACACTGTATGGTGTTTAAACTAAATACGGTAGTAATTACCATTCACACACTGTATGGTGTTTAAACTAAATACGGTAGTAATTACCATTCACACACTGTATGATGTTTAAACTAAATACGGTAGTAATTACCATTCACACACTGTATGATGTTTAAACTAAATACGGTAGTAATTACCATTCACTACTGTATGATGTTTAAACTAAATATGGTAGTAATTACCATTCACACACTGTATGGTGTTTAAACTAAATACGGTAGTAATTACCATTCACACACTGTATGATGTTTAAACTAAATATGGTAGTAATTACCATTCACACACTGTATGATGTTTAAACTAAATACGGTAGTAATTACCATTCACACACTGTATGATGTTTAAACTAAATATGGTAGTAATTACCATTCACACACTGTATGATGTTTAAACTAAATATGGTAGTAATTACCATTCACACACTGTATGATGTTTAAACTAAATACGGTAGTAATTACCATTCACTACTGTATGATGTTTAAACTAAATATGGTAGAAATTACCATTCACTACTGTATGATGTACCCTGATTCCCACATTCTTTAAAAGGGCTTCAATGGAAAATGGTCATTGGCTAAACGAGTCACCATTTATAAATTAAATAATAATAATAATTATTATTATTATTATTATTATTATTGTCTCAAAAAATGTAAAATGATGTGGACAAAGTGGTTATGAAAAAAGTAATTAATGTGTGTTGACCTCTTAAATGAATTTCACATTGATATCATGGATAAAATAAATGTATCATTATATATCCAAATACTTTAGACCCCACCAAAAGAAACCCCAGCAAAATAACATCCAAGTTAACAGAATCCAACCATTCATTTGTCATAACAAGGGCTTAGGGATCAACAATTGGAATTTTTTCTGAATAAGCAAAAGAAATGGCAGTCCTAGAACACTTTCACGTTTGGGTTGATTTAAAGTTTTGGAGTTTGAAGTGTACTAAATAAGCTCACATCATTATTACAACTGCCCGATTAATTTAAATGCATGGTAATTACTCCATCTTTTGAAATTTTAACAGACTGTTGAAACTGTTACAAATTTAGAAAGCATAGGGTCTGGATATTTAGATTAATAGTGGTACATGTCAAAAGCTATGTTCCTCTAAAAGACATAATCTTCCTTTGCTCACAAGAAATAACATCTGTAAAATGAAATCATTCTGAATAGCAGCTTGGTCAGTTGGTATCTTTCAATTTTCTATATTAAGGGTAGGTTATATATATACCCAAGACTGAATGTCACTGTGTATATTACAGACGTGTACATGTGTAACCAAACTATGAAAAGCAGTTTCATAACAACAATCAGTTATGGGTAGGGTATGCAGCTGCAGATCAAGATGTACCCTCACAGCTTTAAAACCACCAGGAATCCAGATAAAGCAACAAAAGCTGATTCTTTTATAATGTTGTCCTCTGGAGTGCCCACTTCCAACATACAATAATCACCAATAATCATGATTTTGTTTGCTTTGTTTTTATAGTTTAATGCCATTTTTTAGCATAAGATAGTCCATAAATTTCTGCGAGTATTAATGGTGGAGGAAGAACGCGGACATAACTTAAATGAGGAGAAATTGGAATAAGAATGAACATGTTTGCAACAAAATCATTATGAAAATGTTGGTAATTGAATAAAATCAGAGCCAAGAGATATTGCAAGTCAAAGATTGATCTAAAACCTTTTAAATACAAATATTTCTGTATGCATCATGCATTCTTGACATCACTGTAAATTAGGAGGGAGAAGATTAAGTATGACATTTACTTCAAAAATTTACCCATGCCCAATCAGATAAAAGAAATCAATGCTGTCTTAACAAAGACTACAGAAAAGCATTCTCATGCAAAGGTTAAGATTTCCATATAACTATAGATTGTAAAACAACATCCCCCTCCCTACATGTAGTAGAGAATATCTTTAAAAGTTGCTTCAAGTAACAAATATCATAACCTGATGATCATTACAAACACTATTAACATGAAATTTGGTCTATACATTTTGCCCTCAATCTATCATAAAGGACTCCACTTTTGTATGATTGTCTAAGAATATTTTAATGTAAACCTTCAGAGCATTATCTCTATGCCCTACTTGCTCAAAATGTTTGAACAAGCAAAATTTAATTTAGTCTGTTCAGAGATGGAATTACAATATTTCAGGTCACAAGAACGCAGTAAAACTGTTGTATGAATTTAAATGAACTTAGTAATGTCCCCTGCTGCTAGGTTGGTAGTAGCCATGACTACACAGTTCTAGAGGCCTGCTGACAATAATTGTATGCTTAAACAGACTGATGCTACAGTGTAATTGTCAAGTACTTTTTTTTTATATTGTTTTAAACAAATACACTGCTTTTTGCTTGCTTGCTCTTGCCATGGATATTGCATTAATTCCTTTATCCATTAAAATGGTGAAATATTTGATAGCATTATTTGACTTTGTTGCCGTCTTATGTATCGAATGATGTTGTTCTAAACAGGGGAGGATGTCAACTACAGAGGAATAAAAAACGAAAAAACTACTCAGAAAGGACAAAGCTTTTAGAAGATATATGTCAATCAGACATGATTTATTCTAAAACCTAAAAGATGGACAGGAAACTCTTTCCATCCTCCATATAAAATAAGGTCAATTTTCATTTAAAAGTAAAAGTTGGTTCAAAAGCTATAACTTCAGCAGTTTTATAAAAAATATATTGCAAGTATTCAATGACAACTGACCATACAAAATTTGTTTTTGCAGTTGTTGTCAAAGCTTGGTTGCAAATTGTTACCTACTATTGAAAACCCTTATATTCTATTAAGCAGGTTCTTTGTGGTTTTCTGATGATTCAACACCAACAACCAAGAACCTTATCCTTCTTTCCAATGTTTTCATTAGAAGGGATTAGGAAACTTTATCATTCTTGATGTTAACATTCCATGATAAACTGCCGTGTGAATACTGGCTATTACATATCCTTGTTTCTACATGCATACCAGCCTCCAGATATGTGGAGTATCTTGGCTTTCTGTCACAAAAACTGAAAAGTTCCAAATGCTGGCATGTCAATACTGATATACGAAATAATAAAAAGTGATCAGGAACATATGGAGATGGGAACAATCTTTATCTCCAAAAGTTATCGGTATGATTTAAACAAAGATGATAACAGTCACTTAACATGTAGTTTTTATTTCAAGACTGCATGACAAGGAGCTTAAAAAATATATTTTAATGGACTGCAGCTCATCTTGTTTTTTTTTCTTTCCCGAAAAGCTATACGAAGAATAATGTACTCTATATACTAGCTTATAAGTCAAGTCAAACTGTAAACGAACAAAGATCAAGCTCTGCTGAAGCAAAATGCATATCAGGGTCTATATTGTTTGATTACTCCAAACAAACTGCACAAACTGAGATCTGCGATTGCATTATGCATCGGCAGATCTGGGTCTGTACAGTATGTCTTGTCTTATAATCAAGTATATTACGGTAGTTGATGTAAAAATTAGCCCAGAACCCCACCTCTGATCATCTTTGAGTGAAAAATCTGAAGTGAATCCAAGAAAACAGATAATTCACTAACATCCAAAGCCCACTGTATCTATGTTATTAAGATAAGAGACAGTTGCCAATAGCAACTAAATTTCAGTTATACGATAAACTTTAATCTTTGATAGGAGTACCGGTATCTCAAGCAACTGGTTCAAAGCAGACTTTAAAAATAACAGCGCATGTTATTATTCAAGTGTTTACCTCAATAGCATAAAAAAAAACTGAGGGTGAGTACCTGTACTTGGAAGAACTTGTATTACTATCTTCCATTTTTTTTCAAATAAATAAATCATAACAGAAATATATCTTTAGTTATCATTAATCAAGGGTTAACATGGAGAGAGAGAGAGAGAGAGAGGGGGGGGGGGTTTGGCTACGAGGAAACCTAGGAAAAGAATACTGCTTTCCTCATTATACAATAAAGGGACCAGGTGTCTGTCTTGTGAGAAAGATAGGGTTTAGTGCTGGATGCAAAAGTTTTAAAGTTAACAGCATTAAAGTGCACAATTTTAATTTCATGTAATATTCTATTTTTTTAGTTAGTTGTATGCAAATTTGTTGATATGACTAGGTTCCATATTATGTATCGTTTATTCAAATTTTCATGGAAATGTGTTGATACTAGAGTCACTATGCAATTTATCTTGTTCAATTTCATGGAAATGTGTTGATGCTAGAGTCACTATGCAATTTATCTTATTCAATTTCATGGAAATGTGTTGATGCTATAGAGTCATTATGCAATTATCTTATTCAATTTCATGGAAATGTGTTGATGCTAGAATTGCTGTGCAATTTATCTTTTAATTTTACAGTTGTTAGTTCATTAGCAGAATCGATTGCATGCAATCCAAATTGTCATGTGTAAGATTTCATAGGGTTATATGAAATAAATATGAAATAATATCCCTTGTTAGGACAATACTGCCTATCGTGAGGTAACGATAATTTTACCTATTAAATTTGCTTTTGTACTGTTTAAATAATCTTGTAGGTTCAACAGTAATCGAACATGTAGTAGCAAACAGTAAATGTTTGATAGACCGCTCACAAAAATGTATGATCTGTCGCTGTGGAAAAAGAGCAAGGACACCATAGTTAGGCTTTACGATGTGTCTAGATAGCTAGTGTGTTCTGTTTAACATAAGTGAAGTACATTTATGTACATACAGAAAGTGGTAAATACAGTGATTTTGGGCTTATTATGTCCTTTAAGGAAACAGTTTTCGAAGAGCGAGACTCAAGAGTTCAAAGATGGAAGTCCGAAGAAAAAAAAGACATCGAACAAGTGAAGTCTAGAAAAAAAGTGATGAGTAAAGTCCTTGAAGGATGAGGCAGTCATAGAAAGACTCGAGGAAATCAGAAATGTTGGAACAAGGTCAAGAAGAAGGTGATGCAGTCAGTCATGGACATTCTTTTCACCACTCATTATGATCATGAAATAAATCCAAACTGGACACTGCTATTAAATCATGTTTATATTATTTAATTTGAATTGAAATTACCACTATTATTTTTTAAATTAAATTTTGTTATTTTTCTTGTCCAAGCGGGCTCATATTGCATTATTTCTTCCCAATATCTTGCAAGTTCTATGTTGATATTCCATCTTTTCACTCAAAATGGATCACAACATCAAAAGGGAGATCATTCCCTTGATAACGTAGCTAAATCCAATTAACTACCCATCTTACAAAGACCATTTTACATGAAATTTTCAGCATGCACAAAAAATATAAACTAATGCACAGTGGGTAATTGTCATAATAAAATACTTAATTTTATATAATGTGTTGTGTTTATGAAAAATAGCAATCTTCAACAATCTGAAATTAAACTTGACTATACTGGTATTTTAATGTCATATGTTGCCAATCAAACATGAGATCTGCAACAATATAACCAATGTGAAATAATACATCAGTAAATCTGAACACGTACTGTATACACTTGCATGAAAGTAAAGTTCAACTGGAAACGAAATGAACCCCGATCTGCCATTGCATTTGATATGCAAGCAGATCAGGGTCAATTACTCCCATCAAACTTGTACCTGAAAATTTATGGCAGTATGGAGATCCCCACACACATTGGAAAATTTTGCCCCCCCCCTCCCCCGTAGAAACGGCATAAGTTAAAGGCTTTGTGTTATAGTGAATCATAATGGTATCCATGTTTCTGACAGTATACAGAGGAACCTCGCTAATCCAGACACCTGTCTATCTGGAGATAGCTCAATGAGAACAAAACTCCTAAACATTAATCTGTTCCATTAATCCATGCTCTGGATCTGGAATTGAAAATCGGCAACCAAAGTTTCAAGTTACTAAAAACAACTTGCATTGATAAGCTGGAAATAATCTGTCTAAAAATAATACAATAAAAAGAATCACATGCTAAAAATATAGTCAGTCAAATAACATCAATTCACCTATGCAAATTTGGAGGTATATCAATGTATCAATGTCTTACTGGTCAAATTCTAGTGGCACATTAAAGTTATAAATTGATCATATGATCATGTGTGTGGAAAAACTTCAAGCAGTGCAACCATATTGTAACCAATAATTGTATAAACAATGTCTGCTTTTGCTACTGCCAATGGGGGCATTAATAATTAAATTTACTTAGATAATTACTAATTGTCCACACTTATTAGATAATTGTCCACACTTTTGATGTAACAAATGGTTGATAAATTGTGTCATTAAGTCTCTGTTGTTCACCAACTGAATATAAAAATCGCAGTTTGTTGATGACTGTACAAATAAAGTTAATTTATTTAAGCTTTGGACTGTGTATGGCTTCACTTCAGAATAAAAGCAAAGTCAATTATCCACTCCTTAGCAGTCATAATAGTTGTAAAATACAACTTATAAAAATTATTGCATTTTATTAGTTTACTTTTACACATTTAACTTTTGACATTATTGAGACTCCATCAAGCAAATGATTACGAGTAAAGATACCTAACCCAATGAAAATCTATTGACACTGTTGTGAGTCATAATCAATCCGCACAAAATTACCTTAACACGACCATTTTTTTGTCCCTTGGTTGCACAAGATATATGAATTTTGCAAATCACTCTAATTTTTGATTAATATATCATTTTACATTTTGTTTTTGAAGAGATGAGAACCTTTTTCTCATCTTCTTACATGTAGATTATCAACTGGCCATTACTAGAGCACTCTGTTTTGGCTTAGACTGAGTTCACCAGCGTAACCTAATGCCTTTTCCAATCAGTAACCTAAATTTGGATGGACAGCTTTCTAGTATTTACTGATGGATGTACATTCCATGTCAATAAAATGGATGGGGATGCATGGAAAGCATCTGCAGAATATTTTCCCATTTCTGCTATGCTAGAGGGTAAACATATGGCAAAACAAACCAGAAGAATGTCAATTTCAATCTAATATGTGTCTGGCCTAAGGTCAATCAGACCATAGTTGAACCTGAACTACTTGGTAGCACTATACATTATGCAATGGCAAATGGCCTAGGTACAGTGCTATACTTTCATGTATTGAGGAAGATTCATAATTGCAAAAATGGGCAAAACCCTTGAAGGCTCATATTTCACCTATGGCTGCATGCAACAAGATTCCTTTGTTTTTCTTGAATAGCATACCAACATATCATAAACAACTTGTGATAAACAAGATGTCTTAAACAAGAACATGTCCCAAACAACTTGTCATAAACAAGAACATGTCATAAACAACTTTTGATAAACAAGAGTATGACATAAACAAGATGTCCTAAACAAGAGCCTGTCATAAACAAGATGTCCTAAATAATTTTATAACATGCACAAGAACACATCTTCCCTATTCTACAATCCTATGGTGGCAAGAGATAGTTTTGTAAATTGGCCCCTGTCAAATTTCTTAACTTAAGGCTATGGTGTGACTTTTTCAGCTATTATTGTATAGAAATTAAAGATATGGATACATTTTCTGAACTAAGTGTTTCGGGCTTTTGTTGTTCTTTAAATTGACATCAAGCATGTACACCTTCCACAGCTACACTGCAGTATGTTGATAGTGAAATACCAATGGTCGGCTAGGAAGAAGAGCTAGCCCTTTATAGAAGTTAACATGTGGGTTGAGTAGAATACAGTGGGACCCCGCTATAACCCGCCCCGCTATAACCCGAATTCAGATATAACCCGGTCATGGCATGGCTCCCGAAATTTCGGGTAATTTATTACAGGTATTTTTCTCAAAGACCAAAAAAAATAAATTTAAGTATGAAAAAAAAATTGAGTTTAATTATCATTCTCATATTCGTCTAAACTGTGCGAAAAAGAACGTGTTGAAAATGTATTATCAAATTTCTTCTAGTATTGTGCCAAAATAAACGTCGGAAATACAAACCAATTGCTGGGCCTACTGAGAACTTTGATCTTTGTTTATTGTTGAAAAATTACAGCTCATAAGTGTCAATATTATAATTACTGATTCCTGAGTAATGAAGCCATCGTGTCAACTTTGTGTTTGTCTTGAATGCATTCCGAATACAATCATTGCTCAAATAATCTCTGATATATGTTCTCTTAATTTCATACACAACTAAGCAGAATGTATAAATTAATTAATTTAAGTACATTGTTTATCATCAAAGTGAATTGCCGAGCTAAACAGTGACATAATTTAGTGGTTAAAATACGACCAGTTCTGCCCGCTGTATTTATTAGAGTACATCAAAAGAACATGACGCAATAACTGGGCGGCAAGTTCAAAGGACTTTGACTAGCAGCTTGGGTGGGAAAATGTGCTGAAATTTACAATGACTGAATTCAGAGACAGAGATCCTGAGATGTACATGTAGTTATTATAAGAATACACTTTAGACATGTACCGGTACTATAGACATGTACTATTTCATCATTCATTACGTACACTCGTTACGTATTTTTTTTTTATTTTTATTTTCATTGAATTCAGTCACATAATGATCTGTGACAAAATTATTGAATATTTTACATCCGTGTGTGGATATTTTCCATGGAAATATTTGTATTATGGATTCAATGTATGTTACAAGATTCGCTGGTGAGTACACGGTGTTGATACTCTTTTCATGCAATAGATTATACATGTATATATAAATTAGACACGTGTATGTACCAATGCATGGTTCTCTGAATAAAGTAATATATCTGCAATTTCTGTTACCACAGCAAATGTTTTTCTCATTTAATATATATTGATCAAAAATGGTAATTGTGCCATGCATTTTCGCACCAGTCTTTATGTAAAACCCCCCCCTCCCTCCCCCATTAAATCCAAAAATGTGTTGGTATTGTACATGGTTGCTTATAACACGGTTCGGTTCATAGCCCGGTCGGATTCTATGGCTCCCAACTACCGTGTTATAGTGGGGTCCCACTGTATCTCAAAAACCGCTTGAATGACTTAAGCCCCACAAAAGTATGAAGAGAAGGAGAAACAGATCAGAGCAGTATTACATGCCCCTCTTCACATCCAAAGCAGAATGATCTCAATGAAGAAAACTATTGATGTGCAAATCATCTGAGATTGGAGAGTTGGAAATTACAGGTAAATAATTAATGACAGCATCCATGCAGTCATGGCATGATGCAGTACCCTAAGAGGTGCAGAAACATTCAGGGAAACAAAACAATTTAACTGATAACAGATGTATACTGTATGGCCACTGGAGTATGTAATCAATCAGTCTATATAGTAGATTTTGGCATCATGTTCTATTCCAAGGAGTGCCATTATCCAAATTTTTATAAAATAGGGTTTAGTTTGGTTTCTTAGCATTTTATGACACAGCACTTTACTAGTTGTATCTGATGCATGCAGAATACACAACTGTAGCCAATCCAGAATAAGGACACACAACTGCAGCCAATCCAGAATAAGGACACACAACTGTAGCTAATCCAGAATAAGGACACACAACTGTTGCCAATCCAGAATAAGGACACACAACTGTAGCCAATCCAAAATAAGGGCACACAACTGAGGCGAATCCAGAATAAGGACACACAACTGTAGCCAATACAGAATAAGGACACACAACTGTAGAAAATACGGACTGATCCAATGGTGGGAATCAAGACAACACCTTCTGGTCACAAGTCCATCAACTCATTTCCCCAGCCAACAAAGGTATTACAAATGTAAAATTAAATAAGTGTTTTCAATTTCCAGTCTTGTTGGACCTAGCTAATCACAAAGACTTTAATCTGTTGATCACAGAATTGCAGACTTATCTGGAAGCTGCCCTTGCTCATATGTAATGTAAATATCATATTGATCAACACTTGGATGCAGGAAACATAAGGCTTTTTATATAGGACCGTAGTTTAAAGTTTTAGCTCATATGTCATTCATCTTTGACTTTTGGGTATAAGAAACAATAGGTTTGATGCATCTGCCCAAGTTTTGATTATTCATGAAGTCGGATGGCAACTTAATCCTGATTGGCTGAACAGGAGCCCAACAAAACTTGCAAGATAGCTCTCATGGTATCCAGTTTATATTTCAGAATAGCATATTGTTTTAGGACCAATTTGATATCATAAAGTCTTTTGATGAAAACCCCATATTGATAAGATCATCCATCCTAAAAGAATGACAATATGATGGCGGACATGGTGGTTGTATTAGAGGACAGACTGGCATCATTTTTATTTAGGACCAACTAGAAAGCATAAGAAAGAATTTTTGGGTATGATGTAACATTCCATTCAGGAGTTGATATAACAAGAATTTAGAATTTAAGATGTCAGATATGATGGCTATACTGGACGACAGCTCTACACGAATTCATTTAGGAGTAACAAGACATCATGTCTTGCAACAAAACAAACCCTACCAATATGACCATTTGTTCAGGAGAAATAGTAACAACAATGATTCTCACAATTTATACTATGCTGGCATACTGGATGTCTGTGAGGCACAATTTTTATCCAGGTCCAACAAATATTGAGATCAATGTGTGTGTGTGTGAAGTTCCATTGCAATCCTCTTAGAAGCAGAAGTGATAATAAACTTAACCAACAGATGACCAATGAAAGAACAGGTCATCCCAAAGGACCAGTATGTACACCATTTATAGTGTCATCATACATAAAGGTTAGATGAAAATTAAGCCACAGAAACTTGATTTATCGTGCAGAATGGAAAATTACATGCTCAGGTCAATTTACTTTGACCTCGGACATAGCAGTGCTTATACTTTTGGGGATGGAACATACGTTTGACCAAAAAATTTCCACCAAGTTGCATTTCAGAAACCAGTTTGCCTATGGACAGAAAGATGGACCTCTTAATCATTACTTTTTTAAACAAACTGCAAATAAAGTTGAAGACTTGGATGAATTAAATGGCTAAAGAACAGTGAAGAGACCTTCACAAAATAAAATATTACTAGAAGATTAGGTCAATCAGATTTTTCCTTAACGATTTTTTCTTAACAAATAAAAAAAATTTATCAATGACAACTATGCCAACAAGATTTATTAATGTTATCTCAAGAAACTGTTGTTATGCTTTTGAAAAGAAATTAAGGAAAATAAAATACAAAAAGAGCTTGGTCCTGTTAAATGAATTTATTACACATAAAGTCATACATAGTTCTGTTTGAAGCAGCACCTGTCTAATGTAACTGTTCTAAAGGGTGTTTTTCCTATCAATATTTAATGTTACCCAAATAACTCCAGTTCTTCATGCTGACCCTCTGTGCACTATGGTTGACCCCACAACTATAAACAGTCTTAGTGGACTTCAGTGAGTTCATTATCTGAAGACCTTTTCATGAGCTAGACTTGTGGTCTGCCTTGGTTGCATACCCATTATCCAACTCAAGTTCACATACCAACATGCACAAAACCGAAATTATATAATCCAAATATAATCCACTCTTCGACACACACTTTGGAAACTAATACTGTAAGTTAGAATTTCCAAATATATATTTTCCTAATAAGCTAATTAATTCTAAATTAAACTGTAACAGCACTTTATACTGATTAAAAGAGATTCCAATTTCCCAACAACTAGTCACTAATTTGAATGTTTGAGTATTAAGGCAAACATGACATCATTGAATTGTATATAATTAGCATAATCCAACTGCTATACTGACTCGGCTTGGACTGCAACCTAAAACCATTGCCCCTGACTGCTTCTCAAATAATAATATATTTACCCAGAATCTCAGTACTTAAATTTAACAGTAAATAAAGATGTACTCTTTCATACTTATACTATTATTAAATTAATGGAGAGAATTTAGAAAATTTATATACAAATATATTTTCCCTTCTAAAATGTATGTAATACCATACCAATTGTAATAAATTTATTTAGCCCTATAACATGTCACTGCCGCCTAGATAAATGAATTTATAACATAGGATGAAATACATAATTCTGTTTTAAAGAGATGTTTTCTTTTCTGTCCTATTTAGTGATCTACTGAAAAACAACTCAAACACTTTTGGGCAAAACCTGACATAAACCACTTAGTGTTTTATGGTCTTAAATAATGTGAGAACAGTTTTTATTTTCAGGACGGAGAAAAGAAACCAAAACACTTATTAAAAGTTCCAGATATGAAAGGAGAAGTCTTCTTAAGGACTGGTCTAGATATGACATGTACTGGTTAACTGTGTTGACAAAAAAGTGTTTCTTTGGAATATATGTCTGCCATCATTGTTGATCAAATTCGAATTTGTTCCAAAATATATATGTCTATTACAGGTATACATGTGGGATTACCAAGGTTACATGCATGTCAAAGTCCAACCAGCACTAACACTAACGTCTTAACGCTCAGCACCTAGCGAGGCAGCTGTTAGCACCATTCGTAAAGGTCATTGGTAAGACTCAGCCAGGGTTATAGCCCGTGACCTCCCACATCTGAAGTGGATAATCTTACCACTAAGCCATCAGAGCAGTTGTATGTTGGTCAGCTCAGCCCAATAGCTCGATGATGATTATCAATACAGTTCAGTGCCATGCATGAAGACTCAACAGTCATTATGGAATTTGCTTCGTTTAAATTTTGCACAACTCTTATGCTGATGTCAATGTAAACACTTTGTAATGCAGTCCAATTCTCCATCCCATGCAGATCATGTACAAGTGTATTTTGAAACTGTATTGTTAGAGTCCTCCCTGGTGATGAGATAAACAACACTGCACAATTGAATCTTGGTACAGGGGCCCCAGTGGCCAAGTGGTCTAAAGTGCTTTCCATTACGGATCACTGTCATCTCACCTCTGTCTGCGTGGGTTCGAGTCTAAGATTCAGATAATGTAGTTATGTGATAAAGCTTGCCAGTAGCTTCTCGTGGGTTGGTGGTTCTTTCCAAGGGTTTCCCCGGGTTCTTCCTCCACGAATAATACTGGCCACCAGAAATAGCCTATCATGTGCTGAAAAATGGCATTAAACCCTAAAACAAAAATAAAAATCTTGATACATTATTCTGGTCATCAGAGCAACTGTTCAAAGTGAACATTTAGTTTATTACCTGAAATCCAATTTAAATGTATGTGTTGATCAGACCAGTGCCCAAAGTAAACTAAAAAATCTAATATAGATTGAAATGTAAAGGTAAATATTATCCAAAGACTTTGGAAAAAAATAAACTTATCTGACCTGGAATTGTAAAGTGAATCCCATGACATGCATATAAAAAAAAATCATGGCAAGTTCCTTCTATTATTTTACTGAACAAGAATTTCAGAGGTGTTCCTATCATCACTGCATATACAAAAAACATTAAAATAGCCTTCCGATACAGCACTTAGCTGTATTTATATTTCATGACAATGATATCCATCTCCAAATACCTTTTCTTGAACTAATTGGTCACATAAAAAGCATGGTCCATTAGTAGATAACACTATAAATTATAGACAACTTAATTCGTGGTTGTTATTATCTTGATCTGTTGCTGGCCATAACTGATATAAACAAACGAGTACGGTCTTGTTTCTTTGGAAGTATCTTTACATGTTCTTTGATCATTAGGAACCAAGAAAATATGTGCCACTTCCTGTTTATTTGTACACAAAATATATAACATGTATAAATACAGAAAATTGAGTGATCTTGATCATAATTTTTATTAAAAAAATCCAAATAACAAAAGAGATGCCAGCTGATTATGTACTGGAAATCAAAGTCACATGTGAATCAGCATAAACCTTGACCTTTGGCACATGACAGCAAATTAAAGACACTAATTCAAATTAACGAATATATAATCAGTGAAAACAGTGATAAAACAGTGATTAAGCAGGACCCTGCTTTATAGCAACTATTTGCACCCTGGAGTCTTAAACAAATGAACCTGTGGGGAAACTAATGAGAGTGGGCAAATGTGCTGTGAAATATAGGAAATCCAAGACATTCAAGACATCATTAACTTAAAACTGACCACCAAATCTGGCTGAAATCCAACATTTCTTTGTATGGTAATCCAATGGGAATTAATTTAATGAAAGTCAGAAGGACACCAAATGAAGGTGTAATCAGTATATATGTGGAATGATCAAGCAATCTTATGGAATCGTAAAAATCAAAACTACCTCAAGGTCATCTTAATATAAAGCTGCAAGCTATTTTATTTTTTTTTTTAAATCTCAAATTTCTTAGAAAAGTCATGCTGCAGAAACCAAACTTAAGAATGAAAATCAGGGGCAATATGTGCTTTAAATTGTAGAAAGCTGGAAATGAAACTCTTACAAGATTTTATTAGCATAATGCAACATGAAAATTCTGGTTGAAATCAACAATCCACAGTAATGCTGTAGAAACTAAAAACAGGTGAGAACACGCAATCAGGAGGCATAACTACTGTAAATGGTGCCACGGATTGCCACAAACTGAACTCGCTGAAGGTGTGATAAACATAAAGCCAATGTACCAAATATGGCTTACATCCTAAGTTCTTTTTCAAGTTGTGGAGCAAAAAAAACCCAAAAACAAATGGACATTCTGGGGACATAACTACTGTTATGGTCATCAAGGAGTGCTGAAAATAAAATCATTACGGTATCAATCCAAATTTGGTTCAAGTCCGTAAAAGAAAGTTATCCTGCTAAAACCAA
Organism: Unio delphinus; assembly: GCA_029339505.1. Lineage (NCBI taxonomy): Eukaryota > Metazoa > Mollusca > Bivalvia > Unionida > Unionidae > Unio > Unio delphinus. Next base: position 1,715,930 of record JAQISU010000110.1, read on the forward strand.
ATTGCTGATGGACAGACAAATGGAAAGCAGTAGTAATGGGTGGATGAATGTGATTCCAATTGGGCTCTGTCCTCCACATGGGAAGAAAGGGGGGGGGGGGGGGTTGGTTCAAAAGAAAGCATCATATATAATATAATGAATAAAATCCTCTCCAAGTCATTATTTACCAATGTCTTTGTCAGAAAGTAATTAAGTTCTGGCCCAAGCTGGGAATCAGAATAAACTGTGTTCTGGAAAAGCATTCATTGATTTTTTAGGCTTGCCACCTAGTGAGGATGAAGAAAAATGAACCCATTCAGAATATGAATAACTCGCAGTTACGTTACACTCATGACTGAATCATTGACCACACAGAGCAAGGGTATTATTTATAACAAGTTCAGAAAGATATACCTGAGAAGACAACAAAAAGAAACAAAATGTCTCTGGTCTTGTCACAATCTTTGATTAAATCTAGTGTTTTTAATATTAATATGTCTTCGGTCTTGTCACTATCTTTGATTAAATCTAGTGTTGTTAATAATCTCAGTGTTAATATTTCTGTTACTTGAAGAAATGTGGGATGGAAAAAAATGGGTGCAAGTCCACAATAATTCTGTATGCAACCCCACAATACTTTTGTATGAATGTTCACAATAACACTGTATAAGAAGTCCATAACAATTTTGTATATAAATAAGAAACCTAAATATACAAGTTCATGTGCCATTTGGTGGAAATGCTAAATGTGTTTTTCATGCTTCTGAATACCCATTTAATTATCAAATTTTAACATCTAAAACAATCAGGCCTGAGAGCTAAATTATTTCACATTAAGACAAAAATGCAATAAAATTTTGCAACAAATGAAAACATTGCTATCTATGAAACTGTTCGAGTTCTGGATACTTAACAACAGATACGAGTGTACATTGTATTTTTGAAAAACATCAGGTATGAGAACAAAGCCACTATTTATTAGATTCCTTTGGATATAAGTAGTTCAGAGCAATGTTACATTTACGCTGATATAGTCTACTGCAACAATGTGTAAATACTGGGGATATGAACAATACTAGAAGGTGATACAGTATCAATGTGAAAATGCTGTGGAGATTTTACAATAGTGTTACAGTCTACTGCATCAATGTGAGAATGATTGGATAAATGAACAATACTAGTAGTGGTGGGTAGCATCTAAAGTGAGTATGGATAGAGCCACAAAACAATAAGACAGATCAATAAGACTGGAAATCTGGGGAATATTTTCAGAACCGCTAATCAATCACACAGCAAGATTTAACTGACAAACATTTCACCACAAGAATTTTATTTAAACTATTTCAAATCCAATCACAACTATGTCTTGCTATTTTATTAAACTTTAAAAGGGATAATATCTGATGAATTTTGTTTGAACGTTGTAATATCAATATAACGGAATACTATTTTAATAAATTGTTTCAGAATATTTTGCTTGATAATGGACAATATAAATTCTTTATTTCTCCTTCTCTGCTAGAAAATAAACGTTATTCGTTATCTGGATAGTATTTCTGTCAGTATTAAGAGTAGCAACTCCCCTTAAGTTCCAGTACAATACCCCTCCCCACACTGATAAATATCATTCATGACAATTGCTGGAAAGAAGGCAGCAAAGCCATTAACATTGGTCACTGAAGGCACCTGGTTAACTCTGATGTTTTTCATTATATGGTTTATAGACAGCCTTCTGTGGACAACTGGTTAATCCAGATATGATCAAAATGAATGCATCAATCAAATTATACCCAGTTGTGTTTCTATGCCATCTTCACAAAAGACTGAACAAAACTAGAGCTAAATAACATATGGGACAATTTGATCAAAGAAACCCAGTGGGAGATGGCAGGAAGGCAATCCTGTGTGACTTTCAAAAGGCAATAAAAGCTTGCCATTAATTTCCATCAGGAAGCATCTCAGTGCAAGTTGCCAATTAAAAGTTGCAACCTATCTCAACTCTATCCTACTTGGTCACCTACCACTTCACACAAATGGTTCTAGATCAACAATTATTGATTGAATCTTCTGCAGTTGGCATCAGAGAATCAGTCAAGTTATCAGCACTTCCTGTACATCATGCAAAACTGGTTTTGAAATAATCTCCATCAGATACTGTATACCAGAAGGTTATGCATTTAGCAATATAATGTTTAGGCAAGCAGTCAAAAGTGTCAGTGAGAGTAACTGGTATATAGCTTAACCTGAAGCGATTGTTTACACTAGTTTATCACCCCCATGGCTTGTTAATGAACAGCTGCATTGGCAGTATCATCTACATGTTCTTGGTTCTATTCTCATCATGGTCAATACTTTGCAATCACTTAATGCAGAAACATGTACTTTAAATGAAGTGAGCAATTTTTCCTTACTAAAGCAAATTTATTACGACTCTTATCACACAAAGAATGATGTACTGAATGTTTCCCCTGACCCCATGGCAGTTTTCATTATTTATCAATTTCCGAACAGCTATGCCACTAAGAAGGCACATCAATATTTAAATTGATTTCTGGCATTTGAGATCAATCCACCAACTAATCGGCATAGCTACCTAATTTATATAAAAAATAAAATAAAAAAAATAGAATATATTTAGATGTTAAAAACTAAAACTCAGACTTAATCACTTGTAAAAACTGTAACTGTATATGTCATATATAGTGTATCAAGAAAAGTCCAGGTGACCTATGGATTCATAAACCTACAAGAATGACCAATTATGTATCCACAATACCGGTAATTGATTTCACACATATCAATGACAAATTAAATTGTCAAGAAAAAGAGGTCTGAGATCCTTTCAAAAATGATAATCTTGTTTATTGTTAAGTAAAACTTTCTGATTGTTCAGCAATATAGCTTTAAAAGAGAAGTGTGGGACTATCAACCAACTCATTATGAATTTACAGATATTTGTTGTATGGAGCTAATCTTACGTGTTCTAATCGTTTGGTACCTGGTAATATGGGCAAGATTTTTAAGAAATAAATTAGGGCAACCCATTCTACTATTCCCATAAAATTAATAATTTGTTCAAGAGATCCTTCCTTGATGCACAATATTAGAAAATTAATTCAGTAGTTTAACACATTAACCCCTAGCGAAGAGTTTACGGACCATGAGGTAGTAGCCTACTTCCACAGTCTGTAGTGTTGATGTCATCCATGATACACTAAAGCGGGTGGTATTATAGAAAGGTAGACAGATTTAGCTCTACAATGATACCAAATAATCTGGACATTTTTAGTTGCACTAAAAAATACAGAGGGAAAAACCTAACTTTTTATTACCCATTTTTTTTCTCCACCCAAAATTCACCCATGGTTGGAATCAGATTTTGTATCCAGAGTTTACACTTTATGGCCTTAGATCTAAGGCTGACCAGTCTGAAGTGCACACAGACATGTGAACCTATCCAACAAGTAGGATAAGGTAGACATTTTAAAAAAAAAGATTGTTCTCCATACAAAAAATTATGGATCCCAAATGCACCAGCAAACAAACCAATGGAGATTTTTTTTAAAGCACAACTAGGCATTGGTCTAATGGAAAATTGCTTGGAAGTGGATGTTTTAGGATGTATTCAGAAATAGCCTCCACAATGTGTTTCCTAATCACATTTCATGCAGAAACCTCCAGGGGTTAATGTGTTAAAAGAATCCACTGCTTGGCAAAATGAATGTTGTTGCTGTTTAATGTCATTTTTTGGCTCATGACAGGCTATACATGATAGCCAAAATAACTGGGAGGAAAAAATATCTTGGGTAGTCATGGTTATCTATATGGCAGTCCCTACATGTTTCTAGGGTCCTTTGATTTTGTTTTTGTTGGTTCTGTGTATTTGAATGGGTATCCCAATGCCAAGGATATGGGGAGCTACGTGTCTTTCCCAATGATACAATGAGGTAGCTGACCCAAGCTATCCTGGGCAAATATCAAATTACATGTCAGACAATCCACAATACATCTGGATTATAAGTCCGACAATCCAAAAGACATCAGGATTACATGTCAGACAATCCACAAGACATCAGGATTACAAGTCAGACAATCCACAAGATATCAGGATTACGTTAGTCAGATAATCCACAAGACATTTGGATTACAATTCAGACAATTCACAAAACATCTGGATTACAAGTCACACAATCCAAAAGACAGTTGGATTACAAGAGAGACAATCCAAAAACTTAGCTATCCTGATTCCCTTAAGTTTCCATTGAATTATAAAAAGAGTTGATTGAAAAAAGATAATGTAGCATCATGCATTCTTTTGATAATGTTATCCTGGTTTTAAGCAATTGTTTTTCATGTATGAAAGATCTTAAGAAAAACCTGTAACATGCTTGCAGCAAGCAACAATTAGAAACTGAAAGAGACTGCTGTGTCACTGCTCAATTTCATAATATGTTTTTCACCCTTAATTAAAGGAAACAAAGTCTTGAAAAATGGTCACAGACAGTCAGGGTTTGCAGTAAGATACTGTAATGACATTCCATATTCATTGATAAATGGTCTTCATCTTTCTGTGGTAAACATGTTGACATATGTATAAAATCCACTTTACTACAAGAACAAAGGAATTCCTTAGAGCTATTTAAATCAAATGCTTTCTCTCTCTCTCTCTGTGTGTGTGTGATCAGGATTTTTAGAATAGCTTTAACAATTTTCCAGTCATACTGCTATGTCTGCAGTGTGGCCAATTATAGTGATGTCTAGCACTGGAGCATCATGTAGCATGTACCACCCAGCACATTATCCTGACGCCAGGCCAACCAGTCCTAACACTAGCCTCTTAATCCTGAATGCCTAGTGAGGCAGCTGTTAGTACCAGTTTTGAAAGTCTTTGGTATGACTCGGGCGGGGTTCAAATCCAATCCCAATTCTGAGGCTGAAGCTTAAACACTAGGCCACCGGAGTAGTGTTCAAATGCATTCTCATCATCAGATATGTTTTTGAAGGGTGTTGAATAAACATAAATTTGCTGATAAAATGCAACCATCCTTTTTAGTTCAATTTCTTTAAAAATAAATGAAAAAAAAAAAATACAAGAATATCACGGACAGGATTTATTAGCAATCGGTACATCATAAAGGTTCCAACTCTCTTAAATTTCCTCTGTAAAGCCCTTAACAAAAGAACTTTTTCTGGAAACCAACTATTGGAGAAGATGGGCATTCCAATGGCGATGACTTCTATAATTGCATACTTGACAAAAATACCTACAATGTATTCATAAGATGGACCTTATAATTCTTCCAAAGAATAGTAAAACTGCAAGGATACTTCAGTCCACATTGCACTGTTTACTTGTCATTATAAAAACGGAACAGGGTATTTGAATTCACTAAATTTATTTATCATTCACATGTCTATTTTGGTCATTACATAATGCATTTATTTCAAATAAGCACAAGAGAAACCATAAACTAATTTATTCTAACTGATAGGTGGGTACCAAGAGTACATGTTAATAAATACAAAATGGTAAAATATTGAATAAACCTGCCACTAGAACAAGCAATTAGACATGTTCTCTGTAAAATCAGTCTTGCAGTTGTTGATGTCGAGCAATACATGGTTCGTGTAAAGTAAAAGCGTTGTGTGACTTCATGGAAAAATTAGCTGATGAGGTGTTTCCTTGTATTCACATTTAATTAAAACCAAAAAACACTCAAGAATCATCAAGTATTCTCTCTTTTTTAATCTGACGTGTGAGCAAAAGTTTTCTGATCTTGTCACTAACACTGGTCAACAGTGAAATCATTACTGACCTGAAAAGGCCCTAATCTGTAGTATTTTGGTGTGCCGAACAAGAATATAACTGTGAAATTTTTTTATTGGCTCTCGTTTTGAAGATATTCATATACCTCATTTTCTATGTTTCACTGTGTAAATTTCTCCAGTAGGACTGCAGCAACATCCGGAATAATGATGTAACATTGCATAATACCATCATGCTCACATCATCCACAGTTGATTGCATCATTTTCTGATGCAATGCAATACTAATGCCATGCGGCTGCTGAAGTAAGTTGACGTCAGCTGTGTACTATACATGTGTAGGCCTATTATACTAATGCCAGGCGGCTGCTGAAGCTGACGTAAGCAGTGTACTATATAAAGCCCAATCAGATAGGTTCAGCATTTAAAATATTTTAGACGTTGTGCGAGACAGTTCAAGCTACTGTTACATAAAACTTATTATTTTATCCATTTACGTACAATAAAGAACAGTAATGCCTCGAAAGTGTGTTAATACCGCGGACAATTTTCGCTATATTTGTGGGGAAGTGACATTTGCCAACCAGAGGAAAAGTATCAATTTTCAAGTGAAGAAGGCATATCATCTTTACTTCGGATGCAAGGTTGGTGACCAAGACAAGCCTTGGGCTCCGCATATATGCTGTGCTACATGTACAACACAGCTTTCACAGTGGCTGAATTGCAAAAGGTCATCAATGCCGTTTGCAGTCACAATGGTGTGGAGAGAGCCAAGCAGCCACCTAAATGACTGTTACTTCTGCTTGGTTTCTCCTCTTTCCGGCGGAATAACGAAGCGAAAGAAGTCGAGAATAGTCTACCCAAACATTCCGTCTGCATTGCGACCAGTTCCACATGGTGAGGGACTTCCTATTCCAGAACCTCCAGCAGAATATTCTCTTGATTCATCTGACGAAGACAAAGGTGAGTCGACCTGTTCTTCTCCTGGTCCATCAGCATGCAGTGATCCAGATTTTCACTCTGGTGCATCATCAACCCCACACAGAATAACACAGGAAGAACTAAATGACCTGATTCGTGATTTGGACTTATCAAAGAACAAGGCAGAATTGCTAGGATCAAGACTCCAACAATGGAATCTTCTAGAAGAAGATGTCACAATTACTGCATATCGAAAGCGCCACCAGCAATTGGAGCCTTTCTTCAGAAAGGAAAGTAATCTGATATTCTGTTCCGATATTGAGGGCCTCATGAATGCTTTAAAAATCACTCATGACCCACAAGAATGGAGACTATTTGTGGACTCTTCGAAACTGAGTCTCAAGGCTGTGCTTTTGCACAATGGAAACATTCTTCCATCTATTCCAGTAGCGTATGCTGTCCACATGAAAGAGACATACGATAACTTAAGGCAGCTACTGAATTCCATTGAGTATAACAAGTACAGCTGGCACCTCTGTGGTGATTTGAAGGTAGTTGTCCTTTTAATGGGACTGCAGCAAGGATATACAAAATACATGTGTTTCTTATGCGAGTGGGATAGCCGAGCAAGGGAAATGCACTACATGAGGAAGGAATGGACTCACAGGCAGAATGTAGCCATTGGAGAGAAGAATATCCAACACCCAGCTCTGGTTGAGGCTCAGAAAATCTTGCTACCACCCCTTCACATCAAACTAGGTTTGATGAAGAACTTCGTGAAAGCTATTGACCGGACTTTGCCAGCATTCCAATACCTGCATGAAAAATTCCCTCGACTCAGCGAAGCAAAGATTAAAGAAGGAGTTTTTGTGGGTCCTCAGATTCGAGAGCTTTTGAAAGATTACCGGTTCAACAACTTGCTGGAAGGTGACGCGAAACAAGCATGGAATGCTTTTCGCCTAGTTTCTACAAACTTCCTCGGAAATGTTAGGGCAGAAAACTATAAGGAACTAGTAGAAGACATGTTGATGAAGTATAAGAAACTTGGCTGCAATATGTCTCTAAAGATTCACTTCCTTCATTCCCATTTGGATTTCTTTCCTAGCAACTGTGGTATTGTTAGTGATGAACACGGCGAACGTTTTCATCAAGATATTGCAACAATGGAACAAAGATACCAAGGAAAATGGTCCACTACAATGCTGGCTGACTACTGCTGGACACTCCTCAGAGATGCTCCCGAACAGCTGTACAAGAGACAGGCGAAGAAACCTAAGATGTAGTCAATGACTTGATTTTTTATAGGTAGGCTATTACAGTTGACCTTTTACTATTGGAATGCATTTCGTTATGTAAACATTAATTTCTTGCAGATTACAAATAAACTAGAGCCAATTTTGCAATTTGACTGTCATATTCGTGTTCATCACATAAAAATTGATAAGAATTGACTAATTTTATTTCAGTAACATGACTTTTGTAAAAATTTGTTGTCCAGTGTAATTAATGACCACTGTATACCTCAAGGAATTCAGTCTGTTTTATCTTTTACTGACTTCTGTCTCATTCATCCATTAATATGGCTACCCGAAAAAGAGCCAATGCTTTTAGCAAGAACATGATTTACTGTTTTTTTTTATATATAGAGAATTACCATTATCATAGATATCATTGATGCTATAAGTCGTACATTTAAACGACCCAGGAAATAGTAATCCTGTCCAGGAAACAATTGGACTATTTCCAAAATCCACAAATTAAAGGACATGTACCAACAAAACTCAGTTTTCATAAAACCATTAAAAAAATAACTATATATATATATTCATGTTATTCTAGTGAAGATCGCAAACTAATAAAGACAACATAGTGGCTTCAAATTCAGCCCTTCAGGGTCACAAATATTTCACCTTATTTAAACAAGTGCCAACAGGGGAGTAATGGAATTAAAAACCATACAGGTTTTGACACTCCAAAAATGTCAAATTAACAGAAACACAAGAAATACACAATTATTTACAAGCAGCAAAATTAGGCAACTTCATTTAATAAGAAAAACATGAGATAATCTTCTAACTCTGTTATCTCATGGTACTTCTCAACAAAATACTCCTCACAAAGACCTGCATGTCAGGACAGTATATACAGAGCCTTGCAAAACTACCATTCTTCTCTGTACAGCAAATGCAGTGACTTGCAAACTACCTCTCTTGTCTGTACAGGAAATGCAGTGACTTGCAAACTACCTCTAGTGTCTGTACAGTACTTATATACAGTGCCTTGCAAACTAAGTCGAGTCAAAATGCAAACAGCAAAGATCCTAATCAGATGTAGCATAATGCTGCTGAAGACCAGGTCCATGATGTTTGTTCTATTGAATACTCCTAACAAACTGCACAGACCCAGATCTGCTATTGCATTATGGAATGGCAGATCTGGGTCTGTGCAGTTTGCTGTTGGACTTGACTTATAAGCAACTAAATATGGTACTTGTAAATAGCTGAAATGTAAAAAACCATCCAAATTCTAATTCTATACATTTTCTTTGATCATGTTCTCCAAAACATATCCAATCAAGCTTTCAAAGTATGTCATATATTCTTGCTTATAACCCTGGTCCAACTGCAAAGAACAAAAGGCAGAATCTGGTGTTGCAGAATGTGACAATAGATGTCTATTTTGTTCTACGGACTACTTCCCTCCTCCCCCCCCCCCAAAAAAAAATAGATCAAGCATAGACAGAAATCTGCCAGCATGTTATGTGATAGCAAGTCTACATATGGCTTGCATGCAAGTGTATATGGTATTTAAGATTTTCCAAGCAGAAATGCAGAAAAACAGCACTATGCTGCAGTTTAGGAAGGTACAGAGCCTGTATTAAACGGACAGATATTGTATATAGTGCTGTTATCCCAATCATAACATCTGCATAATGAAACTGGTTTATGGGAAATGGTATTCCTTCATATTCCAGAATGGAATAGAAAAACAATCCATCATTCATAAAAACACCACAACATCTGCAATTTCAACTCTTTCAAAATTCTTCCTCGTAAATGAGCGCCAAGGGGCAAATAAATGGTAGCAAATTGTAATTAACAACAGATGCAACCTAAATTATTGTGCTGGTGATCACTGAGTCCTATTTTTCATGTTCTGTATGCAAGACTTCTTATAATTTTTGCATAATTTGGGGAAAGTTGCAAAATGAGCAGCTGTTCAAAAGAGACAGGTAGTAATATGTCATGGGAAGATGCAGATCATTGGTATGTCAAGTCTGTCATAGATAATAGCAGATAGATATTAGTAAAGTGGTTCTGCAAGAGAAATATAATTTGGTGAATTTAGTAAAATAACTCATGCACATGAATATTCACCAAAAATATACAGCTCTCCCATATTACATCTTTGCAGCATTCACATTTTAAAAAATAAATTTAATCTTGCATTCAAATGTCTCAATTTTTAATTAAATACACATGGAACAAATTTTTCAAAAATTCAGTTAATGTTTCATGACATTAACTTGAACTATATTTCTTTCTTTTATTTTGACAGTATGAACAAGTTTTTGTTTTGGTTGCTTTTTCATTGTGGGTAATCTTTTTAAAACATTCACCATCCCTCCATTGATACTTAAGTGTATGAATGGCCCACCAATATAGTATCTGGTTACCACAACTATTTTCTTTAGGGGCAGGTGTAATGTTTCTACTGTTCTACTTATAATTATTTTTTCTGGTGGGTTGCTCGCTTCATATTAAATGCATGCAAGTAATATCGGTAATCAGAACTTAAGAGCCTCAGCAGTATTTAAAAAATATTTTTGATAATCTTTATAAGGGTAAATAATGAAATATGCCCAAAAATACAATAATTTACCCATGATGTGAATTTTTCAACAACTGTCTGCTTAGGTAAGGGCCAATACATATTTGACCAGTATTATGAAAGGCTCTTCTGTTGAGAATAATGTTAACTTTGTTTTCTAAAAGTCGATACTTTTTTTATGAGAATTTTGTTTTCTGTTTTCAATCTCGCGTTTCAGGTTCACCCTCACTCATCAATACTAATAAACACTTATTGGAGGAAGAGAAGACTGGTTTCAATTTGTAATTCCTTCCAACTGATGTTAAAAGGATCAAAGAATAAGTTTCAGAACAAAAAAACAATTCATATGATCAAATCTGAGCTGGTAAAGTCATCAACTTTAATATTTCTGTAACAGCTGTTTGAGTAGGAGTTTATTCTCAACTGGACAAGTGGATTTTTTGGAGACATTTCCGTATGAATATTCTCTAACTGGACAAGTGGAGTTTTTGAGACATTTCAGTAGGAGTTTATTCTCTACTGACCAAGTGGATTTTTAGCATTTTTCAACCTCTACTTAATAACAAAACACAATGAAGATAAGTAAATTTACAGTGGGATTAAAAATACAGGCATCATTATCAGGTGTATGTAAAGGTAAATATTACACAAAGTTAGTAATCTACCAAAACAACTTATATAACTAACAATTATGATTTATATTTAAATATATTAATGTATTAAGAAGTATAATCATACAGTAAAGGAAATTTAAACTGCTGAATTCTTTACATTATCTTTGCATTTTTTAAATATATTTTTGCAAGATGTATGAATTCAATATACATAGAAACCTACCATTCTTTGGTGATTCCTAAAAACAAATATTGACCATTAAGAAAGCAAAATCCCATATACAACAAAATATAAAAAAATAAAAGATGATTTATGGATTTTTGTTGTACCAAAAATGACAGACCATAGGATATACTGTATATACTCGTATACATACGAGTCAAGTTCAACTTCAAACAAGAAATACTCAGATATGCTATTGCATAATGCACTGACAGATCAGTCTATGGTGTTTCTTTAACTGGTTAGTATTAACAAATTGCATACACCCAGCTCTGCTAGTGTATTGTGCAATGGAACATCTGGACCAAAGTAGTCTGCAGTTTGACCTGCCTTGGATGCTAGTGTATATGGTATTTTAAATATGGGAGAACTGTGAAAGGTAAATTTTCAAATTGTTTTAGAACCATGGCAAGAATAAAGCTTAATGGAATTGAAGAGTACTATCTAGTGATAACAGAGGTAAGTAATATTATCTATTTAAATGCATAATTTCTCAATCCTTTGACAATCTAAGGTTTTCATTATTTGAGAATCACATGAAGTGCAAAATATAACTGATTCATTGTTAAGAGATTTAGTTAAGAGCATTTCTTGTAAGATTGTTATCGACTGCAGTTATGTGTAATTAATAATTACAAAAAAAGAATATATACTGTTACATGGGCGTGCAGAATACTGACCTAGCTCGCCGGTCACTACTTCAATAGGAGAACTTGGTACTCCATCACCAAGATTATTTGAAGCCAACACTCGGAATTCGTACTGTGTATATGCTTGTAGTTGATCTATGGTATATTCGGTGTGCCGAATATTAAAGATTTTCGTATAATCGCCTGTTAAATGCTTAGGCTTAAACAGGATTGTGTATGACAGGACAGGCCCCATGCCACCTGGCTCCCATGTAAGTTTCAATGAATCCGCTGTAATTTCCGAAGCTCTCAGTTTCACAGGTGGGTTCGGCAAAGCTGCAGTAAATGACACACAGTGTAGAAAATTAAGACCCCAAAAGAGAGTAAAACACAAAAGATGGGCCAAAGGCCTGTACTGAGTAAGATGTAGGTCACAGGTACGATGTGCAAGCATGTACATCCTCATGGTCAGCGAGTGCAAAGGGTTTGGTTCCTATATCAGGTGCCTGACAAATGTGGGAAGAACTCTAACGACTAGCGGGACAACAGGTCCTATCTGTATGGCATAGGGATTGGACCTCAATTCTAATTAGCCACAACTCTATACAACAGATTTCAAAAATTATCCAATGGGTCTCATTAAAATAAGTGGCAGAGACTAAAGCTTTGATCCATTTTTTCTATAGATGATGACTGTTCCAAAAAATCCATTAAAGAAATAAATCCATGTTATAAATACAACAAGGTGTGGAAAATCTACCAGTGCTGACAACTTCACACATGACATGTGCACATTATGTCATGTTGATGTGTATCATGTTGATTACATAGTTCTCCTCCCAGAAATGCACAGCAAATTTCAAGGAATTTCACAAATCCTGTGGTTACAAAGAAATTCCTTTAATTATTAATTCAATGAAATCCCCTTTAACAACACACTTTCTTCCTATTCCACAAAACATGTATATGGAATGTTTTATTCACTGTGCAATTCCTTTGTGCTGGCTGTAGGTCTGACTGGTACTGTGTTGTAAGAATGCTTCCACATGAACAGACTGGTTCCTGACTGATGTGTTGGTCCAGATGCTGCTGATACTGATTGCTGTTATAATCCAATGATCACTCATTAGCTGTGTGTGTAGTGTCACTCACTATGCAAGAATAGTACCATTACACTACCACTGCTTACATCACCATTGTAATATGCTGAAGTTACAGCTGCAGAAGCAGGGTGGAAAGTGATTGAATCATTCACAGTTAGTTCAATTAATGGCTGGACTTGATCAAAGAAAGTAATTAAAATTGAAATTGATCTATGGGAGTAATAAATCCAAACACATTCCACAATATTTAGCAGGTGGAAATAAATGGAATGAACACAGGTCTTTCTTCAATCAGACACACTGGAATAATCACTGTTTATAACTGTAGTGTAACAGGCTGAAAACTGGCTGCTATTAACAAACACATTTTTCTGACATTTTAGTGTAACTGTGAACCTGTTGTGTCTGGAAATGAAGCTGTACTGCCTTACCTCAATCCAGTCTCTTTCCAAAATTGATCCTGATTGGGCAGATAAACTACAAGCTTCCCCATGTGGAGATCCTCAAAAATCATCCCTAGTTGCTATGGTAATGCTATCACAGAAGACTGGGCATGCGGAACATATTTACCAAACTGTTAATCAAGTAATTGAATACTTTCAAGTCAAAATTATTTGCAACCACTCTAAAACTGGATTCTACAAGGGAAGGAAGCAAAATGGAGAAAAAATGGAGAAATAAAAAATGAGGGGAAATTAGCAGACAATAATGCAAAACACCAGAATTACTTTACAATTACAATGAAAGTTCCATACTATTATCACCCCACAATAGAAAACTAAAACAAAACAAGTTGCATAATTACAATCTCTATGCCATACAAAACAAGACAAGCACACTACTATACTGATGACTGGAAACAAAGAAGATAGAAAGAGAAAAGAAGAGAATATGGACATTATATAGATCATGCTATACAAGAAATTCAAAGAGTCAAACACACAGGAATAAATCAGCCAATAAATATTCAGTAAGACTTATTGATTTTCATAACAATCTTTAGTGCTGAAATATAAGACTAATTAACAATCATATGTGATTGAAAGTACTGAAGATTACCAATGGAAAAAAATGATTACTGATATCTTCAATACTTGTGTCACTGAAAATGTTTTTTTAATAAATAAATAAATGTATTTTTCATAGCCTGAATACATGTGTATCTATTTTATTTTATTAAAAGCAATTAACTTATATCCATGTGCTAGCTTTAAACAAAATTTTAAAAAAATTGTAAGCTTGCAAGTTAATATTAAGTAATTCATCTACCTGAGAAATTAAAAAAAACCCAGAAAACATTTTCTGTATTAGGGAGTAAACAGTGTTTGTACAAGTGTAACGTTTGGGGGATGAGAGATAATGTTCAGGACAGGGATGAGTTTGTTGTGCACTATGTTTAGATATAGTTAATGACCCCTTATTACTACCGAAAATAAGACTATTTTTGCGTTATCATTAACTTATTTAATAAAAAAATGAGCTAGTGCAAATCGTCATTTGCATTAGATTACAAGAAATTTATTGATAGAACTCAAATTATCACTGAAATGGTGCAAGTTTCTGTCCAATAAATCTTTACATATATCACTTCTTTCTTTAAAATAATGTGATAAGTTTATTCCATTTTTTTTCTTCTTTTTGCTTCATTTCTTTAATTTTCTCCATGGTTGTTATGTGTACACACATCAGGGCCCAGAGCTCATAAAATTACTGATGAACTGGAAATTTCCCAAAGTAACATTTAATTGGATGAAAATGCAAATTTGAATCTCAAAAGTATGAGCTCGAATTTATATAATTTCGGGGTCTGGTCATTAGCCAAAACTTATTTAATTTTAAAATAAGTTTGTAAACATTTTCTGAAACTGAAATTAATACAGTACTTACTCCTTCACTGTCTTATACAGAGGTATTTTATACATAGTATTACCATTAAATACTGAAATTTGATCAACGACTATATAAATCTACCTTATAAAAAGGACAGCTTTACAGTGAGGGAGTACAGCATTATGAATTCATTATTATTCATGGGGTACCAATGTTAATGTATTTCATGGTTGCAACAAATCAAGTATTTAAAGACCTGGTTTAAATAACCTAAAAGTTGACCCATTCCAAGACTTTTCATATTTTTTGTTTCCAATATAAAAACTAACATGCAAGTGCTTGTCGTGTTCATTGTAACTGACAATTATATGTACAGTTTGCCTTTAAGCTTCTTGATAAAACATTAAGCTGAAGTCATCTGGAAATTGTCTCCCTTGAATCTATTGGGGTTGAAAAAAAGTTAAAATACCACTGAATAACCATGTATTTTCATCTTATGCAATTAATCTTTGTGACCGTATTACCTACAAATGCAAAAATGAATGATACAATTGCAAGTAAATGTATTATTTATATATGTTCACTCTTGCAGAACATTTTTTTAAAATTTTGCATTGTTTTGAAAATAACTTTTTCCATGTCTTTATGCTTAAGTTATCATCTAAATATTGATATTTGGAAAACTGTGCAATTTAGGAAAAGTAATAACATTATGTTTGTAGATCTGAATATATCTACAGTATTGTCTTTTTTCGTCTCCTTTATTCAGTGGTTTTCTGACAACTGTTTTTAAACAAAATCCCCAGAAAATGGATGTCTATACAATTTTTCTTTGTGTTCAAATACTTTTCCCTGTACATAATTTTGTGTTTTTGTAAGTTGAATTAATTTTTAATTATGTAACTAGCTTTTTACATTTCATCTTTTGCCAAACTATTTCTACCTAATCATGAAGTAAGACATTTAGATGTAAATATGATGTTAATTTCTGTATATTGTTTATTGCATGCTTTGGAGGAAAATTAATATTAACCACAAAGTAACTTGGCACACATCTTATCACTTCTCACTTTGTAAACATCTACTTCACTCAGGTAAGGTAAAGGTTCATGCAGCGCACCACCTCAGAAACACAAATTACAAATTATTCGGACATGAGAAGACAATTTTTTTACCTTTCACCTTGACCTGAACATCATGCTCAATGTTTCCAAGGTCAGAAGATGCCACACATGTGTAATTTTTTGACTCTCGTACTTTTGTCAATGTAAGAATGTTTCGACCAACTGGCAGTTCATCCTCTGGCGTGAGATCTTTGGCTCCCTCGCGCCATTTTACAAGAGGCATTGGGGATCCTACTGCTACACATGTTATGTTGACATCAGCACCTGGTTCAACCTCAATGTCTTCTGGGGGAATTGAAAAGTGTGGAGGAACTCTTCGAACTGAAAAACAGCAGACATGAATAATAAGATCTTTTACAGTTATGGTAATTTTATTAACTTACAAAATATTAAATTCTGGATGCCTATAAACAGTCATCCAAACTCAAGGTAATAATAATAATAATAATAATAATAATAATAATAATAATAATAATAATAATAATAATACAATTAGTTAAATACAACTAATCTCCCTGGAGAACCTCTACCAAAAAGGAAACGAGTTAATAGTATAATAATATTATCATATTTATTCAAAGGATGTCACATAAAATAAACAAGAAGCTATTCATTTGGCTTTTAAGAATAGCTTTTTACTTTCGAAAAGATGTTCCTACATGTGCTGTAGCTAACAAATGGACACCATAACTGAGACAGTCTCAGACAACCAGATTGACATAAAACTATTAAGTAAGGTTATCATACCAGCTACATGTCTCTGACACCTCGATGAGCAAGATGTTACAGTTACACCAAGTTCACCTTACAAGGTATGTTAGTAGAATGATTGCAACAATTTCACTTTTGAGCAGAAATCCTGGCAAGAACTTGGATGTCATTTATTAACCACTGTTGAAAAAACTGGTAAAAAGTATTAATTTTTTAAAAAATAAAACTCCAACGTGTGAATCTGGTTTAAATGCACATAAAAAAAAATTCTTCTACAAAACAATGCAATTACGTGATTAAAGGTCATAATACTGTACATTTACATAAACAGGCTTCTATCTATCCATGCATTTGCATATCAATGAATATATACATTAGATAATATGATACCCGAGTAATATTTTGGATTGATGTGATTTAGTTCTGTATCTGAATGTTTTAAAATTTTAATTTAGTTTCACAGATAAAACAAGCAGACAAATGTAATTATGACATTTTGACAACCTAAGTAAGTATAGTCCCAAAGGTGTATAACGTAGGTATAGACTCTGGACTCGTATATGTTCATAAATGAAAGGGAGGGAGTACCTGAATAGTGTCCTCAGTGATTGCCTTGTAGTGTGTGTTTGTGCTAAGGACAAAAAAATGTCATTTTTTTAATTTCATGAGTAGAACATATATATTATAGATCGACAGGTCTTGCTAAATATAATCTTCACTGACATATTGGTATTAATGTACTTACAAAACAACAGTACATGACTCTCAATGTGCTTGATGCAATACAGACCGCACATACAAATTACAACTGTTCAACTGATATTTTGGTTATGGAAGACTAGCTGATATCATTATGGTTATACGGATAAAATTGCTTAGATTTTCAAAAAACATTTTGTGCTATATTGCTGTTTGGGTTTATTGCCATTTCTCAGTGCAAGATAGACTTTACATCAGGGGTCTCAAACTCAAACCCAAGGGCTACACAAGGGCATTTTTTATGGCTCAAGAACCACCCCAAGGGCTACACAAGGGCATTTTTTATGGCCCAAGAACCACACCACCTTTTAAAAAAAAATCTCTAATGACACCATGTGATGCCAATCATTTTGCAGGCCCCAGGATACAGCTTGGCAGGCCCCATGTGGCCCACAGGCTGCTGTTTGAGACCCCTGCTTTACATGGTGGACAGCATAACTGGCAGATGAAGAACCCATGAAAGCCCAAGTAAGAATCACCAACCCACTTGAAGCTAGTCAGCTTTCTCATTTATCCAGATTGGCTGTGCCTGAAACTTGAATCCATGCAGATGTGAGATGACGGTTATCAGTAAAGATGAGCACTTTTGGCCACTGATAAAACATATTAAGACCAAATGTGTTTTATAAAGGAAATAGTAATACTTGATAAGTATTATACATGTTCAATGTTATAAATTATGTTACAAAATGAACGATTATTTTAATTTCCAAGGGAGGAATTTTAATGAGAAGGAAATATAAGAGCTTATTCTGAAGCAAAAAGACCCTTTCAAGGGTTTTCAAAATTTGTCGTCACACTCTGCAAAGCCTCTTTGGAGATGTATAATGCAATCCTTTACAACTGGAATTTCCTGTTTTTTGTCTCCCGGTTATTTGCAACTCCAATATGAATTCTGTTAGTGTCTTTGAGTTCTCTACTATTATTATGTTATCCTTGCAACAATAACTGAACCTCTCACACTTTCTCCTGCCACCATTGTTATCCTTGCAACAATAACTGAACTTTGCTCACTTTCTCCTGCCATCATTGTTATCCTTGCAACAATCACAAAGAACACAGACACCCATGGAATTCATGTTACGAGGCTAACATGTTAGTCTCACAACATGAACTCCATGGGTCTAGGTGTTCTTCCATTATTGTTATGCTTATAACACAAACTCCAAATGTCTCTGTGTACTCTTTGTTATGCTTGTAATATGACCTCCATCTGCCTTAGTTTTTGAGGGACATTATTTTAGCATTGTAACCTCCATTGTCTCTGTGTACAACCATCATCATATAACATCAACACCATCTCTATCATGATCGCTCAGATGGACTAAGTGGTTAGAGTATCGTCGATGTGGGATGTTGCAGGTTTGAACAACGGTCACCCCACCTCACTGCACCCCAAGTCAGACCAAGACTTATAAAAAAAATGATACTAGCGACCGCCTCACTTGGCACTCAGCATTGAGAGGTTAGCATTAAAACTGGTTGGCCTCGTGTTATGTAACTGGGTGGGAGATGATGCAATATGTAACAATTCATATATTGTAGTGATGCAAAGTCGGGAGTGTTAAAGCTATATTTAACACACACAACGGTCTTCTTGTAGTGATGCAACTCGGAAGTGTTAAAGCTTTATTAACACACACACACACACACACGCACACGCACACGCACACACACACACCTCTCACAACGGTCTTCCATCATAACATCACATCATTACACAATCCCTGTAATATGAACTCCATGTTCAACCATGATTGTAAAATCCTTTAACCCATATCTCTATGTGACATATCATCATTATGTTATCCCTGTACATGAACTCCATTATTCTGTGTATTCAACCATGAATATGTTATACTTATAACAAACTCCATTTGTCTTTGTGCATTCCACCATGATTATGCTATCCTTCTAGGTATAACAATAAGGTAGAGTAGAGTAATGCTATTTGGAAAGGGAATAAAGATAGGGGTAAGGGTTGGGTGGGGATGTGTATATCTGCGTTCGGAGTGTCATAGGGGAAGGTAAAATGGACTCTATTTTTTTAAACCACAATCTACACTGACTGAGGAGAACAGTTGACGACTACAGAAGTGGGGCATAAATAACAGTCTCTTGAAAGAACTGAGGCCCTATTGAGTGAAAAGAATTTGCAAACATTCAAGTAAATGCCATTTTTTCTTTTTAACTGTTGAGTGTTGAAAATATCTTGAGTAATCATCAGCAATAACAAGATTTTCAAGGAGATGCTGTGTGCATATATCAAGTGGATGTCAGCATGGAACAATTTTCATTCAGGACGAAGAGTATATCATATGAAGACTTAGTGAAAATCGAATATAACAATGATCATCAATTCAGGAGTAATGGGAACAATATTTGTAAGCCAACATGTCAGCCATGACTGACACCATTTTCATTTATGACCAATTAGCTATCTTAATAAGTTTACTGTAAAAAAAAAAAAAAACGTTTATTTAGCCAACCATTTGGAAAGAAGAGTCAAAAATACTTTGAAAATATGACTTTCCATTCTGGTTTGTTTGTTTGTTTGTTTGATTAGGATTTTTAACGCAGCTTTAACAATTTTTCAGTTATATCGCTATGATGTCTGCAGAAAAGCAGTTTATAGTGATGTCTAGCACTGGGGCATAATGCCGCAGACATGCAGCATGATGTCCCACACAGTCACATTATCCTGACACCAGGCTGAAAAGTCCTAACACTAACCTCTTAATGCTGAGCACAAAGCGAGGCAGCTGTTAATCCCATTTTTGTTAAGTCTTTGGTATGACTCTGCCAGGGATCGAACCCATGACCTCCCGCTTCCGCAGTGGACACGCTAACCACTAGGCCACCGAAGCAGGGTTTTTTTCCCTTCCATTCTGGGAAATAAGCACTAATAAGATTTACAAGATTGCTTCTATATCAGCCATACTGGACATCAGACAGGCACCATTTTCATTTAAGACCAATTAGACATTATAAGAAGTTTTCTGGTGAAAACACTATGTTAATAGGACTAAGTATTTGATTTTTAAGATGGCTGACATAATGGATTTTAGATCAATACCATTTTTAAGAAATCATTTAGTGAGAAACCCATGATGATATGTTCATCCATTCAGGACAAGTAGCATAAAGAAGATTTTCAAGATCATTATCTTGTACGCAATATTGGACCTATTTCATTAAAAACCATTATAACATCCAAGTCTTTTAGTGAAGAAAAAGAAATCCTGGAGAAGAAGCAACAATAAGATTCATGCCATTTTCATTTTGTAACAAAACCTGATAGCACAGGAAGTTTGTTTGTTTCATTAGGATTTTTAACATAGCTTTAACAATTTTTCAGTCATATCACTGTGAAGTCTGCAGTGAGGCAGTTTATAGTGATGTCTAGCACTGGGGCATCATACCGCAGACATGTAGCATGATGTCCCACCCAGTCACATTATCCTGACACCAGGCCGACCAGTCCTAATACTAACCTCTTTTAATACTGAGCATCAAGCAGGGCAGCTTGTGATGAGGCAAATTTCTGGCGATCTATCAAGAACACATTAGCCGAGACCAGAGAAGCATTAATTACATTTATGTAGACACACACGTATCATATCGCCATTCTGCCGTGTACAGTAATGTTCCTGTATAGTGTGAATGTTGTTTTTAATTAGAACCGTTGTTTATCCAGCAGCCAGACGGACAGTTAGGGACATGGTAGACTTCATTTTCATGGGAAATTGTCAAAATTGAGAATCCGCAGAAATTCTGTTACTTAAAACTACCAGGTCAGGCTGACCTGACTTTAGTGACTCTGAACGAAAAGGGCAGCAGAGACATTTGATTCTGATTGGTCAAGTTAAATAAGGGGCGTGTTTTCACACAAAATTTCATAGGATTTAATATCGCCTTATTGAAATTGATGTCAGTCTAAACTTTTCCTGCACGAGGACACACAGAGTAAGATAACCAGTGAATCTGAAAGAAATTCATTCGTAAAAAGTGTGGCCCAGGCAAGCTGCCCAAAACTTTGTTGACTGGAAGGCTGGAATGCATTCCATTTATTTGCTGTGTAAATTAAGGCTGGGCCCAAGCCTCACATATGGGGCGTTAATGTGTAAGGTCAAGGCGTAACGAATTAGCAATTCGACTAACTAGGGTCATTTGAGGACGTGCAGTTGATTAATAGCTTATCATCTGTTTACTACTGATAGAAATATCCGATTCCGAGCCAGGAATGAAAGTTCTCACCTGTTTCTTCTATAACGAGAAACTTATTCAGTGTTATTCATATCTTTTTTAAAAGGGAGAAAATAGCTTTTTGGACGTATTGATGATACGTACCCCGAGATGTATACGAGGAAAAGGAACTAGAGGGAAGTGCAGTGAGACGTATAATCCTGTGATGAAATTCTGCATCGTGCTGAAATTCTAACGTGTTCATAGTGTTCCTGAGACAGATGGTAGAAAGTATCATTTCTGAGATCCAGAGTTCTGAACAGCAACAGAGGAAACAGAAACTGAGGACTAGCAGGTTATGAAATCATACAAGGTGTTGACTTCGATTGTGTCACTTGATCCTATGATGAACTAAAGCTATCAGTAATAGATCAGCTGGTTTATTTTAAATCTATTTGCGTTTTCTTGTAATTCGGTGAAAGTTTAGTTCTAAAAGCAGAGTATATTCCTAATGAAAGGAATTTTCACAATTGTTTATGTAATTGATTAAATTGTTTAACTTTACGTGGGTCCATATTTGTTTGTTCAATATATCTGCACAGATCACTATATATATTTCCGTTAATAAGTTTCACCACTTATCTTTACTCGAACCAGGGTAATTATATCGAGGGCGGTCATCTCTTCGATAACAAGTACCAAAAAGGGGTTGGTTATAGTATTTATTATTATATTTATACAACCCTGTGACAGTGGGCAATAATAATTATAATTAATCAACACCCCCACCCCTTGACACAGCTGTTAGTACTGTTTTTGTAAGTCTTTGGTATGATTCTGCCGTGGATTGAACCCACGACCTCCCGCTTCTGTGGCGGACGCTCAAACCACTAGGCCACTGGAGCAACTGACAGCACAAGAAGTCCTTCAGTGAAAACCTCATGTTGATACGATATAAACAACATATTTTTTTCAAGATTTTGGACATCAAATTGGCACCATTTTTATTTAGGACCAACTAAACATCACAATAAATCTTTTGGCGAAAACCCCTTATCAAAATGACATGACATTCAGTACCAGCAGAAATTACAAAATTTTCAAGAAGGCCAATGTTGTTACCCTATTCTGAATACCAGATCAACACCATTTTCATTTAGGACGAACTAGACATTAGAAACAGTATTTTGGTGAGAAGCCCATACTGATATGATCATCCATTATGGAGGAATAATGATAACAAGATTTTCAAGATTGTTACCATGGCAGCTATATTAAATATCCAAGCAGCACTATTTTCATTGACAGAATCAAGTAGATCTTAAGAGGGCATTAGTGTATAGAGTTTCATGGTAATTCTCCAAGTAGTACCAACAACAAGCTTGTGCTTATGGACAGGCAGATGACCAGCAAACTATCCCATAAGATCTTGTAATTTTTGACCTTTCAAGCTCAAAAAGGGATCAGGATTGTTCATAAAATTTCTCAGCGATAGAAAAAAACTCAATTGTTTTCAAACAGAACCTAATATATGTTTTTAAAATTAAGCAAAACATTTACTCTGGAATATTTGTTTATAACTCATCAAATAAATGAAAGTAAAGTTTTCCTGTACTTGATATAAAGATTTACAAAGTGTAAATTATCTGCCTACCATACATACTTTTAAGTTGAGAGTCAAAACAACAAAGATCCTGATCTGTCATAAAATAATGAATCTGCAGAGCATAGTTGACAACAAAATATTTACTTTTATTTTGGTATTCAGTATTAAATTTCCCAATGATGAAATAGCATATGAGCTATGTAAGGCTATGTTATTAGGTGTAGACCAGGTAATCCTGTTTAGCATCACAAAATGCAAAACAATTCTGGAAAACACCTGTTTTTAAGCTGAAAAATATAACTTTGTTCTAATAAATGAAAGCATGCAAGGTTTAATTATGTACCAATATAATGAAGTAATTAATTTTAATTTTTTAACATTTAGTTCTATTAGAAATGAATTAGTGGTCTGATCTCTTTATGCCTATCACTCATTTGAAGTATTTCTGAGGTGAACTTGGTATACAAAAATAAACAGTCTTCTGGTGAAAACTCCATATTGATATGATCATTAAGGAGGAATAGTGATAACAAGATTAGATTATCAAGACTGTTACCATGGCAGCTATATTAAATATCTAAGCAGCACTATTTCCATTAACAGAATGAAGTAGATCTTAGGAGGGAATGAGTGTATAGAGTTTCATGGTAATCCTCCAAGTAGTACCAACAAAAACTAGTGCTAATGGACATATGTATTTATGTCTATACATCTATAGGAAATTAATTAGTGATCTGAGCTTATTATGCCTATCACTCATTTGAAGTATTTCTGAGGTTAACTTGATACAAAAACCACAATGTTAAATAGGTACCTACATTTTCTATAGAGATTCTTTTTCTTCTCAAGTCAACCTTAAAATCTCCAGAGGAAGATATAATCTTCCCCTCAGCCTTTAAAACACATAAAACTTAGTGATAAGAAAGGTTCAGCTTTCTTTCTGACAGCTAAAGAAGTTATGGTAAAAGTCTTGAAAGACAATAAAGAATTTTATCAGCAGCCTGGCAATGAAGGTTGGTTGAATTTGGTTAGTATACCTGGGATGGGTCAACCATCATGGCAACAGTTGATACCTTTGGCACATTTCACATTTCTTAAAGGCCAAAAGTGATAACTCAGTTTAAGACTGCAACAATTTCAACTAGGTCAGCACAAGGTACAGGTTGTATGTTTGCTGATTGGTCTAAATGCATGATACTTGAGGCAAGTGAAAGACACAGTCAGTTTGTTAAATTTTTATACCAGTGACACCTATCAACACATTACACTAAAGATTACTGTGAAAGCTGTCTACAGAGAACTTCAGAGACCACAGCACAGTAAAACCTGTCAATAAACAGTATAAATTCCACAACAAAACCTGTCTAAACAGGACAGTCAATGGACCCAAAATGGAGCCTCAATTCTTGCATGATCTGGTACCAAATAAAATGGAAAAAAAATAAATCACTAATCTGGCAACATTTTTGGCTATAATATGATAACATGCTCATAAGGAGTGTCGGGGTGAAAAAGTTTTGAAGTTGGACAATGAATTTGACCCATCCACACACAGATTTGCCAACATCATCCCATCATAGTCATGAATGCAGTTAGAGCTGAAAGAATGTAATTTAAACAGAAGCCTATCTCATATAGATCGGACTGATCCATATGTCACAATACCATTAATAGTTCATTTGATGAAACTGGAGAGAAAAAGTTATACTGAACTTTGACTTCATGTTTAATCATTTAAATTTGTTTGCACTTTCAAAAGATTTTGTCAACATGCTGTGATATGCACTGTAATACACTATCCTGTATCACACTAAAAGAGTTCTAGCAATGCCAAACCTCAAGACCCCAAGGATAGACTTAGCTGACTTGGATAAAATGTATACACACATATCCAAGAGGCTAAAATATACTTAACAATTTTATTGGAGAAATTAGCCTACCACAAAGATGGATATCATTTGAATATTTATATCTAAAACTATCTAGCAGGCAAGATCATTTATTCCAACACCAACATCACCAATATCCAGCAAATCATATGAATCAAATGTATTTTTTCAGCACCAAAGTAATTCAAATGATACATCATGAAGAGACTGGTTCACTATCTCATTGCCTGGTTCCACCTGCCCTGATTATGGTATCAGTGTAGGAGCAGTATCTATATCAACAGGAAACAACTGTTTTTCTTCTGCTGGTGGTCTGATATAATGTTGCCAGGAAGGATGTGGAACAAGAAGATATAAACCCTGAACTAACTTGAAAATATTTTTAATGAAGAGGGTAGTAATATTTAAGTCATTTGAAGCAAAAAATCTTCAAACTGGTTGTTACAAGATTACAGATTGGAAATAAAAACATCTCTTCAGATTCCAGCCACTGGGCATAAAGTTTTCTCATACTATCCAAGAATAATCATTTTTTAATTTTAAACTTCGACTGATTTTCAAAATCTTCTTTAAAAAAACTAACACAATATTATATTTTTTTCAACCAATGAGACCTACTTTTGATGGAGGTGACTAGTTACTTATTCCTCAAAGATACATTAACCATAACACTGTACATGGACTCAATTTCTGTTTTCCACAAATGAAGCTAAAACTGTCACAGTTTTAGTGTTTGAGAAATAAAACTAAAGACTTAACTTTATACCTACTGCAGCAAAAGTTACTGAAACTGGTAATTCATGTTACTATATGTATTCACTGCAAACGGTACTGACCCAGATCTGTCGTCACAAAATGTGCTAGCAGATCAGGGTCTTTGCAGTATGTTAAGAGTAAACAATAGAACAAAAAAACAGACCCTGATCTGCAGAAACATTATGTTCTTACAGATCAGGACCTTTGTTGTTTGCAGTTTAACATGACTTGTAAGCAAGTATATATGGATCATTTACTGAAATTTAGAAACACCAATGTTGCCAAAGATACCGTAGATGAGACCAAACCACAATGTATGTTACTACTATCTTTCAAAAGAGGCAATCAGCAATATTTACTCCAGCTGAATGTTACTCCAGTATGAAATACTGTTTTTAAAAAGATCAATGCAAACCATAGTTGTCATGGTTTCACTTTGATCTTGATACTCATTGCCTTCAGCTAGGTGTATTCCATTGCAGTATGATCCAAGTCTATTAAGGAACAGGTAGATGTATTCCATTGCAGTATGATCCAAGTCTATTAAGGAACAGGTAGATGTATTCCATTGCAGTATGATCCAAGTCTAATAAGGAACAGCTAGGTGAATTACATTGCAATATGATGCAAGTCTACAAAGGAATGACCTTGCTTAAGACACAGAAAACAATAGGTCTGCTCTCCAGCGGCAAAGCACCTGGTTCAGACTCCATCCCAGCTGAAGTCTACAACAAAGGAGGCACAGCCCTGATGGAAAGGCTCCATCAACTGTTTTTACCGATGTGGCAGCAAAATACGATCTCCCTGGAATTCCAAGACACTTCCATAATCCACCTGAATAAGCGCCAAGGGAACCACCCAATATGTGAAAACCACAGGGGTATACCCTACCTCTCAATTGCAGGAAAGATGCTCACCAGAATTCTACTGAACCACCTCAATACACAACTTGACCAGGGACTACTGCCAGAAAGCCAGTGTGCATTCCAACAAAAAATGTGGGAACAGCAACATGGTGTTTGCTGCTAGGCCTATACAAGATAAATAATACAAAAAGCAAAACACCGACCATTTATCTATGTCAACTTGACAAAGGTCTTTGATAATGTCAGCAGAGAAGGCCATGGTGCAGCATTTCCATAACAGTATGCTGGCATGAGTCCAGGACAATGGAGACATTTGAGCCATTCCCAGTAACCAATGGCATCAAGCAGGGTTGTGTTCTGGAACTGACACTGTTCAGTCATTGTTTTCTGCCATGCTGACTACTGGTTTCAGAGACGGAGAGGTTGTTGTCGGCATCAGGTACCATACAGATGGAAAACTATTCAATTGGTCTCACCATTAGTACCAAGAAGATTGAAGTCCTGCATCATCCGGCCCCTGGAAAGCCCTATGTTGAACCCAACATCACCGTCGATGGCCAAACACTCAACGTAGTGAACTGCTTCACCTACACTGGCAGCACACTGTCACAAAGCGTCACTATTGATGATGACATGAACCTTTTGCATTGCCAGAGCCAGCGCAACTTTCAGCAGATTGTATGCCAGCGTCTGGTATAAAAGAGGCATCAGCATCCAGACCAAACTATACATCTACAGGACAGTTCTGCTCCCCACACTATGCATTCAAAACGTGGACAGTGTACCAATGCTATGCCAGGAAGCTGAACCACTTTCACACCAAAAGCCTCGGGAAAATTCTAAACATCAAGTGGCAGAACCCAAACTGGTCTCCCCAGCATCCATACCATCCTGATGTAGTCCCAGCTATGCTGGGTAGGACATGTTGTACACATACCTGACCACCAGTTGCCAAAGAGACTCTTCTATGGCAGGCTACAGCAAGGACAGTGATCCCATGGAGGTCAGAAGAAATGCTTCAAAGACAATCTAAAAGCTGCATTGAATACATTCATCTGAAAGCTGCATTGAACACGTTCATCTCAACAGCTGCATAGCTGAAGAGGCAAGCCAGAAAAGCGTGTGCCATCAACCCTCCTGGAGATGTCCAACTCGTTCCCTGACCCTTATGTAAAATGAGCATTCCATGCATGGATTGACCTCATCAGACACCTGCATACACACAGAACAGAACCAGCCTCTCCATCTCTCAGATGACTAGAGTGGTCCTCGTCGAATCAACGAATGAACAACAACACTAAGGAACAGCTAAATGTATTACATTGCAATATGATGCAAGTCTACTAAGGAACAGGCTAGGTGTATTAAATTGCAATATGATTCAAGTCTACTAAGAAATAGGTGTACTACATTGCAATATGATGCAAGTCTACTAAGAATAGGTGTATTATATTGCAATATGATGCAAGTCTACTAAGAAATAGGTGTACTACATTACAATATGATGCAAGTCTACTAAGAAATAGGTGTATTACATTGTAATATGCTGCGTCTACTAAAAAATATTTATTACATTGCAATATGAAGCAAGTCTACTAATAAATAGGTGTATTACATTGTAATATGATGCAAGTCTACTAAGAAATAGATTTATTACATTGCAATATGATGCAAGTCTACTAAGAAATAGGTGTATTACATATTATATGATGCAAGTCTACTAAGAAATAGGTGTATTACATTGTAATATGATGCGTCTACTAAAAAATATTTATTACATTGCAATATGAAGCAAGTCTACTAATAAATAGGTGTATTACATTGTAATATGATGCAAGTCTACTAAGAAATAGGTGTATTACATATTATATGATGCAAGTCTACTAAGAAATAGGTGTATTACATTGTAATATGATGCAAGTCTACCATGAACAGATGGGTATAAAATACTTGTCTCATAATACATATTGTCTTGTGTATTGAGATATTTAAAACCTATTTATTTGTATCGTAATGATTTCAGTATCAAGGTGTGTGAAGTGAAAATTTCCTTCCAGTATCTAGGAGTTCAAATCAAAGCAATGAAATTGGAAGTGTGAAAAGAGAAATTTCCTTCCTATTTTTTTGAAGAGAAAATAAATGTTCCAGTTGTTATGTCATACACCCTGTGAACCACTTTTTTTAAAACTAGACTGGTTTGCATTGATTGGCAGTCTAGCACTTATCTGAAGCTTGAAACAGGTGCACAGTCTATTGCTTTTCCAAACTGGGATTGTAAATAAGCTGTATGTCATTACTAATTGCTAAATATCTTGAATGAAAGATTGAAGTGGGATGGGGTGAGAAAAAGGAAACAGACAAACATGAAAACAAAACAGATCTTAACATCCTGTTTCTTTCAAACAGGCATTTTTTTATGGGCTAAGTGTTAATGATATTTACAAAAAGTAATTGGCAAATGTTTTGACTGCAGGTTTTTTTTTTTAAAATAAAAAAAAAAACATTTTCTGAAGGTAATTTCCAGATTTATACCAATTAATATGGTAAAATTTGAGACTATGTCTTGCAAGGAGGAGAACAAACTATATTAGATCAATGCAGGATTGGGTGAGCAGGAATGACAAATAAACCAAGACCTCATTTCTCATCTCGATACAAATTTGAGTACATGTACCTGTTGTTTTGGAATGATCTTAGCTGGTCTGGATGTTTGAGTCTAATGGTACATGTGCAACTTTGCTATGAGTGGTCTTGGGTTTGCTCTTTGTAAACATTACTTTTTTTCTCTTCCTCTTTTTCATTTAACAATTAGTAGATATGTGTCAACACCTCAGACCAAGAGAGACTGGGTCATTTACTCAAGGCAGTAAGTAGAGTACATATGTTTTGAGTTAAGCCACAGTCTTTCTGCGTTTATAAAAAATGTTTGCTTACCAACATCTGACCAAACATTTATTTTATGGATTATTGCTGCTAGTAAGTCCAATTAGCTGTATTAGTTTTAAACTCGTCTGAAATCTGGTCTGAGCAAGTTCTAACAAAATCAAGATAATGCTTTTCTGTACTAACATGGCAGCTTCATGACTATGGTAAATGTGTGACGGGACATTATGCCGGTGGACTTTTTGCAATAGTCGGCCTTTATATCACAATACATAAGTACATGTCATAGCATATGCTATAACAAAATAAACTAGAACATACCATGCTATTTAACTCGTCCAACTACAGTTGCCCATAGCACTGATGTTTTGCTCTCTAATGAATACTATGCATTGGTTGAACCTGACAGAAAGTACCTGGAGCTGAACACTGTATTTATGAATAAATGATTAAAAAAATATCTTTAAAAATATTTGAAAAGTTAACTTTTCATTAAATTACAAATAATTTTGTTTATTCTGCATAAAAAGCTGAATGTTAAGTTTGACTATAATATATCCATATAATTAAAGCCATTTTGCCAACTACATGAACATGAAAGCATTCTATACTGGAATGGATTTTAAGTTTGCAGGTATAGATGCCATACTTTAGTGCAAAAGATCCTGGATTCAATTCTGTGGCAGTAATGCATCATCCCTTACCATTACAAAAATTGTAGGATTGATATATTTAATGGAAGTTCCAATTAAAGGAGTGATGAAATTAAAAACCAAAGTCAGCTGAAACTGGCTCAGATACCAGCATGTGATGTTATGTGTAGGCTCAAATGAGCCCAAAACTGTATTTTCAGGTGGCTAGGTGCACTTAATAATCCTTGTGTGTTGCAGTATTGGCAGGTGTTGTTCATGCAGCTCTGTGCCTTGATGCTTCTAATCTCTGTTGTTATACACCAATACACAAGTTTCCCATTAAATTCAACAGTTAACCACTGAAATCAATCACTATGTGTATTAATTAACTCCAGACTGTGGATTTAATCCAGAGGAGTTAAGGATATTATCAACAGGATTGAATAGTAGCCAAGTTTATTAGTGGAGTCCATTTACATCAATGCAACCTTTCAATCAGAAAATATTAATTTTTTTAAAAAGGTATAAATGTGATCATAAACATTTTAATAACTGCCACAAACTAGAGAACAAACTTGCTTGCATGTTGAATCAAACAGTTAACTACATAGAACATTCTTTACCACTGCATCATGCCTTAACAAATCAAGGTCTATGTTGTTCACTCTAAATCTATCAAACTACAAAGACCCCGATCTACTGGCATATTATGTGATGACAGATCTAGGTCTGTGCAGTTTGCAGTTGACCTTGAGCATCTATAAGTAATTTAATACTATTTGCCACATTAGTTCCTAACCCTCTGGATTAAAAATTGCATTCTGTCAATACAGTTTTATTTGCAATCTTAAGAATCACACTTTGAGATCAATGCTTCTTTAACGTTTCCCAAATGATTCCCTTTTGAAATAAGCATAATTATTTATTAAACACATTTTAAAAATGTGCCCAGAATCTTCTCATAGATCATACTCTATGAGGTGTATCAAATGGTTTCCATAGCAAACAGATCAATACCTTTCAAGCTCCAGTATGATTTGGCTGTCGGGTTTAATAGTACAACAACACAAACCTGGCTACACAGTACTGAGCACCCCAAAAAAAACCAAAAAAAAAAACGGGCAGCATAAATGCTAAAATAAAAAATAATACCAAAATCCCAGGAGGCAAACTCTGTCAGCTCCAAGAGAAGATGTACAATGACACAAATGATCAATTAAAATGACGTTGCAACATGCACACTCCAAGGACATACAAAACAAAGATAAAGGAACCAAACTATTGCTATAACAAATGTAATAAAGTCTCTTAAAATTAAAAAAAGCCAGGAACATCATCACTTGATGAATCCCACAGTAAACACTTACCACAATTAGTTGCTTCTTTGAACATGCAAAGGAGGGCATTGGACCTATCTTAGTGGCAGCCACCTCTAAAAAAATGGACACCTACTCATAAAGGACACTGATTATAAATCACCACACCAGTTTTTAAAAAAAATTCATGTTTTCTGATGGCAAAAATCATTAACTTTCGTTTCTGTCAAAAAACATGCACATGTATTTCAGTTTGCGTCTGAAAATGACAATGTATTTCAGTTTGTGTCTGAAAACAACAATGTCAAGCCCAAGAAACAAAACCGACACATGTTAGTATGCTATCTTTAGATCACACAGCAATGTAATAACACTTTACCTTTAATTAATTAATTAATTACAACTTGCATACTAGACTTGTTTCACAGTTTTTTCAGTCCAAGAAAAAAAAATGCAAGCACAATGAAAAACATAATATAATCATATCTGTCCCTTGTTAATCATATGTGTTCTTTGTTAAATCATATCTGTCCCTTGTTAATCATATATGTCCCTTGTAAAATTCATATCTGTCCTTTGTTAAATCATATCTGTCCTTTGTTAATCATATATGTCCTTTGTAAAATCATATCTGTCTCTTGTTAAATCATATCTGTCCATTGTAAAATCATATTTGTCTATTGTTAAATCATATCTGTCCATTGTAAAATCATATTTGTCCCTGTTAATCAATCATTAAATTACATCTAATTCTTACCATAAGTCTTGAGTGTCCTTAAATTTTACCATATTATAACGAAATAAGTTGGTGTCTTTTATAAATTCATCCAAATAAAATGACATTATACTTTTTAAACTGCTGCATTAATTCTAAAAAAATGAGACATTAAACTTTAACACTGAAAATAAAAATAAAACTATCATACTCAGAAGAAAACGGTCCATCAACGGCAAGAATAAAAATAATTAGATATGATAATTAACAGTTTCCAGTATGCAGGAGGCTGATATATATGTAACATGTGATTTAAAGAAGGGATGGATGTAGTTTGATAACCACGAAAGTTTTATTTACTGTGCAGAAAGTATTTTCTTCTTTCAGCCACAATGACCTTGACTTTTGCCTTTTTGCCTACAAAATCAATAGATCTCTTCCTTTCCCTGTGTGCAAGCCATACACTAAAAGTTAACTTTAATGGTTGGAGAACTTCAACTTACTGTGTGTAAACAATACTAGTAGCTGATGACCACCACAGCATGATGTGATTAGAACTTCAACTTACTGTGTGTAAACAATACTAGTAGCTGATGACCACCACAACATGATGTGATTAGAACTTCAACTTACTGTGTGTAAACAATACTAGTAACTGATGACCACCACAACATAATGTGATTCATCATACGGTGGGTGTATACAAAAAAGGTCTGATACTTTGAAGCTAATATTCAATGAACAGCAATATCAAAAACAGTCCAATATAGTGATTAAATGGATTTAAGATATATCAGGGTAATTAAAATTAAAGAAAACTTCAGACAGAGCCATTGGTATATTATCCTGCACATCACATGGGATCAATTCTATCAAATTAAATTCATATAGATTTTTGAGGGAGTGCCAATAATTTAATATTCTGGACTAGGTGAATGGAATGAAAAAGCTATGAAAATTTTCATATTTAAATTATCATAAGCAGACGATATCTCAATTGTGAGTGCTATTTATCTCTACTGCTTTTATGGCAACTGCAATTTATAAGCAATAATGATATTTTCCTCAAACAATGGCTACAAAATAAGAGATGCCATTACCCATTATTGTAAGTTATTATAACACATAATCTGAACAACCAATGCTCCTGCAGTGAAATGAGTGATACAATCAGGGCAGACTGAAATTCTTATGAAATAGAGTATAACTGGGAATGTCCTGGGCTGAATGCTGGCACCCTGGGAAAAGCCTCAGATATACCGTATGTACCATCATACTAGAACATAATTTTAAAACACTATGCTCCTAATGACATCTGGGTTAATTAGTCTGGGATTGAGTTTAAGAAATATTGGAATAAGTGTATTGTCACAAGTTTTGTTGTTGTTGCTGTTGTTGTTGTTGTACTAGGGTTTAACACCATTTTTAAGCACACGATAGGCTATACATGGCGACCAGTATTATTGATGGAGGAAGAACCTGGGAAAACCCCTGGAAAGAACCACCGACCCACAAGAAGCTACATTACCTGAATCTTAGACTAGAACCCACGCAGACAGAGGTGAGATGGCAGTGATCCATAACAGAGAGCGCTTTAGACCACTTGGCCACTGGGGCCCCCACAAGTTTTGTAATTAAAATCTTTGATACATTTTATTTTATTCACTGCCTCCAAATTTAATCAACCTTTTATCATTATCAGACTTTCCAGCTTATCATCTTGTCATTCCCTACCCCCACCCCACCCCAAATTATAAATAAAATGTAATTATTACTTGTTCACCAGTACACATTAGAAGCAGACCAGTTTTTTAAGTTTGCACATTTTTTTTCATCATACAAACAGGTATACTTGGTACAATCTCTCTTACTGAATGCCACTTACTGCTGTAACATGTAGAATTTCTGTTGCTTCAGACCTTTTTATTTCTTATTTTACCCAGCAGGTTAAAGCTATACTGGGAACCAGAGCAGTCAAAATCTATACTGATCTTACCAAATGTCAGAAAAAACATGTACTTTTTTGTGGGGTGAAATTACATCAATTGCTTATCAGCTTTATTTCGTTCCAGAATCAGTTCGTTCCAGAATCAGTTCGGTACTGCCACCTTATAATGCTTGTAATAATTCCACACATACAAAGAAAAACATCAGCAAGTCTGATAAAACCATTAGTTTTGTACCCTATAATTTTTATGAGGACTTGTTTCATGCAAGAAAACTGACAAAATAAATGACCTTGAACTTCCCTGACCAATGGTATGACTGTAGCTTTTCATTCTTATCTTCAATGAATCCTAACCATGCATGATCTGGTCTTTAGGAAGAACTTTGAAAAAGCTGGTTCTTGACAAAGATTGGTTATCAGAAACTGGTGGGGGGAAAAAAAATCAAATATGGTTATTTATAGAATTGTTTCATGACAGAATAGTGTTTCCTAAGCATCTTCCATTGGAACTTTATCTGTTGTAACTGTATTAAGGAGAAATAGACAGATCCAATATCTTTTCCACAAAGAATAATAATGGATGAGGTGGAATGTAACTATTTTCATTTAATGAAATATGACAACAGCATAAATGCAAAATAGTATTAGAATAGCAGTAACAAAAAAGGTTAATGGAATAAAAATGTCCACTGCAGGGCCAGATAACAAACCAAAAATGCAGAACTCAACTTTAGAATTTGTTTGAACCAACTACAAATGATGTTGCATTTCAAGGGCTGTTTATGACAGGCCCTTACAGCTAAAACTGAAAGTCAAGACCTTTAACCTTATAGTCAATGACAGAGATGTGACTATCAACTTACTTATTGAAAAAACATTGACAGTATGGCCAAAATTTGTTTTAATATGTAAAAGTCACTGAGGTCATAAAGTAAATAAAGTTTTAAAAAATGCAAGATATGACCTTTGACTTGATCGCAACATCAAGTAGTAAACAATGCTTGATTTTCAAACCCTTTCACAATGTGCTGGTATCATGGTGGTCATATCTCTTCACTTTCATTCAAAATTAATTACAAGAAGTGAAAACCCATATAAATACCATCATTTGTTCAAAAGAAAAACACATTTTCAAGATGGCCATTGTCTTGAGAGGCCCTAAATGGATTTCCTGTCATGTCCAGTTGGGCAGTGTGAAATGTGCATGGAGAATGCCAACAAAAGCACAATAAAACCACCTTGATGATCCCGACAATAGTAGACAACCTCTGACTGAATAAAACACATTCTTTTGTTGGATTTTATTTCCATGAGTTCAGGTATTTTTCCTAGACATTTTTGACCTAACTAATTTAAAATCACATAATAGATGGTCAATTAGTTGAGACAGTAAACAATAATAGCTCAGTTGCTGAGTGTCTCTTCACAAGTTACAAGTACTTTTCATTCAACGTGTCACGTGTGCACAATACAGTAAAAACTGCCATGAGCGACATCTGCTATGAGCGACCACCTGTCATTTCCCACCACAATCGTCGATTTTAAAATATAAACACTGTTATGAGCGCTCACCTGCTGAACATGAACAGCAACCGTGATGCCTTTGCAAATTATGCATTTTTACACTGCTATGAACGACTGCATCACAAAAAAATGAGGATAAATTCCACCAACCCTATTTAATCTCTGTAAAAAATAAATGACAGTTCATACCATTCTAAATATGAAGAACAAAAAAAAAACCGGCTGGCTATTGATCTGATTTTTTTTAGCTATGCCTATATTGTTTTATAGCTTATTCCATAAACCATGCAAATGTATATGTAGATTATTTCCTTGTCTGGTTCCTTGCTTCTTATGCTCCTTATGTTGTTCTCCACTATTCGTATAGGGGTGAGCAATGGAGGGAGTATACAAAGCAGGGAACCAGACTAATTATCCCCACACTTAGCCTGCTTCCCAGCCTTATTGTAGGATACGGCATCCCTATCAACACGTGTAACAAGAACAGACAGACACCACTGGCCTATAGGTAATCAATTGTTACAAGGACCACTTGATTAGTAATGATTGTTCTGATAAAAATAAAACATAAAAGAAACATTTCAAAAAAAGATTTGTTGTGACTGGTGATAGATACTACAGTCCATAAACCAGACTAATGTATGTGCCAAGAATTGCTGTTGCAGTGCCAAAGCTATCATAGTGGTCCTGTATATTGTTTGTATTTAGAGTTAATCCATATTGCAATGGGGGTGGGGGTGGCGAATAAGGTCATTGTCAATTAAACCATCAAGAAGAATTGTTTGCATGATTCAATTGATAGTGTTCAGACTTGGGACGTTTGTTGTATTTCCCTATGAAGTTAAATGATTACATCCCAATCACAAAGCTGATGTCTATTCAAGTTGGTATGACAGGGTTACACACTTTGCTTATAGAGTTAATCCCTGTATGCCATCTTTGAATTAAGCCATTGACTCTTGTCTCTAGATAAATGATTCTGTTTCTGGAGGAGATAATTTTTGGGTTTTTTTTTTTTAATTATTTGTTAGATATGCAATGCACATGTATATAATTTTCATATTTTCCCACAGCCCAGTCAAAAAACATTCTTTATGTTTGATTATTACAACTGAGCACAACACCTAAAACCTTAATAACAATAGACAATCCTCCAACTAAAATCAGAATTTTTTATGGTTGGTGAAAATAATTATTGTAACTGAAGTGAAAAAGATCAGACCATTCATTCAAAAGCGGTTGAAATGTCACGAAAACAAATTTAGGTTGTTATAAAGGAAAATAAGTAATTCAGAAACTATTTCATATGCTGATTTGCTAAAATACGCGATCTTCAAATGTAAATGTGATTTCATGTTAAATGAAAGAAGTATATCTTTATTGCTATAAAAGTTTGTTTTTAGATGAAAGCATGCAGTATTTTAGCAAGAACTATTAATAAAGTATAGATTATATGTACAGTGATTGTGTTTATTTTTCTTGAAATTATTCTGAAACTGGACCTTGGAAACTGGTCTTTTTGTACAAACCTTCTATGAGAGACCACCTGTCTAGTAAGACTGCATTTTGTTGGCAGACTGGGTGGTCTTTCATAACAGGTTTTACTGTACTGATATTTAACATATATTGTATTAGATTAACACTTCGAAGAAATTGCATTTGAAAATTACGAAACAAGTAATTAGACATCTTCTAGAATTCAGAATTTCTCAATACACTTTCCAACATCTCTGTAGTGCATGTGTGCAAAGGATGTAATTCTAGACCTTTTTCTTGAAAAATGAATCTTTGTATACCGTTCATCAATACAACAAAATTATAGGCACTTGTTGGCACAAGTGTTTGCTTCTAGGTTTAATACAAGGGAAATAACTCAGATGGCATGAGTTACATCTGTTCATTCGAAGTTTGAGTTGTTCCTCTCTGTCCTGTATTATAAATTATGATTGCATTTTGTTAGAATCAATTAACAACAGCTGTCCTTGTTTTGGAAGAATTGGCACATTTCCTATGTCTGTTGTTTAGATGTTAAAATGCTATTGATTAAAACTCAAGCACCTGCATGAATGACAAATATTGATAAAACTGCATCATGTTGTCTAAACAAACATGCAAAGAGCTTTTTCAGTTGTTTGATAAGCAAGAACGATATGGCAATCAGCTGATAGATGAAACTATTTGACCTTTGAAGAAATGGTTTCCTTTCTAGCCAACCCTTCTGATGATGACTCAAATGCTGTAATAAACGAATCCAATGCTTTAAACCAATGACCATAAAGCCTTAACCAAAATGCCTAAAAAACCAATGACTCCAATGACCCTAAAACCTTAACCAAAATGCCTAAAAAAACCAATGAATCCAATGCTTTAAACCAATGACCATAAAGCCTTAACCAAAATGCCTAAAAAACCAATGACTCCAATGACCCTAAAACCTTAACCAAAATGCCTAAAAAAAACAATGACTCCAATGCTTTAAACCAATGACAACCAATATTTCATTTCCTGTGTATACCATATATATAACTATGCACAGTACATATGAAATGTTATTTCCTGTGTGTGGTGTGTGTATGTATGTACCTTTGTGTGTATATATATAAAACTATGCACAGTACAAATCAATATCTCTCATTTTCTTTCTATAACAGATATACAGCTATGCACAGTCAAGTCCTAAATCTATCTTCTTATAATGCATCTGTGCCATATCTAAGTCAATACTATTCATTTTCATGTCAAGCATTAGTGAAGACCCTCAAGTGCTATTGCAATAATAATGGAAGATCTGGGTTTACAGTGCCTGGAGTTTGATAAACTTTGTACATGAGGATATATGGTTTACAGCTGGGGTCTCAAACACATGGCCCACAGGCCAGACATGGCCTGCCAATGATTAGCATCACATGGTGTCATAGTAAATAACAAAGGTGGTGTGGGCCTTGGGAACTCAAAAATGGCCTCATGCAGCCCTCACTGTGGTTTGAGACCCCTGGTTTTGAGCCAAGATGGGGATAAAGCCACCTACTAAAAACAGCGTTCACCCAGAAAAAGTATAGTCAATGTATACACACTGACCTCTATACCTCACCTTTTGTGGCACCTGGGACACAATAACAGTAAGATCTATCACAAAAGAAACACGACGTCTGCAATTCTTAAATACTAACATAATCAATCTATGCAACTTAAGGATATTTTTTTTTATTTCCAGTTTTTGTCCTCAAATTCTGAAATGTACACAATAGGCATAGATGCGATGTCATTCTTTCCAATCCGAACATTTAATAATCTAATTAGATTAACTCTTTCACTACTACTGACGTGTATATCCGCTGCCTAAATATGCCTAGCCTCACCAGTGACTGATAAATCCGCTTGTAAACAGAGCACTATTACTCCCGGTGATGGATATATCCGCTTGCCTTGTATGCTTCCTAAACCCTAGTGACGGATAGATCCACTCTGTATGTCATTGTTACAACCGGTCGTATTGGTCAATATATGGAAGTAAAAGTCTATTCAACCAATCAAATTAGAGTTAACAAATGATTGTTCTTACTAAATCCGGTTCCTGTTTTCAAATTTGTACCATGTTTGTTAATACATGCATTTTTAATTGACAGTAGAAACCATGGCGTTCTCTTACGATAGCGATTCAGATTCCGACTTTTCCGGTTTTTCTGAGAATGATATTGACCACCATGAATTAAGAAGTATTGGTAGTGATACTGATATATCTTCTTTATCAAGTCTGTCAGAAATTGAGACAGAAACTGATATGAAGACTACGAAGTGTGGATAAGAGAACCACGTGCGCCGAAAGTAACGGAATTTACAGAAAGCGTTGGCTCAACTTTCGTTTTAGATGAGGGGAAAAAAGAAATAGATTTTTTCTTTAAATAGATATCATGAGGAATTACTTAAGAAATAGTAGAACATAGTGACTAGGTAACAGTGTTAGTAATTAAATGTATATATTTGATAAATAACTTAGTATAAAAGACTCCCAGATAAATTTTAGTGTTTACAAACAGTTTTGTGTTATATTCCTGGATAAATTTTAGTGTTTTCAAGCAGTATTTTGTGTTATATTCCTGAATAAATGTTAGTGTTTACAAGCAGTGTTTTGTGTTATATTCCTGGATAAATGTTAGTGTTTTCAAGCAGTGTTTTGTGTTATATTCCTGGATAAATGTTAGTGTATAAAAACTGTTTTGTGTTATATTGCTGGATAAATGTTAGTGTTTTCAAGCAGTGTTTTATGTTAATTTTAGTGTTTACAAGCAGTGTTTTGTGTTATATTCCTGTATTTCAGCAGGATAAAATAATCAAACAGATATAAGGTAGTTATAGCTTTTATATATGCATGATTTTAGCCGATAATCAGTTTATTAGAGAGAAAATAACTAACACAATCCAACCATACATCAGCTAAAAAGTTATCATTTGGCTACAGCAGCATTTGGCTCTGGTAGTCAGCCCACAAATCAGCTGCAGTAGTGACCCCAGCAGCTAGGCATAGCAGTGAGCCACTACAGTAGCACTAGAAGTTAAAGAGTTAAACTTTACTTATGACTAAAGCATGACCAATACAATGTCTTTATGTTTAGACTTACATTCTACATATACTGACAAAATCTTGGCATGGTTCTGCCCATCCACCACAAGCCTATAGGTCATAATTGACCAGATGCAACTTTAGAATTTTGGTAAGGCTCAACACAAACAATAGCATGAACAAAAGCCTTTTACTGTCCCTCCACAACATGACAGTTCAATCACTATCCTTCCACAACACGACAGTTCATTCACTGTCCTTCCACAACATGACAGTTCATTCACTGTCCTTTCACAACATGACAGCTCTGATGCATTTTATTTTCAAACATTCCCAAATCTTTTGGAAATCACTTGGATTATATTCATTCTTCTTTAAAAAATTAATAAAATACTGAATACACGACTTACTTGAACACAGATTGTGTCTGCATAAAAATTGTTTGAATAAATGATAATAATAACATATGGATGAGATTAGAGGTCTTGCGGATTGCAAGATAAGTAAAGAAACAGGTAGGTGTTGATACGAGTTTAATAGTCCAGATCAAATTCAGACAAATTAAAAGACCAGATAAGGGTTCAGACTAGTGTTCATAAGTGTCAAATAAGTGTTCATAATATACTAAATAAAATAAGTGTTCATGTGAGTTCATATACCAGAAAAATGTCCAGATGAGTTGAAAGAGCAAATAAATCATCATACAAGGTAAAAGACCAGATAAATGTTCAAACAAGTTAATACCAGATGTCTCTATACAAGCTAAAAGACCAGATAAATGTTCACAAGTTAATACATGTACCAGATATACAAGCTAAAAGACCAGATAAATTTTCACACAAGTTAATACCAGATATGCCTCTATACAAGCTAAAAGACCAGATAAATTTTCACACAAGTTAATACCAGATGTCTCTATACAAGCTAAAAGACCAGATAAATTGTCACACAAGTTAATACCAGATATGTCTATATACAAGCTAAAAGACCAGATGAATGTTCACAAGTTAATACCAAATGTTTCTATAAAAGATAAAAGACCAGATAAATGTTTAGATGACTTAAAAGTAATGATAAGTCATGTACAAAGAGTCAACAATGTTTTGAAGTGCCAAATTTTAAAAGCGACCATAATAATCTAGCAATTAGGGTCAGAGATGTGCATTTAGAAAAAAGGCCTCTAAACCTGATTTTTTGCGTTAAATGAACCGCTCTACTCTGATGTTCATCAAATGATAGCAAAGATACCGCTTTTGCAATCATACAATACACATTAAAATACAAAATACACAGACCCAGATCTCCTGTTACATAAAGTACTGGCAGATATGGGTCTATCTGTTCACATTTGGCTGAGCATTACCAACTGTCAAATACAAATTTACTTAACATACCTTTTACATACAGCATGGCAGCAGATGAGTAACTTACACCCACTTCATTTTCAGCAACACATTCATATTTCCCGATGTCAGATTCCTGGCTCCTCTCAATAATCAAGGACCCTAAAATGAAGAGACAGTGTTTGTAAATTTACCTGATCATCAATACAGAAAATTGCAGTTACCTCCCTTTAATAACATACATTGTGCACTAAAAGTGGCAAGTCATTCTTGATCTTGTGTAC
Organism: Unio delphinus; assembly: GCA_029339505.1. Taxonomy (NCBI): domain Eukaryota; kingdom Metazoa; phylum Mollusca; class Bivalvia; order Unionida; family Unionidae; genus Unio; species Unio delphinus. The sequence continues at coordinate 1,757,928 of JAQISU010000110.1, forward strand.
GCAATTTTACCTTTTCATTTGAAATTATTTACAAATATTTCTCAAACTCAGACAAAAGTATTATTCTTTCCCATATAACAAAGCTAATTTGGAATAAGCAAAGCATTAGAAATGCACAGATGGCCAACTTCATGTGATGTCAATGGCGCTTGTACTGAATTGAACCATTGCTCAAAATAGACCATGAAATCACCATATTGTTTTTGGACAAAGCACCAAGAGATGCTTGGAAACACATAATTCAAGACAAACAGGCAAAAAATAAAGTTTTGCTTTTGCTCTTCCCTCACTGGGAATGTGATGTTTTAGTATATTTGATATATTCTTCTATAATATACGAGTGTATACAGCAACAATTTTGTACATTTTACTTCTTTGTCTTCCTTTTGTATTGTTTTCAAATCTATGCTGAGTACAGCTGTTGTATGTATATATTAAAGGTCTGTGTGTGTATGTGTGTGTTTGTGTCCCAAATGAATGTTTTGAAACCAGTAATATTCATTTATAAATACTTTGTTTCCTTTTCTGATAGTTTTTGTGTGTAAAATGTTTATCATTTTAGGGGTGGCTGTCGTTATAAGGGACAGCAGTTTTTGTATTGCCGTGTCCATCAATACACGCATACAATTATACTTTCCAACAAAATATAATTGAATAAATTTTTTAATTAAAGAAATGTTATGCATGAAGGATAACTCTAATGAACTTAATGCATTAAGTTCTAAACTGTCATTCAAAGTTATGATTTGTTTTTAAAACAAACAATGAAATAAAAACATATAAATTTTCTCATCTTTTGTTCTTAACTTTGTTACAGATTAAAACATCAGAATAAGAAAAGGTTAATAAAATCAGGAATGCATAACACAAAATAAAATATTGAAAGATTTCTAGATTCGACATGCATACAATCACATTGACTATGCAGAGTGTAATTTTATTCGCTAAATAAAATATAAGAAATAGTCACAATCTACATTCATCCCTCTCTATTTTTATGATAAAAAATAATCACATCTAAGAATACGTCACTGACATTATTTAATTGCAAAGTGCAGGGGGACTGGCAGGTTCTTGAAATTTTCATCTCAAAATATTCATCGGTGGTGGATTAAAAAGAATTTGTGCATTATACTATTCAAAAAAATTTACCAAATTTGATTATATGGTTTATACGGTCTGCAGGCTTTAGCACCACTGTAACTAAATATTAGAATGCAAATCTGTATTCAGATGAACAAATGTAATAACTGATACGTGGTTTTCAATAAGAACAATAATAAGAATAATAACAGAAAATATGTCTGAATGCCCATTACACCAGTTTGCCTTGTCTGAATGGCTATTTTTAGAAACTGATATCACTGCTTGTGTTGTTTCACAGAGGTAAGAAGCGCCATAGATAACACTGCACATGTCAATACTGAGTTGAGTTGCAACGCAGTAATGGAGGGGAGCTTATTTTTAGTCTTAACAAAGGAAACCATACTATACTGAACTGTATGCACCTATAATTTTTCTTTCATAATGTCCATTTTTGTAATTAAAATAAAATATTTCATAGTTTGCTATTAACTGTTTTGAAACTAGTTGCCCTGTACTGGGTTATTAAAGAGTTTAATAACAGTCAAACTGATTGAGGACACTCTTAACTGGTCAGATTTCTCAAATATAATCTGGTTGATAACAATATTTCAAAGTTAACACTACTAAAAATATACGTACATGTATTGCTACTTGTATTATCACTGAAGACTGCTTCAAGTTTATTCTATCAAATACTGTCAATCAAAATAAATAATTTTGTAAATAAACTAGATTTTAGCCTAGAGCATGGGCAAATTACAATTGTAAGATATATATATATATATATATATATATATATATATATATATATACAAAAACAACAATGCCTACTTGTAACAAATATATATACTAATATACTAAGATCACTAAACTTTGAGAAATTTCAATAAGCAATGACAATGAAAGAAAAAAACAGAATCAGTTGTCTGGAATACAAGTAAGGTCTTCAAATGATTAACATATCTTTTTCGAGTTGGTTGGTTCTCTAGTTCCTTAAGTTTTTAAGGGCACCTGCAACACATTATTGGCTATATCATGTACAGGAAATGGGAGCTATATTCTTTTCTTTTCCCAAGGACAAGTCCAGGCAGCTGACCCGGCTGTCTTGGGCTGGTTATCATACCCATAATTCCCTATGATCAGGAATTTTATGCCCTACCAAATGATCTATTGCAGCTCCCATGTAAAAATTGTGCATTGTCCACAAAATATTCTATGTCCACAAATTTACTCCAGTGACAAAAATCACTAATATTTAGAAAGACAAAACATGGCATTTTTTTTTAATCCTAAGGACACTGAAAACATCTGAGTAACTGTTTTATTAAAATCTTCTACACCTTGGAATAGCAACAGTTTGATGGAAAACAAAGTCCAAACAACAAACCACTAGCAGACTAATGTAATGGATACTTGGATAATACATAACATATTACAGGCTTGACATACGGAAAACTCATTCATACATGCTTCTATTCAGGTTTGGAACTCGAAGATTCAATAAAAGGTGAAAGCAACTTTTATATCTCTAAAAGTAGAACAATCTAAAACAACTTAAGTGCCTAACCAATTTTTCATTGATAACATGAAATTATCCATTCTGCATACTAGAAACAACTGTAGTAATTTACATAATGATTTATAGTTGAATCATTTGAGAGAGATCTCACCATTTTCATTTATGACTAACTTCAAAATTTTCAAAATGGCTGCCCTGGTGGCCATACTGGACATCGCATCATCACCATTTTCATTTAGGACCAACTAAACCATGGGATGAATGTAAGTGTAAATTTCAAGGCCATTCTCAAAGTAGTTTATGAATAGAAATAACAAGATTTTCAAAATGGCTGCCCTGGTGGCCATGCTGGACATTGCATCATGACCATTTTCATTTAGGACCAAGTGGATATCATTAGGTTTTTTTTTACAGTGAATATGCCATACAGGTATGACCATCCTTTCAGCAGAAATAGCAATAATATGGTCACTGTGGTGTCTATTGTCAGATTGGCACCATGTTTTGAGGAACAAATAAGTCATGGGATGAAAATATATCTAGAGTTTCTTGGAAATCCTCCAAATAATTAGGACATGTAGCAGTTTGTTTGATTAGGATTCTTAACATAGCTTTAACAATGTTTTAGTCATATCATTACGATGTCTGCAGTGAAGCAACTCTAACCACTAGGCAACTGGAGCAGTTAGGACATGTAGCAGTAAGAATCTTGTGTGATGGATGGAGGGTTGACAGACAAAGAATGGATAACTATCAAATAAGCTCTTATTGTCAATGTCCAATACAGATGGATGAATGAATTTGGAAAATTTTCCCTTACTAACAACAAAATAGTTTTATCTATATACTGGCAATTAGTGAATAACAATTCTGATTAAAATATATTCTATGTGTATTTCATTTGCCAAATAGTACCTCCTTCCAAAATACTAATCCTGGGATCTGACAAGTCAACAGGAATGTATTCTTTCAGCCAATATATATTGGGTGGATTTGGTAGCCCCACAGCATTAGCTTCGCAAATTAAAGTGGCAGTGTGATCTTTTTCAATAGATTTCAGAACAGGATGCTGTTTAATCAATGGATACCCTGGTGGTATATCTGAAAGAAGAAATAAACTAGTTAACTTGATGTAAACCATTTTTATACATGAAAGTAAAAAATACATTTCTGAAATATGAAATTTTCTGGGCTATCTTCAGCATGTAGCATATTATGTTATTTACCAACTTCACATACTTGTAATATACATTGGAAACCAATTTATTACTGCATATTCTAAAGTGACCAAAAGTTGTTTATTGTACCATAAAAGTTTCCTTTTGTTGGAAATAAATGTATGCTTATAGTCACAACCAATGGCGGCATAATCTGGCAGTCAAATTACTTTTTAATTTGTTCACATCTTTTCATTTCCCTATGAATAGCCTCATCCCCTGGGTAGCCTCAGCAAGATGATAGCTGTCTCCAGCTGACCAAAATCTAGGCCAGTTTAAGTACATGTAGATGCAACATGTAAACAACTATAGGCACATCCTGATGGCTTCAATATATTAGCTAATTGCTTAGTGACATGTTTGTTGACAATGGGATATAAACCAAATGAGGACTACCAGTTTTTATGTATGTGTCATTATCTTAAGCTAATTTGGTGGTTCTAACACATTCAATCTTTAACATGGTCAGGTTCTATGGACTCTAACCACCATGCTATGGTGGGGATACACTGAACACACATTGGAATATAATATTTAAAGTCTGTTTGATGTACAAAGATTTAAACACACACATATTTTGTTCACCCGTGTCTGAACACATTAACCCCTAGAGACGAGTTTACGGGGTATGAGTTGATAGCCTACTTCCAAGGTCTGAAGCATCAAGGTCATACATGATACACTAACGTGAGTGGTATTATAGAAAGATAGACAGATTTAGCTCTACTTCAAGACCATATTAAACTGTTCTTTAATTACAGGTTCAAAACCTTTTGTAAGTATGTGGAACAAGCAAACATAAAATAGGACATGCTATTGCCTAGATCGGGATATTCTATGGGTTTTTTAAATACGATGACTTCACAAAGAATTACACAGCAGTCACTGATGGTCACTCCAATGTTCATAGATGACCGTGACATTATAAACAGGGCCCCCCTCCCCAACCAACAATAGTCAGGTTTGACTGTAATGACAACATCTGCATCATAGTATAAATATAAAGGTAATTAGAAAATATTATAAAATGTTAATTATGAGATTTTCAAAATAAAACAGCTATTTGTATGGATCAAATACACATTTCCTGAAAGTCTATGCCATTAAACTGGTTTTTTATATTGTGTAAGATCATGGATTATTTTATGCTATTCATATATGTTATTCATACTGGTATTATATGATTTTTTTTTTGTTACATGCAAGCTGCTCCTTCTGGAAACAAGTAATTTTATTATCACCGATCACCAATAATATCAATCTATGTCAATAACAACTTTTAATAACTCATCATACTAACAGCATATAAAGTTAAGATCATATTATATGGTACAATGTTAAATTGTAAAATACCACGTTCATTTGTAACTTACCTGTACTTTGTAAACATGTTACCATATTTGTTTTCTTCTTCAAAAACACATACATGTACTGAAGTTAGTTTAAAATTCAATAATGAAAAAAATGATCTGAAAGTGATACTGATTTGCACAACTTGGCAGTCATTTTCACTATAATGGTTGTAGAAGGAAATTATAATTTCAAATTCACTGATATTAAGATGTTAAAGTTAAAAATATTACTACTGTATATCACACAATGTAATGGCATAATACTGTATGTACTCGCTTACAAGTCAAGTAAAACTGCAAACAACAAAGGCCCTGCAATGTGGTAGCATAATGCAAATGCAAATCCAGGTGTGTTGTTTGTTCTACTGTTGACTCCTTGCAAACAGCACAGACATGCGGATCCAATATATGACAGCAGACCTGGGTCTGTGCAGTTTGCAGTATAAGTAACTTATATGCAAGTATATAAGGCAATTGAAACTTCACTGGTTTCAAGAAAAGATCAAAAGGAGATGGACACTTGAAATGCATGCTGTTTCTAATTTTAGATACAACTAGATAAACAGATAAATAGGTACAAAAATGGTCACATGCTAATTCAATACAGGATTTTTTCATCAAATTGCATGAAGAAAAACAACTTTTCAAAATATGTATTTACTTTCTTGATTTTGAAATCAGTGAAAGTTTTCTCATTCATGTAATGAAGAAAAAACAATGACCAATTTCTCCACATGCCACATTAACTGGCCGTCATATTCTGGTCTTTTTTTATATTAATTTTTGTTGTTGTTGATATTATCTAATATTCAATACAACCTAATTTTTCCCACCATAATATTAAAATTTAAATATATTAAGACAGGAGACTAAACTGTTATTTTGATAATTATATGTTACATAGGGAGAAAATTTCAAGAATGGGAATAAAGTATATTTTGGTCAGTGCCTGTAGACTAAAGCAAAAAAATATCAAAAATATTTTAAAATATAATTGAAAAAATATCTGGCTTAAAAAAGGAATTAAAACAGACTTGAAAATCAAACAAATTTCATTAAATGAAGCTTGAAGGAAGATGTATTCTTCAAAAAACCTGCAAATAAACAAGAAGTTAAAAACGAAAGGTTAGGTGGATCAGGGAAGGGTCATTAAAGAAGCATAACTGGGGAAATAGGAAACTACTACAGGAATGGAGGTAGGAGGGAAGTATGAACAGCTTACTGGTTAACACCTGTTCAGGCATATTCAATTCATACCTGCACAGGTAGGAAGGAACAGCAAGGAATACACTAACTGATACGACACGGCTAGATCACCCTTCCATTTATTTAGTAATATTTACCTTCATAAACTAATTTCCAGTCTTTATTTTTTCCACCTGAAATACCATGCAGATGTTAGAAAACTCAAAACTGTGAGGCAATTTCATGTCAGTTAATCATTAATCCAGCATGCACGTGGGAATTAACTTGAGCATTATCTTAGTTATGAAGAACTGTAACCAGTGAGCATGTTTCACATCTGTTTTCTATAATAATAACATGCAAACCATCCTATTTTGTCTTTGACTATACAGAATAGACAAGATAAGCAGAGAAAATTTAGCATTAAGATCATCAATTTTCAGATACAGCAAAATTAATAAGGAAAGTTGTTAATACTTGCAATCAAAGGGATGCAACTCAAAATATTATTTGTTGTAAACTGACACATATTGTCTCCCTTGGATTATTTTGTACAAGGAATGTGACTATTGAAAATGAGACTCCCAATAACTGAATACTTAAGACGTGTGAGCCTGATTGGGTTGCCTTAGTGTCTTGTATTACAGTAACACATGGAAGATTATATTGTATCAAAGCATGTAAAGTACCTCGCCCAAGAAAAATTCACTGCAGCAGATTCAGGCCCATGCATTCATGGGAGTCTAACCTGCACCAGGAGTCAAATGCTAGACTGGATACCAACTTATGCAGGAATAAAACAACTTATAAAACATGTTTAAAAAGACTGTACTAAAATCTTCTGACTGCTACATGACAATTGTGTCTATCTTTAGAAACAGATATTTCTCTATGGTCCTATTAGTCCACATTACGAAGCAGTTACAGATATTTCTCTATGGTCGTATTAGTCCACAGTAAGAAGCAGTTACAGATATTTCTCTATGGTCATATTGGTCTACACCACGAAGCAGTTACAGATATTTATATGACATAGTTATTATGCTGATTGCACCATACAAGTAAAATTTATACATAAGATAAAACTAGTTATTTTCTGGCCATCCGATTATCTGTTATCACAAACTAGTTTTGCCTGACTCTGTATTACTAGAGTTTGAAATACCAGAATTACTTTAGGACCATCCAAAGGACAAGTTTTGAGTCGAGTCACATTAACCAGTTTTACAAAAGCCGAGTCTGAAAAACGGCTGGATATCCAAACGTATCGTGGTGCTTCAGAGCCAACTATTTCTCTTTTAACATTGTAAAAAGAAATTTAAATTTTCAATAATTGCATTTTAACAATATAACAATGTTTTTACTCGGATGAAATCCCCTTATTAGCTAAATGGGCATTCAGTTTAGGTCTCAATCAGCAAGAAGCTAATATGCTCTTTTGATTGGGGCAACAATCTCCCATCAGACTGTGGCAGATGATAGGAATTTCTACAGGCAGTGGGGGTATGCAGTATGACAGTTTATAATGATGTCTAGCACTGAAGTATCATTCTGCAGACATGTAGCATGATGTCCTTCCTACCAGTCACATTATCTTGACACCAGGCTGACCAGTCCTAACACTAACCTTAATGCTGCCTATCAAGGCAACTGTTAGTACCATTGTACAAGTATTTGGTATGACTTTGTGGGGGCTTGAACCCATAACCTATCACATTGAAGGCAGACACTTTAACCACTAAGCCACTGGAGCAGTCTTTGACAAAGCAGAGAAATGGAATCGTAATTCCCATTAAATCAGTGACAGCCAGTGTTGACAGACAAGGCATGAAGTTCACTTGGTCTCCTTGCAGACACTAGGTTAAGTAAATACAGTCTTAAGTGTAAAGTCCTGAAAGGGGGCCTCACTCGATGGATCATATGGGGTTTTGGTAAAGGACCATAAAATGCAAAAAAGAGCGGGAGACAGGTTCTGCAGCTCAAAATACTTAATAAGACCAGCAATATTAAACTGAATCTATTGCTATGCCACAAGTGAATTCAATTGTTTTGGTAAGGGCAGCTCAACAGCCCTTGATAGAACCAAAAGGAAATCAACAACAGATATTACAGTGGGACAGCTAGGATCAACAGGTTTCCTGCTACACCAATCACAGAAGATTCTCCATCTGGCATCATAGACCTTGCATGTAAAAACCCTCCTTGTTCTCCCAATGAGTGTTAAGGTGAAGAATATGTAGACTGTTGTGGAGGAGGAACAGGTCTAGAAGATTGCTGGGGAGGTGAGAATGATCTGAGCAGCAGACGTTTTTTTGCAGAATTTGCGGTAACAGTCCAAAAAATATGTGAAAGCTTATGCAAATTGCTGATCCCACTGGAGTCTGAAGATGTTCACTGCCCCCACTCTCTACTTAAGGACTGGAGAAATGTAAAATGGAAATCAATTGTTGAACCTTGATGCAAACAGCTTCACCAGAGGTCTACTCCAGTGTGAAAATGAACTCTGTTAATAAGTGGTGAAGAGACCCTTTCATGAGGATAGCTCAGATGGGAGACTGGTTGTTCAGGAACTCTCAACTGCCCCTTTCTGCAAAAGGGTGTGCATGTTGTACTTCATTTTCACCAGATTGGACTGGTGAGAAAAAAATATGTGGGTCATCCACAGAGATCGTTATTGGTAACACTTGCTCATGATGTAAAGTTCCCACCCATCATCTATGATGCTTGAACAAACCTCTTGAAACCTAGGTGAGCATTTACAGCAATGTTTGACCCACATCAGCAATAAATTCAACAATGGACTGAAAAAGTCACACAAACAATTTGTAATTGGAAACCTGTTGGCATCTAAATTGGATACAAGTAAGAGAATGCTGTATCATGGTGTCACCTGAGGTGTAAGCAAGCTCTATAGGTGTGCATTAATAGTCTGCATAGGAATGCAGGTGTGCAATATTAGTCTGCATAGGAATGCAGGTGTGCAATATTGTTATGGTGAGTTTAACACCATTTTTCAATGAAAGGTGGGCTATACATGTCATCAAGTATAAATGGTGAAGGAAGAACCCTGGAAAGCCTAGGTAAAAACCACTGATCCACATGAAGCTACTCGCAAGCTTTCTCATATATCCACATGGGCCAAGTCCAAGACTCAAACCTCCAAAGACAATAGATTGATGTGCAATAGTAGTCCAAGTGGGTGTGTTGGTATGCAATAGTAGTCCAAGTGGGCATGGTGGTATCCAATAGTTTTCCAAGTGGGTGTGTTGATATGAAATAGTAGTCCAAGTGAGTGTGTTGGTATGCAACAGTAGTCCAAGTGGGTGTGTTGGACTGCAATAGTTTTCCAAGTGGTTTGTACTGGTATGCAATAATAGTCCAAGTGAGTGTCTTTGTATGCAATAGTAGTCCAAGTGAGAGTGTTGGTATGCAATAGTAGTTCATGTGGGTGTATTGGTAGGCAATGGTTGTCCAAGTTGTTGTCCTGGTATGTAATAGTAGTCCAAGTTAAACAACTTATTTTATTTTGTGACTGGACCAACATTTGAATATTTCAACAGACTTAAGCTTTAGGAAATCCCTGTTTTGTTTGTTCACCAAGAAAATATATAAAATTTATTTAGTTATATATTCAGCCAAAGGGTCATACTTACCAGTTGTTGTTGTTGGGTTTAATGCCATTTTTCAGCACAAGATAGACTATATATGGTGGTCATAGGGGCAGTATTAATGGTGGAGGAAGAACCCAGGAAAACCCCATAAAGAACCACTGACCCACGAGAAGCTACTGGCAAGCTTTCTCACATACCCACATTGTTCGAATCCGAGACTCAAACCCACGCAGATAGAGGTGAGATGGCACTGACCCATAACAGAGAGCTCTTTAGACCACTCAACCACTCAGAGCACGCCATATTTACCAATAATTATATTTCTATATACTTATTCTCAGAGCTAGTTCAATGAGATCATAATCAAAACCAAAAGGAAAATACGTTTCAATCCTTGCAACTTCAGAAATGCTGCATAAAAATAAATATTCATGCAAGCAAATTCAAGAATGATTCTCAGCTAGATAAGTAAAGATCTTAGCTTTGCAAGAAGATTTGTGGGATGGATTTAAAGAAATCTCTGGGATCTTGAACGGGACATCACAAACAAGCTTCCACATTGATCTATTGGAATTCTTGAATTTGGCTTTCTATTCTCTATTATTTCTTGAATTTGCAAGTAGAGAGACTGGTTGCCATGGAGACATGATCTTGCTTAAGAGGATAAAAATCAATAATTACATATAGAGGTGACAGAGTAATTGGATAAAATGCTAGACTGATGCTTCATTGGTACTCAACAAATAAAATTTAAATGAAATTTGTACCCATAAAAATATCTGAAACTATAATTACATTATTTCACATTTAAATAATGACATCAAGAGGCAATTGTGTGCCTGAATAACTCGCAAACATCAATGTGTCATCCAAAACATGTTTTCCTTCATAGAAAACCTCCTATTTAAAAATCACAGTAAGACGCGAATAATATATAAACATTATACAGCTATCGATCTTTTATTCCATTCCATGAGCAATGTTAATTTACTGGAAATCATTTATTATATATTTCATAATGAGATACTAAAAGATATCAGAAAAATGACATCACCAGAATAGCAATACCACTTTATTGCCATAGTGGCAATATTTCCTTTGGGATTACATTTTTTTTCCATTAGAAAGTATATCTGTCATTATGTGTGTTCTTCAAACCTGTATTTGCATATTTGTGTGTATTTCATTTTTCTTCAACTTTTCTTTCTCTCTCCTGTAGACCTTCTAGTATACATCTTAATCAATGAAAAGGCACTATCATGAATGCATAAAAATAAACCGAAACAAATTAAAGGCAGGCTTAAAGTTTCAACATTTTTAGGAATTAGTCTTCCCAATGAAACATGCAAATTGTCTGCTAGCTTACATAACCTCTTGCGATTTGATATTGTAACAGTGATTTCTGATGAAAACTGTTAATGCAACACAAACACGGTCAATCTTGTTGGGGTCATCCAGACAGGTAACCATTAACTTGTACATGTGGACTAAGCCAGCAATAAATCACTAGTCTGTTTGGGGGCATCATGGTTTTTTAATAAGAATCTGCTGGAATAATGGTCAGATAGGTGATGTTAACTTGTGGTTAAGTAGAGAAAAATGTCACACAGAGAAAATCCCGAGACAATCTTGAGCTATTTGAAATAAGTGTCATAGACTGCACTTTTCCAGAAAAATATGTTAATAAATGAAGAGTGGAGGAAATTATTCTGACTTCAATAGGCATGTTGAATTGTTGGTGGTTAGATAAAATTAATCCCGATTAGCTAAGCAAAATGATGGTTGCATCTAACCCCCATGAAATTTAATGTTTAAGTAATTTCCCTTGCAAAATTGGTCAAAGTTTCTGCTAAAGGTAAAAAGTTGACTATGGAAATAACAAGTATCTCTTGTTATAACTGTCGAAGGTACAAGTGTATATAACAGGGGTCTCAAACTCGAACCAAACTGAGGACCCCATAAGGGCATTTTTGATGGCCCAAGGGCTGCACTACCACTCACTCATGACACCTTGTGAGGCCAATCATTTTGCAAGCCACAGGATCCAGCTTGGCAGGCAGCATGCAGCCCACAGGCCCCATAGAGACCCCTGGTCTAGAAGATGAGGGATATCTGACTTAAAAGGAGAGATTCTGCTTCATAGAAAATGAAATGATTTGTGGAAAGCACAAGGTCTGTCTCAATTGCATATATGTTCATTTATACAATTTTGTAATTATTTGTTTCTTTAAATCATGTCAATTTTCCTTGAGCTCAGAAATTATTTGCATTCATTTCTCTTGATAATTATGACTTGTAATGTTTGTCCATAGTGTCAATCAAATGCTTGCCCATATAAAGTACCCAGTCAAATGACCACAAGTAATGGTACAGATCCAAAAATATGCACACATGAAAACAAATACAGAAATGTTAGTCGACAGTAAAATTAATGAAATTCCATCTACCATAAATGCAAATATGGACAATGCTATCAATCACTGATATCAACTATCATAAGACAGAAATAAAGATCAAAGCCCTTAATCAATGAATATTAATCTAGGCAATCTGTAGTGAGTTGGTTTCAAGAACTTCAGAACATAAATTTTAAAATTTTAATGTGTCTGTTGACAGAAAACATTAAGGATGTTATATACACTTCAATATGAATAAGTCCTTCATAGAAAAAAAATTAAAACATAACTAAAAGTATGCCTCAATAAGAAATAACTTCTACATTAAGATTATACATGTAAATATTTGAAATACCAAAGTAACCGTCTGAGAAATGTATAATTTCATAAAGGAAGCCCAAAGCGAGACAGATAATAATGTGATTAGACTTTCACCATGTTAGCATGTCAGAGTGTATTCTATTTGTCTTGCTTTAGACGAGTCATAAAAGTACAAGATGTCTGCAGAAAGGATGTAACCAATGAGACAGATTATGAAAATACAACATTGTAACTTATTACTGGGTAGGGCTACTTGACACCGACGTTTTAGGTACCAAGATCCTGATTTATAGGAGACGGAACTAGGAAAAGCACATGAACTTGATTATTTCAAGATGGTACAAAAAGGCTTCAGCTGAGGAAGATGAAAAATGATGAATGTGGGTAAGACAACGAGACAAAGCTAAACAATGGACTGGGAAAGTTGAGATTAAAACAAAATTCTAAAACTGAAGGTAATAAGATCCCAGGTTTCCATCCTTTCCTACGAGGTAGTAGACAGCAGAATTTACCACCAAATCTGCGAGTTTTCTATGTTAAGTTTTGGAGATTTGTTCCTAAATATATGGTGAAATGTTAACTGTCCTTTTGACTGTTGACTTCATATTGAACAACACTAGCCACATTATGAATGTAAATGTTATCACTAATGATGAGAGAGCATGAAAAAAAGTGTATTCTTCTTACTCAATCCTCTATATATCTTGTCTGATTTACTGTCCATAACTTTTGCAAATAAATACTGTTAAGATCAAATCCTGTGCCCAGCCAATTTCCTCATGATGACATGTTATTTAAATCTACCTTACTTCACAGCTAAACTGGTTTTATGAATAAAAAGACATTTCTTTGCTGCAGATCTCAATCTAAATATTGATTGCTTAATACCATCAACAGAACAAGGTAGACCCTGATCTGTGAACACATTATTATACATGACATACTGGGTCTATGTTGTTGGTTATAGTGAATCATCTACATATAAATATGGTATTTACTGTAATTTAATTGGTCAATAAAGTTACTCGATAACAACAGATCCAGTCTGCTGTTTTGGACTGCAATTTTATTGCTTTTTTAGTTACATGATCAAGTTTGTTGTTTTTGTACTAGTTTGACTGCTTTGCAGTCATGTGATCATAGCATAGACAAAGTCCGTTGCTTTTGTGCTTCAGTTTGACTACAATTTGATTGCTTTAAAGTTACATGATTAAAGCACAGATTTGGACAGTTTTTTTTGCACTGCAGATTGATTCTTTACAGAATACATGATCCAGTCTGTTGATTTGTACTGCAGTCTAATATCGCTTCTTAGTCACATAATCCAGTCTGTTGATTTTGTACTGCCGTTTGACTGCTTTGCAGAGTCACATGATCTAGTCTGTTGATTCCGTACGGCAGTGTGATTTCTTAATAGTCACATGATCCAATCAGCTGACTTTGTAGTGCAGTTTGACTGCTTTAGAGTCACATAATCTAGTCTACTGATTATGCATTGCAATCTTAATGCATCTTAGTCACATGATCCAGTCAGCTGATTTTGTACTGCAGCCTGATTGCTTCCTAGAGTCACATGATCCAGTCGGTTGATTTTGTATAAAAGTTTGATTGCTTTCTAAGAGTCATATAATGATAGTAAAGATGAAATATTCTGGACATTTTAGTTGCACTACAAAATACAGCGGGAAAAACCTAATTTTTTGGACCCGTCTTTTTATCCCACCAAAATTTGTCCATGGTTGGAATCCAATTTTGTATTCAGATATTAGACTTTATGGTCTTAGATCTAAGGCAGACCGGTCTGAAGTGCACACAAATAGGTGAACCTGTGCAAAAAGTAGGATAAGGTGGATATTTTAAATAAAGAGTCTTCTCCATGCGAAAATTATGGGTCTGTTAAACAAACAAAAAAAAAACAACTCTCAACTTTTCACCTTCTGCTCATGCGCCAGCAAACTAACCATTGGAAAACATTTTTTTTAGCACAACCAGACATTGGGCTAATGGAAAATTGCTTGGAAGTCAATGTATTTGGATGTACATGTATTCAGAAATAGTCCCCAAAATGAGTTTCCTACTCGCATTTCATGCAAAAAAACAGCCAAAACCTCCAGGGATTAATGTGTTAATACAATGTGTACTCTATGACCTAGCTATCAACATAACATTTAACACCCACCACTATCCTCATTTTCTAGAACTGAAATTGTGGGAAGTTCAGCAGCAATTAACAAAGTGGCTTAATCCAATCAAAATCACCATTTAATCCCAAGTTCCTGGAACATCTCTCATCTGATGATAACTATTTCCAATACAAGGTTAAAGAGTCAAAATGTTCCATAACCTAATGGACTAGTTGTAACCAAGGTCAAAATCATGGTGATGAATCAGGGCTTGAAATTAATGGTAGCCTGCTATCCTAAAGCTAGTAAATGTCATGTTTGATTAGTCATAATTGTAATCACCATTGTGACTGGTCAGTGTTTACTGATGCTATCATATGGGCTTTTCAAAAAATCTGAATAACTGGTATGCTCTTTCACTTAATCATGTAAATCTCCCAAGATTCAATTCATCCCCTAGAGGTTAGAATGAATGAGGAGTTTATAAATCTCATTTCAATATGAAACTGTGAAAATCTGGAAGCATTTTATAAGATTTGCATGGTAAAGTTGTGTGTTTAATGATTGTTAGTCCGAGTTTCCTGACCTTTTCGACTCCATTTAAAATATTTTTACATTTATGTTGGGGTGTAGGTCAGAATGCATTGTCGTTTGAATTCACCGAAGAAAAAACACAATATGTCGCCAAAGGGTAACTCCTCATTACCACTTGTACTAGCAAACTTCAACGACTTAACAGTCCAACCCGCAAGAAGATTTACCATGTTAGATATTGCAATTATAAATTTGTTAAGTCTTTAATCAATTGACAGATTTTTTTTAACAAACATAAAAAGGCACATAACTTTCAACATACATGTATTTATTCTAAGAATAACAACCACAAACCTGTTGCCATTGAAGAAACATGCAAAATGCTAAATTCATCATACAGAGTTATTGACAATGCGGTAGTCACCTTGTACCTATGAAAACAGCATTAACATATTCTATGCCCAATCACTTTGTGAGTGAAAGATATAACGTTATCCTTAAATTTCTGCGAAAATAAATCGTCTTCCCATCCATTTCAAACATTTAGGTTTTTAAATAAAATCACTAAAATTTGATAGGCCCTATGCTGAAGGTTTTGTGAATAAAACAAAATGGACTGACCAACATATTTTTCAGAATATCTCAAATGGGGGTTAAAAAAAGGGTCCACCTAAATTTGGACTAAAAGACTGCAAACACAACTTATGAACTTGTTAAACCACCAACATACTAAGAAAGTCATCTAAAACCCATTTTGCAACCAATCTGTCTTTCAAGGAATTGCATCTGACACAAATTTTCTTCAAAGGTTTACATATGTTGTCAAAACCTGCACAATTTATATAGTTCTATAATTTGAGAACTCCTCACTCTGCTTTCACTGTACAAGTAGCACAATGGGTGGGTATTGCTTTAAATCATCTGTCTGTGGAGTTGCAATACATAAGGACCTGCATGAATCTGAATGAGATCTTTATTGTTCTCTCAGTCTCTTATCAAGGCTTTATTTCTTGTGAAGATGCAATAAAAAAACATTTGTTTTTATTGTGAATAATTTTTAGTAACCTTGGAGATTTTCTAAAGCAAGAGCTATTTTTCTAGATTATGAATAATTATGATATTTCAGAAATAAAAGTTTTGTTAACTAACCGATAAACATGTCTGACATTGTTTTGCTGGAAGGACTAGCATTGAATCAGCAGGACTAATCCATTTATCAATTTACGTGTCCTTCTAGCTACAAGGAGCTTTGTGTTAAATTCTGGGCTTGTGAATGTTTAGTGTGATATGGTACATTTGGGAAGAATCTTGCAGGGTGAAAGAGAATTTTCTTAGCTCTGACATGTTGGTCCTAATGCACCAGCAAAGAGTTGAGTGATTATACAATATTTTTCCCTTTGATATCTTTTGACTCCAAAATCATACTTTTTCCTCACCATTAGCTCAAGTCAGAAACAAACTCGGGGCCAGGCATGTTTTGTAAAACTAATGTTATAGTGCATAAGCCATTTGTTTCTATCAGTCACAGTGACCTTAACCTTTGACCTTTTGAGCCCAAAAACTGAGTTAATGCTTGTTCCCAATTAAAAGGCCTCCAAAAAGATTAATAACTTCTTTCAGTCCCAATTACTTTGACCTTTGACCTTGAAATTGATATGGCTTCTTTAACCAACGTGAAAGCTTTCTAGAAAGCTAAGAAACTGTGGATGGCAAAGAGCTCAAGCTACTGTGCAGAAATAATGTTTTATATAGTCACCTTGGCCATTAAGCTTTTGAGCCCATAGTGAAATAGGATTTCTCCTATCCACAGATGCAAGTCATCCACAATGTTTGGTAAGTGACAACGATAAATAACCAAAGGTATCATGACGAAATAAAATTGGTAAAAGGCAGATGGGCAGAAAGAAAACAGCATACCATTATACTTCTGGTGAGAGTATAAACAAAAGTCCTTGATAGGAACAACACTGCCAGGTGAAAAAAATTGTCATGGCTTCCAGATTAAACTGCGTCATCCTTGCAGTTGCCATGTGTTGAAATCATCTCTGCTATTCCTTTTTGATAACAAGATTTTCAAGTTTTTGCTGTGATGGACATACTGGATGCCAGATTGGCATAATTTTAATTTAGAGTCAATTAGACATCATTAGAAATTTTAATTTATGTTAATATAACTATTCATTGAGGGGAGGTAATAACAACATGGAGGTAATGACACTTTTTGATAGAGTGTGGCATGAGGCATTGTCGGCCACAATGAAGAAGTACAACATAGGTCAAAAGTTGACCAACACCATCAAGCAGCTGTACGCCAAGGCAACCAGTGCAGTAATTGCTCAAGGTTCTGTGGGGGACTGGTTCAAGACTACAGTTGGAGTATGTCAAGGCTGTCTCTTGTCACCCACGCTTTTCAACATCTACTTAGAACGCATCATGAGCGAAGCCCTGGAAAACCACTGTGGGACAGTCAGCATTGGAGGGCATAACATCACCAACCTCCACTTTGTAGACGACATTGATGGGCTGGCAGGCAGTGAAGATGAGCTTGCCACCTTAGTGAAGAACCTGGATAAAACATCTTCCAGATTCGACATGGAGACAAGTGCCGAGAAGACAAAGCTGATGACAAACAGTGGCAAACAAATCTCAACCAAGATTAAAGTCAGAGGACAGGAACTGGAAACAGTGGGCCAATTCAAATATCTTGGTTCCATAATCATGGAAGAGGGATCAAGAGCAGAAATTTTGTCATGAGCAGCACAAACAACAGCAACAATGTCAAAGCTAAGACCCAGCTGGAGAGACAAGAACATGTCTGAAAACTAAAATCAGACTATTGAGAGCACTAGTCATCTCAATCTTTCTGTATTCATGTGAGGCCTGGACCCTGACAGCAGAATTACAACGAAGAATTCAGGCACTTGAAATGAGATGCTACAGAACCATCCTTGGCATCTCTTACATGGACCACATCAGAAATAAAGAAGTGCACAACACCATCAAGCTCAAAGTAGGCCATTATGAAGACCTCCTCACCATTGTCAAAAAGGGAAAGCTGAAATGGTATGGCCATGTCACTATAGCCAACATTCTATGCACAACAGTACTGCAGGGTAGTGTCCAAGGTGGTAGAAGGAGAGGTAGACAGAGAAAAAAGTGGAGTGACAAAAAATTAACATCACAGAATGGACCAGGAAAAGTTTTGCAGAGACACAAGCATTGGCACATGATCGAGTCAAGTGGAGGGAACTGGTCAGATGCTCAGCAGCACAGTACCTCAATGACCACACTAGGTCAAGAGACTGATGATGATGATGATGATGATGATGATGATGAATGACAACAATCTTCTCATGGCAGCCATTGTGGCAGTCGTGTTGATTTATGAACAACTAAATATCACATAATGTCTATTAAAACCAAATGTTGATACAGGCATCCATTTAAAAGGTTTAAAAGGAAAAGAGACAAGAATCATGTCAAGATTTTTACCATGGTTAGGACTAACTAGACACCATACAAATTATGATGAAACACCCAAATCAAAATGACTGTTTATTTAAATTGATTCACAAAATTTTAAATATGGTTAGCATGGTTATCATTCTATTTTAGAACCAACTAGACATCTCACAAAATATTCTGGTATAAGGATACTGTCAATATAGCCAGCCATCTAGGAGAAGCAGTGACAATATTTTTCACAAAGCCATTGTGGCAACCATGGTAGTGGTCAAATTGTCACCAACTTATGAAACCTGCAATTGACATTAACATTCATTCTGAAGAAATGATACATAGATACTCAAAATGATCACTGTGGTGACTATAATGGATGGCTGAGTGGAATAGGGCCAACTAAACACTGTAAGAAGTTATTTAGTAAAAGGCCAGTTGGATATGACCATCCATTTATGAGAAATAGTAATAAGATGGTTGTAGTGACAGCTATATTGGCTATGCAAGCATTGCCTTTATCATTTACAACCAACTAGACATAATAAGGAATCTTCTGGTGAAAATCTCCATGTTGATATCACTTTGTTTGTGGAGTAGTAGTAATAACAAGATTTTGTTCAAAACTGCTGTGGTGGCTATATTGGATGTTAATATGAAGTCTTCAGATGAAAACCCAATGATGAAATGACCATCCAATTTCGGAGTAACAGTAAGATTTTCAAGATAGTTACTGTGGTGGCCATGTTAAACCATTTTTATTTAGGACCAACTAGTCTTAGGTGAAGTAGCAATAACAAGATTTTCAAGATGGCTGCTATGCATGACGAGCACAGTGGATTACAGAGTGTCACCATTTTCACTTAGGAGCAACTGGACTATGAGATGAATGTGTGCTTGAAGTTTCTTGGCAATCTGCAAAGTAAGAGTTGTGATAAGAAACTTGTGCAAATGGAAAGACAACTGATGCTGGACAAAAGACCATATCAAAAGCTTTTCTGTTCTATAACCAGTAGAGCTAAAAATAAAATAGAATTGATTTGAAGGGCCTAACTGGAAATTGCCTCGGACATTCACTTCGGCCGAATATCCGGTTTTTCGGTACTATTCGTAAGTATTCGCCTCGGCAAATAATACATGCACAAATGGTTACAAGTAAAATAATTCAATAAATGCCGAACTTTAAAAAAAAAGTTTTTTTTAATACATAATAATTTTAGTTAATAATAAAAATTTTCATCTTAAAGGCGATATATACGGTATATGCTACACAAAAAGTTTAAGCTTCACATACGAAAATGAAACAAACGGTACTCTCCGGAGTCGCACCTACAACTTGGTTCGTGCCCGGATCCAGAAAATAGTACATCCAAATACTCAGATTCAGTACTCGGCGAAAATTATCTACTCGGTTAGACCCTATTGATTTGGTGTTTTACAGCACAGACACTGGGACCCCAAGTGGTCTTGTGAAAGCGCTCATCATTATGGGTCATTGGCATCTCACCTCTGTCTGCATGGGTTCGAATCTCAGTTTTGGCCAACATGGGTATGTGAGAATGCTTGCCAGTAGCTTCTCGTAGATTGATGGTTCTTTCTAGGGTTTTCCAGGGTTCTTCCTCCACTATTTATACTGGCCGCCAAGTAAAGCCAGAGTATATTATGCTGAAAAATGGCATTAAAACCTACAATAACAATAACAGCACAGAAAGAAACGCAAGTTAGTGCTGTGACAATTGCAGTATAGTGCCTTATTAAAGGACACACTATTGTTTCCAATTAATGCTAATTAGTTGGTAGGATTCCAACCTGCACCCTTTCAATCATCAGTCAAATACATTAACCACTGAACCACTATGGTTCCAGAAAGTAAAGGGTGGACTTCTTATCACACAAAAAATAATTTGGTAAATATATCATCAAGCATCAATATATCTTTTGATAAATATGGAAAATAAGACATATATGACCTACTATAAGCAATGAACACACAAAAAAATTAATATGCTCCAATTTTGACAATGTAATATTCTGACAAACATTTGCACAATGTATTACAGAAGTTTGCTGTCATGGAAAAAATTGAAAACTTAAGAACTGAAAATTCAAAGATGAAATTCTTCAGCTATGTTTGGTCAAATGTGAGCAATTATCTAAATATAGGAGGGACTGAAATAAAGTGTTCAATAAAATGACGCTGTTTTTCATTTATTTGGTTGACTTGCAATGCAATTTTTTAAAAGAACTGATATGTTCTAGATTGCATACTGAATGAACTCAAGTCAGTTTTAAACAGGAGCAAATAAAAACTGAAAACGGATCAATAAAATATGCTGAATAGCCATTGTCGTCTGCTGGTTAACAATAATTCCCAAATCCTAAATTTGTGTACAAAGCACTTTGTCGCTAAATCATATTAACAACTGAGCAATATCTCATAATCATCTTATGATTAAAATATTGTGAACACACAAAGAAAAGTAAATGTGCAAGCTTGTAGTAGTACAAAGGAACTAAAAACAACCTGAATTATATTTTTAGTTAACTTTGTTCTCTTTTACTGCAATACACTCCAACACCTTTCATTAAATGTGTTAAACTGAACAAAATATTACAATGACAAAAAAAGGGGATAAAAATAACAAGTCAGTTTTGATGTATACCGGTAATTAAAATCACCATTAGTAACAATGTCCAATGTTTTCTTTTCACCTGTTTCTGACTTACAAAGCAAACTTACCTATATAATAAGCCTATACCTGACAGTAACTTTGTTATGCATTAAAAAACAAATCTGAATCTGTACTAAATTTATATTTTCAATGTCATTATAAGACACATAATAACAGAAAAAGCAAAATTTGAAATATTCATTTATTCTTTTCCAGTTCCTCTCTTGACATTCCTCATCTCAACCCTATCATTAAACTTTAAATGTGTACATTGAATATGAATGCCCCACAAAGTCCTTTTGTGTACAACTAACAGTACATGAAAAACTGGCCTCAACAAAAACAAGAGTCCCTTGAAGTTTAAGGGACTGATTTACTATGAGATAAAGCTTTTTCTTTTTTGTAACAGTGCTGAAACCTACTCTGATAACACTTTTTTAAATCTGCTGCTGTGGTGGAAATAACGGACGACAGACTGTCACACTTTTCACTTAGAACAATACACCTTAAGTAGTCTTCTGGTGGATTCCCCATGCTGACATCGCTATCCATTTTGAAGGATTAATGATAAGATTTTCATGACAGGTGCTATAGTGATCATATTAGACACCATCTTCATTTAGCATCAACCAAACATCAGGAGTCTTTTGGTAAAAACATAATGTTGAAATAATAAGCCATCTTGGAAATGTATAGATAACACTATTTTCAATACAACCATTCTGACAGCTATAAGACGGAGAGGTGTCAGTTTCATGTATGATGAACTAGACATTAGAGGTCTTTTAGTGAAAAAACATTCTGATATGACCATTCATTCATGAGAAATAAATTATAATGATTATTTGCTTAATGAATTTTAACATAGCTTTAAAAAAATTTCAGTCATATCGCTATGAAGTCTGCAGTGAGGCAGTTTATAGTGATGTCTAACACTGGGGCATCATGCCGCAGACCTGTAGAATAATGTCCCACCCAGTCACATTATCCTGACACCAGATTGACCAGTCCTAACACAAACCTTTTAATGCTGAGCATCAAGTGAGGTAGCTGTTAGTACCATTTTTGTAAGTCTTTGGTATGACTCAGACGAGGATCAAACCCACGACCTCAAGCTTCCACGGCAAATGCTAATGATAATGATCAAGATCATTTATGTGAATACTATACAAAATGTCAGATCAACATTAAGACCAATCAGACATCATAGGAAGTGGTTTAGTACAAACAACATCCTGATATGACCATCAATTCAGGAATAGTAGTGATAAGAATATTTTCAAGATGGCTATTGTGGTGGAGGAACCATTTACACATAGGACCAACTAGACATCACAAGAAGCATTCAGACAAAATCCTATGGTAATTTTATATTTCATTCTGGAGGAGGAGTGATAACAAACTACTGGTGAAAAGTGAATAGGTTCCAGAATTATGTATACAAGTAGCTATTTTACTGAAAATTTAACAAATTAGTAAATAAACAAATAAATAAACAAATAAACAAATTTAATATATAAATAAATAAAAAAGTCTGAAGTCTACTGAGAAAATACTGCATAGTCTTACTACTCAGTCCATAAATTGCTTGGCATTTCTGAAAGCACTCATTTTTTTCATCAATACATAAATTGCTTGGCATTTCTGAAGCACTAATTTTTTCTTTTTCATCAATGCATAAATTGCTTGGTATTTCTGAAGCACTCGTTTTTTTTCATCAATTCATAAATTGCTTGGTATTTCTGAAGCACTCATTTTTTTTTTCATCAATGCATAAATTGCTTGGTATTTCTGAAGCACTCATTTTTTTCATCAATACATAAATTGCTTGGTATTTCTGAAGCACTCATTTTTTTTTTTTCATCAATGCATAAATTGCTTGGTATTTCTGAAGCACTCGTTTTTTTTTTTTATCAATACATAAATTGCTTGGTATTTCTGAAGCACTCATTGTTCTCCCATAAATGCATAAATTGCTTGGTATTTCTGAAGCACTCATTTTTTTCATCAATGCATAAATTGCTTGGTATTTCTGAAGCACTCATTGTTCTCATCAATGCATAAATTGCTTGGTATTTCTGAAGCACTCATTTTTTTCTCATATATGCATAAATTGCTTAGTATTTCTGAAGCGCTCGTTTTTTTCTCATCAATGCATAAATTGCTTGGTATTTCTGAAGCACTCATTTTTTTCTCATATATGCATAAATTGCTTGGTATTTCTGAAGCGCTCGTTTTTTTCTCATCAATGCATAAATTGCTTGG
Source organism: Unio delphinus (assembly GCA_029339505.1). Lineage (NCBI taxonomy): Eukaryota > Metazoa > Mollusca > Bivalvia > Unionida > Unionidae > Unio > Unio delphinus. Next base: position 1,781,665 of record JAQISU010000110.1, read on the forward strand.
TATTTCTGAAGCACTAATTTTTTCTCATCAATGCATAAATAGCTTAGTATTTCTGAAGCACTCTTTTTTTTCTTCTCATCAATGTATAGTTCTGATCAGTCACTTTTTATTTCCAAATTTCTTTTGAATGTTTCCAAGAAAAACATGAAGTACTGAACTATTGTGAGATCTGATTTGTTAGCATTCAACCTGTTAGTTATTTAGGTTCACTTATCATTACAGAATTACTTTCAGACATTATAAGAGTTTCAAGTGATCTACATATCCTGGTGGTCTGCAGAGATGAATATATTTCATCCTGCTAGAAAACTTGAATTGACAAAAGTGACTGCAATACTGTAATCTGTGAGGTTTCAAACAGATTCATTTCACCCAAATTGGAAATGCTGTTATCACTGTACATGTATATACATTTGTGGCAGAACATAAAAACCCCATTATGTTTCATCCTAAGGAGTAAATGTAATTGGTAAGAACCCCATCATCTCAAAGACAAAAATATTGAGACAAAAAGTGAAAATGACAAGGTATAAAACTTGCTCACCTATACCCAAAATGGGTTATCACACTTGATCAATGATATCAAGACTCACTGTTATCAAAATTAACAAACTTAACAATCTTTCGGGACTTGTCATAAAAAGCAATATAGAGTACTGTCAAACTTTCTCCAAGGTATCACTTGTCTTACACAGCCATTTTCTCTTAAAGCAATGCCTGCTACAGCAACCAGCTGCATATCAGCACTACCCAAATATTTTATTTATAAATAAAAAAGCTACTTAAATATACACATCTGTTCAAGCATCACACTTTTTGATGATTGCTTGTATTTTGTACTACCTACACATGTACAAGTACAGCAGTAACTAGAGGACACTCCAGAATACAAAATAACTTTAATGGACAGGTGTCATTTACATAAAAGACTATATATGGTGACCAGTATAACTGGTGGTGGAAGAATCCCAGTTAAGTCCCAATAACCAACACCCATGGCATGCTGCTGGCCAGCTTTCTCACAGATTCAGGGTGGCTAAACCTAGATTTTAATCAACAGGGACAGGTGAGATGGGAGTGATTGGTAAAAGGTGAGTAATTTATATAACTTTGCCACCAGGGGCCCAGGGGGCATCTTGTTATGGCAATTTTCAATGCATCAAATGTAACAATATTGAGCAAACGAATTCCTGCTGAACAGCTACCTGGCTTCAATGTACTGCATTACTCCTAAGGTGGCTGTTAACCCCCCCCCCCCCCTTCCAAAATGGCAATCACTTAACAATAATCTTGTTATAAAGTGATCAGGTCCCCAGTGGTCACTAAATGCTTGTGATTACAATATTTATGAGAAGTTGGTCTCATTCTGCAACTGAAGATTGAAGCTGATAAGGATAGTAAAAATTATGTAAATAACTGTTCCCAGTATAGTGTACTGTCATTGATTTGCCTGCAAATAAGCCCCAAATACAGTCTCCATATTCAATCACCATATGCATCACATCTGAAGATTGCAGAATAGAATAAACTGAGAATATAACTCTTTGATATACCAGTCTGCGCAGTATATCAAATATAATCATTTTAAAGCCAGCTGCACAGACCCAGATCTGCAGGCACATTATGCTCTGTGCAGTTTGCAGTTGGACTTGTAAGCAAGTATATACAGTACCATGGAAATAATCACACAATTAGACTCCACACTGAACACATCCAAAACATTATGCATGTTTGGACCTGAAATATTGTATTAAGAACTTCATTTAAAAATGCTATACAATAAAACCTGTCTTGAAAGACCACTGCTATGTGAGACCACCTGTCTTGAGAGACCACATTCTCAGTACACAAATTTATTGATTATATAGCATTGTGACCTGTCTTAAGAGACCATAATCTGATGGCAAAAGAGGTGGTCTTTCAAGACAGGTTCTACTGTAATGACAATTTTCACATAACTTATTATGCTCCAATGAGACAACTCCAACCTCGAGGTACACTGCCTCACATGCTATAGAATTTCTCCCCTCGTACTCAATATAGCACCCAAATCATTCCGAATTTTCAAGTTCCGTTCCCACTTATGTGAATGTCTTGACAGCATCCAACTTTGCCAATAATAGGGTGCCACCAATATTTAAGATATTATTTGGAAATAAGCGAAAAGGATAATATTAGTATTAATGAGAATATTTTTCCTGAATTGATTCGAGAAAATTATACTTTACTTGATCAAATTTATGAACAAAAGTTTTAAATATAATCTGACAAAAACAGGAACCACTACTCATGGGAGCATTGCAAAAGGACTCTGCTTGCTTCAATTTGGAGGATTAAAAAAAAATACAAAAGTTTGAAGACATTTCTAGGGGATAAGACCACTTCTTCCTTTTACCTGCTGACTGTGAAACCATCCATTCTTTTTTTAAGCAAAATAACGAAAACCAAATTTCACTTCAGTGGAAATCTTGGCAAATGTGTGCAGGGTCTGTGTGTGATAGCATACTGAACCTAAAACTAATCTTTCCTTGTGGACAAAAGCCATTATCTGGTAGTTTTTATGATTCATTTATAAGATCATTTGTTGCTATTGTTTCATATCACCAATACTTTCAAAGATTAAAAGTTTGTACATCAATATGTTCATCTGTTAAATTTTACAGGACAGTAAGGGTTTCTTAATATCCCGACAGAGATAAACTAATCTTTCATTTTACAGGACAGTAAGGGTTTCTTAATATGCCGAGAGAGATAAACTAATCTTCATTCTACAGGACAGTAAAGGTTTCTTAATATGCTGACAGAGATAAACTAATCTTTCATTTTACAGGACAGTAAGGGTTTCTTAATATGCCGACAGAGATAAACTAATCTTTCATTTACAGAACAGTAAGGGTTTCTTACTATGCCTACAGAGATAAACTAATCTATCATTTTACAGGACAGTAAGGGTTTCTTAATATGCCGACAGAGATAAACTAATCTTCATTTTACAGGACAGTAAAGGTTTCTTAATATGCTGACAGAGATAAACTAATCTTTCGTTTTACAGGACAGTAAGGGTTTCTTAATATCCCGACAGAGATAAACTAATCTATCATTTTACAGGGCAGTAAGGGTTTCTTAATATGCCAACAGAGATAAACTAATCTTTCGTTTTACAGGACAGTAAGGGTTTCTTAATATGCCGACATATAAACTAATCTTTCATTTACAGGACAGTAAGGGTTTCTTAATATCCCGACAGAGATAAACTAATCTTTCATTTTACAGGACAGTAAGGGTTTCTTAATATCCCGACAGAGATAAACTAATCTTTCATTTTCCAGGACAGTAAGGGTTTCTTAATATGCCTACAGATATAAACTAATCTTTCATTTACAGGACAGTAAGGGTTTTTTAATATGCTGACAGAGATAAACTAATCTTTCATTTTACAGGACAGTAAGGGTCTCTTAATATGCTGACAGAGATAAACTAATCTTTCATTTTACAGGATAGTAAGGGTTTCTTAATATCCCGACAGAGATAAACTAATCTTTCATTTACAGGACAGTAAGGGTTTTTTAATATGCCGACAGAGATAAACTAATCTTCATTTTACAGGACAGTAAGGGTTTCTTAATATGCTGACAGAGATAAACTAATCTTTCATTTTACAGGACAGTAAGGGTTTCTTAATATGCCTACAGATATAAACTAATCTTTCATTTCCAGGACAGTAAGGGTTTTTTAATATGCTGACAGAGATAAACTAATCTTTCATTTTACAGGACAGTAAGGGTTTCTTAATATGCTGACAGAGATAAACTAATCTATCATTTTACAGGACAGTAAGGGTTTCTAAATATCCCGACAGAGATAAACTAATCTTTCATTTTACAGGACAGTAAGGGTTTCTTAATATGCTGACAGAGATAAACTAATCTTCATTTTACAGGACAGTAAGGGTTTCTTAATATGCCTACAGATATAAACTAATCTTTCATTTTACAGGACAGTAAGGGTTTTTTAATATGCTGACAGAGGTAAACTAATCTTTCATTTTACAGGACAGTAAGGGTTTCTTAATATGCTGACAGAGATAAACTAATCTTTCGTTTTACAGGACAGTAAGGGTTTCTTAATATGCTGACAGAGATAAACTAATCTTTCATTTTACAGGACAGTAAGGGTTTCTTAATATCCCGACAGAGATAAACTAATCTTTCATTTACAGGACAGTAAGGGTTTCTTAATATGCTGACAGAGATAAACTAATCTTTCATTTTACAGGACAGTAAGGGTTTTTTAATATGCTGACAGAGATAAACTAATCTTTCATTTTACAGGACAGTAAGGGTTTCTTAATATGCCGACAGAGATAAACTAATCTTTCATTTTACAGGACAGTAAGGGTTTCTTAATATGCCTACAGATATAAACTAATCTTTCATTTACAGGACAGTAAGGGTTTTTTAATATGCTGACAGAGATAAACTAATCTTTCATTTTACAGGACAGTAAGGGTTTCTTAATATGCTGACAGAGATAAACTAATCTATCATTTTACAGGACAGTAAGGGTTTCTTAATATGCTGACAGAGATAAACTAATCTTTCATTTTACAGGACAGTAAGGGTTTCTTAATATCCCGACAGAGATAAACTAATCTTTCATTTTACAGGACAGTAAGGGTTTCTTAATATGCCTACAGAGGTAAACTAATCTTTCGTTTTACAGGACAGTAAGGTTTTTTTTAATATGCCGACAGAGATAAACTAATCTTCATTTTACAGGACAGTAAGGGTTTCTTAATATGCCGACAGAGGTAAACTAATCTTTCATTTGGCAATATGTTCTTGGAATACTAATCAATAGTGATAAAAACTGTTTGACAAGTAGCCTCTACCTTCTACAATCACCTTTAATGTTGTGGTACACCTGATGCTTCATAATCAAATCCAGGCAACTTTAAAAGACAGATCAACAAGAATAAGAGAACCCATTTCCAAATGAAATTTAATGGACTTATTTCAATCAATCTGACAACTAACATGGTCTTGAAAGACCTCTTGTAGTTCCAAGGTTTTTCCTGTTTTAAGCCATATTCTGTGTCAAAGTCCTTATTTACTAAAAATCAGTCTCTCTTTTCCATTGTCCAATAAGCCATATCATTCTACTCTATTGATTTACAGAGAGGAGCAGTGGAGACAAAATCAATATGTGCCTGTCCATGAAGGAAATCATCCACAATGCTACTAATAATGTTTAACTTTGACCTGATGACTCATGTGTACCAGTCTGATAGGAGCCCATTAAGACAAAGTTTGCTTAGAAATAGTTCTCAACCTAAAGTAAAGAACCCTATTTCATCTTTTCATATCGCTTCATTTTGTCAAATATGCTCCGCGTGCCTAAAGTACCAGTTAGTAAGCACAGAATAATGGACAGGGTACACTCTACAAATTCAAAATCCTAGACAGATCTTTGCTTAAATGTTTGTAAAAAAGTGGACATGCTTTGCTACATTATCAGTAAACAAGCTAATAGGCTACACAGCATGCATGATTAAAACAGGAAAAGATGCCCCATCATTGCAATATTTTCAGAGTTCAGACTGGACTCAAATTTCCTGGGTGAAGTGATGTCTCTCTCTTGCCAGAACACAGTGAGGTGGTAGGAAAGCAACGTGAAGTGGGTGTAGCATTGTCAAAATTTAGAATGCTTATAACAGTTGCTTAACATTTTCCTTAAAGTCAAATATCAAAACAAAAATAACTCAGAAAAGTTAAAGGAAATTATTATCATTTTGTTTTAGCAATTGTTCTATTGCTGCAAAATATGGCAACTTTGAAAACATGGTAACTGACAATCATAGGTCTGCATGTGAAATTTGATTTAAATCCAACATTCACTGATTTAATTATGTTGCAAAATTTAAGTCAGGAGACAGAATATCAGTGACTAAAAATGTAATCAAACTCATTTAACTTGTATAAAAGTGCATGCTACACATGAAATACAAGAATTGTTGTTCCACTCTACTGTCAGAATGTACTTCTGAGAGAGGGACCAAAAAAAAAGGTGTGGATATTTTGCTTTGACAATACAATGGATAAAATGTTGGAAAAGCTCCATTCTACTTTCATGTACTGTGACCAAAATTTCTTTACACCTGGTAATTATGGAAAACATGCCTTATTTAAGGCAAAGAACTGATAAAAAAAAGTTTTTCCAAAGTGCTTGAGAAAGTATACGTCAGCAGTTATTAAAGATTGGTAAGTAACTCTTGCCAGAGTAGCCAATACAAGCTTCTGAAAGTGCAATAAATGATTTATAAAATCTTAAAAAAGTAATAGATGTTAATATATTATTAGCTATTTTTTTCCAATTAATCTTTATTAAGTTCATTAAGTGAAAATGACCAAGAAAGCATGCGGTCTTTTGAGAGGTACATCCAACCATCAATCAAGGGAAATACAAGCTATTTTAATATTACCTAACATGTACAATGTCCTTTTTTTAAGCAATCAAGATATCTTGTGAGGACAACAACATGGGAATTTGTTCTTCATTCAAATCAAAATTAATGCAAAGTACAACCTTAAGACAAACATTTGTGCAATTAATTTTCTTTTGTTCATATCATAATGCATGATTTTCTAAACAAAATGGTACATAAACCTTGCTGTTATGTATGAAAATAAATTATTCCTTTTTGCCTTTGCTTATACAGCATGCCTTAAGGCATTACATGTACTGAGTATGAAAAGACTTGTGTTAAAATTAAGTCTTAAAATGGAAATAAAATCAACTTGAATACTACTGGATTAAGTGACATAAATATGTAGCAAATATGTTTCTTTGCATTCATTAAAATAAATTTAAGGAAAAACATGATGAAAATGAGTTGTTTGCTTCTATATACTCGTGGTAGAATAATTTTCAAATACAATTAGCTCTATGACCCTGATTTGTTGCATCCCTGTTTGAACTTCAAAAGTTATCCATGACTACTCATTAATAACTAAAATAAGTTGTATGCTCCTCTTTATAATATTGGTTGCTGTATTAGGGAAATTTATGTGCATTTTTAAAATAGCTTACTTTTCATCATGACGGAGGAAGCGGGAAGGAGGGGGGGATCATGTATGACTTTGCAACTAATGAATACTGCTTGGGTGAAAGAAATCCATGACAATTATTCCAAAGAACTGTTTTGATGCCTGTGATTAAACTTTTTAAACCAAATTAAATCATATAATAATAACACCTACTCGATCTTTATCATTCCCTTCCAAAGTTCTTATATAGTTCAGAGAAAGGGACTGGAATAAGGTGAACTTGTTTGCACTGGCAACAAACACAATAGCAAGAATAGTATCATACCTCTACCCAACTTTCATGTTCTGTGACTGAAATTTTCTTTTCATATCAAAACTATGCACCATTTAAAGATGACAGCTGATACAAATGGCTGCTCCTTTGTACTTGAAATATGAGCCTACACTAGCCCAAAGTGAACTAACTTTAGCAGTTAATAAAATTAAGAAAATGAAGTTTGCCTGACATTATAAATATCAGCTTCTGAAAGGGTAATAAATGATTTATAAAAATATATAATGAGTAAAACAAGTTCTTGGTTCATTTTTCCCATTGTAATAAGCTAATTCAGGTAGTGACAATGATTAGCAGTATTTTGAGAGTCCAAATCTAAACAAAGTTAAGCCATATAAGAACTAATACGCCCATTAACTATAAACCACAATTAAAGTTCAACACCCAAGATATACAATATATTTTTGTTTAAAACAGGATAACCTGGGAGGCACACATAGGAAATTTGTTTGTTTAAAATGTACACCCTTTGCAAAGTGCAAAACTGGAAAGCAGTACCAAACCTAAAAAGAATGGAGGAAATATGGGGCCATAAACCATCTGAGTTTATAGAGCAGGAAATTAAAAATGTACAAGGTCTCATGAATATATAGCTTTGTATCAAATACAGTGGTAATGCAAGATGTGAAGTAATGCTAAAGTAATGCCATGGAAAAAAAAGTCAGACAATGTGATAGTTGTAGGAGAAGGTAGTATGGGATTGCCTATATCCTTCATATACTATATCCTCTAGGGATAAATGATTAAGACAGGCCCACGAGGACATGCTTGAACATCACAGGCTTTTAGTTTCGTTTTTTTAAAAAAAAAAAGTTCTCTGCTGGTACATGACCAATATGGTCCATGATAAAGTCAATCCCCATGTAAACAAAACTCCTGCGATAGAATGACTTTCAACTTCTAGAGGTTGGGTAAAACGTTACTGTGGACCAACAATGGAATAAGTCCAGATGGAGGTGCTGAACCTGAACATTGCAGATAAGCCAGTCGTCAGTATACAAAACTGGTTTTCACAGTACTTGGACTATACTACTCCCATTAACTTGGGTGAAGTCTCTGGGTAATAAAGTAATTTTGAAAGGCAGTTTCCAGAATTTAACAACTTCTTGGTCAATTGTAAACCTGAGGTATTTTCAATGTAGAAGACAAATCAGGATGTGCAAATAGAATAGACAGCCTGAAGGTTGATGGAGACTGCCCAATTGGGCAGAAAGTGACAGAAAGTATATGACTAAATGTCACAGCCAACGATCCCTCTAAGCTACACGCGCAGCTGCTCAGACATCCCCGTGCAGCTGAACTGTCAATCCAACATTAAACTTTGCTCATCTCCATAATGCTTGCAAAATGCAGCGAGCCTTGCGTGCACATCTACCATTCGCTAAGAGGGAACATTGGTCACAGCATGTCGTGTAATGTAACTGGTTTTAAAGTGGCCACATTCAGCATATGAAATGAAGTAGCTGTGAAGAGGTCAGCATGGGAGGCTATTATGACCAGAAACCAGACCTTCTGCAAAATAGCTTCAATAGTTTAAATGGAAGGTTAGCCCAGGATCGAGTTGGGATCCATCTGCATTCAAATGGGGAGTTTTATTAGGCCACTTCTGGGAATGTACCTGGTAACTTGTGGCAGAGACCGAAGTCTCAGGGTTGAGGGAGGAACAGACCACTCTATTCAACTGAGTAATATCAATGTCCATGGAGAACCTCTGAAATTTCCTCAATTGTAGAGGACAGTGTAAGAAACTAAGATCTGGCTGTGGTTGAGTCATGGAGATTTTTTTCCAAAACAGAAATCATTTATGGCTGTGCATCAGTTTTGGGCATCAGTCCACACTTCATTTACTACCTTATCAAACATCAGATCTTTTGATGCAACTGTGAGGAACTGGTGGGCCTGATATCAAGTATCAAATGACAAATGAAATGATTCTACCATGAATTAATTGGAGTCGTCAAGAATAAAACATGCATCAATAAAACATTCCAAGCAAAAGAATGGCTGGGCATCATTATGTCCTTCTTCAGAAGCAAACTAGAAGCACTCTTCACCATTTCCCATACTTGTTCATCCTGGTGAATTGTGGCTCTATGTGTTCTTCAAGTTCCAGGATGAAGACAATACCAACATCTTTTGTGGATGGTGTTATGCCTCCAGCCTTCCATCTGATGAGGAGATGGTAGGAGATTTGGTTGCACCACCTCAACTCCAGGGTCCAGTAGCCCTTGGGGGAATCTGGGACAAACTTCTCTGAGGCTGGGGGCCCCAATATATCTAACAGGGTCTATGCTGTACTATAACTTCACACACAAAGCTTTACCCATGAACCAATTGAAAAATAAGAGCAGTGTACCCTGCCCATTAACAGGTCAGATGCAGTGTTTTAACCTTAGAGGATCTTTCCAGTGTTAATAGGACCTTAAAATGTTGAATAGGGGACCCGAGTGGTCTAAAGCGCTCTCCGTTACGGATCACTGGCATCTCACCTCTGTCTGTGTGGGTTCGAGTCTAAGATTCGACTCATATAGTTATGTGAGAAAGCTTGCCAGTAGCTTCTCATGGGTTGGTGGTTCTTTCTGGGGGTTTACCCAGGTTCTTCCTCCACCATTAATACTAGCCACCATGTATAGCCTATTGTGTGCTGAAAAATTGTGATGAACCCTATAATAATAACAACAACAACAGGCTGAATACTGAAAAGAGGAACGGTTACTGGCATAAGAACAGAAAACAAGACAGGTAAATGTAACACTATATGTAATATCATTGAAAGGAGAACCACAAACAAACATTAAGATGCTGTCCTTCGCAAAGATGACTATTCTGTGTATTCTTACTAACAATTCTCCACTCCATGGAATGATGTATTGACATCGAACAAACAAGATATTTGAATACAAAGAAGAAAACCTGTATAACAGTGATGGTAAGTTATTGCTGCTATTAAATTGATGGATAATGACACACCAATCTCTCACTACCTTCACTATCAATTAAAATAATAACAACATGAACATAATTATTACATTGCTTTACTTAAATCTGCATGATTTTATAATTAAATTACAGTCTGGATTCAGTTCCAAGCAGTACAGTGAAACTACATTCATTCTTCCAAATGAGAAATGGGTTGAGAACTCAGTAGGTACCAATTTTGTAGATGAATGCTTTCGATTCATCTGGTCATGAGATTATCTTGTAAGAACCATCTCTCAAGTTCTAAATGGTTTGAATGATGACTAATATAAGAGACACAAGCTTAAAAGTGCATATTCATGAACCTCTTTCCGATGAACAGGACATTATTTATGGAATTCCTTATAGGCCCATGCTATGATCACCAATGGTTTTTATTTTTTATCATTAACATGCTTTTCATCTGTAGATATTAAATAGTGCACCCAGTTTATGTGCAATAATACAACTGTTTATAAAACTGAAGCAAACAAGACACTAAAAGCATCAAATTCAACATGAAAAAAGACCTGGAATTAGAATATTTTTAAGTCAAACGACTCAAAGTGAGAATAAAATTTTCTCAAACTTTATAAAAATTATATTCATTTTCATTACAACAATGTAAAGGAGATGTAAACTCAAATCCGACAAAGTAAATATTTTTAGATTGGGTAATTAAATCATTTCTGTCACTTAAAAAAATTACCAGGTGCAACTGTCCATAGAAACCATTATGGTGTAAGCACACGTTTTCTGGACACCTGCTATTTACGTGTGTGTGTGTATATATATATATATATATATATATATATGCTTCAGTTATGTGAAGATCATGCTTATTAATCTTGTGATCTACAATGTCTTATTCTCAAAATAGCATTTCAAACTACCAAAACAAAGAATTCAATAACACAAAATTAGTCATGCTTATTCATTCAGGAGTCCTACAATGGAATTATCTCCCTTCAACTTTAAAGTGTGTGCCTTAAACAGAGTTTCAAGAGGCCATTCAATTCTCTGATCTAACACATTAATGCTTAGGCTAGTGGGAAACAAGAAAATAAAAATATCTCCTACATTCCTGGTGTTGTGTGCATGCAAGTATTTGGTATACATACTGTAATTGCTGTAAATATTTTCAGTTAATAGATAGTCACAGTAGAGATTAGCAATTGTTGTGTCTTAAATGTATTAACCTTCTTCAAAAATTCTTTATTATTCCTGTAATTTTAGTGAAGTCATGGTACACTAAAAGTCAGATATTCAAGTTCTCAACAACACAAGGTGCACATCAAATCTGCTTGAAATCCAATAACCCTTGATAAAGTCATGTTGCAGAAACCAGTCAAAGGAGTTGACAGCAAATCAGTGAGCATAAGGTATAGAAAGTTGGAAACCAATAATACACAAAATGTCCGACCAGTACTGCAGCGAACGACAAATTAACTCTCCAAGCAAAAACTGAAACTGACAGGGTTATTGTATCCTACAAGGTTTACTATGCTATGTGCCCTCATTCAATATCGTGTTTTTCACGTGCACATAGTATAGGTGTAGTTTTGCAAATAAAAACATATATAGCAGTAAACTAAAATTTTATATCAAGTGAAAATAATTTGATGATGAAATCCTCAAGTATGAGAAATATCAGTTCATTCTTATAGCCAGGCTAAATTTTGATTAATGTTTTAATGGTGAGGAAATAGAAACCACAATGACTTACCAGCAGCAGTCGGATATATTGTAAGTGTGACATTTGCCTCTGCCCTTCCATATTCATTTTCAGCCACACATGTGAAGTCTGATCCATCTTTGCGAGCCTTCACAGGTTCGATTCTCAGCACTGATCCATGTGGCATTTTGTAAATAAAGTAGCGGTTTTGACGTTTTGAGTTAACTTTTTTCCCCTCTTTTTCCCAGTGGATTGTTGGTGGAGGATGGCCCATGGCTTTGCAGAAAAAGCTGACCAACATGTCCTCGCCTACTTTTTGATTTTTGGGAGCCAGAGTTATCTTGGGAGCAGCTGAAAAAAGAACATATTTCTAGAACATTAAAATTATTCCTAAAATATGAATAGAATTTCATATTTATATTTGAACTGAACAATTGTTTTCATAATGAATATCAACTGTTAGTACCTACATCAAAATGCTTGGACTATATTATCAATGTGAACCTAAATGTCCCAACATTAAAAAAACCATTGAATAATTTGTGCACTAATGAAAATTAACAATTTTTCAAAATATTTTTGTTAAAACAATTAACATATTTATTGTTAAAACTTTGTATCAACATGCCTGTCAAAGAGGTCAGAAGTGGTCTAGCCTGGTCAATCGAGTTGCATTATACCCTTGCTAGCCAACAACAAACACTGACATGATAATGTTTCAGTATTTTCTTTTACAAATGAAGAATTCTGGCTGTATTTTTTTAAAATTGTTTTTTCTTTGTAAAAGTATGTTCACTTTGTGACCAGTTTCCATCGATGACAAAAACTTTTCAATATAACCAAATTCTGTAATATCAGCATCATTTCATAAAATAAAGATGTCTTAGAAGAAAGAATCACTGAAAAATATATCTTTTCAATTTATCATACCTCTTTAAATCTGAATGGTAATCCAGATTTTCCTTTAAAAAGTACCTGATGCTATCAAGATTTCTAAATTCAGTGAATACATAGCAAAAATTAACAGCACTAGAAATTATTTCTTCCCACACTGGTATCTTGTACATTATAGATCAATTTTTAAGCTTGAGCAACATTTTGTAATTGAGGATGTCTGATTTCACACCTTACATTTAACAAATGAGCAAATTGTGTTCAATACTAAAAGAAAGAAATTGCTCAAGTAAGTATTCAAAGTATCTATAACACTTCAGCAGGCATCCATAATGCAATTTACCTGACTGGGTCCATTCAAATTTCAGTCACCAAGCCGTAATTATTTGCTCACCTTTGATGCTGAGAGTACAAGTCAGATTAGTTCGAATTAATTGCAGAAAATGGCAAAATGAGATCCTTTCACTAACATTATTATTTGGTAGTAATACAAAATATGTCCTTTGACCCATATTAAGAATACATCTAACTTTAAAGCAAAAAACTTTTGCAGAAGAAACCACGTTGGTACGTGATCAGGTGTCCTTCATCTTTGGATCTGTTTCTACTTACGGGTCAAATGATCGAAGTACTCGAAAAATTCGAAATCTGATTCAGTTATGTTACCTGTAACAAAACAGTGTTGTTAGTAGCTTATCTTAATTAATGGCCTAATTTTATTTGATAAAAACTTTACTTTAAATTGCTGTATTTTGCATCTCAGATGATTCTAGCAAGCAAAATCTTGGAAAACATATAATATCATATTTCATATTTCTCTGTTGCCAAAGAGTGATTTCTCCAGGATTTTCACAGAGGAGCAACTCCCCCTTTGAGCATATTCAAAATGGGAGACATTTTTAAATTGGCAGACAATTTTTATATGCCAATATTTAAGAATTCATCCCTTCAAAAAACAAGTGTGACAAATAAATTTTAATGAATAAAGATAAAACAGTTGTTTTTCTTTCATTATTGACAGAACTGCATCAGTAATGTCATGGTAACATCACATGCATTAGATTGCCAAAATAAAATTATCAAAATGAAAACTCTGCCATTGCAGAACCTCATTATTTGCAGTTGGAAAAATGTTTTTAATAATTTGATAAACAACACAACAAAATCTCAATGCTCGTTCAACTAAATCACGGTGATGCTGGAGTACTGAAGTTGAGCTAGCCATTAAGTACTTAAATGATTCAATTCACCATTGCTATAATTATTGTCCAAGGTTTTGTTACACTTACAACATATCAACAGTGCAGCATGCTAACTCATTTTTAAGGAAGAGCAGCATTAAATTAATGGAGGAGTGTAGTACCTGTGTATCCTGGAGAAAACACTGGAAAAGCCACCCCAACATTTTACAAATTTTATTGGGGAAGCACAGTATGGTTTCCAATGACGCTGTACAAATTCTACATGCAGAAACTGCAGAAATTTCATTTTTTAAGGAAACAAATGTATTATACCAGCGTGACAATTGGTGTAGATAATCATTGAAACAAAATGTCTAAATATAAGTTGATCATGTATCAAGTGAATTATGACTATTTATCGGTACTATTTAACCACAAAATGCTGAGAGGACCGTTAAAAAGTTTGCAAATTTGACTAAACTTCCGATGTTAAATTCAAAATATAAATCATGTCAGCGAATGACATAAAATTATTGTACTGAATGTCAGCATGTAACCCATGCACTATTTTGCATAGAAAAAATGTATGTACGTGTACACCTAAATGCACATATTATATTGACTCATTCATAATCTTACTATCATTTTGTGGTTGAATATCAAGTGTAAATTAAGACTGCCACATTTGCTAACATTTCTATATGTGAACACTATCTACAAAGGCCGAAAAGATATAGTTCAATCAAACAAATCTGATATTCAACACAAAGAAACGGGCTGGAATATTTGTGACCCATGTTTGTTTTTAAATGACCTCATTTGTTATCCGACAGGGACCCAATTCCCCACTTTTTTATTCCCGAAATGAACCTTGCATGTACACAGACCCTTTTTGTTGGGTGAACAATAATTAATAAACTAAGACACAGTGATTACCAAACTTTAAAAGAAATTGTTACTCGTCAAAGATTATGTGAATAAACATGGTTTTCAAAGGTCAATAATGTAGTTCACAGTTTTGTCTGCATTATCAGTAAATTAATATCATATGCAATCTATCATACAACTGTGATCATCTTAGATTTGATATTGAATGTGAAAATCATGCATACTATAAGAAAAGAATTAACTGAAATATACTACTACCGGTAACCATAGCTCTTAAACTGAGTTAAGGTATTATCTGATTTAATTGTAATGGGTAGGTCACACATTATGATAATATCTAATTTAATTGTAATGGGTAGGTCACATGTTATGGTATTATCTGATTTAATTGTAATGGGTAGGTCACACATTATGGTAATATCTAATTTAATTGTAATGGGTAGGTCACACATTATGGTAATATCTAATTTAATTGTAATGGGTAGGTCACACATTATGGTAATATCTAATTTAATTGTAATGGGTAGGTCACATGTTATGGTATTATCTGAATTAATTGTAATGGGTAGGTCACACATTATGGTATTATCTGATTTAATTGTAATGGGTAGGTCACACATTATGATAATATCTAATTTAATTGTAATGGGTAGGTCACATGTTATGGTATTATCTGAATTAATTGTAATGGGTAGGTCACACATTATGGTAATATCTAATTTAATTGTAATGGGTAGGTCACACATTATGGTAATATCTAATTTAATTGTAATGGGTAGGTCACACATTATGGTAATATCTAATTTAATTGTAATGGGTAGGTCACATGTTATGGTATTATCTGAATTAATTGTAATGGGTAGGTCACACATTATGATAATATCTAATTTAATTGTAATGGGTAGGTCACATGTTATGGTAATATCCAATTTAATTGTAATGGGTGGGTCACATGTTATGGTATTATCTGAATTAATTGTAATGGGTAGGTCACACATTATGGTAATATCTAATTTAATTGTAATGGGTAGGTCACACATTACGGTATTATCTGAATTAATTGTAATGGGTAGGTCACACATTATGGTAATATCTAATTTAATTGTAATGGGTAGGTCACATGTTATGGTAATATCCAATTTAATTGTAATGGGTGGGTCACATGTTATGGTATTATCTGAATTAATTGTAATGGGTAGGTCACACATTATGGTAATATCTAATTTAATTGTAATGTGTAGGTCACACATTACGGTATTATCTGAATTAATTGTAATGGGTAGGTCACATGTTATGATAATATCTAATTTAATTGTAATGTGTAGGTCACACATTACGGTATTATCTGATTTAATTGTAATGGGTAGGTCACACATTATGGTAATATCTAATTTAATTGTAATGGGTAGGTCACATGTTATGATAATATCTAATTTAATTGTAATGTGTAGGTCACACATTATGGTATTATCTGAATTAATTGTAATGTGTAGGTCACACATTATGGTAATATCTAATTTAATTTTAATGGGTAGGTTACATAATTGGTGCATGTTTGTTTACTGATTTTAAAAACATTTACTGAAGTGAAGTTAAATGCAAACTGCACAGACTGGGCGGATCTGCTCTAGCATTATGCACCAGCCTATCTGGATCTGTACAGTTTGATAGGAGTAATCAGTAGAACAAACAACATGAACCCTATAATCTGCAGGCACAATATACCATGGCCAAGACCTTTGTTGTTTGAAGTTTGACTCCACTTATAAGCTAGTGTATATGGTAAGCTATTTAGATGCGTAAAAGTTGCAGCCTTAGCAAAAATCAAATAGTAACTCAAGACGAATCGCTGAAACCGCTAATTAGTATTGAAGATGAGGCAAACTGCATGCAGAATTTTTTAACCATGATGCTCATTTTGACTTTAAAATGGCATAAATTTACATTGGCATACAAGATGAAGTCAGTTTAACAAGTCATACATGTGTTGTGGAAATTCATCAAACAAATGTACCCACATCTAACATAAAGTAATCAGCAAACAATCTACATTATTCATCTGCAGATCCAATGCAAAACTTTTCACTTGCAATCGTGAGTAAAATGAATATCAAAATCATGAGTGATATGAACTGCAATCATGAGTGAAATGAATATCGAAATCATGAGTGAAATGAATATCGAAATCATGAGTGATATGAACTGCAATCATGAGTAAAATGAATAGACCTTAATTTGCCTGCAAATTATGCAACAGGTTATCATGACCCAACCAAATACTGCATAAAGCCAAAACAGGTACTCCCTTAAGTGTTACAATGTATTTCTTTTATGTAAAACTGTTTCATAAAACATGTACATTTAATTTATTCTTGCCATTTTGGGGGGAAAATGTGAAACACTGCAATGCTTAGAACAGTAGCAATAACAAAATGTTCAAGATGGCTGCCATGTTGGCCATAATGGCTGTTTGATAACACTATTTTCATTTAGTACCAAACTAGTTGCAAAAAGTCTTTTGATAAAAGAGTACAATGTCTATTTGACTTTCCTTCAAAGAAGAGTAGAGACAAGATTTTCAAGATGGCCCCTGTAACAGCCACATTACACACAATATCAATACAATTTTTATTTAAGGCCAACAAGACACAATTAACAAATTTAATGTCATAACCCATGTTGATAAGACTAACCAATCAGGAGGAGGAACAGTAAAAATATTTTCAAGATGGTTACCAATGAAGCCATTTGGGGCAACAGATCAGCACCATTTTAATTCAGTACCAACAAGACCATATTGAAGTGTTAAAATGAAAAACCCATCTTGATATAACCATCTTTTTAGACATAGCAATTATTAAAAACTCAAGATGACGGCTGTAGTGGTCATATTCGATGTCAGACCAGCACCATTTTCATAAATGATCAGCTATACCTTGGGATGAACATGTCCGTAAAGTTTCATGACAATCCTCCAAGACATTTAGGAGGAATAGAGGTAACAAAAAAAAAAAAAGAAGAGATGTCAGATGACAGTCAATAGGTCATTAGCTCTTTTGGTCAATGATCACAGGAGATATGCAAAAAAGCCTACTAAAAGTAGTTTCAAAAGATGATGAATCTTGTTTTTCATTTTATATTGTAGCTAAGGAGCCGCTTTGAACATAATATAATATTACTATTCCAATAAAGCCCACTAATTGTCTTCATATATAATTCAATGATTCCAGACTGAAATGACAGCAACGGTATACAGTAAAAACCAATTTCTTATACAACAGAGTTTTAACATCATAATCCACATCTCAACCATCATTCATTCACAAAATCAAAGCATTTATAAAGCAGTGATTTCTTGGCAGATTTAGGATTTTGATCAATCAGAAATTGCTAAATTTTTTAATTCTGTACGATTTTGACATACTCCCTTCAAAACAAACATGATGAATGTATTAGATTCACAAACATCTTGATTTACAGCAGCTCCTGACAGTACTGGGGAACAACTGGAGATTGGAAGATTATTGAGCTCTGGTATGATTTTTAAGTGACCAGTTTGGATTGGGTGTTTTTGGCACAGCATTACTTTAAAATTACCATATTATTATGCACAGCAAGTCAAGTTCCTTGCCCATAAACATAACACAGGAACTTATCAGGGCTATCATCCAATGGTGCAACTCAGATCCATATCCTTCTTGGTCGTGGGTCCAACTTTTTAACCACTGAACAACCATCATTCCCTATTTTAAATTGATCACATCCAGAGTTCTAATTCCACTATAGGCTTGGGGAGGAAGAAAAGGCTCATGTGCCCTATTGCATGTTGTAATAGACGAAATGAGGCAACCCTTTTGCATGGAGGTTCAAAAATTATATTCCAGACAAGACATGGCACAAAAACACATCTTCCGTGACCTTAACTTTCAGGAAGGGTACATATCCATGGCGACTGATACACCATTTATACATGCTGTGTAACTGTTTAAAGTTTTATGAAATTATCTAAGATCAAAAGTGGGAGTTTTGCTTTTTTAATGCATTTTAAAACATTTTTCTTAAATCAACAAAAGCAACATGGGGCAGACAGTGTTATACAAATAAAAATGTTTTTGAGGAGGGTCCTAAATCCCAGCCAGCTGACCTCTCTCATTTGGTCAAATATCAAACTTGAACTCATTTCTGTACAACTGAAGCTTTCTGTAGGCTACTTAAATTGACTTAACTATTTTAATTTGCACAAGAAAAAATTAAAATCCAGGCCTTACAAATTGGAGTTGTTTTATATAGGACTTATAACAAATTTATACATTTTATTCACTGCATAGTGCCCATGTCACAAAATGACAAGATTCTGGGTGTGGAGGAGAGGGGCATGATTTATTTTCTAATTAAATACTGATATACATTTAGTGGCCAGAGGTCACTACCTTTTCAGCCAATGAAACGTTGCTACTATAATTTCATGTACATTCATCCAAATACACACTTGCATTAAGTACTGGATGATCATTATCTATGTGGCTTGCTTCAAACTCGGAAAGAAAAAAAACCCCGCTGACCCTGATATGCAGCTGTCAGAACATTATGCTACAGAAACCTGAGTCTATTAGGATTAATGCTGCCGTTTGATATGCCCGTAAAACGAGTCCACTGTATTGGCATAGGTTCTACACTTCAGGAAATTAATTAATACATTAAAAACATATCATTAACTAGAAACTCATTGATTACAGCCATGTCCTTGGGAAAAAACAAATTTGTTCTCTCCTTCATACATCGAAGCATTA
This sequence comes from Unio delphinus, assembly GCA_029339505.1. Lineage (NCBI taxonomy): Eukaryota > Metazoa > Mollusca > Bivalvia > Unionida > Unionidae > Unio > Unio delphinus. The sequence goes on from JAQISU010000110.1 coordinate 1,801,431, forward strand.
TTCAATCACTGTAAAGTCATCCTCCATTTGGAATGAACCATGCATTGCTCAGAGTGGACTAAGTGAAAAAATACACACATCATAAAATTTAATCATGATACCAAGGACAACATCATTCCCAAAGCAAATTAGCCTAATGTATGCAATAGAAAAGAAGACAAAAAGAGTGAAAGCTGAAGTAACCAATCTCTCGTTTTAGTTGTCTCGTCTAATTGCATTGAAGCCTTGATCGTGCCTTGGTTTCTACCAAACCTATGTGCACCAAGTACAGCAAAGGATGACAGAAACATCAGTTATTTAAATTTTGAAAGAAACACCATTGTTGAATACATTTCGAGGCATTGGTTAAGCTGAATATGTCTGAATACTAATGCAGGTTTGTAAAGGTCTAAATATTTCTTTTTGCCTAAAAAAAATCCACATCTGGCCAGGTGAAAATTTAATTCCAAAGCAATATTTGCAACTAATCCAGGGCTGATGAACAAGTGATTTATTCATCTCCACTGAAGACTAGTATTTCTTAGTAGCATTCATATTCAATTATTTATGTCATATTTTGTTTTAAAAATCCCAAGTTCCCTATATTTATTATGGTCAAAAAATCTGGAGACATTATTCATCATGAAAGAGAAGTTTCACTGACGGTGTATATTAAATATAACACCTTTTAAATTTTATTTCTAGTACCTGTTATGTCAGTTTTAAATGATGTACCACAAAATACATTAGTACACAAGTCAAGTCCATCTGCAAGCAACTTAAACCTCGATCTGCAGTCGCATAATGCACTCGCCGATCAGGGTCTATGTTGTCAGTTTTACTAATTTCTCTATGCAAACTGCATAAACCCATATTAACCCAAACCAAAATGCATCCTTGCCGCAAGCTTGTGGCAAGCTTGCGATAAGCTGATTTGATGTTTATAAGCTAACATGGATGCTTGCACAAGCTTGTGCAAGCTTAAGGCAAACAAGCTGGATATAACCGCAAGCTTGTACAAGGTTTCTTATTTGGTTCAGAAAGTAAAACTAGCTTACCGCAAGCTTGTACAAGCTTGTGCAAGATTGTACAAGATTTCTTATTTGCTTCAGAAAGTAAAACTAGCTTACCGCTTGCGCAAGCTTGTACAAGGTTTCTTATTTGCTTCAGAAAGTTTTTGTTTTGTTTTTTATGGTTTAACGCCATTTTTCAGCACAATATATAGGCTATACATGGCGGCCAGTATTAGTGGTGGAGGAAGAAACCGGAAAAACCCCGGAAAGAACCACCGACCCACGAGAAGCTACTGGCAAGCTTTCTCACTTAACTACATTAGCCGAATCTTAGACTCGAACCCACACAGACAGGTGAGATGGCAGTGGTCCGTAACGGACAGCGCTTTAGACCACTCGGCCACTCGGGGCCCCGCTTCAGAAAGTAAAACTAGCTTACCGCAAGCTTGTACAAGGTTTCTTATATATTTGCTCCAGAAAGTAAAACTAGCTTGTGCAAGCTTATTTCTTTTCTTCAGAAAGTAAAACTAACTTGCTCAAGTTTTCTTATATGTGTCAGAAAATAAATTTAAAATAGCTTGCAATAAGTTTCTTCATATATTACCATTCTTGTAAAAGACTGAGACCATGCATGTATCAAACTATCATGCACATGCTTGCAGTGAATAAATAAACTTGAACAATGAAATTTATCATAATGTTTTTGCTGAACATATTTGTTTTCCACTACATTTCAACTATAAGATTACATTATTTAATCATTAAATATGCAGGTAGGTCAAGGAAATTTTAACCTTCTCAGCATTTAGTAAGTCATAATTTAACTTTTGCAATTCCACAAAAAAGCCATGTAAGAAAATCAAACTTGTACCAGAATATGAGGTATAGCTGACACAGGGTCAGATGATGTCGGACCTGAATACAGTACCCGGTATACGTTTTGTGGGGGCAAAAAATACGTTTTTTATTAAAGTAAATAATAACAGTTTCTTTGGAATTTTCAGTTTAGAACGCGCATTTGGTTCTATTTTGATAGAATTTATCACATGTATACTATTTGAATGCAGTTCTACAATACGATTGGTTCATTTGAAATCGAGGCTACTGTGTCTTTATCCGCCATATTTGATTTCGCAAAAAGTTACCGTTGTAGAAGAATCTCGTCTTCGTAATCTTCAGCTTCTAATCATGTTAAATAGGAAAGAGGAATATTCAGAATTTTCTCAAGGAAAAAGAGAAGGAAAGACCTGGAAGGACAATTGTGCCGTCTTGTGTAGATTTATGAAGCCATATGGTAACGGAGAAAACGACGTTTTGCAAATTGTGTAATGTGATTTCGCTATTAGGCATGAATGCGCATGAAAACGCTAATAAGCATCAGGTTAGGAAAGAGAAATATTCAGAATTTTCTCAAGGAAAAAGAGAAGGAAACAACTGGAAGGACAATGTGCCGTCTTGTGTAGATTTATGAAGCCATATGGTAACGGAGAAAACGACGTTTTGCAAATTGTGTAATGTGGTTTCGCTATTAGGCATGAATGCGCAAGAAAACGCTGATAAGCATCAGGTTCCTGCTTCATCACACACAACTCAGCCTGAACTTGTGACATATATAAATACCAGAGAAAACCTTAATAAAATTCGATCGAAATTATATTTATTAAATTTCTTTTCGAAATAAACCTTTATCTTTCAGTTACTAGTGTTGCTGGCGAGTTATTTTGCACACGTTTTCCAAACATTAAAATCACAAAGGATAACTCATATGCTTTTGTTTTGAAACATTTTAAAAAGGAATTAGGAGGAGAGCCCTAGTAACTGTCTTACTGAAGCTAGCTTCAACGAAGTTATCATAAATGTGCTACAGATCACAGGGCATCAACAATTTATATTATGTACTGCACTTAAGTTAATTGTTTGAAATTGTTGTTACCTTTTTAATGCTCAATGTTATTTTAATCGTGATTTTTTTACAAAGTTGAAGTTTATTAGCTTTATATTTGCAAAACATGGCATCTGTACTTTAGGGTTACTGACAGACCAGGACACAAAAAGTTTGAATGAACTTTTAAAAAGGTTTTAAAAATGTGTGGAAATAGGAATGGCTTGAGTGCATGAAATAAGCTTGCAATTTTGGTTTGGGTTGCGCAAGCTTGCCGTAAGCTTGCGCAAGCTAGCGGCAATTCCAAATACAAGCTTGCCGTAAGCTTGCAGCAATTCCAAATACAAGCTTGCCGTAAGCTTGCGGCAATTCCAAATACAAGCTTGCAAAAATCAGCTTGCGCAAGCTTGCCACAAGGTTCCAAATACAGTGGGACCCCGCTATAACACGGTAGTTGGGAGCCATAGAATCTGACCGGGCTATGAACCGAACCGTGTTATAAGCAACACATTTTTGGATTTAATTGGGAGGGGGGGTTTACATAAAGACGGGTGCGAAAATGCATGGCACAATTACCATTTTTGATCAATACATATTAAATGAGAAAAACGTTTGCTGTGGTAACAGAAATTGCAGATATAATATATTACTTTATTCAGAGAACCATGCATTGGTACATACACGTGTCTAATTTATGTATACATGTATAATCTATTGCATGAAAAGAGTATCAACACCGTGTACTCACCAGCGAATCTTGTAACATACATTGAATCCATAATACAAATATTTCCATCGAAAATATCAACACACTGATGTAAAATATTCAATAATTTTGTCACAGATCATTATGTGACTGAATTCAATGAAAAGAAAAAAAAAAAAATTACGTAACAGGTGTACGTAATGAATGATGAAATAGTACATGTCCATAGATTAAATAATGGAAGCTAAAGTGTATTCTTATACAGTAATAACTACATGTACATCTCAGGATCTCTCTGTCTCTGAATTCAGTCATTGTAAATTTCAGCACATTTTCCCACCCAAGCTGCAAGTCAAAGTCCTTTGAACTTGCCGCCCAGTTATTGCGTCATGTTCTTTTGATGTACTCTAATAAATACAGCAGGCAGAACTGTCTGTATTTTAACCACTGAATTATGTCACTGTTTAGCTCGGCAGTTCATTTTGATGATAAACAATGTACTTAAATTAATTGATTTATACATTCTGGTGACAATCTTTTATCAACCGCCGCATTGGCTGTTGCTTAGTTGTGTATGAAATTAAGAGAACATATATCGGAGATTATTTGAGCAACGATTGTATTCGGAATGCATTCAAGACAAACACAAAGTAGACACGATGGCTTCATTACTCAGGAATCAGTAATTATAATATTGACATTTATGAGCTGTAATTTTTCAACAATAAACAAAGATCAAAGTTCTCAGTAGGCCCAGCAATTGGTTCGTATTTCCAAAGTTTATTTTGGCACAAAACTAGAAGAAATTTGATATTACATTTCTACACGTTCTCTTTTGCACTGTTTAGACGAATATGAGAATGATAATTTTAAACTCTTAATTTTTTTTTTCATACTTAATTTTTTTTTTTTTTTTGGTCTTTGAGAAAAATATCTAATAAATTACCCGAAATTTCGGGAGCCATGCCACGACCGGGTTATATCCGAATTCGGGTTATAGCGGGGTCCCACTGTACTAGCTTGCGCAATCTTGCAAAAATAAGCTTGCGCAAGCTTGCAAAACTAAGCTTGCAATTTTGGTTTGGGAAGTGACTGATGCTCTGGACCTGTACATTTGGCCACAGGGCCTAGAGTGGCCGAGTGGTTTTATCCATGCATTTTTTGCTACTGCGTCTTTAATTAACTGCCTGCCCCTACGAAAACAAAATCACGACTTCATGAACAATCATGAACTCTTCATGCATGTTGTTGAAATGTTCGTTATCAGTTTATCATTTGAGTTCATAAACAAATATTCATGAAAGTTCCTCAACTAAGTTCATGAACACTTCAAGAAATTTGATGAATCATGTACTTCAAGTTAATTAACACATTAACTTTTATGAACTATAATATCTTTTAAGTTCCTGAAATGTCATTAACTTGGTTCATGAACAATTCAAGTAATCTGAAACACCACCAAGAAATTATTTAAAAATGTTATGAAATTTCTAAATCATTATATTCATAAAATGACAACGTATTAAACCAGAAGAAGACATAAGTGACACGTGGAGTCAAAGTGGATGCATACTAATGGTCTATGTGACACAAGTCTGATGTTTTATCAACAGAAAATGATGAAAAGCTTTGAAAGCACCAAATAATATAAGGATATCTAGATGTAACGATGTTGTAAAAAAAATTCGGTCATATTTTATTGATTAAAACAACCGACTCCAGCTCAGTTAAAATAAAACCAATGAGAAAATTTTCCAATAATATAAATGCTCAATAAGTTGTATGTTAAGTGTAAGAATGAAATACTTTCAAGATGGATCATAATTAGTCCAGTAAATAAATTTAATGTGCTAAAAGCTGAAGACAAAGTTAAACAGAGGTTATCTTTAATTAACTAACTTTATCTTTCTTTCAGATCAGACAGCAGAAAAGTAAAATTATTAGAGGTCAAAGTTTGTAGGTTAAGGAGAAAATTTGAAAACTAGATGATTCTATGGGCAAAATGGAAGAGACATTAAATAGTGACTGCTGCAGCAATGTCAAAGATCAAAACAGTAATCAGATGGAACATCTCAAGTTGCAGATGGAGACATTCAGTAGTGGCAATGGGCCTTTACAAGAGTTATCTGACAGGTCAGTCTCTGTTAAAAAGATTGGTCATGTCAGTAGAAACTACAGTGGAAAGAAAGCCCTATTATGATGAAAATATGATTCAACAGCTGATTGAACACAACTGCCCCAAAACAACATACAAAGAGTGTTTGTTTTGTTTTTTATGGTTTAACGCCATTTTTCAGCACAATATAGGCTATACATGGCGGCCAGTATTAATGGTGGAGGAAGAAACCGGACAAACCCCGGAAAGAACCACCGACCCACGAGAAGCTACTGGCAAGCTTTCTCACATAACTACATTTTGCCGAATCTTAGACTCGAACACACGCAGACAGAGGTGAGATGGCAGTGGTCCGTAACGGACAGCGCTTTAGACCACTCGGCCACTCGGGGCCCCACAAAGTGTTGCTAAGAATACAAAGTATTTCATATACAACCCTGTATAGAATGGTTCCATAGCTCATAAAACAATGAGTTGCCTGTGATCATATATCGTAAGGGTATTACAAGAATAATTAACATTATACAAATACTTTGTACATCTGAAACAATAAAAGTGTAACAAAAATTAAGAACATTACTTATTCTCAGCCCCTAACGGGTGAATTAAAAAACCACATTTGTCAGGGTCCATAAAATACACTTGTGAAACCAATTGAAATTATGTTCCATATAACTATCCAATTTTGATTCTGATAGTATTGGTCTCAAAGAAAAAGTGTTTTTTAGTGCAAGTATGTGACATGCATAATCGGAGACCAGGGAGACTAGTGTCACATTCTTACTGTTCCGATCCACTATACTGGCCGTTAAACTAGGATTTTTTAAAATATAAATCCACGAGTTTCTAGTTTTATAGTGTCTTCTTTCTAGTGTTATAATAGCAACAGCATTGGGTACATCTTAATGCTAACATGTAACTCTATATGAATGACATTAGTGACCTAATGTCTGGATTGTTGCCATTATTTAGGTGAAGTTGAATGAAATCAGAAAATATTTCTCAATGAAAGGTGAGCTCTGGTATTCCTGGCATTTAGATTTAAAACCAATACAAAGGATAAACAACCACTGCACATTTTCTCATGATTGGTGTGCACTCAAGTGTGTCAATCAAGATCTACTGCCATAAGAAGTACTTACTGGCAGACCTGTATCTATATGATTTGTTATATTTATGATTTCTAGCCAACACCATAAACCCTGACTGTCCAGCCATTATGTAACATCTTATCTGTATCAATGACCATTTGCACTTGGATATTAGTTGGGTAAATAGGGTATTGTGTCAACTATCCATCTACAATGTGGCTAGGAAATAGAATGCCTTCCCTTTGTATCTCATAATAAATTCTTGCATGCAATACATCACTTTTATCACTTGAGCACTTGAAAGGAAGGATTGGCTCATCATGAAAGAAAGAAGGAAAAAAGTACCAAAGAAGAAGAAGAAAAAACGACAACACCTGTATAAACAAATTTGGAAACATAGCAAAGAGACACCAAAGAGTGACATATACGGTCTTTATTAACATTTATCAGTGACTGGTGATTTGTTATTATAGGGTTTAACGCCATTTTTCAGCACACAACAGGCTATACATCGCGGTCAGTATTAATGGTGGAGGAAGTGCCTGTTGAAAACCCACGGAAAGAACCACCATCCCAAGAGAAAATACTGGCAAGCTTTTTTACATACACACATTGGCTGAATCTGAGATTGAAACCCACGCAGACAGGTGAGATGGCAGTGATATGTAACCAAGAGCACTTTATACCACTCTGCACTGCATCTAATTTATCCTATGTACATCTTGTTCTTCGGTGTTCAGCTACCTGGCAGTTTTCTCTACCTGGACAGCGCTACAATCCAAATCGTGATGATTTTGAACACAATCAGAAACTACATTTATTGATGTGTGTAGGTTATTTTTCTTTCTGGACATTTTATTCCGACATGGATATGTGTACATAACTTGTCTTTCCTACAAAATACCTTTTCATAACAAACCAATATTGTATTGTGTAATGATCACAACTTGTAATTTTAAATGGATTATAATTAAATTTTAAACAGAAATTTTATAAATAGTTGTGCATACTGCTGTCTTAATTTAATGAGATCACTCTTGGTGGCCTAGTGGTTAGAGCATGTCATGAATGCAAGAGATGGCAGGTTCGAACCCCAACAGAATCATAAGAGGTTTGTGTTACGAATGGTGGTTGGCCTTGTGTTAAGATAATGTGAATGGGTGGGACACTATGCTACATATCTGCAGCATGACGGCCCATTTCTAGACATTGCTATAAATTGCCACACTGCAAACATCAGAGCACTATTATTGATTTTTTTTATTAAAAGCTACATTAAAAATCCAAATCCTACACACTGTCCTAATATCGGAACCAATTTCTAAATGAGGGGCAACATGGTCAATTTATAACTTTGAATATGCCAATGTCATACGCAGCAATTAATCAAGTTTGGGTGTAATCATGAAAGGTAATAAAATAATCATTTTGGAAATTAATCACTGAATAATTGTATACTTTCAAAACTGAAATAATGTTTATGGAATACTTTTTCTGTTTCACATGAAACGTACTGTAATGGTAGGGTATGAATTCACTGTTGTAATATTATAATTGATGATTCATATTTGAAAAGTAATTTTAAAATTTCACACGAAAATCTGCATTTAATTAGAAAAGGGTGTGTGAAAGTTTAACATCATTGTACTGTTGTAAACATCATCATAATATGTTACACCTTGCGACAGGCATACAAACTTTTCTTTTCTATCCATTTGTAAGATCTTAACAAAAAGATAAGCAATTTTTTAAAAATTATTTCAACAATATTAAAAATGAATTTAATGCTTCATTACAATTTTTCAACTGTTTTAGGAAGAATAGGTATTATGTACCGACTCTTGAAGGCAACATGTGCATCACCAGCAGCAATATTTGTAGTATACTGGCTGATTTACTGTAAAGTTTATATGGTGTTTGGAAGTTCACTGAAATCTCAAGACACTATTGTAAATAAGGATTTCCGCAATGATCTATATTTTTAATTTATAAGTTGATTTTGCCACATTGTGCTTTGTTTAAAAGAGTCAGTTTTGGTGGTTGTATATAGGAGAAACTCCTAGATTTCCCATCATCCAGGTAAAATCAGGCAAAATCGGCAGTGTTGGCTGCTTGGGACCTTCTCAGGAAGCATCTATCTATACATTACATGTATAGTAAGTCTATTATATGAACTTTCAATTCTGTTTACATGTTAATCACTAAAAGCCTAGGCTGGAAAAAAATAGGGCTGGTACAAAATATTTGAAAAACTAAAATTGTTCACATATTTATTCCGAACTATTTGTTTGGAGACCTTACTCCAGCTATAACTATCAAGTTTCAAGATTTTTCAAATGACATTTCAAGGACAGTCCCATTCCCACCACTTTTCCAGACTTGAGAAGTGGAGTAGTAGAGATGTGGTGGGAATTATTTTGCAACTGATACTTCCAAAATAATTGTGACCCCACTATAATAGCCAACTTGCTCAGTTACAAGTTAGTCAAGCTTAATTGGCTACCGGAATCCAATACTAGTCTTTAAATACATATGATAACGAGTGTAATTATTGCACTGGCATCTATGGGAAAATAAATTATTGTGACTAAATATTTTTAGAAATCCTCAAACACTTGAAATATTCTATGGCCCTAAACTTAGTCAAGGATTATAACTAACATTATCCCCTAGAAACAGCCAACAGCATATGTCGTTAATTTATCGAATTTATCATGCAACTATTGATCTAACAAATTTACATTATGATTCAACATGGCTTTAAAAGTTAAAATTAGCAATGGCCTAAAAGTAAAATAAAAGTAACACAATAACACTGACAATTTCTTGCCTCCTCCTGCCAGTCATTTTTTACCCCACCTTCCTTTCAATTCAGAAAATATATATTTCAATATGCAGGGCATATGTTTCTGCTGTCTATGTCTCACAGTGGATGGAGGTGGGTTAGATGGGAAAATTATTCAGCACAAGCACCATACTAGAAATATACTTTTGCTAGACCTATCCTTTATTATCTAAGGGATATAGAAACAATTCAGATCATTATTAAAACCAAGTGCAATTAAACGTCTTAATAAATATGCATACTTTTTGAAGTAGCCAATTACATCCATGCTGTTTATATTTAATCAATAGAAATTAGTACAAACTGCAGATAACCATATTTAATCATGCATCTAACAGTGGCAAATGATTACCAAAACCTTCTGTCACATCAAAGTGAAGGGACATCAGGATTATGATGTTAATAGGAAATTATTAGTAGAAAAATAGCCTAAACCCTAATTAGTCTCATTAACAGTCTGTTCTTTAATCTTCTAATCATTATTTAAAGAAATATTTATTTTACAAGGTTAATTCTGTACAACAGAACATACCCTAGCAATGACCCTACTGTCTCCTGATGCCCAGGTTATGACCCTAATCAGCCAATGCATTATATAATTGCAAAGATGGGTCAATGGTGTTTACAGCTGAGTCAAGATTAAACATAGGTCAATACAATTGTCTAAAATTCATTCTGGTTATCTTGATTCAACACAACTAAATAAGAGAGGCTCATTACCATACTGACTTGTGTATTAAGGTGGATCTAATTGTCATTACCATACTGACTTGTGTATTAAGGTGGATCTAATTGTCAACATATCTTGATTTGTCACTGCATAATACATTAACAATACATCAGGAACTATACTGTTCTACTGCTTACTTATAAAAAACTGTACAGACCTTAATCTGCTGGTACTTAGACAATCACAGATCTAAGTTTGCTTTCTGCAACTGGATTGGACTTACTTATACAATGGTAGACCTGGATATGCTGCTTGCAACTGGATTGGACTGTGCTGTTTGATTCTGTATTTGATTTTATTAGAATATATACAATACACTTCATGAAAATAAAAAAAAAACAATGTGACCATTAAGTGTTTAAATAGAGCTACACCTCTTATCTTGCTTTCTGGCTAATTTCCCTAAAAAGGAGCTTTTCACTTTTGTATTTCAAACATTAACTTCTCTGGAGCTATTATAATCTGGTTGGCAAGACTGTCAATGCTAAATGTCAAATTAATTCATAATTGCAAACCAATTAACTGCTTGGTAAGTATGTTTTTCTGTCTATAAGGTAATTACATTCTGAAGGCACAGAGACAATTTAAAATGCATATTATTTCTAGGCCCATGAATCTAGCTAGAATAGTCTAAAAGTCCGCAATTAAACTTTGATGAGGTAGAGCTACCATGAACAGAGCTTCACCATCTGTCATTCAAATTTAGGACTTTAATCCAACTGGATTGGTTCTGCAAGCTTCACTGACATTGGTGAAGAAGCAAAAAATCTACAGAGTCTATTATTAAATAGATTAGAATGTATGGCCCTCTCATCCAATATGGAGAGATGGATAATCAAGGGCTGGTGAGGTCATCCCATTTGGATCAATAGTCTAATACCAGCTGCACTTGTATCTTGCAATGAGATCAATGGGTTAAACAACAATTTCATTTCCCACTGACCATCATGTTAATGCTGTGCAAAATTACTACTTTCACCATAAGCCTACCAGTAAGCATGAGCCATCAGATAGTCTACTTTTAAAATCATGAAAATAATGTCCGGCATGAATCTTTTTGTTAGAAAAATTCTTATGTATGTGTCCACTATCAAAATCCCAACCAGTTGTATCTCCTCATTCAAATACAGTGCTATTATTGTGTGGGGTAACAGCAATGAAACATAATTTATTTAAAGTTTAAGCATAATATTCAATATAATTTACCAATATGCAGGCTTCTTCTGCAGGATGTATGTTAATTTTTCCACATATTTATTTTCAGCCTATCAGTGTTATCTATTCTGTCAAATATGGTATTCAATATTCCACAATATATATATATATATATATATATATATATATATATATATATATATATATAGTGAGCGCTTTAGACAACTCTGCCACTTGGAGCACCTGTTTAATAGATCATAAAATAATATGTTGTCTGTGACCTGGGAAGAAGGTTTCTGCTTCCAGAACTTCCAATAGTCCTGTAGTGAATATCAATGAGTGCAAACAACACCAATGCCCTCATTAATATAGTGCATATAAATTAAAATCAGTTCAATGATCAAGCATCCATTACCGTGTGATCTAAAGCGCTGTTCATTACTGATCACTGCCATCTCACCTCTGTCTGCGTGGGTTCGAGTCTAAGATTCAGCTAATGTAGTTATGTGAGAAAACTTGCCAGTAGCTTCTCGTGGGTCAGTGGTTCTTTCCAGGGGTTTTCCGGGTTCTTCCTCCACCATTAATACTGGTCGCCATGTATAGCCTATATTGTGCTGAAAAATGGCATTAAACCATACAAAACAAAACAAACCAACTCAAACAGGGGCTATAACTCAAGTGAATATTGTCACAAAATGTTAAAAATCCAACTTGACCTAGTTAATGCCTTGCATCAAATTTGATCTCAATCCATGATGTCTTTCAAAAATGACAAGTGAAAGTTGTGATGGATGATATGGGATGTGACCCAGAGACTTGGGCAATACTATATGCCATTCTCTATAAATTACAATGTAGCCATAAACCTGCTCCACTGTTTAAAAAAACTGTTATAATAATGGCTTCTTAATAGGGGTAAAATTCATTATACATGCATTCAATTGCTAGGAGGGCATTAGCAGCTGCTCTCCTTCAAAAGGATCAAGAAATGAGTGTTTAGTAAGGAAACATTTTGCATAGTTGTTTTTAGTACAAAAATGGGTTGGTATCTATTATAATAGATAATGTAAATGAACTGAAGTAATTTCTAAAGAAGACGAATTATTACAGCACTGTACATCACTCAAGTCCTATCATATGGCAACACCCATCCATTGCTGACCAATACTGCTGGCAAAGATATGAGCATCAAAGGAGCTCCAAACAGCTTGTTGGATAGTTCAGCCTTAAATGACCATCATCTATCCAACAGCAATCATGCTCAAATCTACATAATGTTTGTTTTAGTGACTGCTCCAGTGGCCTAAGTGGTTAGATCATCCGCCTCAGTCACAGTTTCAAACCTTGGCCAAGTCATACCAAACACTTATAGAAACAGAACTAGTAAGCTGCCTCACTCAGTGCTCAGCACTAAGAGGCTAGTGTATTAAGAGGCTAGTGTAAGGACTGGTAAGCCTAGTGTCATTGTCAGGATAATGTGACTGGACGGGACATGATGATACATATCTGACATGATACCCCAGTGCTAGACATCACTATAAACTGCCATACTTCAGAAATCTTACTGATATGACTGAAAAATTATTAAAGCTACATTAAAAAAAATCTAAACCAAGCATACACACACACACTTTGGTTTGGTTATAATTTTAAGCCACAAAGACATGTAGATTATTGAGTGCTGAGGTCTAGTGCCTTAAATCACTCCAACAGAAGCCAATAAGGGTTGATCCAATGGCAAGAAATGAACACAACTGCCCTCTTTTCATCCAACCAATGATAGGATTTGAACACACATACACTTATTTGCTCCCGAGATCACCATGCTAACTACAAAGCCAATGTGTAGTGTACAGGAATTGTGACTGAACTGAAAGAAGAATGAACAAAAGGAAGACTCTGTGTATGCCTCTTCAATGATAACTTACACACAATGGTATAAAAAAAGATATACCATAGCCATAGACAATGTGAGAAAGAGTGGTGGGTATTAAATTAAATGGTTGACAACTCTTTTTATAACTGTGCTGTAAATAACTGTCAATAAATAACCTTTTTGTGATGAAATTGTTCACTTTTCTGTATAAATAACCTTTTTTCAAGATAACCAAATATTAGTCACTAGGTTTTGTATGACAAATTAAGCAATATATCCAAGTTTCATTTATCGTGATTTTAGACACATTCAGCATACAGAAGCCTATGGGGGTGTAGGATGATTTTTTTAATTAAAAAAAAATGAGATTTATATCTGTCTTCGTGTTAAAAGTAGGGTTGTGAGTTATCCAGGCATGGTATAACGAGAGTGATGGACCACTAAGAATTCTGAAAACAAAATGTCAAGCAGCTGTAACGATGTTAACTGAGCTCTACTGGTTTAAATTTTTTTATCAATCTGAATTGACAAATTGATTACCGGTACAGCTGGGAAGCTTTACATCCTAAAATGACCACTCCGGTGGCCTAGTGATTAGAGCATCCGCCATGGAGGAGGTCATGGGTTTGATACCCGGCCGAATCATATCAAAGACTTACAAAAATGGTACTAACAGCTGCCTCACGTGGCACTCAGCATTTAGTGGCAAGTGTTAGGACTGGTCGGCCTGGTGTCAGGATAATGTGACTGGTACATCATGCTACATGTCTGCAGCATTAAGCCCCAGTGCAATACATCACTATAAACTGCCTCACTGAAGACATTGTAGCGATATGACTGAATACTTTTTAAAGCAAAGTTAAAAATACTAATCACACATGTACACACATCCTAAAATGTATATATATGTAAAGAAAGAAATCAAAGAATATAGTTAAGCAGTGTTGAAAATCTCCATGATTCTAGGTTAAATTCTGATCTGCCAATTTAAGGCTTTCATTATGAAGAATCAACAGGGTTGTCCAAACCAATTCAGGACATTTGGCATTTTACTTCTCAGGATTTTATTAAATTTATTAATTACAACACCAAAAAATATTATAATTACAAAAAATGCTGAGATCAAGTTTTCACTAAAACGATGCATTAAAATACTATTAGCATCAAATAAAATTAGACTGTCTCTCTATCTTGCATTCATTAACTGAACTGACTGGCATACAGTTGTGCTCCTCTAATTCAAAATGGCATTTGCAATGTAAATCATAGTAAAGCAATGGAACCTTATGCTGTTGATTGCAAACAATTTCATACATTGCAATGTCTAATAGACAATAAACTCTACTGGGAGTAGCACTATTTATGTGGTGGCAGATCAGGTTTTATGGACCCAACCTGTTGACTACTGGTCCCCTTAACCCTTTGAACCCGAGAGGCCGGTTTACCGACCGGTTGTAACAGTGTATATACCCGAATGGCCGGTATACTGGCCTAGCTACCTACCGTCATAACCCGAAAGGCTGGTATACCGGCCTAGCTATCTACAGTCATAACCCGAAAGGCCGGTATACCGGCCTGTGTTATGTTATTCGCTAGATGGTCAGTGAAATATAGACAAAATATGAAATATATGAAATATGAAGAAATTTCGAGACAGTTTGTTACATAGTCATAGTAATAAAAAGCATTTTATAAGCATGTTTGAAAAGAGACAATTTGATATTTGCTTTTATATCATAGTAGATTATCGTTCTAAGGCATATTATTACTATTATTTTGCAAAATTTTACTTTTTATAAAATTGTCAAAAATTGCCTGGGAGGCTCGGGTTATTGTGTCGAAATATGGGGGAGATTAGGGTTCAAAGGGTTAAATTAATACTAAGAATCCCAAATCCTAAATCCTGTGGACTGCTGGTTTCTAACAATTAAAAAAATAACACTTTGAATCCCAAATTATGTGGACTGCTGATCCCAATAATCCCAAATCCAGAGTTCCAAATCAATACAGAATATATTCAAAACTGTTCAAAATTATTACAATCCTAAAACAGGTACATTTTTCTGGACAATGTTCTGTACATGTTATGTGTACATGGTGGAGCCAATTTCAGCTGTCATTATTTGATTTTTCCAATCCATAATGCACTGGCAAATCCAAGTCTATGTTGTTTGTTTAATGATCAAACAAATTGCAGAGACCCATATCTACCATCGCACTATGCACTGGCAAATCTAGTCACAGTTTACAGTTGAATGCCATTTAGGGCATAACCGACTTTTGATCCGGAAATCGAATTCCACCGGATAGTATGAACTTCCGATTAATAGGAGTCGGACAAGGCAGGAACGACCGATTCGGATAATAAAAAAATAAAGTTGAATTTCTATAGCACCGTGTCTAACACTGCATGTCATTCGATAGTGCGTTAATAAAGTTAAATAAGAAGTCAGAAAAGTCCAAAATGGTCAACACAACCACGTTGTGACACAATCTATTTGAACCGACGGGTGAAAACCGAAATGAAGCCGGATATGGTAAAGTACTAAGTAACATGCTAAACACGGCAAAACCAGATACCAGGAACCCGAAAACGGAAGATGAAATTTTTTTTGAAAAAAAATACGGATTTAGCATTTTCGATTAATCAAATCCTATCCGGAATCGGAAAAATTTCATGCCCAAAATCCGGAATCGGAAATCGGTAGAAAAATGCTAATCGGTTATGCCCTAATGCCATTTATAAGATTGTATATATATGTATATATATATATATATATATATATATATATATATATATATATATATATATGGTAATACTACCAACAAATGATCATTAATAGCATTTCCAAACCTTTATCTTTTTGTATTCTCCCCTTCCCCTTCCAGATATCAGTTAAAAAGTTGATTATTTAGTGAACATATAAACAGTGTTTTACCCTGACACTGAAATCATTCAGCTCTCAAGCACAAATATAGCAAATCCCCACTTTCCATATAAAAATCCTTCATTCCCAAATCTGTAAGTGTTTGCCATTAAAGAATTTCATCATATTTAGTATGTTCCTAGTCTAAAAAGAATAAACTTCTGAAATACAGGTTTGCATATTAAAGGGGTCACTGATATTGTGCTATAAGATTTTTTTTGGCATTGCCTTTATGCTGACCAAGCCCATTGAGGGACCTAATAAGGTCATTTTTATATTGACCAAGCCCCCATACTCGGTTTAAATTAGTCCTCATAAGGCCTTAATTATATTGACTAAACCCCTGTATACAGTTCCTTGTGGTCCCAATTTGGTCCATATACTGACTAAATCCCCACAGTTCACTGTGACACCAATAAGGCATTTATACTAAAGCCCTATATACAGTTCATTATGGTCGTAGTGAGGACCCAATTATACCAAGCAATCCCCTTCATACAACTATGGTTTTTATAAGGCTATTTTACTCACCAATCCCCAGTATACAATTGTGCTTTTTTATATGGTCATTCCATTGACCAAATCCTTGTTTACAGATCAACATAAAATGGACAAAAATTTGGTCACAATTTAACATAGTCCCAATTATGAAAGGTAAATATAATTAGAAAAATTTATACAAAAGGATTATTAGATGATATGTTTATTCAATGCATGATAAGGCTCTGACCCTTTTTAACATGACCCTTTATTAAATATTTTTAGATTTACATTCCTCACTTACTTTGCTATAAATTGTATGCTTGTTAAAACCTTTTGAATGATATAGCTTTGTATGACCAACATCTAGATGGATAAAAACATTACACTTTCAGCAACTGACAAACATGAAAATGTGCTTTCATTTCCACTCATCAGTTTGGTGCAAGGAGAAGACATCATGCAAGGCTGTCATTAATGACATACTCCTTTTTTTTAAAAGCTTGCCCAAGTTGAGTTTTAATTTCATTTTTTTGGATGGATTGGTGATTTTGGCCATCCTCTAGTTCATTACATACATGTAATTCTCATCTGCCATGTAAAGTAACCATGAGAAATAACAGATCAATATGTGTGATCCGGTTCCTGCATTCAAAGGCCGATCCCACCAACTGTCGAAGTTTCATGGCTGCATTCAATGGCTGATCCCGGTTCGCTTTGAATGTATGTTAGATACATCTCCGATTGGTTACAAATGTTTTTTTTTTACAGAATCAGACAATATAAACCAATCAGACATGATTTTACTTTTCTTTGTGGATTTTTATTGGCTATAAGAAGATAAATTAAGGTAAGAGTGAATACAATGTGCACGATATTTACAAGATTGTATAAACAGGTAAAACTATATGGGGCACACACAGCTTAGGGCTATTTGGGCAAAGCAGCAGAAATGTTGTTAACAGTGCCCAGGGGCTGAACGAGTTAATGCTGAGCACCTAGCAAGGCAGGGTTCCAAGCAAGTTTAAACTTCCAGTATTTAACCTCTACCAGCTCTGTGATTTTAGTGATTGAGAATAACGGCATTTTTGCTGGAAGTTATTATATTCATTTTGTAAAAAAAAAAATGAACTGTAAGCTGCAGTGTCTTGGTTGAGGTCAGATTTAACTTGCAGATGATGCGTTACTGTCTGTGTTATATGTGTTTTATGATTTCACAATTCTTAAATGTTTTAAAAATTCATTTCAATATTGTTGTCTTTACTGTTTTCAAAACAATTTTCATACAACTTATGTTTAAGAATTATTTTGCATATACATGTACCCATCTTGTGTAGGGTATGTTATGGCAGCAATGTCCAGCTGTCTCTTCATACCTAAAACCATTAACATTTACTTGTTCAGCCTTTAACTTTCCTGAAACATTTCCAAAGCAAAGATCTAATGAATAGACAGTGTCAGATACAACCAACCCATGCCATGTGAAGGTCAAAGTAATAATATAATAACTCCATATCCGGTGAAGGTCATGGTAATAATACAATAGCCTCATGTCCTGTGAAGGTCACAGTACTAAAACAATAGCCCCCATGTCCTGTGAAGGTCATAGTAATAATACAATTGCACCATGTCCTGTGAAGGTCATGGTAATGATAAAATAGACCCATGTCCTGTGAAGGTCACGGTAATAATACAATAGGCCCATGTCCTGTGAAGGTCATGGTAATGATACAATTGCCCCATATCCTGTGAAGGTCATGGTAATAAAAATGTTATTCTGATACTTGTATTCTTGTCGATAACTTTTGAACCACTGAATATATTTTAATAAAATTTGAAATGGTTGTATATTTTCACTAAAGACTTTGATAGGAGTAATCAGCAGTACAAACAATTTTGACCTGGATCTGCTTGAACATTACCAAAGTCCTATGGAGTAGTGAATTCTTTCTTGAATTGGTTGCTAATATATGATAAAAATGTGACAGTGCATTGATTGTGATCAAGGAAATGATTTCAAGCACTTCAATGCTAGTTTGTAGACATGTTTGTCCTTGATGAATTGTTTGTTTTCCATCATAATGGATGTAGTGTTGGATCTGTTTGTATTTCTAGGTCTGACTCATTTAATTCGAGGACCGATTTTTTTTGTTGTTATTATGCATGTATTCATAAACATGGTGTAAAAATGTTTTTCTGCAGAATGGCTTTCCTAATGCTAATTTGTCTTGGTAAATATCACACAGGAGCCAGTGTAGAAATAGGACAATTCAGTAATAGACGGAATAAGCTATTCATGAGGGTTTTGTGTTTCTTTGACAACTGATTGATTTCTGGGTGGAAACGTGGACATCAAGATTGCCCCAATCCATCCTGACAGATCCCAGCTTGATTGAATGTGATTGCAATGTCATAGTCTCAGTATTTATTCTTCAGCAATGGAAATGAATTGGCAGAATAAATATTTCTTTCAGGTTATCTTAATTTCTGTCTGTGGAATCTGAACTTAGCAGCAGTTTCTTTTGCATTCAGGGACCCATTTAAAATGATTCATTTTGATTTAATTTCATTGGGTTAGGTCTTGTATTAGTCAGATAGTTCTATTAGCATTTGGCCTGAAATACCATTTGAAATTAACTTTGGATTTGGAAATGCCTGGTAGAGAATGATTATTTTCAAATCAGCTGGCACAAGATTTACAGTAGAATGGTTACAATATTCAGTCTTTACCTTTCGCCGAATTTTCTGTGAATAAATTATTAGTGTTGAGTAGCCTCTGATTGGATGTGAGACTGCCAATTAACTTTGTTTGGAAAGGGGTTGGGGCTGATTTAGAATAAAAAGATTGTTTTCTCTCAGGTTTGTTAGAAATTAGTATTTTCGGCTGGCTATGTGATAGAGAATAATAGTATGATTGGCGGAAAGTAATTTTAGTTTCGTGAAGACATTATTTAAATATTAGGCATCAGTGTGTGAGATAACAGTGATTTGAAAAGGCAAGGGCCATAAACCACTCGGCTGCATGTGGTTTCAGTAATCTTAGGCAGTCTCTCTCTTCAGTCTACAGATTACTCTTTAATGGTCTATTCTTGTACAATGTGAGATCATCATTCATGGCAGGCTCTCTTCAGTCTTCTTATTATTCTTAAATAATTCATCTTTGTACAAAGTAAGGTCATCATTCATGGCAGTCTCTCTTCAGTCTTCTTATTATTCTTAACTAATTGATGTTTGTACAAAGTAAGGTCAACATTCATGGCAGTCTCACTTCAGTCTTCTTATTATTCTTAAATAATTCATCTTTGTACAAAGTAAGGTCATCATTCATGGCAGTCTCTCTTCAGTCTTCTTATTATTCTTAACTAATTGATGTTTGTACAAAGTAAGGTCAACATTCATGGCAGTCTCACTTCAGTCTTCTTATTATTCTTAAATAATTCATCTTTGTACAAAGTAAGGTCATCATTCATGGCAGTCTCTCTTCAGTCTTCTTATTATTCTTAACTAATTGATGTTTGTACAAAGTAAGGTCATCATTCATGGCAGTCTCACTTGTCTTCTTATTATTCTTAAATAATTGATGTTTGTACAAAGTAAGGTCAACATTCATGGCAGTCTCACTTCAGTCTTCTTATGATTCTTAAAGAATTGATGTTTGTACAAAGTAAGGTCATCATTCATGGCAGTCTCACTTCAGTCTTCTTATTATTCTTAAATAATTGATGTTTGTACAAAGTAAGGTCGTCATTCATGGCAGTCTCTCTTCAGTCTTCTTATTATTCTTAAATAATTGATGTTTGTACAAAGTAAGATCATCATTCATGGCAGTCTCTCTTCAGTCTTCTTATTACTCTTAAATAATTGATGTTTGTACAAAGTAAGATCATCATTCATGGCAGTCTCATTTCAGTCTTCTTATTATTCTTAAATAATTGATGTTTGTACAAATTGAGGTAGTCATTCATGGCAGTCTCTCTTCAGTCTTCTTACTACTCTTAAATAACTGATGTTTGTACAAAGTAAGGTCGTCATTCATGGCAGGCTCTCTTCAGTCTTCTTATTACTCTTAAATAATTGATGTTTGTACAAAGTGAGGTCATCATGCAAGGCAGTTTCAATTCAGTCTTCTGGTTACTTTTAAAACAGCATGTTCTTGTACACAGCGAGGTCATCATTTATAGCAGTCTATTCCACCTTCCAATGACTCTATATACATATAGTTGATTCTTGTACACAATAAAGTCATGCATGACAGTCTCTATTTAGTCTTTTGGTTACTTTTAAATAGTTTGTTATTGTAGGCAGTGAGGTGGTAATTATGCATGGCAATTTCTGTTCAGTCTTTAGATTACTCTTAAATAGCCAATTCTTGTGCACACTGAGGTCATAGTGCATATCAGTTTCTATTGAGTCTTTGATTACTCTTAAAGTCTTTTATTGTACACATTGTGGTCATTATGCATGGCAGTCTCTGTTCTGTTTTCTATTACTCTTAAATAGTATTCATAGATGCAGTGAGGAGATCACTCATGGCAGTCTCTATTTAAGTCTCTGATTCTTCTTAAATAGTCTGTTCTTTTATGCAATGAAGTCATCAATCATGGCAGTCTCTATTAAGTCTCTGATTACACTTACATAGTCGGTTCTTTTACACAATGAAATCATCATTCATGAGTCTCTATCAAGTCTCTGATTCCTCTTAAACAATCTGTTCTTTTACACAATGAAGTCATTATTCATGGTAGTCTCTATTAAGTCTCTGATTACACTTACATAGTCTGTTCTTTCACACAATGAAGTCATCATTCACGAGTCTCTATCAAATCTCTAATTCATCTTAAATAGTCTGTTCTTTTACACAATCAAGTCATCATTCATGGCAGTCTCTATCAAGTCTCTGAATACTCTTATACAATTTGTTCTTGGACACAGCAAGGTCATTATGCATGGCAGTTTCCTGGTTACTTTTAAATGGTCTTTTTTTATACACTATGAAATATTGTTCAAGCCATGCTCTGTAAAATCTATCCGATCATTTTTAAACAGTTTATTTTTGTTCCCTGATTTCACTTATGGCAGTCTCTGTTCAGTCTCACAGTTACTCTTAAATGATCTGTTCTTATGCCTTTATACTGACTAAATCCCTGTATAGAGTTCTCTATGGTCCTGACAAGGCCCTTCTTATACAGACTAAATCCTTGTATACAGTTCTCTATAGTCCTGATAAGGCCCTTCTTGTACTGACTAAACCCCTGATTACAGTTCTCTATAGTCCTGATAAGACCCTTCTTATACTGACTAAACCCCTGTATACAGTTCTCTATGGTCCTGAAAAGGCCCTTCTTTTACAGATCAATCTTCTGGATACAAGTCCCTTCAATGCTCAGAGGGCAGCAAAAGGCTGGTGACTTTAAAAAAAATTCACAAACCCTGACTCAAATTCCACAAGCTCTGATGCCACTTTCCAAATGCCTAAAATCAAAATTTGTATGATTATTTGTCACAAAATCTTACAGTTGCTGCACTTCAAACATGAAAAGATAAAAGAAAAATCCTATTAAAGTGCCTTATGTGTTTATTTAGATCTCAGAATATTTTCATGTAAGGCAATGTTTTCCTCCTTCTCATGAGATCAGCCATTGGCTGGATCAGCAGTGTTTATGTTCATTAGCATTTTTAATGCGTCTTGCTTGATACGGTTTCTTTTCACACTTTTGATTGTTTGTAGGTGGCACATATGTTTAAAATGATCTGTTTTATTACTTATATTACCTTTAAAACATCATGTGCTGGTTCTAAACTCCCCAAATTACAACAATGAAGTAATCATACTACAGTTTGTTTTGTATAAATGCTAGCCTTAAGAGGTTAGTGTTAGAACTGGTCGGCTGTATCTGAATAATGTGACTGGGTGGGACATCATGCTATAATCTGTGACATGATGCCCCAGTGCTAGACATCACTGTAAACTGCCATACTGCAGACATCATAGCTCATAGCGATATGACTGAAAAAGTGTTTAAGCTATGTTACAAATCTGAATCACACACACAGATAATGGTTAACCTATGACAGCAAAAAAGGTACTACTCTTAATTTATAAGATTTCATGTATATATATATATATGATGAAACACTTTGAATCAAGGCTTTGTGAAGTATATTTATTACCTTTAAATGTATGTAATACACAAGTGCATGACCCACCTATCATGAATAATCCAAAGACACCATGTGAGGTCAAGTTCATTTAAACTTGATGACCTTCAAGAAAACACCCCTGATGGTATACTGATTAACTATCTATATGTCAAATAATATCCTCATATGGTACCCTTCTGCTCTAGGAATGAGTTAACCTCAAATAATAAAGTTTTTAATGAAATGCCCAGAAAAAATCTTGAACTTTTGAGGCAATGAGATTTATGCAACAAATTTTGACAATGTCTTTCATTTTCAAATCTATCAGAGAATTTTAAACTAATGTACTTATTTATTTTAACAGATTCATTCACGGGGTGGGAATGGATGAGTCGTGCAATTTCCAAAGTGGGAGGGGGCACTGAATTCCATACATCACTCTTTGACTGAAAACGTTTGTAAATTAAGCCGTTTTAATTTTTGTAAGATTCAATGGATTACTCATGTACTGTTTTAATTATTTGGACATATGTTGGATATATATATATGGATCTGTAAACCTTGATAAGCTAGTAATTTCTCTTGGGGTGGGGGGGGGATATTATAAGGGGGTTTCTATAAAAATAACTAAAGTAGATATTTATGTTTATCTGAACAGGTTTGTTTTCCGGAGGTCGTTTAATAGTACTTTATCCACATATGTTTATAGCATAGCACCACATTAGCACCATACAGACGCTATTGTACTAATGTGCCTTTAAACCAATACATACAACATGAGAGTCACAACAGCTTTGAAAAAAAAGGTGTATAAGTTATGGAATTTACGAGTGAAAAAAAGGTTCATTAACCCTTTGAACCCGACAGGCCGGTAAACCGGCCTGTTGTAACGGTGTATATACCCAAAAGGCCAGTATACCGGCCTCGCTATCTACCGTCATAACCCAACAGGCCGGTATACCGTCCTGTGTTATGTTATTTGCTAGATTCACTATAAAATTGTCAAAATTTGCCGGGGAGGCTCAGGTTAGGGTGCCGAAATATGGGGGAGATTAGGGTTCAAAGGGTTAAACGTAATAAAGGATATGATTAAATTAATGGTGGTTTGCATGTAATTTTCACAAACAGAGTACTGCTTGCAACGCTCCAACAGAACTTGCAACAAGTGCCATTATGATCTTTCAGTTCTCACTTCCAAACACTCGATAATTTTGAAAAAATTATGATCAAACTTGCCAAAAATGAAGATGTAGTTTTTATGGCATTAAATCACTTTGTAGCAATTCTTCAAATTTTGTTGTGGATTTTAGCAGAATGTTTGAAGAAGAAAAAATTAAAATGTAATTTAATGTTGATCAAAATCCTGGTTCTATGGTAAATATAGTAAAATGTCTATTTTAATTGTCTAATTAGCACAATAAAGTTAGAGAGAAGAATAAATAAAGGTCTTTGAGGTTTGGAAATTTGAGAAAGTTATCAATAATAATATGTAGGTGTGTGTGCAATTTCAACTTTTAACGCATTTTAAAACAATTTCAGTCATATAAATGTCTGCAGACACATGGCAGTTTATAGTGATGTCTTAGCACTGGGGCAATTTTCATGCCACGGACAGGTAGCATCATGACTCACCCAACATTATTCTGACACCAAAAAAACCAATCCTAGCACCAAGTAAGGCAGCTGCTAGTACCTTTTTTTAAAAGCAAGTCTTTGGAACGACTTGGCCGGGATACAATCCCGTGACCATCCCTATCCATTGAAGCAGAGATTACAAAAAGGCGTTGGGAGTTCAATTATCATAATTGATTAAACATTAGTAAAATGGAACTGTTACTAATAATGATTCATGCTATTGATGCATCACTGTCTGTGTCAGTAACTTAATTGTCTTTTAAGTCGGCTGAAGTATCCTTGGTCTTCTTGGAGTAATAATGCATTTATATTTTCGTCAGAAGTCAATTATCTGCTATCCTTCACTGATCTATAATCATTCTATGCTAATTGTATGCTAATTGAGACAGCATCATAAGGCGTGCACTTGAAAGATGAAAATAGCAAACTGTAACAAAAGCCAGTAGTTACTGGTTGAAGGAAAACTGATCAGCAATTTATAACAACGAATGCTTGTTGCAAATGACATCGTGGGTGACAGAATATACAGTAGGGCTTCTGATGTTAGACACAAAAGAACATGAGGATAACATACATGTTAGAAAATTCTATTGCTACGAATCCAAGGAAAACTAATACTAATTGTAAAAGAAAGTCAGGCAATGCAAAGATATTAATAAGAAATGATCATGTCAAAAATCCCAATCGAATTTGTTATTATTTTCCAACAAACATTTAATCATTAAAATGGCTTCCGATAACTACATCAGGGTGATCAAATTTTCTCCATACAATTCTGAGGTTCAGCATTGGGGATTTATATTGGTAAGAGGCGAGGTCAAATTAGAATCATTTCCTATCTAGACCAATTAGACATCAAATAAATTTCTTATAATGAAAAATTCATATTGTTATCACACTCCATTCAGAAGAAGTAGCCAATGACAACATTTTCAACATGGCCACTTTTGGGCTACACTTATTGTGCAGCAGCAGTTTTCATATCAGACCAACTAGACCTTGGGATGAATGTGTAAAGTATACATATATGTATATATATATATATATATATATATATATATATATATATACAGAGATCTCGGAAACGCTTAATTACGCGTATTTGGACGCAAACTTTTGGTCCGGGACGCAGAAAATCTGCCATGCACGAGTCCTCCGTACGCACGTTTTTTTCATATCAGACCAACTAGACCTTGGGATGAATGTGTAAAGTATACATATATGTATATATATATATATATATATATATATATATATATATATATATATATATATATATATATATATATATATATATATATATACAGAGATCTCGGAAACGCTTAATTACGCGTATTTGGACGCAAACTTTTGGTCCGGGACGCAGAAAATCTGCCATGCACGAGTCCTCCGTACGCACGTTTTTTCCTTTTTTTTCTTCTTTTGCAAACAGGAAAGTTTTGCGACGCAATAAATATGTTCTAATCAGTGTGAAAAATGAGGCAATGCTTTTATTTGAGGTGTTTTTTGCTGACTTTTTTTGAGCAAAGGTTGTCGGCTTACTTTGATGATGGCGCCGCTAAAGGCTCCAGTTGAATGGTCAAACAAATACCTGTTTGTTATTGCTGCGGCAACTTCAGATAATTGTAGAACATTGAAACAGATTTGTTTTATTTGTTTAGTATATATCATTGCTTCAAAGGTAATCAGTTCTCTTTGAAGTGTCAGCAAACATATTTTTTCTTCTTCCATCTGGTATTTGTTTTTAAATTAGTGTCATCAGCTTGACTGTACTCATTTTATGTTTCCGCCTTCTGTGGATTTGGATTTTAACTAGTCAGTTGCATAAAGCAATAAGGCCAGATATCATCATTAGCGGATTATGATATAACAGTGCACTGTTAGGGTGGTTTGTCAGTATGAGTCAAGGACTTGTTATTTTAACAATATATTCCAGTACGTTGTTTTCTGTCATGGTGCCTTTGATTTTCTCTACTCCAAACGCAAGACTGTATGTATATTTTGGTGTCGCCACAAATATCACCAGATGGTATATTTTGTCACCAAAACGGAAAACAGAATCGCAGTTTGCTACATCAGCGAAGCCCCGTGATCCTGTAATTGATTTCATTTCCGATTGTAGCTGTATAAATAAATATTGCATGCGAACTCGAAACCATGACACATCGAGACTTGAACAAAATGCCATTTGCAAATCTAGACAAGTATTTTGGGGTTAAACGAAAAAATGATGAAGATTTAAATGAGATTCAGAACTGTGCTAAAGTTGCTAGACTGCAACTTTTGCTGGTGTGACTGCAACTTTTGCAGGTGGGACTCCTATTCTTACCAAATTAGGAGTCCTGGACTCCTAGTTTTAAAATCCTAGTGAGAACTCTGATATATATATATACGCATGCAATCCCTCCAGATGTTTATTAGGAGTCTAAATATATCCAGTACTCTAGACTTTAATATCTATCTACTGTATGTATTTTCCCCATTTTTAACTCATTAAAACATCAATTTCACTCGTTTTTAACAGATGCATTGTACGTGATCATCTGCATATTAGAGTATTAACTATGAGAGAAAATAAGTACCAAATACATTTAAATTATTTTTGAAGGAAAACATAAAATCCTCATACAAAATTAATTTGCAGTTGGTTCATGAAATGACAATTGTTATGAATAGTGCTCAATGTGATTTTAGTCTGTAATTTAAAATATAGTATATACTTAAATAAAAATATGGTGGGCTCATAATTCACCAACAGAACAAGGCCAATACAGTTTCCTTACTGATTACTGCTAATAAACTGTCGACACTTCATTTTTTAATGGCAGATTTAGGTCTATATGGTAAACTTACAGTGCATTTGTGACACCAGTGTATATGATAAACAATGAGAATGATATCAGACATTTTTTTTTAAAAGTGAAGTGGCATATGCCACATTTAAACCAAGATTGAAAATTACATGTAGAGGTTGAAATTCATCAAAAAACTTTTAAAATTGAATGGGATTGCCAATTTACATCATATATTCTGATAATTTTTTCCTTCTGATATGTGGCATAAAAACTGAACTTCTTCTTTCCAGGCTGCAGTGTATTTTAGTCTCAAGTGCAAAGCATGAATGATAAATTTGTGTACACAGCCAACATGGAGGTGACATGTCAGATTAAACCTGGAGATGCTATACTTTATTAACCAAGTTATGAAAACAAATGAAAGTTTACATGTTAGGCAGAGTCAGCTTTAAATGGTTCACATGATAGACATATATGAAACTGCACTAGAAACAAATAGAGTCGGCTAGGCTAATATGCATGGCCTCGGGACCGATGCTATGATATGCAATTAGGCGGCGTATGCACTAAACCGGCGTTCATGTTATGACATGTATCTGGTGCAGCATGCGTACTGATACCCATTATTTTTTTAAACAAACCCCCATTTGGCCTAGTTCATTTAAATGGGACGCGATTTGCTCTGGTATCGTATGGAGGTCAGTTTTGTCAGTAGATTGAGGAGCAGACTTGTGGTCAGCGATCCAGTCTTAATCTATCGAATTTAATGACCAGACTGAATTGGATTCTTAACGAAGGCGATGCGAGTTTGTGTTAAAGCTAAAGAGTGTTAAAGCCGTCGACCATGCTTGGTTAATTATTATGGTTGTCTACTATCGCGCCTCCTGGTGATCAACAGAGAATCAGAGAGCTAATGCCATCTTGGTAATATGTATGGTTATCAACTATAGTGCCTCCTGGTGACCAACGGAGATCTAATAAATGTGATGTTGATATTAACAGACCTCATTAATCAACATTGACCACCAATGTGTTCAGAATCGGTTTCTTTTCATATTGAAAGGAACAATTTTGAACAATGCAGTTATCTGAAGCAATTTAACACATAATAATGCATGTTCAGACCAGAAAAATGTATGTAATGATGCGAAATATGCATATAGACGATATGCAATTGTCCGACATTGATCTCCATTGAAAACAATGGTAACAAATCGGGACCGGCACAAAGCTATGCAATAAAGTGGAATATGCAGTTATTCAATATGCATGTATCTGGAGCCGACTGTATTCCAAGGATATTGAATCCAATAGGAAGAAAAATGTAACAATAAAAGTATGTATGCAATAATAATAATAATAATAATAATAATAATAATAATAATAATAATAATGAGGACTTTGTATAGCACCTAATCTTTAGAAGCTCTAAGCACTTTACAACATCTATAATTATATGAATACAAAAAACAAAAAACAAACACCATGAAATTGGAAAACAAAAAAAAATACTGAAAATATTTAAGGCAGGAAACATTCCTAAGTCCTCCAAGTCCACTCCTGCAGTCAAAAAAGGCGAGCCTCAAGAGCACCGCCAAAAGGGACCACTGCACCCATGTGTCAAACTCAAATGGTACTCATCCCATGCCACCAGGCACCGGCATGCAAAAGAACGTTCTCTACATGACCTCACTCCACAGTGGGATAGAGCACATGAGTGTCAAAAGAGAAGTGCAAGCACCCCACCAGCATATATAACTATGGGCAATGCTTTATGCAGTAAATGTAAAGTTTGTGGTTTTAATATAAATCACTGACTAGACTGTTTTAACAAATACCCAGGGCTTATTTCTAAGGTAGAACCAGTCCAGCAATAAAAAACGAGTCTGTTTTTGTTTTGCTATAAAATAACGAATCCAATAAATGAATGAATGCATGTAAATGGTTGAATGCAGAGGTATGCAACAACTACATAAAAAAGCAGAATGCACTGTCGCCTTGTATCTGAATGAAGGAAACCTGACTAATGTGGCAAACCGTCCAGGTACAATATGGCAGTTACTGGGGCAATTTAGGTTCAGTATCCAATTCAAACCAGGTCATTCAGGTGCAAATTACTGGTGAATGCGTTGTGCGGCTTGACACAAGCAAAAATGTGACTGATGAATCAAAAGCACTCAGTTACATCACATGGTCATGCGTGATTAAGCAACAGCACAGCTAAACTGTGAATCTGCTGAAGAATACATGTTATTATGATTCCTGAAATACTCTTTGATTTTGTTATTCTGTGACATCTCATGGATATTTCATACCTACCATCTTTATTCACTTAAAAGACAAGTTCAAATGCAAATAACAAAGATCCAGAAACTGCAATATAAACACTTAAGTATGGCGTACCAAATGCAACCAAAAAAAGGCATGTAATTCAGTCACGCTTAAAACCAATAATACATTTTGGTACTCTTATATTAAGAATACACAAGAATATAATTACTGCAACTATAACATGTTCCTATGCACAAATAAAGAGTGCCAACAATGCTTTGATAAAATAGCAATGCATAATTGCTAAATTTTTAGCATAATGTACTAGTTTTTAATTAAGAAAAAGAGGTTGAATTCATGCTATCAATCTTTCTGTTTATCTATTCACCCATCCATCTTGTGTTAAGTTTTTTTAAAATGCCCAATTCAATCCCTCCATAATACAGCCAACTACTGTAATTTACTGTATGTACTCGCTTGTAAGTCGAATCAAACTGTTAAAAAGAAAGATCCAGATCTGCCATTGCATAATGCAACTTGGGTCTATATTGTTTGTTCTATATATTACTCCTAGCAATTTGCACAGACCCAGGTCTGACTTTGCATAATGCAATTAGGGTCTATATTATTTGTTCAATATATTACTCCTAGCAATCTGCACAGACCCAGATCTGTCATTGCATAATGCAGATTAGGGTCTATATTGTTTGTTCTATATACTACTCTTAGCAATTTGCACAGACCCAGATCTGTCATTGCATAATGCGCCAGCAGATCTTAATAAGCAAGTAAAGGTGGTAATTTGGAAATTGGAGGGTATCAGAGAACTGATGATGGATAGACTAATGACATGATGCAGGTCCCATGAGCAATTCATTCTGTGTAACCTGGTAGAAGTTTTTACTGGATACTCCATTGGTAGTTAGCTGTTAATTAATTAACTAAATTGAGATAAGGGACACACATATGTTCATTTATGTAATTATAGGAGGTTTTTGTAACAAGTGGTATGGTTCTGACATTAATAGTGAGACTAATCCTGCCATTATTTTAAACAGTGTCAGCAATTACTGGTAACAGGCTGAATCTATTCTTAAGAAGAACACAAAATACAAGCAATTAGAAAGACAATATTTCCATGGAGAGAAGAAAAACAACCCTGCCAATCAGCTTTTCATTTGACTGAACCACACTGTAGATGATGTAGTAATGCCAGGTCCTGCTTCACCAATCATTATCTCCCTTTAATTAATAATTTAAAAATTTAGATATGTGATACAGAACTGTTAACAGCAAGAGCAGATCCAAAATGACCAAAGTTCTGAGATTTTCTAACAATACCAAATAGGACATCAGCACTACAACATGATTAATAAAATGACATTGAATTAATCTAAAGAAAACATTAACAATGAACCTGATCTAGAGTTCTGACAAAGACAGAGATGGTGACTAAGTGATCATACCTTTAGCTTCCACCAAAGCAGGTTTAACAAGGAATTAAATTGGACATGGAAATTTCAAGAGCATGAAAAGGTAGAATATATTTGCTGAATGTGCATTAAATGTCCCAAGAGATATTAACAATGTTTAAATAATGTTTCAAATGAACAGGGAACACAGTGTATGAACAGTGGACTACCCATGAACAATCTTTTTACAGTGGCTTACCCATACAAAAGCATCCACTTTTGAATGAGGGTAATTTTATCACTTCCCATCAAAATTTTGTATGGAAAGGGTTTAATATGTAATACACACAAACGCACACACACATGCAACTAAATGCATTTTTTTGTATGACATATAATAATAATAATAATAATGAAGACTTTGTATAACGCCTAATCTTTCGAAGCTCTAAGCGCTTTACACCATCAATAATGATATGATTAAACTACAGAACAACAAATGACAAAAACAATGAAATTGGAAAACGTAAAAACATGCTGAAAACATATAAGATACAAAACATGATTAGGTCACTAAGTTTGTCCCAGCAGTCGAAACAGACGAGTCTTATGAGCACTAAGAGCATATAGAGGTGATAATAATTTATAAGTTATATCAAATTAGTTGTTTCATCTGGTTCAGATAAAAACAAATTTATTTTCTTATTATTCAATTTCTCTTCTTTTATGCTTTCTCTGTACTATTTTGCTCAGCAGTCTGAATGCTATTTTCAAAAGAATTCAGATCTAAAAGGATTGATATGGTGAATCAAAGAATGCAAATTTATTGAGATCATCGAAAATACCTACCATACCTACATGCTTATAAGACAATTCCACCTGCAAACTGCACAAACCAAGATCTGCCATCGCATAATGCACTAGCAGATCTGCGTCTGTGCAGTATGAAGTAATCAGTAGAGACCCTGATCTGCAGAAGCATTCAGCTCTGACAGACCATGATCTTTGTTGTTTGCAGTTCGACTTGACTTTATATACAGTAAATAGTTCTATGAAGAAACAGATTCAACATCTGTTTTAAATGTCAGATCAACCACATAAGGTATATGGGTGTGTGATACTTTATTACAATGAAACTGATTCATCAAGATGTAATGAACTCAACTAATACAGGTGTCTTTAAGCTATGAACTTTAAGATTTTTACACTGTACACTTTCAGGTGTTCAGTTTACAATGTCAGCCATTATCAGGTTTAGCGTGATACAGCACAGAAACAGAAATAGTCAAACATGTCCATACAGCCACCTTTATGTGGTCACCTGTTCACAACAATGGCTGTTCTAATTTCCCATCGGCAAACTTCCTACATAAATGTCATGTAACGATCACCTGACTTTTGTGGTCAGTAACTAGGTGTTTCCTATCCAAACAGTGGTTCACTCTGCCCTAAGCACCCTCTACAGCGACTGCTCTTTCCATGCAACTAAAAAAAAAATTCCAGAAGAGGGCTTGGTTTCGATATAGAAATGTGATGTGAATTGATGTGCAACCATTTCTTGCTTTACTTGTACAGCATGCACCAGTCACATTGACGTTACAAAACTGAAAGGTGCAAATATGTTAAATTTGCAAGCAAAATATTTGTTATCATTAGGGTACAGGCTTGAAGCAATTAGTTTGCTGTATGGCAGAAAAAGAAGTTGTTTCATCCCAGTAGAAACGACTTTATGCTAGTGTGACATGTATAGTTGTATATTTTTATTTATTTGCCTGTGAATTATAAAATAGTTTGAAAAAAAATGTATCCTAAAATTTATATCCCTTTCCATGTCATTCAGTAATTAAAAGTTCTCGTAAAGGCAGACAAAGTTTAGGCTGATGGATAACAAAACATTATACATAGATTCTTTTTGGATTTTCTATTCATGACATGCTTCACCCATAAATCTTATTTTGATTAGCAACTGGCTAATCCTGATATTTTAACATGTAAACAGATGTTTCTATGCAAAATTTGCACAAGATGGCTGACTAAGGAGCCTGGTATAGTCACATGCGAGCTGTCAATCAATAATGAAATTATTCTCAGGATCCACAAAAAACTGTAGTTGATATTGACAGGTTTGTCGAAAGATTATTTAGTGGAGAGGTATTTGGAGTACAGTGACTGTTCCCAAGGGTTATGATGCCCATTCCAAGCTTACCTGAAGGTAGAACTGAAACCTGTACATTTTAGAACACAAGTCTGTCATGTTAACCACAATGCGAAACCGGCTACTGGAATCCAGGTTAACGTCTACTGGAAACCAGGTTAGAGTCTAGATTAGCCAAGTTTCACAGCATAATGTATTGCATATGGATGCATCTTTGTTGGAATTTGGTAAAAAGATAATTTTGGAGCACATTAATTTCCCTTGCGAAAAACTGATTCATTTAAGTTCTTGTTTGTTTGTTTGTTTGATTTGGATTTTTAACATAGCTTTAACAATTTTTCAGTCATATCGCTACAATGTCTGCAGTGAGGCAGTTTATAGTAATGTCAAGCACTGGGGCATCATGCCGCAGACACGTAGCATGATGTCCCACCCAATCACATTATTCTGACACCAGACCGACCAGTCCTAACACTAACCTCAAATGCCGAGCACCAAGCGATGCAGCTGTTAGTATCATTTTTGTACGTCTTTGGTATGACTCGGCCAGAAATCAAACACAAGACCTCCCGCTTCTGCGACAAACACTCTAATCACTAAGCCACAAGAGCGGTTTTTTAAATTCTTGAAAATTTTTACGGAAGTAAGTAGATACAGTACTGAGTTATGATATCAGCAAGAAAAAGTAAACTTAAATTGTTTACAACAGTGTCAATATCTAAAAGCACAAAAGCTTTAAAAACGATATAATCATTGTTAGTAAACAATCGTTTTGAGATATGATCACTCTGATTTGAGGAAAACAGGTTGTGAGCATTCTGGCTGGTTTGATCTGTATATGTTTCAGTTGGTAAGATAAAAAATAAATAGGCACTTCTTCATGGAAATGGGATGACAACTGAAATGCAAGACTGATAAGGGAAACAAACCTGTGTATTAATGAGCTGCTACCATTAGAGGTAATTTCCTATTTAACCAATATGCTTTACATATCAGCCATGATCAATGTATGAAGCAGTACCATGCATTTCCTGTCACACTACAATTACTTGAGCTATGTTATAGCTGCAATTAAAAGAACTGCAAGCTGTTGTAATTCTTGCTGATTTGAATTAAAGACACCAGACTTTAGGAGAGTTGCTCCTTCGTGATCAGAGATGCATAATTATTTTTTTAAATCTCTACCATTTTGTTGCTGAGATGGGGACGCAAATCACATTATACTAGAATGAACGAAATCTGGAAATCCAACTGAATTAAAATTAAACATGGAGTCATGAAACTAAAATGCTGAAAAGTCAAAAATTCAAGCTGATTTGCAATACTTCATGAAGAAGAAAAGGTTGCATTAATGTAAAGCAGATACTAAAACATCATCTTGCATCTCTTTTCATGTTATAACTCCTTGTGATGAGAACAGTTACCTTTGACTCTATTCTCTTAATCTTACAATATTTTACCTTTTGACCTCGTATAGTATATCTCAAATTTGTGCAAAAATTTCTGCTGAATAATTTCACTATCAAAAGGTTTATGACATTAGATTAATAAGGTTGAAAAGTTTCCTTTTATAATCATATTATGTTTCATTTAGAACCATTACTCAGCAAACATCTAGCAATTTAATCTGAGTAATTGGGGACTTTTGCCTAATCTCTTTCATGGTGGCCATCTACCGTATATACTCGCGTATAAGCCCGTTCGCGTATAAGCCAACCCCCCAAACTGAATTGGTAAAAGTGGTATAAAGTGCATGACCCGCGTATAAGCCGACTCATAATTTTTATACAAACGGTACATCACAAGATGCACAAAGTGAGTTCTGAATACGTTTATTTAGGTAAATCACATTATTAAATAAAATAAAAGAAAGAGATCTAGTTTATATGTTGAAATAAAAACAATTCTGAAGTGTTAAGTCTTAATGGAAATTTAATTAATCCTCATTCTAAAATCATGAATTATAAAAGTTCGATCACGTTTAGAATCCTTCAAAATCGGGCTCTGTATCAGACTCGCCAAACAGTTCACGAAACTCGGCTTCTGTTACGGGCGTGCTTTCATCATATACGTAGTCCCCCCCCCCGTACTTGCTTCTCGTTCACAACAAATTCGCGTGCTGCAGCACAGTTGTTATTTGCTTCTGCATATTCAATAACTTTAAGTTTGAATGCTGCATCATAAGCAGACCGCTTTCTTTTACTTCCAACACTATTCATTTTATCCGATTGAATTGAACATAAACTTCTACAGAGATTAAACTGAAATAATTTCTTTCAGTAGCAGTATACTATTTATATACCTTATCCTGTAATTATTTCTGTGTGTGGTTGGTTTTCAATTTGTATTTGATAATTATTTATCATTGTTATTTGTGTTGTATTTTTTAAACTACGGGTAGTGTGATTCAATCGATCAAACTATGATTGGTTTCAGCGTGGACATTATTCAAGTATTGTGACAGTTTATAACTTTGAGCAGAGAGTTGTCATCTATTAGTTAAGTCATTGGCATTGTGTAACAAAACAAACCTATTATCCCCGAGGCATTTACCGCAGATTAAGCATATGGTAGCTATTGTACAACAATCTTCCGCTAACAAACCACTTTGCTTTACAAACAACTAAATAATAGTTGTATATAAACTGTGGCTCCCGATTACTTCTAAAACACCTGTCAAAGAAATCCAACAAATTATATTTTTATACAATTATTCACGCTGACTCGTATATTGCACTGTTATTTACCGTTCCTAAGCGTGCGCGCAACAAAACCCTATGGAGCCTCTCGCTATTGTTTCTCGAAGACTGTCATACATGTATTTCTACTCTCGATCAAAATGTTTGTCGTATATACCTTCAGTATCGTAATTCTTTTATTTCTTTTTACGTAGATTCTTTTCTTATTTACACTGAAATAGGCTAGCATGCATTTCTACGAAACCGTAGAGTTTAATTATTACTGATTAGCTGAGGGATAAATATTTGACCAGAGATTATTAATATGGCGGTTCTTATGGAAAATACACGTATTTCCGTAGTTCAAATAACACGTATGGCTGTATACCTTCAGTATCGTAATTCTTTTATCTTTTTTCACGTAGATTCTTTTCATATTTACACTGAAATAAACTAGCGTGCATTTCTACGAAACCGTAGAGTTTAATGATTACTGCTTAGCTGAGGGTTAAATACTTGAATAGAGATTACTAATATGGCGGTTCTTTTGGAAAATACACGTATTTGCGTGGTTCAAATAACACATATGGCTGTATTTTCTGGTGGATGGACATCTGTCAAATAGACGTCAAGTACGTTAAAAACATGTTTTTCATTCATTATCCTACCACTTATGTTAGAAAAAAAATATTTGTTTTACTTCACGTCAGAACAAATCTTATCAGCCATGTGGCATCATTAGGCGTGTGATCTCATATTCGGCGATCGACGGAAACAATAAATATTGGAAATCGAGGGGAAAAAGCATTATAAATTTCAGGTTTGGAACTTGACCCGCAGATAAGCCGACCCCCCTTCTTCCAGGCCTTATTTTTGTCCTAAATTTGTCGGCTTATACGCGAGTATATACGGTACATTTCTCTAGACAGATGTGTTAATACATAATACAACCCTTTCAGTGATAGAGAAAGACAGAACAATTACACACTGGTCTATTACCTGAAAAAATAGTAATTTTAATCAGAGAATATCAAAATACAGTGTAGAGACCATCTTTCATTAAAGAGTCCAGCACCAATCATGTCCAACACATTCTTCAGTGTTCACTCCTAACTGTTTTTCTGTAAACTTTACGTTTCACTCAAACATTGCCAAAACAGTTCCATTATACTGGCTGTTGCATGCTTAGTAGAACTTTTAATAGTATATCAAAAAACAGCATCATGCCATAACATCATATGCATATAGTCAGATCATTTATTTATTAGTAAGGGGCGCCCCAAGAGGTCATAGTGGGTCTGAAATTGCTCTGCTGACTAACATCTGTGAACAGACAAATCCAAGAGAAGACAGACAAGAAATCAGAACTTGGAGAGCTTTAAACAGTCATGGAAAAAAATTTGATTGGTCCTTAAACAAGTCATCAGATCATGCTGCCAAGTCTTTGCTACAACCAATTTTCAAAGCAGAACTATGAAAATGATCAGACATATCTACAGCAACGTTCCTTCTAAGCTGCGCGCATGCACTTTTGCTCATCTCTAATGCTTGCGCAGTGCAGCGAGCACTGCACGCACACCTACCATTCGCTTAGAGGGAATGTTGATCTACAGCAGTTAACATTTTGGTACATCAAGGTTAGTCCTTACAATTATTACTTGTCAATACAGCCTTAAATTGTCTTTGCTACAACTATATTTTCTGTGTATATGCTGTTGTTAATATCTTGGGCAGGGAGGACAGACAGATGCACATGGCTAATATTACATTAATACTTATGTTTATTTTGAACTTGCCATGTGAAGGCAAATATGATCTACAAGTGCATAGCATATATATTTGTTTATACGTAGAGTCAAAATGCAAACAACAAAGACCATGATCTGCCATAACATAATGCACCTACATATCAGGGTCTATGTTGTTTATCATCCTATCAGACTGCACAGACCCAGATCTGCAGATGCATTATGCAACGGCAGATATGAGTCTGTGCATTTTCTTGATGGACTTGATTTATAAGCGAGCATAAACAACACATGTAAGCACAAGTATCATGTCACAGGATGTTTGATAAATAAAAGGACTTGTGCATTGTAGCCATCAATGAATCTATTGAATGGTTGGTGGTAAAAAACAGATAATGAAAGGTCTAAAGCAAAGTTTCTTTGAAACTGAAAGAGTTAAAGGTTTACATAAATTTGTCTATACATCTCAAGACAGGATGAATGCATCTCCTATTTGTTTTAAACAACCGTTTCAGCAGTTCACTAGAGGAACTGCTGCCATTGTGCCAGCATGTGCAGTTAAACCTGCATGTCTAAGAATCAAACCCTGTATCCTCTTCCCTGATCATGTGTCCCAATCATCCAGTCAACTTAGTTTCACTGAACAATCTTCAACTCCCATATCCATTTACCAATTATTTACACAAGTAATTTCTATAACAGGTAGTATTGATACAAATTCTGGTTTGGTAATTTAGGTCACACCAATGGTAGCATGTTATATGGACAAGATTGACTGGCAGTCTGGGCAAACCATTGACTCTGGTTGGCATAAAACCTGAGATATCTCCTTTTTTTTACCAAAAGAAAAAACAAAACAAAGAAATATAGCATATGGTGTATAAATGAAAAAAGTTGACATCAGAAGATGACAAGTAACTGCCACAGCTATAAAATAAACCAATGAGCAAGTGAAATGTCCTGAACATAGTTAAACTTTTACACGACAAAAAAAAAAAAACCAAAACATACATACATTTAAATTGGGAAACCACATTCTTTGCATGATCCTTGCCAAGCAAGAAAGTCCAAATTGGAATTAATGCCCCATGAGAATCATAAAAATTCATCAGCTGACATGCTGTACATAGGAGATGCATACGCTTCCTTAGACAAATGTAATGCATACATGTATACATAAAAAAATTGATCAATATGTCTTACCTGGTTCTTCCTGTGCAACAGCAGTCGTGATGGTGAACAGCAATGCCAGTATCGTGAGTGACCCCATAGGGGCCATAATCCTCTGGCTGATGGTCATAGCAAACAAGACGGGACGGGAAGCTACTAGGACATTAATAGCTCATGAACTTCAATGCCTTACCTGATGGGAAACAAAAAAAAGAATACTTATCACTGTGTGAAACATTCCTCCATTTGGAAACAGTTAATCCACGTTGTGCATTTGATATAGTCAATGCAAGAATCCATACATCCAGGTGATGTCATACATGGTTCTGTTACTTAAGTCACAGTTAGCATGGATTAGTAGCATTAGTCAATGTACACATTCAGAGGCAACATCCATCAATGATAAAATTCAAAAGACTTGCAGAATCCATCGCCAGTTACCAAGCACTATCACTATGGAAAAAAAGAATCTGCCACCTATGGTCAGTAGGAACAAGCAAGCAATGTGGTTAGTAGGATGGACACAGAAAGTATGTTGAGTATATGGGTGGTGTCAGGTATAAACAAAGAAGAGCTAATTGTGCAAATATAGGGTTAGCTGAGTCTACCTTTATAGTCTGTATGAAACTATTCAATGCAAGGGAAAAATCTAAGTGTGGAGAGAAGAGTGTAACAAGTGTACATGGGAGCATAAACAAATTGGATATATATTTTCAAAACACCAATCAAAAATGGTATTTTGGATTAATATTTTCAATGTGGTTAGGGATGTTACGACATTATACATCTAAAAATATAAATGTATCATTTGCAATGAATAGCACTATTTTACACAATATATGTAAATTTACATTTGTGGGAATTTGGTTTAATTTTAAATATAAAAAGTTTGAACAAATTTCCAAAGATTATTGGCTTCTATTCTGTATAAAAGAATTCACGTGAATTAATTCTCAGTTTGTAAACAATAATAGTGTGATGGGGCAAATTTATGGCGATCTAACAAGAATATATTAGTTAAGAACAGGATACCATGAATTAGATATATAGAGAAGGTGTCGAGTATATATCGCCATACTGTCATGTTCGGAAAGTCTGAGGGGAAAATGTAATTCTTAATTAAGCATTTGTTTAGACAGCAGCAAGACAGACTATTAACACATTAACCCCTAGCGACGACTTTACGAGGTATGAGGTACTAGCCTACTTCCATGGTCTGTAGCGTCAAGGTCATATATGATACACTAAAGTGGGTGGTATCATTGAAAAGTAGACAGATGTAGCTCTACAATGATAGCAAGTAATATGGATATTTTAATTGTGTTACAAAATACAGAGGAAAAAACCGAAGTTTTTGGACCCGTTTTTTTTTCACCCAAAAATCGCCCATGGTCGGGTTCCGAATTTGTGTCCAGATTTTAGACTTTATGACCTCAGATCTACGGCAGACCGGTCTGAGACGCACACAGACAGGTGAACCTGTGCAAAAAGTAGGATAAGATGGACATTTTGAATAAAGAGTCTTCTACCTACGAAAATCATGGGTCCGTTAAGCAAAAAAAAAAAAAAAAAAAAAAAAAAAAAAAAAAAAAAAACTCCGATTTTTGCCCTTCTGCTCATGCGCC
This sequence comes from Unio delphinus, assembly GCA_029339505.1. Classification (NCBI taxonomy): domain Eukaryota; kingdom Metazoa; phylum Mollusca; class Bivalvia; order Unionida; family Unionidae; genus Unio; species Unio delphinus. Next base: position 1,841,861 of record JAQISU010000110.1, read on the forward strand.
AGTAAACTAACCAATGAAAAACATTTTCTGTATCATTGGTAACCATTTGTCTAACAGATTATTGTTAGGAAATCGATGGATTACGATGTACTTAGAAATAGTCCCCAAAATATGTTTCCCACTCGCATTTTATGCGAAAACAGCAAAAACCTCCAGGGGTTAATGTGTTAAGGACAGGGTAAACGTTATTTTCATGGTATAGCTGCCACAAATGAAAAATCACAGAAACTATGTAACTATCAAAATACATATACTAGGTCAAGATGACCATGATTTTGGAACCTCTGAGAAAGGGCTGCAGAGAGATTTGACAGATTGGTTATGCTATTTAAGGAGCATGTTTCCCACACAAAATCTCCTAGGTTTTAATACCGCTTCATCAAAAAATTTAATCAGTCTAAGCTTTTCTGAAAGAGAAACCAGAGTAGGCTCCATCGGATTTGCAAGAAATTTCCTCGTAAAAAGTGTTGTCAAAAGGGGACTGTTGTAGAAGGAAAATGATGAACTAATTTGGAGGGACATTGAAAGCAAATGTAGTGTGACAATTCCATGTAATTTGTTGATGTGATACGTATTATACATTTATAATGCTTTGCTGAATCTATTTGTATTTGCATGAATTTTTTCAATACATTTGTATAATAATTTGCTTTATGATGTATAACGGTGTAAAGTTTATGCATAGGAGGTCGTGCATTAATCTTTAGATAAGTTTGACTAATTGTTAGAGTTTGCATAAAAATTAGGTTCTAAGAATTTAATGCATTACATTACTTAATATGATTATAAGAATCCATGACTTCACCGAATTAAGAAGTGAGTGTAATGACGTAGTAACATGTAATGTATCTCATTTATTAGACATGTAATTGGAGGCTGGCTCAAAACCACTAAGCCTCGTGTGGTGTATGTTAATGTGTGACAAATTGGCCATTTAACTTGGTTCATTATAGGACACGAGGAGTTGATTGATAGCCTTAGCATCTGTTTAGCATCGTAGGATGATCTGATAACGAGCAGAAGATAATGCAAATTCCCCTGTATCAAATAACAGGAACTTTAGTTGTCTCTATTTATATTTTTTAAAAGGGAGAAAATATCTCCTGAGATGTATAATCCTGAAGTGTATCAATTTCAAGACATATACTGAGAAGTATAGAGTTAAGTGTAGCAGGACGTACAATCCTGTGACATATCAATTCTGAGAGGTATTCCAAGAGTATCCCGAGACGGATCATTGAAAGTAGCATCCCGAGATCCAGGGGTCTGAACAGCTACAGTGGAAGTAGAGTGAACCGAAGAAACAGGTCATACAAACGTACAAGTAGTTGACTTTGACTGTTCACTCGATCCTACGATAAACTAGGTCAAGGTCTCTGTTATTTGTTCAGATTAATCCAAACATGAAACCTACAGACAAATCCTTCAGCATGTTTTGCAATGGCAGACTTTGTCATATATCTGCATTCAAACAATAATCATTCACTACAAAGTACACGATGTTATATTGAGGTTACATTATATTGAGGTACTTTATACATACAATTATTCTTAATAATGAAATGGAATCCATGACCTTACTCACATTCACCTTATACTGAGACTTCTTATTGCAAGGTAGTAGTATAGTTGCTTTTTTATCACTAATTAAGACATGCAGTGATAAGTATTGTCCTTATCGGTCTTGATATTAGTGTTTTGTAGAAATTCCAAAATCCATTAAAACTAGTACCTAACCAACAGCAGTGAATTCACTGCATTAAAAAGATCCTAATTTCTTTGTTTAACTAGCTATAATATTAGCTATAATATAATTAAAACTGAGCTAGCAGCTGTGTTTATTTCTAGCACAAGGATTCTGTAATTGAAAGCAGTCAGCTACAACATAAATTATTATACAAATGGAAGGTAAAAATGTTTCAGTTTTATACAATTACAGAAGAGCTATAGAGCTTAATTTAAGACAACATTCCACATTTCCAGGAAACTAGTTAGAACTGATCTACAGTCTTACAGAGGAAGCAAGTTTAAAGCGATCTTCAGAATGATATGTTCATGTTAAATGTAGGTTTTTCTGTTTCTTCCTTTTTTTAGCATAGTAACACTATTTGAATTTAGTAAAAGTACTAATTCCATAGCATTGTAGCAAGCTGTCTCATAAATTGTCAAAAAGTATTTGGTGGGCTTATAATCAAATACACCCATAGTAAACTGTTACCAAATTTATATTTAAATACAAAATGGCAGTGGGTGAGTGGTGGGCTAACCATCAAGCATGTACTACTGTATTTTTACAATCTAAGGCCACTGGATGACACATTATTTCCAGCACTCTAATTATTGGGGACTGCAAGATTTATGCCCACAGCAATAGGTAAGGTGATCAAAAGGTGTATCTCAGGTCATTCTGCTTATGATAACAGACCGCAAAGATAAATCTAAACCAAGACATGGACAATAAACATTTTATGAAGTGTCCCAGCACATTTACAATACAACGATGTTAAAGCATTCACTGAAGAAACAAGTGTTCAAAACTGCCTCCTTTCAAATCAGGGAAACTTTAACTTTTTCTTTTATTCTTAAATTATCACTCTTGATTTGAAACAAGATAAATCGTCTGAAGCTTTAAAAGTAAAGAAGTAATTAAAAAAAGGGAGGTGAAAGAAGGAACACAGAAATGAAAAGAGATCAAAAGAAAGTCTCCCAGTGTTGCATCATTCTCAATGGCATAACAAGAAATTTGAGATAGGGCATATGGTACAAGATAACACACAGGTATTTTTTTTAAAATCTACTTTTGAATTCATATTTTGCAAGGCGAGATAATTTCAATTTATACTGTCAGTGCTGACGGTTGACACAAAACTGCACACCACTGCAAATTTAGGACATTTACAAGGTTTTTGAAGAAAAAAAGAACCCCACCCAAAATTCTTTGCCAGCCAAACCTTGCCCGTCCACATCTCAAGTAATTTACTATGATTTAATTTCATTTCAGTTGTGTCCAGGAGTCAATTAATAAAAAATATTTTCACTCCTTTGCTTATAAACCATGTACTTGTAATGTAAAAAAAATATTGCAGCAAATTTGTGAATTACTTATACACCTGGTAATTCTTTGGGACATTTTAATTTTGCATGAGAAGTTCCACATATCCAAGTGGACTGAGGTGTTGGTCTTTATATATCAAGACGTCTCATCTCTGTTTTCAGACCGAGTTTCGAGTCTAAACTTGGCTAACATGCTTCCTCAAATATACTGGCGGCCATATACAAACCATCACGAGTTGAACATGGCATTAAACCCACAAAACAAATCATAATTTTGCCGTGCATTCCAAGAGAACCAGATCTGTCATAGAAAAAAAAAAACGCAGAAGTCTCGCTTGGATTTTAGAATTAAAAGTTCAGGATTTCTATTTTGAGCAAAACACAAGTCCCACCAGTAAAAGATGCAGTCCACTACCAGAAGCAAATTGGGCATACCAAAAATGGCTATATTTCCAGACGAGTAGAACAGCGGTTGCCATCGAATTACATTTTCTAACTTCTTTTACAGCACTGACACGTAGCCCTCGTTTGTCCATTAGAGTGATGTCAGTTCTAGCAACTTCTAACACTACTGAATTTCATTACAATCGTCGTAAATTTGCCATTAAACCCTAATTTGGAGGTCACATGCACTACTTAGTTGGTTGGCTACACTTGGAAACGAACACAATTGTGAAAGCTAAAGTTATTCATTTGATGTACTGAGACACAAGTACATCAATGGACCATTCTGCCTCTGAAATCAGTCATGGTAAATATCAGCACATTTTTTCACCATTCTGTAGCTAGTCAAGTCTTTGAACTTGCCGCCAAGCTGGTGGGTCATGTTCTTCAAATCTACTCTTACAATGACAACATGTACATCTGGAGGTCTTTTAGCCACTGAAATTTCTGATTGTAAATATCAGCACAGCTAAAATGATCAAAGCATTTTCCCACACAACAGGTGGTTGAAGCAGGGCTAGCAATCCATTGAATTTGCCGTCCAGCAAAATGGTGCGTACTGAAGACTCCTGTATAATACTATACGTGATTTTCTGCGTCCTAAATTTAATTATGCAAACTGATAAAGAGTATTTGAAATCAAAACTCAGATAGTATGTCACTGCAAAATGCCGGCCGAACATAGCTGATTGAAAACTAAGACCTGTCACAGAATACTGCCAACTGATCTGGGTTGTTTCAAAAATTTATGACTCAGAACTGTTATAATACTGCCAGCTAATATGGGTCGTTTCAAATACAAATTCTGATCTGTCATAGAATATAGCCAGTTGATATGGGTTTTTCAAATCTAATACCCATATCATTTAGAAGTACCAGCTGATCAGGATAGATATGAAATCTAAACCTACGATCTGTCACAGCAAAATGCTCTAAGGCTCAGATCTTTAGCACATAGTAATGCCAGGACCAGAATATCAAGTAATAGCACAGGGCACAGTCTGAGCCTGACTTGGATTGCTGTGATACTCTCTTCTTTATGCAACAACAGACCTCCAGGCCTGATATTTTCTGCATGTAACCCTACCTTGCAGACCTGTATGAATCCATGGTACAAGTACTCTGATAGGTGTATCCCCAGGCAAAGACAAAAGGCCATTATCCCAATATTCAAGATCCCATAAGATGTCCACATTAGGCCTGGGAAACAAGGCTCCATAACTATTATATCAAAATTGTAATACATATAAGTTTGCAGAAACTGTTGTTGTTGCTGTAGGGTTTAACGCCATTTTTCAGCACACAATAGGCTATACATGGCAGCCAGTATTATTGGTGGAGGAAGAACCCGGGGAAAAAACCACCGTCCCACGAGAAGCTACTGGCAAGCTTTCTCACATAACATTAGCCAAATCTTGGACTCTAACCCATGCAGAACGAGGTAAGATGGTAGTGATCTATAATGGAGAGCGCTTTAGACAACTAAACACTCGGGGGCCCCTACAGAAACTGTAAGGTTTGACTTAAATTGAGGTCAGTAAAATGGGGGAACTCTCAGTAAACAAGCAAAACCAAACGATTTAATTCACTTTCATATTTTTTAAAGCTGCATTTCCATTGGCCAATTCAAAGATCACCAAAAAATATGACCCAAAACAGTTGTCATCAGAGGACAGCAGAGATTTTATTTTAATCAGATTGAATTGTATGTCTACATAAAGTAATAATTATCCCTTTCAATACTTTGAAGCTGTATTAGTTTTTAACAATAATTTTGATCAATACTCTAAATTTACTTGGCATGGCATCCAACATGATTGTTAATTCAGTATTAACTTACAGTACCATCCGAACATATGCTGATACAACATTAGTCTGGATTAGGGCCTAACCGAGTAGATAATTTTCGCAGAGTAGTGAATCCGAGCATTTGGATGTACTATTTGCCAGATCTGGGCACGAACCAAGTAGTAGGTGCGACTCCAGAGAGTACCATTTGTTTCATTATCGTATGCGAAGCTTAAACTTTTCGTGTAACGTTTACATCGGCTATAAGATGAAAATTTTTATTATTAACTAAAATTATTATGTATTAAAAAACTTTTTTAAAAAAAAGTTTGATATTTATTTAATTATTTTACTTGTAACCATTTGTGCACGTATTTTTTGCGGAGACGAATACTTCCAAATAGTACCGAAAAACCGGATATTCGGCCATAGGGAATGTCTGAGCCGATTTCCGGTTAGGCCATAGTCTGGATATATCTAATTTAATTAGAATAAATACTATAAATTTACAATGATTACTTTCCTAAAATATCAAAACAACATTAGTTTTTCAAACTACAGCTTTAACAAAATACTTGTATTTCCTTCTCTGCAACTAAATGTTTTCCCCAAAAAAATTAAAATAAGAATGTTTTTAAAAATCTCTGCCAAGATCACATTGTAAGAATATGATGAATGAATGCAACCTGACAGAACCAGAGTTGCCTTAAAATTTTAATTAATGTTTTAGTCAATTAACAGTTCATGAAATAAAGTTTGATCCAACTGCCAACTACAAAGACTAATTTGTGTGACTCATTTCAAATTTGTTCAACATCGGCTTGAAGATCCTGCTCTACCATCACATAATGCTCAGGCACATTAGGGTCAAGGATGTTTGCAGGTGTGTCTAGCTTGCATTTGAGTATATATGTTGTATCTGCCCACATATTGCAGTGACCTGAGGTTCATGATTTAAATGGAGTTACATTGTTTCATTATATGCTGAAATACTATATATGTAAATCTGACCAATCTGTAAGCATTATACATATATGGTGTCCAAGAGCAATTGTTTATATAGGCAGTGCTCTATTTCAACATTTATATTCTGTGTTCCATACTACAACAACAATGCTTGAGCCAAATAGGAAAGTACCTTTAAAAAAAAAAAAAAAAAAAAAAAAAACTTCCACTGAATGTCAACAATGTGGTGGACTGAGTGACATGTTCTCTGTAATTGACCGGTGAACAGTAGACAGTTCTCCGTGTGTGACCATCCCCATAACCAGTCAATCAAGATGAGTAATGTGATAATTCTCTCAGAGAAACTGGGAGATCGAAGCATGTGGTCATTTACAAAAAAAAATATTCAGCAAGAAACCTGGAAGAACAATTCAAAAATCTATCTCCAACCTTATATGATATTCCCACGGAAAAACGTGAAAGACTATGATTAATAACAATGAGGATTAATCCGCCGTTTCAAAGTGACCGAGAAAATCTAATAAATATCACCTGCCTTCAAAACACTTGTATATTCAAAGTGAATCATTTGGGCAATTAAAATGAACATACCATTTATCACGACAATACATTTTCCTATGTAAATAAAGCCCTAAATTGTGATTTTCAGACTATGTATAATACTGGTACTTTCCCAGGTATATCATATTTATAAATATCGCCAAAAAATGTACATGTGCTGTTCAGTTGTTGAACATGCCATCTGGTTTGACGGAGTGCAATTTCTCTCCACCTTTGATAATTAGAAACAATTCACACTAGAAACACGTTGTTTTTTTTTACCCAAAATTAGAAACAACTTTTTCCAAACTGCTAAATCCAAAGTCCGGTGACAAACTTGACTGTCTAGACTAAAGGTGTTCCCGTTGACTCACATAGCAGTTATGTGCTCTGATTGGTCTTAAGTGCACTTGTAGAAAAATCCACAGGTAATTTCCTCCTGTCCAAATTCTTGCAGCAAAGTAGCAGTTGAATGTAGTAGTCTGTTGACAGTTTATATAGTTGTGACCAGATTAAATATTGCAAAATAGCTAAATCACTACTTGGAATGTCCTACACTATACAGCAAAGACTTGCTACGTGCAGTCACACTGTCAACTATCCCACTACTACTGTGCATGTCTACCCATGCCCTTGGGTGATCAAGATCAAAATTAAACAGATGACATTGTCCAATCAGAGATCCTTTTACACAGTGTTCCAAGCTTTTCAATTATTTCTTCATAATGCTGCACCAGGAAAGGGAAATAACTCGTCTACATACTAAAAAAAAAATTCCAAATATAGTACCAATTGTCATTCACAATGCATTCACCTGACAAGAAGTGATTAAAAATTTATGTATTGTGACAGATTTAATTTAACATGGATATAGAGCATAATAACTTAAGGCGTGCCGTTTTTAATGTTAAACATTTCTTCTGCTCTATTGAATTTTAGAAATTGTATGAGATTTGTCAAGAAGATTCTGAGATGTTATTATATATTTTAAAAACAGCAGTATTATCCTAATAAAAATGTACACTATTTGAACACAGCCAGACACATGGTCCATTAAGTTTTACATACATCATAATTATCACATTATATATCAAAAACAAAATTTAAAATAAAGATAAGGGTCAATACCTTCAATATTTAGTAGTAGATTAAAATGATAAAATTATCTAACATTCTCAGAACTTGAATCACCCACTGACTCAATATTCAAATACCCCAGGAATATGTTGGATTACTTTCTATGTGAAAGTGAACTGCAGACAGCTATTTTAATCTGATGAAAAACAAAAAAACATCAAAACCAGGATTAGAAAGGCAAAAATGTGCTGTATTTCTTCCAGGATAAGCCACAGCACCAAAATTGTAGATTGATGCAAAAATTGGGGCTGGACTGATTATTTTGAAGAAGAAAAAACAGAAATTTGCCAACAATTTTTTTAAAAAAAAAGTTTCAATGAGATTGTCATCAGATCAATGCATGAGTAATCTTTATAGGGTGTGATATATTGGTTAATTTTGGAGCAGAATGCCATGAGGAAAGAATTAACTGTAGAGCACAGTGGCACAAAGGAAAGATTTGGGAACAATGTGCCATACAGAAACGTTGGATTGTGTAGCAAAGTGTTGATTGTGGAATAGAGTGCAATAAAGGTTGCTATAAAAGTTTGTAGGCATATTACCATGTAGAAGGGATTACTTGTGTAAGACAGTGCCATGAAGAAAATGGTTCATTGTAGAACACATTGCCATGAAGTTAGCCGTGGAGCACAGTGCCATGAAGAAAGGATTAATTATGTAATTGTGGAACACAGTAACATGAAGAAAGGATTATTTATGTAATTGTGGAACACAGTAACATGAAGAAAGGATTATTTATGTAATTGTGGAACACAGTAACATGAAGAAAGGATTATTTATGTAATTGTGGAACACAGTAACATGAAGAAAGGATTATTTATGTAATTATGGAACACAGTAACATGAAGAAAGGATTATTTATGTAATTGTGAAACACAGTAACATGAAGAAAGGATTATTTATGTAATTGTGGAACACAGTAACATGAAGAAAGGATTATTTATGTAATTGTGAAACACAGTAACATGAAGAAAGGATTATTTATGTAATTGTGGAACACAGTAACATGAAGAAAGGATTATTTATGTAATTATGGAACATAGTAACATGAAGAAAGGATTATTTATGTAATTGTGAAACACAGTAACATGAAGAAAGGATTATTTATGTAATTGTGAAACACAGTAACATGAAGAAAGGATTATTTATGTAATTGTGAAACACAGTAACATGAAGAAAGGATTATTTATGTAATTGTGGAACACAGTAACATGAAGAAAGGATTATTTATGTAATTGTGGAACACAGTAACATGAAGAAAGGATTATTTATGTAATTGTGGAACACAGTAACATGAAGAAAGGATTATTTATGTAATTGTGGAACACAGTAACATGAAGAAAGGATTATTTATGTAATTGTGGAGAATAGTGCCATGATAAAGGAAGATTTGTGTAGCATAGTGCCAAGAAGAAAGGATTAACTGTAGAACACAAAATGGTTAATTATCTAATACAGTGCCATAAAGGGAAATATTTGAAATGTAGTACCATGAAGAAAAGATTATTTATATAGCATAGTGTCATGAAGGAAATTTTAATTGTGGAGAATAGTGCAATGAAGAAAGGGTTACTTGTGGAGCACAGTGTCAGGAAAAAAGGGATAAGTGTGGACATAGTGCCCTAAAGGGAAATATATGGAGCACAGTACCATAAAGAAAGGATTAATTATGTAGCGCAGTGACAGGGAGAAATGATTAATTATGTAGCACAGTATCATGAAGAAAGGAATAGTTATGTAGCAAAGTGACAGGAAGAAAGGATTAATTATGTAGCATAGGGCCATGAAGAAAGGATTAATTATGTAGCATATTGCCATGTAGAAAGGATTAATTATGTAGTATATTGCCATGATGAAAGGATTAATTATGTAGCATATTGCCATATAGAAAGGATTAATTATGTAGCATATTGCCATGTAGAAAGGATTAATTATGTAGCATATTGCCATGTAGAAAGGATTAATTATGTAGCATATTGCCATGAAGAAAGGATTAATTATGTAACATATTGCCATGTAGAAAGGATTAATTATGTAGCATATTGCCATGTAGAAAGGATTAATTATGTAGCATATTGCCATGAAGAAAGGATTAATTATGTAGCATATTGCCATGTAGAAAGGATTAATTATGTAGCATATTGCCATGTAGAAAGGATTAATTATGTAGCATATTGCCATGAAGAAAGGATTAATTATGTAGCATATTGCCATGTAGAAAGGATTAATTATGTAGCATATTGCCATGTAGAAAAGATTAATTATGTAGCATATTGCCATGAAGAAAGGATTAATTATGTAGCATATTGCCATGTAGAAAGGATTAATTATGTAGCATATTGCCATGTAGAAAGGATTAATTATGTAGCATGGTGCCATGAAGAAAAGGTTAATTGTTCACCATTGTACCATAAAGAAAATACATAATTTTAAAAGCCTACATGAAATGGCAATCAGGCCACCACTCCACTTTTGAATACTACCCAGTAAATCTATTTCTGATATTTTTCAGAAACTGACATATAGCAAACATGGTAAGAAATCCATTTTATTATGTTTGACTGACTTTTTTTATATAAAAGCTATGTTCAAAATCCAAAGCACGCGCGCGTGCACACACACACACACACACACACACACACACACACACACACACACACACACACACACACACACACACACACACACACACACACACACACACACACACACGTGTTTGAGTTGACATGTTACCTGTAAGAAGTGCACCTTTGACTTGGTAGCATGGATAGAAGATTATTACATTTGTCCTAGACAATGTCCAGATATAACAATATTGTAAGTATTGTTTAAATATCTTGGTAATATTTATTGTAAAGAAACCCTGAGGTGAATAGTAAAAGCTATTTTCCCGACATAAGCAAACATGGGTTAAATGAAACAAATTTATTTATACTTACTTGTGTCATCATGCTTACCAGCACAATTGAAAATGTTGAGACATTGACCTATAATACCTATTTTAAGCTTCCAAAACAATGTGTTTCATATATGCAGAGAGAGAGAGAGAAAGTGTGTGTGTGTGTGTGTGTGTGTGTGTGTGTGTGTGTGTGTGTAATTTGAATTTTTAATGTAGCTTTAACTAGTGATGGGAATCGGTCAGAAATTCATAATCGATAATCGGTTCCCCTTAACCAACTGATCATCGATTATAATCGGTTACTAAGAGCAAATTTTCATTTTTGTTAAACAGTTATATCTTTGATCAATAGTTCAATATGTTTATAAATGTACAGGAGTAATCTCTTTTAAATTAATGACATGTATACTTTAACCTGACAATAATATTACATTGTGTGTTATATTTGTTCAATAACGTTGTTAAATGAACGCAACCTTTTATGGCTGATCAGGCAAATGTAACTGAAATACTGCAACAATCACCCAAAATTCTTTAGTTCATATGTGATGTTTCTATAATATAAAGTATAGAAGGACATGTTTTTCTTGTTTGTCATTGTTTCAATTTAACTAAAATAAATCAACAAAATGTGTTTAAATTTATTAACTCAACAATTTAACAACTTGACCATGTAATAATGACTATATGTTCCTAATTATGAATCATAAGGTTTCATATTTGTATTTGTGAAGGGAATTAATAAATTTCAGGTCAGCTTGAGTGGCTGGGAGTTTTACTAACCTTTGTTTTGCATACACCTAAAAAGTAGTCTCCCTTTACACACAATCGATTATGAAGTTCACAATCGATTATCTGCTCAACCAACTGATGATCGATTATAATCGATAATCGGAACAACACTAGCTTTAACAATTTTTCAGTCATATCGCTACGATGTCTGCAGTGTGGCAATTTATTGTGATATATAGCACTGGAGCATCATGCTGCAGACATGTAGCATGATGACATGAAATCAGCAATAGTTAGAAGTGTTAATTAGGACTGACATAAAAAAAAAGCAATATGCATGTTAACAAGGGGCTGACATGAAATAAGAAATAGTTAGATGTGTTAATTAGGATTGACATGAAATCAGCAATAGATGTGTTAACAAAAGAGTTACATGAAATCAGCAATATTTGGAAGTGTTAGTGAGAAAGTGACATGAAATAAACAATAGATGCATTAACAAGGGACTGACATATCAGCAATAGCTAGAAAAGTTAATTATGGAGTGACATGAAATCAGCAAAAGATAGAAGTGTTAATTAGGAACTGACATGAAATCAAGCAATATACATGTTAACAAGAGACTGACATGAAATAGCAATAATTTAGAAGTGTTAATTAGAGAGTGACATGAAATCAGCAATATACATGTTAACAAGGGAGTGACATGAAATCAGCAATAGTTGGAAGTATAAATCAGGGACTGGCATGAAATCAGCAATAGATAGAAGTGTTAATTAGGGACTGACATGAAATCAGCAATATATGTGCTAACAGTGGGCTGACATGAAATCAGCAATAGTTAGAAGTATTAATTAGGACTGACATGAAATCAGCAATAGATAGAAGTGTTAATTAGGGACTGACATGAAATCAGCAATATATGTGCTAACAGTGGGCTGACATGAAATCAGCAATAGTTAGAAGTATTAATTAGGACTGACATGAAATCAGCAATATATGTCTTAACAAAGGAATGACAAAAAATCATTAATAGTTAGAAGTGTTAGTGGGGAAACTTCATTGAATTGAAAAGATGTACCTAAATGCATTTATTTAAATTCACACAGCACATTATACAATATACATATATAGTGAATCCTGCTTGCTAATATGATACAACGGTACCAATTGTACATCCCCAGGAAGGCGGAGCTAAGTGTAGGAAACATTGTATTTAAAAATAAACAACAACACTAGCTGTGATTGGTGCATTATGTAAGAGTTGTACCTTCTGTTAGGTTTAAAAAACATTAAGCCTCTTGGCAACATGTGAGATTAAGTTAATTCATATCTAAATCATATTTTGTATTTTTTACGAATTTTTTTAAAATGTGAGACACATGGATGAAACTGGATCTGTTGTGACTAGGTTACTCTTAGCCCTGTCTAGTTCAACCAGAGTTATCTCTCTTCAATGCAATACCTGGTTTTGTCCTTGTAAAATTGACAATCGAAGATTGTTACCTGTGACAGTGTGTGACATGCATGCTGAAGTAGGAAGGAAAGTATATTTATTTCATAACATATTAGCATTGATCTCTATGGAAAAACAATTGGTACTGTGATGCCATATACCAGAGGCGTAGCGATGATATTTTGCGCCTGGGGACGAACTATAAAAGTGGCGCCCCAGAGATCTTGTGACCGATTTATTACCCTTGTTTACTTATTATAATGTAACGTTGTAAGCCTCATTTTGGTACCCCTGTACCTTGGCGCCCGAGGACATATGTACCCCCCTGCCCCCTCCTCTAGTTACGCCTCTGCCATATACCAGTATTAGTAGTTTGTCTTTAAAGGGTGTTAAGTAGTAATACTGGAAGAATAAGCTATCATAGGTTACTTCCCATTATCACAAGTTATGTCATTTCAAGGGTCCCTTAATAATAGATCAAAAATATACACTGAGACTACACTTTTCAATTATTTATTGCAATTAAATGACCCATAAAACTTGTGAATAAACTTTCTAACATTATATTCAATCTTTATGGAATTTTACAATCAACGTTTATAGAAGAGATGATCTAAAACATGCTGAGTTTATTGTTGTTGTATTTATACCAAAAAAACTATTGATGCATTTATCTAAATAAGTCTATACTCATTTCTTTATCCCTAGTGTCAAGCTATGCTGGCTCAGGTTAAAGTTCCGAAGTAGCCTTTAATCTAAGTAACATAATATTAGCATTGTCCAATGAAAAAAGAATATTGTTTGTGTATTTTTCATATACATGCCCATAACCCAAGCTATGCTATCATCAATCATTTTGAAAATCATAAAATAATAATTACATTATTAGGAATATGTTTGCCACAGTAACATAAGAATTTCTCCAGACTCTATTTCAAAGAAGCAGACTGCTTCAAATTCATTTTTCTTAAACCTAATAGATAATATTTCTATTGTTTTTCTATCGTACTCAACTCAGTTTAACTTTTTGACTTTTTGTAAATTCTGAAACATATAACTTTCAAAATTAAAACACCTACCTTTTATGTGTGGGATATTGAAGCACATCCCTTTGATTGTATGAAGTTTAGTTTCTCACAGTGATTAACATGACGTCAAGGTAAAGTCATATACATGATGATTTAAAATGGTGAGCACATCAATATTCCCAAAGACAGGTAGTCTGACTTGTAAATGTATACAACAGGTAACTGCACATGCACATACACAAAGCTGAATCAATTCAGCAGAAGTTCAAAATACACCCATTACACAGCTCTGTCATGACTTAAAGGGTTTGAAAAATCAAAGCTTTACAGTTATAGTTGTGTATTTTCAAAATTAGTTTATTCTAAGGTAAATTCTCACACATATTGTTAGTGCATTGATTTTCAACTTTCATGTGTTCAAAGTACTTAATCCTACAAATAAATCATGTAAGAAGCACACTAGTGCATTTTTTAAATTTCTGAAGTGTTAAATTCTTTATACTTGAATAATATTGGACTAGTTATCAATTTATTTGTGACAAGATACAAGAGACATTCCAAACGCACTAAGGAAACATGACATTCTTTCCCCAGCCATGAAATTTGCAGAATGTGAAAGCATTCCCTATCTATTTATTTGTTGTTTTTATTTCTTTGTAAATTTGGTTACATTTACAATGATGTTTAATATATAGATCCAGTAATGCTAGAGAACTTTATCTTGACATTTGTCAAACACACTGACATATGATTTGTGTACTTTTCATTCAAACAACATTGACCCTAACTGCATCATAATGCAATATCAGATCAGGGTCTACCCTCTGTATGTCCATTACCTCATCTCCTAAACTAACTACAGGTTGGAAATTCAATAAACCTTGAAGGCATTCCATTTTTGGGTGTATGGGCATGCTGTCTTTGCCTCTCACCTCTATGGTTCTTTAGCATGTGATAAAATGTCAGATGTATGTTATTAAATTACAATGATGTTTCCAAACATTTTTAAAATTAAACTATAGATCCTCATATTGGAAAGATGTATCATGTTCTGTGATGGGTATTACATTATGACCCTTGGAATCCTTGGGTCACCATCTAGGGGTTGGGAGAGTACCAAGAAAAGGGGGGTGTAACGTGTGTATTAGCATGTTTGTGTATGATTGCATGAATGTTCTTGTTTCTGAATGGATGCTGGGCCTAAATGTTTGCATTTTCAGAAACATCTGGCAATGTTATGACATGTCAACTGCTAAAGCAGTATTAAATAAGTATATTTCTTCTTTTGTTCAATTTACATTTTTATGCTTTGTATGAAAGATTTTAGTAGATTGTGAGTGGAAAACATTTAAAATTAATGAAATATATTTACTAAATCTAATATATTTTCTACAAGTTTTGCAATTAGAGTATTTAAGTCAATGATATCCCACAAATGAACCTAAAAAAATATGTCTAGTCTTTCAATATTTTGGATTCAATTTAATTAATGGTAAAATTGTGAAGACAAGAAGAGCTGGCTGTCCAAGTTTGTGTTTGAGTCATGAGCTATTTTTGTCAGGGTCACAAGAAAATATTTTATGCCAGGATTACGGTAGGCAATACATTCAAGATATGCTTTGTGTTTGAGTAATGGCTACCTGAGCAATCAAAAGCTCAAATAAAAATATACCATATATAATCCCTTTAAAGTTGAGTCAAACTGCAATTAACAAAGATAGCATAATGCACCTTCAGATCAAGTTCTATGTAGCTTGTTAAACTGATTACTCCTAAGAAACTGCGTGGACCAAGATATGCCTGTAATTTATGCAACAGCAGATCAGGTTCTGTAGCTGGACTTGACTTACCGGTACAAGTAAATACAAGGTTTTTCATTTTTTCATGAGCATCAATTTTCATGGTTTTCTGAAAAATCATATTTTAATGGTACTTAAATTTGTGGATTTTGAGAGTAATTCTATTTTTTCAATAATACACTGATTTTACATTTGGGTTTTGGGAAGAAATTCTTTGTTTTCTTCTAAAATACACAGTCCTTAAATTTGGGTTTGGAAAGTAATCCCTTTCCTTCCACAATTCGCTGTGTCATTCAATTGTAGGTTTTGTACTAATGAGATCTATGAAAACTGATAACCCACAAAAATTAGTACACTCATAAAAATGTGTTCCTCCCAATAAAAGATTCCCAAAACTGTTATACTGCCATCAAAAGTGACATCACCATTAAAAATGTTACCCCACAAAATTTGATTCTACATTACTACTTTTTTTTTTACAGTAAGTCACAATGACAGTTACCAAGGTGACCACCACAACTCTCTTCAAAATGATTTCACTGAAGACTCCAAATCAAATCACACCACAGCTTGAAGATCAAACATTCATAAAAGTCTACAAGTAAATATTTATCTAGGTTTATGTTTTGGAGTAAAAAGTATAATGGTATTCAAAAAATCTCCTGTGAATCATGAACTGTTTTGGGACACACCTATAAACATTAAATATTATTAAAGAGTTTCTACTTAAGCATAGAATAAACTTGGTGTCTGAACGATGAATGGAGGAACCTGGTCCACAATACCAGGAAGGCAGTTAATATACCACATATATCTTATGTGTTGTCTGCACAACCCCTTTATTGCCTTTGTCCATGTATAATGTATCCCATGCATCTGTATCTACCATGCACATTTTTTAACACAAGACTTTAAATCTGACAACAACAACAACAACAACACCAACAGCATTGTCCCTGGAGGTAAGTTGTACAGGTGTATTGTAACACGTATGTAGTAAAATAGAAAAGAATAATTATTCTGGGTACAGTGGGTACATTTCAATACATTTCTTCCATTTTATTTTTTATTTTAAGAATGAATTGATGAATTTTCTCCTGGATACACTGAAGCAAAGTATTTTACAAGTTCTAAGTCTGTGTATTCTCATAAGCTATTGAAAGGATCAACTGTGCAATTATAGCAAGTTCTGATATTTGGTGCCTGAAACTAAAGATCAAGTACCGTATGTACTCATGTACAAGTCAAGTAGGATCAAACTACAAACTGGCAGATCAGTGTTTATGCAGTATATTGGGAGTAATCAGTATATTAAAAAACATAAACCATGATCTGCTTGTGCATTGTGATTGTAGATCTGTGTCTATGTTATTTGTAGTTGAACTCTAACACTTAGAATTATAAGACTATTTAAAATAAAGTTCCAGAAAATAATAAAGAACCTTCTTATTTTCCCCTTATTAAAACTACGGACAACAAAGCAACTTTTTTATAGCACTTTTTTTCATATTGGGGATTTGTATGGCAGTATGTGACACATTGGTTTTTTAAATATGATACTATGTGGCACACTCTGATTTTGATGGCAACACATTAGGTTTATGATGGCACTTTGTAACACATTTTTTAATTTTTTTTATGGCAAATGTGACAAACAGATTTTTATGGCACTACATGACATTTTTTTTATGGAACTATGTAACACATTGGGGTTTTGATGGCACTATGTGACACATTGGAGGTTTTAATGGCACTGTGTGACATATGGGGCCTTTCAGTTTTTTCTTTCAGGTCCTTTTCATAGTTTATCTTTGGAAAAACTATTACACACCCAACTTCTCTAGTATTATATAACAAATGATTAGGTTCCAAACAATGGTAACATAAATATGCCTCAGAAATATAATAAAGAAAATTCTTCAGACGGACAGGCTTTTCAAGTACTTTTTATCAAGGCAAGTTTAAGATTTTTGCATTTATTCAGGCATTTAAAAATACTGACAACATTTATAATACTAAAAGCATGAATACTGAATTAATTGAAAGATATGCACATAATAATTGTGTTACTTTAGGTACTTGTATTTTGTATGGTTCTTGGCCTGATATTGCAGATTCTCTCTCTCTCTCTCTCTCTCTCTCTCTCTCTCTCTCTCTCTCTCTCTCTCTCTCTCTCTCTCTCTCTCTCTCTCTCTCTCTCTCTCTCTCTCTCTCTCTCTCTCTCTCTCACACATACACACACACACACACTTGCTCTGCCTAACAAATTGCATGGACCTAGATTTTCCAGAACATTAGGCATTGGACAATCTGGGTCAGTGCATATCAAAGTAGGAGTTGACTTGTTAGTCAGTATATACTGTTGTTGCTCAGTCAGAAACTGTATGACATTAATGAACAGTCATATATACAGTTTAACTTACACATGGGAAAAGAAATTACATTTTGAAAGAATGTTTACATGTTTTGGTTTTTTTATGACCCTGTAAGTTTTGTATTAAGGTAGGTTTCTTGCAAACTGTTTCATGTACATGTAGAGTCATGCATGTCTTTAGGATGCAACATCCTTTAATAAAAAGTAGGTTAGTATCCAATATATCATACTTAAGTGATTTTGTCAAGTTTTGCATTTCAGTCACTTTCTCATGCATTACTTATGCAGGTTTAAGTAGCTTTATGTAAGGATGTCTTTATTTATAACATCATTCTCATTTCAAAAAGTTGATCAGCATGACCTAATTACATGTATGTTTCAGTCGTTAAATGCATTGGATTTAAATCAGTGTACAGTGTGACCTATTGGCTGCAATATCATGCAATTTTGTGGATGTATCTTGCTAACAATAAGACTTTTATCACAAGTTGTTGCATCAAACATATTTTTTATTTGATTGACTTATTTTACATTTCTTGTGTTTTAGATCAGTTGTCCATGCATAGGATATGCTGCAAGGTCTGTCTGTCTGTCTGTCTGTCTCTCTCTCTCTCTCTCTCTCTCTCTCTCTCTCTCTCTCTCTCTCTCTCACACACACACACACACACAAAATGGATTGTATAAGTTGTCACAAGCAAGTAACAATATCCCTCAGTGAGATAAAAATTGCTGGTCAATGACTCACTGTGCCAGGTATGTCTTGTATTGAAGGTAAAGTGCACTATCTAAAAATATTCGGAGCATCGATATATAATATATAATTTACGTGTTGTAAAGTTAGTGTTCTATGTCATGGGTTTAACATCCTAAATAGACTTTTTATCCCCCTAATGCAGGCTATAGTTCATCTGATTGCACCTTACCATAGACTTTTGTCCCAACTGTGTGCACAAACACACCAATTGTATGCACTCACATTATACTGATGAAAATCAACTATGTCTAATCAGATGAAAGGACTAGTTACTAAAGTGAAGTTTATCCAAATTTGTTTTGAACCAATGACTCAATATTTATTAAATACTGCATGTTCAAAATTGAAGACTCCTCTTTATAGGCCATAGATTGGCAACAGGTTTTCAAACTATACAGCTCACAACTGCACAAGAAGAATAAAGAATATTGGTATACAAAAAGCAACATTTTGAAAAAGAACTTGATATTATAAATGTCTATCTTGGACCAAAGGCATGTCCTGATTTATATGATTTTCATCTAACATCATTTATCTTTATTTAAACGTTCATAAAGAGGTATGAATCTTGTATGAATAAATGGGTTTGTTATTTTAAAAAATGGGTACATTATTTTTTAAAAACACATCCACAGGAATAAATGGGTACATTATTAAAAAGAAGCACCCATAGGAATAAATGGGTACATTATTTTTTTAAAAACACATCTAAAAGAATAAATAGGTACATTATTTTTTAAAAAACACATCCAAAAGAATAAATGGGTACATTATTTTTTAAAAAACACATCCAAAAGAATAAATGGGTACATTATTTTTTAAAAAAACACATCCAAAAGAATAAATGGGTACATTATTTTTTAAAAAACACATCCAAAAGAATAAATGGGTACATTATTTTTTAAAAAACACATCCAAAAGAATAAATGGGTACATTATTTTTTTAAAAACACATCCAAAAGAATAAATGGGTACATTATTTTTTTAAAAACACATCCAAAAGAATAAATAGGTACATTATTTTTTTAAAAACACATCCAAAAGAATAAATGGGTACATTATTTTTTTAAAAACACATCCAAAAGAATAAATGGGTACATTATTTTTTTTTAAAACACATCCAAAAGAATAAATGGGTACATTATTTTTTTTTTAAAAAACACATCCAAAAGAATAAATGGGTACATTATTTTATTATAAAGTTTATCCATGAGCAAACAAAATAAATTTACCAATACCAAAATAAATATACCAATACCAAAATAAATATACCAAAATAAATATACCAATACCAAAATAAATATACCAATTCCAAAATAAATATACCAATACCAACCAAAATAAATATACCAATACCAAAATAAATATACCAATACCAAAATAAATATACCAATACCAAGACCTAATTTGTCCACCTCAGGTGGTATCTGCTTCAAGCAAACAAGGTGTATGTGTTTTTTTTAAAAAAATCTAAATGTTTCAAAAGTGTGTCAAAAAGGAAAGTTGTTGTAACTGCCTGAAAATCTGTACAGGTCATTTACATATGAATGCAAATGTCCCTTAAAAATTGAATTTATCTACATCAAATGATTTTACTCAAAAAAATTGAATCGTCAAATGACTTTATTCAGCTGTTGCTGTTGTTGTGGGTTTAGTGCCATTTTTCAGTACATGGTAGGGTATACATTGTGGCCAGTATATCATGTGGAAGAAGAACCTAGAAAAATCATAGGAAGAATCACCAAGCCACGAGAAGCCTTCGACTCAAATCTGCTTGGATAGAGGTGAGATATCGGTGATATGTAAAGGAACCTTCAACTACTTGGCCACCCTGGGCTGTTAATGCTCATTTATGCTCAAAACAATACAAGCCTCAAAATGTATACAAATGTGTAAAACTAAAGTGAAGACATGTTCTGATGGCCTAGTAATCTAATCTAGTCACCTTCATATACATAAAAAACTGCAAACAAAATTTAATTAAATGGCCTTTGTCCAAAAGAATTTGCTAACTAGCTTCATAGGACAGATGGATAGGCAGGCATGTGGATAGACAGACAGACAGACAGACAGGCCAAATCAAGCAAGTAGCTGAAACATAAAAGTAAGGTTTCAACAATAAACAAAAGTGTTAAAGTTTGTTGAAAAACCCATACACAAAATAACTTAATGTTTATCACTTTTATCCCATTCATATCCTCTCTGCATTTTTTCTAGATATCTAGAAATATTTTAGTTTTAAATATTATTATTATTTTCTAGATATCTAGAAATATTTTAGTTTTAAATATTATATTGCACAGTCGGTAATTACAATTAACTGATTTCTGCAGAAGAAAGGGTTCCATTGACGAGTTTCTGTGCTAATAATCTCTTTTATTGTTGCCTTTTATACTGAAATACATTTGTTTATAGTCTGCTTCAAAGTTTTTCTTTTTTTGGAGCAGTCAGCTCTGATTTAATCACCAGTCCCATTTCTATTAGTGAAACTTCCAATATACAAGTCACACATTAGTCATTTACTTTCTGACATCAGTGTCCAGGCATTTCTTGACTAAACAATGATTTATCACAGCTCAAAGTGGTCACCTGAGTGTATCAACTATCAACCATGCAAATGTAGTGTTCCTTTCCCCTTTAAAGTAATTATTTAGGAAAGGACATGTCATGTATGCACTGACCGGTCTTACTTTGATTATACAGCAAAACCTGTCTTGAGAGACGACCGCTATGATAGACCACATGTCTTGAGAGACCAGGTTCTCCATGTACAGATTTATTGATTATATAGTGTTATGATCTGCTATGAGAGATCACATGTCATGAGAAGCCATTATGTTTTGGCAGAAGGGGTGATCTGTCAAGACATGTTCCACTGTATTAACCATATTCAAATCAATCCAGCAGTATAGTGACTATTATCTCCAATGGTAGTTTAAGAAGTTTAACAAGAAAAAAAAAACGGAGGTAAAATGTCATTCTTATATCACCCAACAGTTGCTATGTCATGTAAGATATTCTGTTAGTTCAGAAAATTCAAGGAATGCTATAGCAAAATTATGCAAGAACCAAACTGAGGATGACAACTTGTGACTTTCAGACAGCAAATACATAATGGAAAAAGTGTATCACAAGTTTCTCCATAAAGGTGACCTGTCAATCACTGGGTCAACAAATTTAAAATTTAGCCTAGGTCTTTTGATTCTGATGCAGCCAACTGCAACTACAACATACAAACTGCTGAGCTAGCAAAGATGAACTAATCAAAAATGGACAGTTGGAAAGCTTGAAGAAATATATGAATAACAAATCTGTTTTTACATTAATTTATGAATGATAAATTTATGTGTTGAGTTCTTGAATAGAAAACTATGGCAAAAGCCTGAAATAATAATAACAACAACAGCAATAATAATAACTTAATGTATAATAGTTGTGAAAACACCAAAATTGAAAATGAGCCTGTATTCTAAGGTAACCTGGGTACAAAGACCAGTTTGTTCTTTTTCTATGGGTGGCTGCTTAAAGACAGATTATACACTTTTACACTTTGTTTTATTATGCATTATTTATCTTTTATTACTATCTTTTTTCTAATTACATCTTCTATATGGACAGCGATATCTTAAACGGCACAATACGATGATGCCTGCATATCCTCATTACCCTTCCCTGGCTTGATTACACCTTTTAATCCAGTGATTGAATTCAAAGTTTTGCTAAGCAAAACACCCAAAGACAAAAACTGGTTCCACTTTTTGAAGGGATGGTAGGCTGTATCTTTTTATTGGCACAACAATGCAATGACTTCTGACAAATAACATGAATTAATAGTAACTTTTTTTGTTTCAAATTAAAGTACAAATAAACCATATTTAGTGGTAAATATATTTTTAAGGCAATTATACAGACTACATCATTGTTTAAAATGTGCACAATGCTATGTAAATTTGCAAAGTCACCAATTATATTTTCAATACACATCCACTCAACCAATCATGTCAGAGAATTCTATCCAGTAGTGACCACCAGCAGAATAGGCATTTGCACTCTGGTGCATGTCATAGGAAGCAACTAATGGAGGCCAGTGCCACAGTGGATAGCATGCTGAACTTATGGTACATGTAGAATGGATGAAAGTTCAGTCCTACCAAATGTAATCACTTACAAGTTGAGTCAAGATGCGAACAACAAGGACTCAGCCATATTATATGCCTGCAGATCAGACTCTATGATGTTTTGTTCTACTGAGTACTCCTTATAAACAGCACAGAACCAGATCTGCTGGCGCATTATGTAACAGCAGATTTGAACCTGTGCAGTTAACTTATAAGCGAATATATACAGTACCATAAAATCATCCTGAATTTGAGATGGTGGTGTGTTCTGGAGTTTGACACCATACAACAATTGCCTCATCACTAAATAACCTACTTGGGTTTCAGAGTCATAAAATATCAACCAAACCCAAAACCATTCAGTACTGATAGAACACCTACCTGTCATAAACTCACTTTCCCAGTTATCCGTTTGCTCTCAGAAAATGTTTCATTAAGGTGAAAAGTTTACAATAAAAGTGACCTATATTGATTAATGCATGGCTCAAAGTATCAAAATTAAATATACAAGTCTGATTTATCCCAGATAAATATTTATCAAACACTTTGTTAATGTGAAATGCGATTTTTTAAAACTTACCATAATGATTGCAGCCATTTGTCTGGGTCTATCCCTTGACATAGAACAATACAACCTCCCCTGGGCTCAGACATTTGTTATAGACCAAATATACTCTCTTGTATTTCATAAAATGTGAGGGATCGAAGTAGGAACTACAGTGGTCAGTGGTCAGTGTGTGGGACTTGCAACAGAAAGGGAACTGATCATACCATCACATAATCTACTTGTAGTGTCGTGCCATACTACACCAAAACTACACCAATAGAAAGTTCATGCAACAGATTTTGGAAAATCCACTATAATATTTTATGTCGAGCTTGTGTAAGTTCATAAGCAAAATGGAAGCTAGTATTTTCAGTTATCATAAACATATACTTGCATATGATTCCAAATGCAAATTGCATAGACCAAGATCTGATGTCAGATAATGTACTAGATCAGGAGTTTATTATGAGTAATCTGCATAAAAAAGACAATCTGCATAAAAAAAACAATCTGCATAAAAAACAACACTGAACCTGATCAACAGGTGCATTATGTTACGGCAGATCAGGACCTTGGCCTTTTGCAGTTTGACTCAACTTATAAGTGAGTATATATGGTAATTAAAGATAGACAGTATTAAATAGAATCTATTACACATCTTAAAGTAATAACCTAGTGTCTGTTACCAGCCCTACTTACTGGTATTTGTTATGCAAGCAGCTACTACATCATGCAGTATTACAAGCATGCAGAATTTATCAACAAAATCAATTCTAATTTTTCCCAAACTGAATGGCCTCACATCCATTCTCAGCTAGTGTGTGTATGTGTATGTGTGTGAGAGTGAGAGAGACAGACAGACAGATGGATATACAGACAGACACAGAATGCAAACTTGTTTATAAAATAAAAATATCCTGCAGCCTATCCTTTGTATGGACAAATGAATTAAAACACAAGAAATGTAAAACAAATATATATGTCAATCAAACACAAAAGTTGTTTGGAGCAACAACTTTTGTTAAATGACTTATAGTCAGCATTAGACACATCAGCAAAGTTGCATGACCTTGCATCAAAATGTGCATTTAATTGATTGAAACAGCAATCAACTTTGTGAAATGTGAATTCTATCTTCTATTAGAGTCATTCTCACATGAAGCTGCATAGTTTTCAGTCAATAATGCATGAGAAAGTTACTGAAATTACAAACTCAACAAATCAATTAAGTATGGTATATAGGTCATGCTGACCCACTTTTGGCAGAAGGAAGCTGCACTCACCAAAAGACACCTCCACATGAAGTTGCACAACCCAGCATTAAACTGTGCATAAAACACAAATATATGTATAGCCAAAGTTATAACAACTTGAAAACATATAAACATTGCCTCAAAATGTACATGACTGTTTATCACTACCATTTTATCAGCAACAAAATGTATACAAGTTGAAATCTTTATACAGTGTATACATTTGGTAACACAAAATGATCATTTTATAGATATGTAGGTCAAGTCCAACTACAAACTGTATAATGCACTGGCCGATCTTCCTCTATGCAGTTTGTTAGGAATAATCTGTAGTACAAACAACATATCATATCACCAAACTGAATGTTATTTTGACATCATTTTTCTAATGCAGATTCATACATTACTAATTATAATTCTCATAAAGTTAAGAACTGCAAACCTGGGTGACAAAATTGACAGCGACTTGTGAGTCTCCTCTGTCTTAGGTTTCAGATCAAATATGAGGTAAATTACCATGAATCAATTTCACTATCTCCACCTCTTATCACTCATCATGTCAATACTTTGTAATCAGAACAAGTCAACTGTCAAATCGAAAATCCTGTTGAACTTTGTGTGCTCAGTTATTACAGTACAACAAATGCAGGTTCACAAATGTTGATTAAAATCACCAAACTGAATGTTATTTTTACATCATTTTTCTAATGCAGATTCATACATTACTAATTATAATTCTCATAAAGTATTAAAAAAATAAAGGCAAAGATGAAATAAATAACTTGTCTCATTGCAAAATCTCAAATTCTGATATGATATGAAACATATTAAATACTGATTATATATATATATATATATATATATATATATATATATATATATATATATATATATATATATATATATATATATATAATTAACTTACTAATCATTCATCTGTATATTCTGCTGGAATGTAGTCTTATTTAAGCATCTACATTTATGCTTGTGAACTGAGCTGCATTACCTGCAAGGAAAGAAAAAATATTAAATATTTAATCAAACAATTAATCGATTAATTAACAAACAAAATAATTAAGCAATTAATTAATTAACTTCAATTAAACATAATAACTCTGAATATCAAGTCATTAGTAATTAATTAATTAATAAAGTCATTCATTAATTAATTATTTAATTTGGATGGATGGATGGATAGATATGAATAGTGGATGAACTAATATTTGATTTCAATGCTATTGCATCATCTCTGATGACTCATATAAAAAGAATATACATTACATGAAAGACCGCTGCATTAAAAGACCAGTTTCTTGTATCTTGATTATGGTAAAGTGCAGGAAACCCTACCTTTAACTACACTGTATGATATCTAGAGTTATTCCCCTTGAATCATTTAAAGCATCTCATTTTCATTTGACCCGAAGTACCAAATATTACAAAAGGAAAATAAAATCTCTGTTGAGATTATGCAAATTGTAATTTTCAGAAAGTGATTTTTTGTGTGTATTTCACATTTATCATTACAAATAAATTTCGAATCCTGATCTTTCGTCACACTTTATTACAAAGATTCACACATGCTTAACTGAAGAGTACAGATAAATATTGAGTGTTCCATTACTGCAGAAGGCTTCATTCTAATTAGGCTTATAATATCACAGTCTAAACATTACTTTAACAAAACATATCCCTGGAAAAACTGTTTTAATATAAGTTAAAATTAAAGCCAAACTAGTCTTAAACAGTCATTGCTGGGAAATAACACAGAGTTTAGAATACAGATGGCATGAACTGTCCAGATACATTAAATACTGATGAAGAGAACATATTAGATAATGATTAAACATGTTTCAAGTTTTTCATTTTCTGTGATGAGCATTTTCTCATGAAATGAATCTGTATTACCTGAAGACCTACACAAATGTCAAACTATAGGTCAAAGGAGGTAACCACATGACACTAATATGTGCCTTTCAAAAGGACACATCAAATCAGCCATTCCTTGGATGATGTACCAAGAGTGAAGATTAAAGAGATCATGCAGTTGAGAGGTGTGGCAAAATTCCACACAACTTATTAATTATGGGTACACAGACACACAAATACAACCATTTTGACCATAAATACCTTGTCTATTAAGGTATGTTACAATGCAAGCAAATAATTGCCATATAGTAAGGTCAAAAAAGACTTTTACAAGTTAGGTAAATTCAGCACATTAACAATAAAGTTTTTCATTAATTCTTTATTAATAACACTGATTAGCTATATTAAATAAAAATTGTGTGCATTTATTTATTTTTCTCTCTAATTTAAAAAATAATACTTGTCTTAATTCTTATTATAGTATTATATCTTAGTCCTTGAATTCTGACCAAGAAAAATATTCAAACCACTTCAACTATTGTGTAATGATAGCTAAAGGATTACTTTTATGTCACAGTTTGAGAGAATACAGCCCAGCCAAATTCAAAATAGAGCTATCGATCCAGTCATCACTGTCATAATTATCCAGACTTGATTTCTGCTTTATGCTATGAACAGTGCTTAATGCTGAATTCAATATGATCCCAGTCTACCATCAACTTTGAGTCATAACTTAAGTTACCATGGCAACGTCACTTTTATGTCTAAAATAGCATTTTGTAAATCAAAGAGCACAGCTAAAGGAAATCATCTTAAGAAGAAAAAACAGTTGGAACTTTTCACACCAGTTTAATTCAGTAATGCCATCTATAATGCTATTGTATCTTGTTATTTCAGATAAGGCTGAATAGGAAAGATTAAAAGCACTCAAGGTTTCTATTCTTTCACTTCATTGATTTTTTGTTCCTCTGTAAACTTAATCACCACAGTAAAAGATTATCCATTAGAGATGGCTGCCCGTGGAGTCCAAATATCCTTCCTTTACATCTATTAAAACCAGTAAAAAGGCACTGTCAAGATGAAAGACATTTCAGAAGTTTTTGTCAAGTTTATTTTATTTATTCATTAACTGAATGATGCTTTTGTTGAATTAAATTAATGTAACAATAAAAAAAAATTTTAAGGATTATGGACTGCATTAATGAAGTAGCATTTCAGGGATCCTTCCACAACAGTGACTATATGGCGCCAACTAAACATAAAGTTCTGAAAATGCAAAATAAAAAATGCACAAATGTAAAGATGAAGTACAAGAAGATAAAATATTAAACTAAAACTGTTAAACTTCTGAAAAAAGGTAACAAATAAAATAAAAGATATAGATACAGATTTATGCATTTCAGTTAAAATATTATTGAAGCATATTCAAACATGACATTTGCATGTGTTTAAAGAAAGCACACTCCTCTTTCCAGTGGCTGATCAAATCTGACATGAATAATAATTATTCTCTTAAGACTTACTACTATATACACAGTTACAACTTACCACCTTTTGATTAATTACAACTTACCAATTACCACAATGATGGCTTCAACCAGGTGTAATTACACAAATAAAAGTCTTTACAAGTACAAAGTGCAGGATCATGTAAAATCTCCAAAAATAAATTCTTCTAAATGAATTTTTTTCAAGAGCAATTAACCAGGAAGGTTTAGATAGAGGCTTTTTTGCAAGCCACACAATCTTACTTGTCGGCATATATCTATAGAGTGAAACAACTCAAAAGAACAAACCCATGGAATCAAATGTTTGAATTTTCAGTTTCAAGGTCTTTTCAGTTTACAGAGGGAAGTGTGGAGGTTTAAAAATATAGTTTTTATATACAAGTAAATGTATAAACACATCATCACTGACATTAAATTGTAAAAAAAATCCCAAAACATTGTCAAACAGACTAGAGATTTTGTAATTTGACCTATACAGAGATTTATACCTGCGTTTATTATTAAATGGCACCCATTCACTTGTGTGCACGCACAAATCCTATAACATCTTGACCATATATACTTCAACACACGAATCCCTATAACATCTTGACCAACGTTCCCTCTAAGCGAATGGTAGATGTGCGCACAGTGCTTGCTGCATTGCGCAAGCATTATGGAGACGAACAAAATTTAACATTGGATTGAGCAAAAATTGACAATTCAGCTGTGTGGGGATGCCTGAGCAGCTGCGAGTGCGCGCACACAGCTTAGAGGGAGCGTTGATCTTGACCATATACACATCAACATAAAATGATACTGGAAGGAATATGCATATAGCAGACACACCCAGATGTCAACCTAGTAATTAATATATGGATTGGTGCATGCAGGCAGGGTGATGGGTGCTATTTACCTGTTGGCTCAGGTTTGATACTCAACAGAGTATGAATTCAAAACTTGTATTAAATTGTATTTATCAAATTCTGTTATTATCAAGCATTCTCCAAAAGAATACAGGGATAGCACTTTCCATTCTTTTTGGTGCATATCTGTAATTCTTTATCATTAATTGTATATACATGTACCTTGATTTATGTCTGAATGACAGTGTACTTAGATAAATATCAATTACAAGATCAACATGTGTGTTGTGTGCAAATGCCTACACCACTAACTTTGGTGATGGTGATGTGATGTGTGCATGGTTTAGATGATATAGGGATTGGTGTGTGCACTGGCAAGGCAATGAGTGCCATTTATCCATGGACCTGGGGTCAAATCTCCATAGAGTATAAATTAAAAATTCTCTAACCTGTATGATATTATTTATTTTTATTCATTTAAATTTTCATTTTCATTTTCATTTAAAGTAGCATAAGCCTGTATAAAAAGCAAACCCCTTTCCCTCCTTATGTTTACTTATCAATAGAAAAACAGCACTTCATAATATATTTCTGATAAATTTCCAGAATCCATTCAGGCATTTTAATATTTTGAAGTGCACAAAGATCAAAATTTAATTTTGTTCAACTGGATCAAAATTGAACTGTCCAGTTCTATGTTATCTGAAATCAAATTGAAGAACAGCCATTTCCAGTCTAATAATACATAATTTGATTCATGGAGTCTAACATGAGTTGATTGTAATGGATGTTCATAATTTTCAATGCCCAACATGCCAGCTAGATAAAAATTTCTAAATGAATAACTAAAACTCCACACTGAATCAAGAGATTTCATTAATTTTGACAATTGAATTTACAGCCCCATAATTGTGATATTGTATTGCCGATATAAATCACCAGACATGCTGCCTGTGAATGAGTAAAAAGATCTGAAAGCAAGTATTCTCTTGATCCACAATTAATTGATTCTTACCAGGGTTTCCAGTCTACCAAACCATCTGACTTGCATACAAAACTATTTTCTTCAGTATTAATACTGCATACAATATATGACATTCCCAAAGTCTTTCTGCTCTTAAATCCACTCATGATTTTGACTGGTCTAAAATCCACTCATAATAGACATATGATTTGGGCTTAAATCTACTCTTAATTGACTCATGATTTGAGTAGAAATCCACTCATAATAGACTCATGATTTGGGCTTAAATCTACTCTTAATTGACTCATGATTTGAGTAGAAATCCACTCATAATAGACTCATGATTTGGGCATAGAGCCACTCTTAATAGACTCATGATTTGAGCATAGAACCACTCATAATAGACTCATGATTTGGGCATAGAGCCACTCTTAATAGACTCATGATTTGAGCATAGAACCACTCATAATAGACTCATGATTTGGGCATAGAGTCACTCATAATAGACTCATGATTTGGGCTTTAATCCACTCATAATAGACTCATAATGGACTAATGGTATTGCTATGATGTCAGCCTGCCGTGATTTTAAAGATTTTGTGTGCAAAAAGGTTTTAATTGGAAACAATTGCTCATGGCACCAGGCCACTATGCTGAATTCAAGGTAAATCAAATGAGCAATCTGATTGAATCAGTTTTAGCAGCATCCTGTCAGACTGAGTAAGGGCAGACACTTGTTTGGTTATTCACATATGTCAAGGGTCAACATGGAATTAAGTGGATAAAAAAAACCTTGGCTGCAAAGTTAAGTTGTGGCAGAAAAAAACAAGAACCGTTTGCAACAGTTTCTGGACTAAAAGCATTTGTAGAAACAAGATATTTTAAGATAAAAACTTTAATGGTGAACTGGAATTTATTGGGATGGATGGTGTACCAGCTTGAAATACATCAATAGTTGTAACCTGTACGGAATATAGCAAGACTGAAAGATAAACTCCAGTTGATTTGTACATATGTCTTGCTCAATTATTCATTCCACACCCTAACACCCAATGCCTTTTTCCAAACATCCTCAACCAAATTGCTGAACATAGGGAATACATCCAAATCATGAGAGAATTCAGGATCCTTTATTTTAGAACACATACAAGGTTGAAAAACAATAACATGAAGTTCTTCAAAAAACCTTTAAAATGTAGTAATCCAGTTCTTGTTTACTTCATGGTGAGACAGATTCACTAAAATTATTTATAGATCTAGACAGGGTGGGACACTCAAAATATCTTGGCATAAGTGAAAGGGTCATTGAAATATATATATATATATATATTCTGATTCCTTGTAAATAGTCTGGAACAGACATTTAATGTTAGATGTCATAATTAAAGACAGGCTATTAAACCGATTAACTCAACTACCTGTATGTCATTTTCTTCTCTGCCATTGGAATAGAACAGATATCTGAAATTACATCTAATTGGTTAGCTATACAGATTGTTTCCATCTGGCTGATAACACCTGTACATGCCCAGCTAAATGGTTTCAAAATCTGTTATAACCAAACTTTAATAAGTTATCAGTTTATAAATATTGAAACTGGAAGGTAAATTTCCTGGATCAAAATGATTCTGTAATATTTGTCTCACACTAATATAATATGAATGGCATCTTTTACTGTAATATTCGTCTTACACTAATAAAATATGAATGGCACCTTTTACTGTAAATTTTATCTTACACTAATAGAATATGAATGGCACCTTTTGCTGAAATTTTTGTCTTACACTAATAGAATATGAATGGCACCTTTTACTGAAAATTTTATCTTACACTCATAGAATATGAATGGTACATGTACCTACTACTATAATATTTGTCTTAATATAATATAAATGGCATCTTTTACTGTAATATTTGTCTTACACTAATAGAATATGAATGGCACCTTTTACTGAAATGTTTGTCTTACACTAATAGAATATGAATGGCACCTACTACTGTAATATTTGTCTTACACTATAAGAATATGAATGGCATCTTTTACTGTACTTTTTGTCTTATTGGTCATCAGTACAAAAATGACCACCAATGAGTACCATAATTTCATTTATCTATCTTAAGTGGATTCTTTTCTTTAATTGTGCTAACAAATCTTTAATCTTTGGGAGTATCATGTCCACTTTGAGGTAAAGCTCTCTGATTAATTTTTGTGACAGATATTGAATGGCAATGCCCAAAATATTCTGAACGATATGATGCATTGATTCATTTTAACCTTTTGACCCCACAAGTCTCCAACTATTAAACAGTTTGAAAACATAGTTTCTCTAAATGATCATCAGATGGCACGATAAGTTGCATGTATATCAACTTATGCAAAAAAAATTGTTTAAACTTGTACAAGAAAAAAACTGCCAATATATTAATTAATTACTTCATTGAGAACATTCATACTACCTAAAATAAAATTTATCTCCTTTGACAAAATTTTTAAAAAAATAATAAAGTCTTTATATTATCAGGGTAATCTCCCTTGTGGCACTCAATTATCTAGTGATTTGGATTTTTAACGTAGCTTTAACAATTTTTTAGTCATATCGCTATGATGTCTGCAGCGTGACAATTTATAGTGATGTCTAGCACTAGGGCATAATGCCGCAGACATGAGCATGATGTCCCAACCAGTCACATTATCCTGACACCAGGCTGACCAGTCCTAATACCAACCTCTTAATGCTGAGCACAAATCGAGGCAGCTGTTAGTACCATTATTGTAAGTCTTTGGTATGACTCAGCCAGGGATTGAACCCATGATCTCGAGCTTCCAAGGTCAATGCTCTAACCACTAGGTCACATGAATGGTCTCAATTATCTCTAGAAGTCATGATACAAATTCAGTTCCCATAGTAAACCTTTGCAAACACCATGATATAAAAAAAATCAATCACTTAACATATTTGAGTGCTCATGATATTAAACCTATATTTATCAGTATAGATAAAACATGGATGTCATGCTTCTGTGTCAAAGAAAGGATGTGACCCACACCAAAGAGTCAGGTGCTAAATATGCTAATGAGTGTTCCAAAATTCAAGATTGTTAAAGAACTGAAATTCCATCAATAAAACAATGTCTCCATTATCATTTTCTTCACGTAGAACTAGAACAAGCTCTCAAAAGATTCTTTTTCCTAAAATATAACTTACATTATTAACCAATCCTAGTCAGCCGAACCCATATATTTTATGTTCATCCATTTCAAGATTGGTTTCCCTTTTTTCCATATCATTAGTACTGTGTGTCATATATCTATATATATATATATATATATATATATATATATATATATATATATATATATATATATATATATATATATATATATATAGTGATCATGGCATTTCCAATAACAAGTATGGATGACACTGTGGAACATGGCAATTTCCAATAAAGACTCTGAAGACTGAATTTAAGAAACAGATTTTAAATGAATAATGAATCACAATACAATATACTCAAAAGTTTTAGGACCAAATTTTAAAAAAAAACAGCACTTAATGTTGCCCACCCACCCCTCCAAGACACATGCACACACATATGAATCCCTCACTATAATGCTGTTCATGATATAAAAGTTGACCACCTTATATGTGAGGTTACTTTATATTAAAGTATACTATTGCTATTTAATATGGGGATCCCAGGTTGCTAAATGGACAAAAGTGCTCACCTTTAGCAATCACTACAATCTCACATCTATACACATCGGTCTCAGACTCAGCCTGTGTGGGTATGTCAGAAAGCTTGCTAGTAATTTCCTGTTGGTTTGTGTTTATTATCAGGGATTTCTTCCTCTATCAGTTATACTGGATGCCATGTATTACCTGTCATGTTCTGAACAGTTGGATTAAACCCATAACAACTTTTTAAGCAAGAAAAGGACCTTTGAGCAGTTATATCAGTGATTTGATTATAATGTAACTGCAGATATTAGTTTCCTGAAATCTTTAAAAGGATATGTAATCCTTGTGAATTGTTGGACAAGGTCTGTCAATAATACCATATCCATGGACAAAATCAGATTTCACACAGCATTATTTCATTGTTATTATACTTATCCTTTTTCCTGGCCATGTGCAAAACAAATTACTACATTCCACATTGTGTGTACTGACTAACAAGATGCAATGCTGGTTCTCCAGCCACGGAAAGAAAGAAATTTTCTAAGTAGAGAAATAAGATGTCTTCTCTTGCCTCAATATACATGTATCTTGTTTATTTAGTAGGATGCATGTAATGGAGATTTTTCAGCCCATCTACATAACAGAAACCAGAGTGAATTTTTTTTATTCACATACAAACCAAAATATTGCATAGAGTCTGTTCAATTTCATGTAATTACCTGCCATAAATTTAAAAGTTCCTTTATTCTCCATAAATAACAGTTATTATACTGCATAATTCTCTAAAGGCTATTCTCAACAGATCTTAAAAGTTGACTTTCATGCAAGATGCTTATCCTATTTACGTCAGTGGACCATGGCAGCATGCTGCCCCATTAAAAGAATTAGGCAAAACCAACAAACCAGATCAGTACCGTCACTATGGAAACTTTAAACTGTAGCTGAACATTCAAAAGTTGATTTATATTTTTATGTAAGAATAATGATCATCCATGATAGACTTCCATAAAAGACAGCAAATTTTACAGGGGGGGGGGCCAAAATTACATCACCAAATTAAAAAAAATCACATTTGAAGAGGATAAAAGTATGTGAACGCAAAACTAAAAGCAGTTGTCATTTGTGACCTTCTCTCTCTCTGCCACTCATTACCTCTTTGCAACAGTAGCATTTCTGAATGGCACTAGCAAAAAAGAAAAAGCTTAATTACATCACAAGTGATCACATAATTGTGTATGGAACCTATGTTTGTCAAATTAGCTGACATCATTGAAATGAATACCTTGGGATTCAGTGAACTGCGATATCAGATAAACATGAATGATCCCAATATTACAAGAAAGAAATATTAAAGAAAGAAACCTCCTCTTCAGAATTTCATTTCAACTCCAAAGTTGTAGATAACACTAAAGCCCAGTCATGTACTGGATGCCTATCAAAGATTTAGTATCAGTGGATAATAACTGATTACAAAAATCCCAGGGGAAACAGATCCATTTTTTATGAGTTTTATAAACTGTTATGAATTTACAAGTGATTTAATTTAATTAAATATCTGATTAATCTTGCATAAGTTTAATTATGAAACTGCACAAACTGGGGTCAGTTCATTCATTATGTTAGTATTATTTTTACCCAATTATCAACTCTCACACCCAAGATGGTGATACAACTAGTAATAGGAGTATTGAAATAAATCAAATAAAACTGAAATCGAATTACTATATATTTAAATATAAATTTCTCATTAAAACTACTATATATTTAAATGTAAATTTCTCATTGTAACTTCTTTTAATTTAAATGTAAATTTCTCAGTGAAACTACTATATATTTGTCCTAAGAGTAAAAAAGTGTGAAGAACAAAAAGCAAAACTGCTGATTGCTCTACTTTAATATTTATTTTTTATGCATCTACGAAGAAAATAAATTGCAAATCCTTTTACAGGTTGAATGAGCTAACAATTACAAATGGATTTGAAATAAATCCAATTCTAACCTAGATTTTCCAATGTTTATTCTGTATATACTCACATTAAAAGTTGAGTCAAACTGCAAACAACAAAGATCTTGATCATATGTGGTGTAATGTATTTGCAGGTCAGGATCTATGTTGTTTGTTCTGCCGATTATTACTAACAACCACACAGTTCCAGATTTACCAGCAGATCTGGCAGATCTGAGTCTATACAGTTTGCAGCTGGAAGCATCTCATAAATGAGTATGTATGGTATGTACCAGCACTAAATTTATACTCTTGCAGACTCAGAAATGTGCCTACTGCATACTGTGGTTAATAAGTTAGATTTGCAACTAAATGGTGCAGGGTTCAATCCTACCATTTGATTACGCTACACAGAACAAGATCTGATTGTGCATTATATGATGGCAGATCTGGGTTTGCGCATTTTGCAGTTGGACTGATCTTATAAGCAAGGATATATGGTAAGTCACAATAAGCTTACAAGTTGTAATTTAAACACTAAATAATTTGCCAGTTGAGGAAGGTTTTCAAGTTGTTTTTATGCTATGCATAAATAAATAAAAAGCTATGCTATGCCCCTTGCAGAAAATAATTTACTGAATCAGCACAATTTAGGGTCATTTATGTCCAGGAGAAACAACTGATAAAGGGAAAGTAGAGTCAACTTGGATTAGGATATTTCAATTTGTATCCATTAAATCAAGTGGAGGCTGAAATATTTGTTCTTAAAATTTAGTGATCATCAAATTTGAAATGCTTTCTGCAGAAATTTCTTTCAATGCTGTTGATTCCTCATGGAAACATTTCAGTGTTTCTCTACATTTTGATCTTTATCTATATTGGATATCACATCAACACCAGTTGACTCCTGTTTCCCAGTTTAATATAGCCAATAAAGTTTTAAAAGAGCAGTAAGAAAAACACCCAAAAATTGAAACAACCATTTGTACAGCGATGATCAGCTTTTATGCTTGGATTCATTCTCTCAAAGTTTGTAAAATTATGTTTAACAGGTTTCAAATTAAATTTATTTTTTCTAATTTCTATCAATGGTAGCAACATCTGATGATTGATCAACATTGTTTGCATATTAATGAAAGCTCTTTATGCCAGAGTGATTTTCATCAATTTTGGTCAAGGTTTGTTGAGTAATTGCTTGGAAGTAGAGCAAAAGTATTTGACGGCATATTTGTACAAACTATATGCCAAGATGCTCTCTGCTAAATCTGGTTGAAATACTGGTTTGTCCAGTGACTTTTGAGAGGAAGTTTTAATTAACAAATGCTGGTAAACAACACATGCTAGATGAAGAGTCAAAACACAAACCCACCTTTTGATACAGACAGGTGAGCTAAAAATTGGATATCTCCTTGAAAGTTACCAAAATTTTAAAAAAAATTCTCTTTATTTTGGAAAACTCTTTCTGAAATGAAAAGCAAACCTCCCAGAAGGATATTAAATAAGTGTCACATGGATGGAACTTCCCTCTCTCTCTCTCTCTCTCTCTCTCTCTCTCTCTCTCTCTCTCTCTCTCTCTCTCTCTCTCTCTCAAACACACACACACGCACATATACATTTGAAATGGAAAATGTCTGGGGCAAAAATACTTAAAATGATGGCATTTTGTTTTCTCCAACTTATTCAAAACACTTTCTTTCTTGTCACTATGTTGGCTGATATCAGATTGTTTAACTATAATATATCTGATATCAGATTGTTTAACTATAATATATGGCACAATGTACACATTGCCTTCCATGATGAATACCAGGAAATCATAAAACTGATGTGAAGATTTTGCTGAAATACCTACATTTGTTTTCTGTATGACATACACTTTGTATGATGTAGTCATTCAAACAAAACATGTTTTATAACTCCAAAACTCTGCCTTACCAGATACTTCTATACAGGGGTACCTGTATAAGAAGGACATTATTATATACACAGCTCTTGAAAGTGGACAGATACACACAACAAAGTTTCTTCAAACTAATATGACATAGCAACAGGTCTGCAATGATGCAACAGTGCAACAAAAGTTATATGATATTTTAATTTATGCACAATTCTGTGATAACCAATATTAAGAAGAAAATTTCTCTTCAAACATATCTCAATTCACTTTATGTTTCTGAAAAATAACTGTAATACTATTTCTGTTCAAAATAAAAAATGATAGTATTTATGTTGTTAGACATCAAGGCCATGCTTGATGTACATGAGACAATCTTACCTCATTCAGACACGCCAGAAATATCCTAAATGCAAACACTATAGTCAATATGTCCCACATATTTATGAAATTTATTAACATATCTATCCTTTGTTTTCAAGTGACATCATTGACTGGGTGTACTTCCAAGTCCACCATTTTGATTCCCTTAGCCTGGACCCAAACATTTTGTTAGGCATGTCAATTGCAAGATCAAATTGGTGACTTTTCCCCTTTTTCTTCAGATAAAATAACACTGAAATCTTCAACTATCTTTCTTATTATTTCATAAACAAATAGATCCATCAATACACAGATGCTAAAACAAATGGATACACATGCCTTGAAATTTTCATTCCATAACTGCTAATTACAATGTATACTGCATCCTGAAATTCGTTGCCTAGAAACAATGTTTCTTGGGGAAACCATACCAAAACAATTGTTTTAAAGAAATCAGAGTATTGTCTATTTGTCAGAAATAACATTTTTAATTTGATAGTAATGTACATGATTGCAGTTGAACTTCACTCTTCCATCTTCTGACATAAGTCACTGAGTTTTTTTCCGTCTTTCGTGTTATAGGGGCACTTAATTTCAAGTATAATCTATTTATCATTATTTTTAAGTATGATCTATTTATCATTATTTTTAAGTTTAATATATTTATCATTATTTTTAAGTATGATCTTTTTATCGATGAAATAAATATCCTTATTGATGATTAAATAAGATTTTTATCTTGATGTGCGATGATGACAAAGATTTACGTCCACAATCATGACATCTGTGAAACCAATGTACATAAAGGAACCCTTGTTGATAAAGAAAAAAGTTGTCACTTAAGTCTCCATTTTATATCCAAGTTTCTGTTATGTTGGTACCAACATAGCTGAAAAATCAATTTGCATAATTATTTATTTTATGAACGTTGAAAAACCTAGATACCCCCCTACCCCAAGGAAAAAAAAATGATTTAGACTATCTTAGCGGTTTCCACCATTAAGTTTTATTACCAAGCTGCAGCAACAACAAATTAATGGTTTAATCAAAAGGCCTGTTTGCATTTACTGTGGCTTTGTCATTCCAGCTGAATTTGCCTGTAGTAATCACATCCGGATTCAGGTATGTCAATAATCAATAGATCTTACCAAGTGCATAATTAGCTGTAGGTTTACAACAGCACCGAGTACATGCAGGCTCCCTAGGTTACTAGGTGTATATGTATAGCATGTGTTGGATTACAAATTAGGCCAGGTACTTTTGTAATGGTGGAAATGAGCTGAAAATGTATTGATGAAAATCACCATTCCCATCTGATTTAATGTTGATTAGGCTAGAATAAAGCTCATGCTTCTATGGTCTTTGGTAAATCAGTTTAACCAAACCAAAATTACTTCTTCCAAATTTATAATGTAGCCAAGAGTACAGATACTAACAAACAAGTAATGTAAGATTGAAGTTTACCAACATTTCAGATGTTGAGCTATGGGACCTAAAATTGTCCAGTGACAGAGTGTTGTATAACTGACACATAAAATGCTATATGAATTTACCTTTGCATGATAAAAAAGTACAAAGAAATAAATCATGTTTATTTAAATTATTTACAATCCCAAACAATAGAACCATGTGTTTTTATCTTCAGTTATATTTTTTTCCTTCATTTAACCACACTGTCAAATGAAATATGTTAAGAATTTCATGTATGCTACTCAGTTTTAGAAATAATAATAATAGAAAATACATTAAATTTCTCCAAGAATGACTAGGAGATTTTAACTATTTCAAAATAAAGGAATCCTTGCTTGCAATTATAACTTGATGTAAATGACAGTATTGATTAAATTCACTAAATTTAAATGACAAATATCTACTCAGCTAGAAAATCTTGGTATTTGGAACTCCCTTGTTGATGATGTTTTAGCAAATGCATAATATCAGAATATTACTAATGCATGTCTTTAATAACAGTTTTATCTTACTGTGGCATGGATGTACATGTATATATATATATAGGAGTTTGCAGTTAACCGAAGTACGGTACAGTACTGCTTTAAATCAGCACGGCATGAATATATGTGAAGAATAAATTTAAACAATGATTAGAATCCACTCTTTCAACTTTTACTTAAATGTTAAGTTTGTTTTCCTTCCTCTGAACACAACTTCACTGATTCAACCAATGGATCAAGGAATTATAGCGAATTTCAGGAAATTCTATAGATCGCTTGTTATTTGAAAACTGCTGTCAGACATTGATGGGTCATCTTCCGATGAAAAAGCGTTCAGCTCTAAAGTTGTCTGCATCCTGTTTTTCGCCGTTTTGTTGTTTAAATTGAATTTTGTTGCGCATTTTCCATCTTTCCAACCATCATTTGTTGGTTTTGAAATCATGCAAACCCGAACGGTTTAGAGCAATGTTTCCCATGCTATACTATGATTTTTTCCCATGCTATTTCTCCCTATATGGCACTTTGGTATAGACATTCAGAGATCCTGTCTTTTTATATAAAATTCTTTTATTAATCCATGCTCAATAAAGACGACCATGCTTCCTTACTTATAAGATGGCACAGTTTTATGGCTCTCCTTAACAGTGATATAGCAAAGGACCACAGTAAGTACAATACAAAAAAATCTCCTACTTAATGAAGTCATGAATAAGGAACAGTATTTATATTCATATGTCAATGTGAGCTGCATTTAGAACAGATCCAA
Source organism: Unio delphinus (assembly GCA_029339505.1). Lineage (NCBI taxonomy): Eukaryota > Metazoa > Mollusca > Bivalvia > Unionida > Unionidae > Unio > Unio delphinus. Next base: position 1,882,539 of record JAQISU010000110.1, read on the forward strand.
CCCACCATTATAGAACCTTGCTCAACATTTGGAGTAGGAAATGCAACTCAAAGCTAGAAAATCTTTCTTAAGTTAACAAAAATAGCCTTTTGATTGGTCAAAATAATCTAAAGCAAGATGGCACACCTCATTTATGATGTTAATGGTTATAAACAGGTTCATAGGATGGCTCACATCAGCAAATATTTGAGTCTGACAATCAGGATTGATTTAAACAGAATCAATGATTATGTTGACTGGTATCATTCTATATTAATACCCACAATCAGGATTGATTTAAACAGAATCGATGATTATGTTGATTGGTACAGGTTGTCACAGAATTAGGCGAAAATTTAATTTATTTCTTTTTGAATTACAAACTAATCTCACCATTTTTTTGTTTTGTCGTACAAGCGTTACCTGGGGTGAATAAGTGTTTTGCAAGGTAAGCGACGTGTAACGATTTGCATGTGCCTGACTACGAATCACTTGAAGTCAGGAACATTAAAATCACGGGGTGCACGGGAATTTTGCCGTGAATTCTGCTCACCTATTTGAGGGTATATAAGGCAGAATGTTTCTGATAAGATTACAAGTCCAAAAGTATCTAATCAAAGGAGAGATAGCTCGTCATTCTGTCTCCAGCCAAAGGGGTGAGTGTTAAATTTATATTTCGTTTTATTGTGAATTCTATTCAGTTTATCATTTCATGTAATGATGCCTTTAATACAATGCAGATTTAAAACGTAGAATATTTGGAATTACTAGTCACTATTAAACTTTAAATGCAATAGCGTAATCTAAGTTTTAGATTGTTTTAGAAACAACTATTATTAGTTTGGTTTCTTTATTGTAGCTGATTTGTAGCGGAACGTCTCTGAAACTGTAGCTGAACGTCTCTGAATTGTAGCTGAATGTGTTTGATTGTGCCTTGATTATGCTGTTTAATTGTGCAATCAAATTGAGGTATCTGACTGTCTATCTGTTGGATTGTCTGTCCGTCTACATCTGTCGAGATGTGTAAATATCCAGAAATCTAGAAGTCTAAATGTCCTAGTGTCGGAACTGTCTAGAGGTGTAAACGTACGGGGTAGTATCTAGGTGTTTGGGACCGATGGTTCCAGTAGATGCTGTATGCTGTCTGTATGTATAACTGTGGTGGATCTGTGAAGGGCAAGTGACCGATAAAAGTATTGAGTCAACCCTAGGTATTCGGAGAAGCTGGGCGGCGATTCAACAGTTGGTGAATCGTACGGTTGTACAGGGTCGAGACATGTGTGTGTTGCAATTGTAGTTACAACTGAATACATTGTTATATTTACACATAGTTACTTCGAATCACAGTAGTATTTCAAGGGATTACATGAATCTCAATAACAGTTAGTAACTTGATTAAATACATGTAGATGTTTGTGCTAGTTGTCGCAATCCAATTACGTGCGATGGTATAATTTGATGTTTGTATTAGTAAACGCAATTTATACTTGCGTTAATACAACTTTTGTAAAGGTTCCATTTTATGTGAAACATTTGTTTAGTCCAGGAGATTCCTTGGATCTGTGTTTATTGTGTATTAATATTTAATTTATTCATGTATTGTGAATGGTTGTGGAGTGTAATCGTGGGGTGAACGCATGAGTTATTGTGTTGATACATCATTATTTTTCATTAATAATTTATTTCATAAATTTACATTATCTTTCACATATTGTGTTTGTGTTGTTCATTTAATCCACCATCCACTCGGTAACAATTCTGTTACACAGGTATCATTCTATATTAATACCCAACAGTAATTTATATCGCTTTTATTCATGTGATGTCCTATTTGATATAGATAGTAAGTGTTGTAGTAGAATTGAAAGAAGACTAAAGTCATGAACAAATGACACCATCCAACAATAATATGCAGTATAAGTCCAATAACACTACATTTATCCATGCATAATGTGGACCTATTGCATACAGCATAGACCCATATCGGCAGGCCCATAATATATTGGAAGATCAACCTAAGCTTTAAATAAGATAAAATCTATAACCTAACACAATAATATTTTCAACATTGAGTAACACACCAACAATGAAGCCTGTCTTAGCAGATTCCTTCATATAAACGAACACATGTTCATTCAGGACAATGATAATGAACCATTTTCCTAATTTTTCAGACTTGTACAACCTCTATATAAATAACACATGTCCATATGGACAAAAATCATTTTCATACCTTGAGAGCCTAATATTGACAGAATTCTCTGCATCTTAAATGATATGTCATGCATTACTGACTTCACATCAGAATCATCAGATACTAAATCATGACATTTTTTGCCACATCAACACAAGCAGGTTATTTAGTGTTGAGGTAATTGGAGTCAAGTGCCTTGCCCAAGGATGCATTCCAATGGTAAAATCTTTTGGTCACATGTTTGATGGTACACAACTGAACCAACATGTCACTCCCTGATCCATTCACTGGATTCAAACCTGTACTCTATCAGTCACAAAACAAGTATGCTAACCACTAAGCCAATACAGTTCCATCTCAGCCATGTTAAGTCTCTGCATGAACATAATCTAATGGAGCAGTACAAAAAGTACGGTAATGCTGAGTGGCACCAAACTAGACCTGAAACAGGTAGATCTCTGCCACTTTTATTGTTAGAAGGAATTAACTATTAAACAAAAACTTAAATGGTCTGCAAGCATGCGTAAAAAATTGCACAACCACAGAACTAATTTAGAGCATGATTGCAAATAAACTGCATAAAAATGTCATGCAATGTAATAATAAAAGATGGATTTAGCTCACCATCTGTATACAAAGGTCAGTTCACATATCAAATTCTGAAATTCATCAGGTTGGACTGTCCATCACTGAATCAGCTACTGTACAGCTCTGGCATGGTCAATAATGTTTAAATTGACACGGAAGAAATCGTTATTATAATTATGAGAAATAATTATGGTACTAATCCATTACCATCAAGAATCAAAACTAGTCTAAAAGAATACTAAATATGTGGCACAGAAGCTGCAGTTATAAAATTGATGTCAGTCGGTACTGACTTACATGGAATCATTGATTAGAAGACACTTATTGGTACTGCCATGCGCAGGCTGAAAATCACACCTATCCCTTGATTCCATTGATCTACAGGTAACTGACATATTATTACAAGTTGAAAATCACACAGATATCTCTTGATTCCATTGATCTACAGGTAACTGACATATTACAAGCTGAAAATCAGACACATCTCTTGATTCCATTGATCTACAGGTAACTGACATATTACCAGATCGATTAACACTGATGCTGAATTATAAAATAAACCCACAAAGTTGAAATGAATTTTTGTGCACCTAACACAATACATGTATAATGCTTGTACTTACTAATACATCAAGTCCAACTGTAAAAACCAAAATAGACTGATTTTCCATAGCATGATGCACTAACGGAGGAGGGTCTATTTTCTTTATTCTATTGATTATCCCTACCAAACTGCTCTGAAATCCAGATCAGCTGTCACATTATAAGAATACTATCTGGTTGATCATTACAAGAAGGCAATGATTTGCAAGTGAAGTGAACATAAAGCTGGAAATATATTCATTGAACATGAATGCCCCCTTACAGTGCCTGAAATAACCATAAATGAAGAGTTTATTCAAGTTGATGGACTGGTGGGAAACAAAACATTAAACAGAACCCTAACAAAACTGTTGACACTGATTTCTCTACATCCACCATCATTAGAAACTTTAAGTAGTATTTTAATAATAATAATAATAATAATAATAATAATAATAATAATAATAATAATGTCTTTATTTTAAACGGGTGAGTCAGTTTTTAAAAACTAATATACCTTGAGGTTGTCTATTATATTTACAAAACTTTATTTATATAAATGTCACATTCACTGCAAAAGACTGCACACATATACCGTACATACAAACAGATATAACACTTCATCATTAAATATGCACACTTTGATAATATAACAATATGCAAAGATAAGCACATGAAACAGGATACATCTGCAAGGAATTCCACCAAAGTATATAACCAGTAAAATATTCAAGTTTACTGCACACCTGTATTGGCACTGCAAATCTGCAGTATTCACTGCATTAGATGCAATAAAGAAAAATAAAACAAAAAATGCATATGTGTGTGACGAGACTACCATACATACTTGCTTATAAGTCGAATCAAATTGCAAGCAACAAGGAATCAAAAACGTCATAGCACAACGTGCATGGAGATCAAGATCTGTGTTGTTTTTGTTTTATTGATTACTCCAAATAAACTGCACAGATCCAAATATGAAGGAATGTTATGCAATGGCAGATTTAGCTTTTGTAGTTCGCAGTTGGACTTATAAGCAAGTACATACAGTATATGTTCACATTTACTGGGAATGACCACAGGAAGTGAGGGGTACTAAATGGCAAACTGTATAAACTGAGAGCGGCTGTTGCATAATGTGCTAGTAGATCTGGGAACATGCAACTTGTTAGGTCTAGTCAGAAGAAATAACAACAGAGACCCTGGTCTGCCAGCATACAATACAGATCTTGGTCTATGTTGTTTGCAGTTAGAAGTTAGTTGTGAGTACACATGGTATTTACTGTTGTATTTCATCCAATCATTTTTTCAGGATAAGATCGAGTGGTCTTGGCTGTTCTATACAAGGGTACCAGAATATTTGTTTGATTAGGATTTTTAAGGTAGCTTTAACAATTTTTCAGTCATATTGCTATGTCTGCAGTGAGGCAGTTTATAGTGATGTCTAGCACTGGGGCATCATGCTACAGACATGTCCCACCCAGTCACATTATCCTGACACTTGGCCGACCAGTCCTAACACTAACCTCTTAATGCTGAGCATCAAGCGAGGCAGCTGTTAGTACCATTTTTGTAATTCTTTGGTATGACTCAGCTGGGGATCGAGCCCATGACCTCTCGCTTCCACAGCGGATGCTCTATTCACTTGGCTACTGGAGCAGTTATCTATACAAGGGTACCAGAATACTAAATGTTTTATTTAAAGTCCTAGTTTAGGATTTTATAGTTTGTAGTTATTTGAAACAAATGGCCCTTAGATCAGGAATATATGTATTGCTCAGCTCTAATACATCTATATTAGTTTTTAATTCATGGGCTGAACAAAAACAGTCCAAGAGATTTGTTTCTCAAGAGCTTTCATGGAATTTATAAGACAGATACATTTTCAAAAAGTCTTTTTTTTTTAAAAAAAAATACAGAATATATGCTATCTCTAAATGTTACTTTGTTTACCAAAAATAATATATATACACAAAGCAGTTAGAAGAATATCTCTATGGTGAGCATACAATTTATTAAAATTTTTGATAAAGTATGCTTTGAAATTGTTTCTATATCAAACAAAAATTTAAAAAAATAAAGTGAAAATTAATAAATAAATGCTAAGAAGTTTCCACTAAAAAGTCATCTTGCAGAATGCCCAACATTATTCATAAGCTTTCTTGACTGCTTAATTAAAAAAAATGTGCCAAAAAGTATTTTGTGTGTGGCTTAGATAGAACCATTTACCATCTTTTTAAATTTTAAGTATTTTTTTAAGTATCCTTCAGTTTGTTTTAAAACTTGTTTTTAGGTTTCTATGGCCAAAATTGAATTTGTAACTGTTTAAAGGTTCATTAGGTCTACTTCTAACCCTGGATGACAATTGCTGACATTTCTCATTGATTTTATATTTTCTACCAATATATATGTACATTGTACTTAAATTTTTAATTACTCTTTATATTCCTCTTATCTTGTGATATGTGGGAATACAATTGTGTTATGATTCAACAGCCATGATTTTAAGAAAAATTTAATTCATATTAAAAACAAATATGAAGGTAGAAATTATTATTCATTTTAATTAAAGCCAAGACACAATGATGAGCATAACCAGCAATTTGTAGATAATGTTTTCTGGATACAAGCATCAACATTGTCACCAAAGTGACGCAATGATTTAAATTCTATATTTCTTTAAAAAATTTCCAAATTAGGGAATGATGCTGTACAATATTGTGTAGGAAAAATCCCCGTCTTTATGTACACATTACCGTATGGTCCAGGAGTCAAGATTTTTTTATAAGACCTTATGATCTGGGAGGTATATACATGTATATATATTTTTGTAAATGTACAGCCACCCTGCAACTCTATATCTAGGGGCCCCGAGTGGCCGAGAGGTCTAAAGCGCTGTCCGTTACAGATCACTGCCGTCTCACCTCTGTTTGCGTGGGTTCAAGTCTAAGATTCAGCTAATGCAATTATGTGAGAAAGCTTGCCAGTAGCTTCTCATGGGTCGGTGGTTCTTTCTGGGGATTTTCCCTGGTTCTTCCTCCACCAATAATACTGGCCGCCATGTATAGCCTATCGTATGCTGAAAAATGGCGTTAAACCCTAAAAAACAAACAAAACAACTCTATATCTAATCAACTACTGTTTACACTTGCTTAAGGGTCATGTCAAACTGCAAACAATAAAACTCCAGATCTGCTGTAGCATAATGCAGGTCTGGGTCTATGTTCTTTGTTGTAGTGATTACTACACAGACCCTGATTAGTCAGCACATTATGTGCAAGTAAGCAATGTATAAGCAATAAAATGGGGTATCAGTAGTAATGACATTCTCTATTAGCTCCCTTGTACTACATGTATTATAAAAGAAACTAAGAAGGCTCTTTATCCCTGGTAAATACCTTCCTTATGTTTCCTTTGATGTGCGTGTTCTGTGTCTAAAATATCACCAGCATAAAGTAGCTGGCTCTAAACTGGAGAAACTGTTAGATTTGTTTTGGAAACACAAGGCTACAGATCAAAAGAAAGTCATATTGAATACAAGAGATTAGGCAAGAAAATATGGATGGTCTTACATGAGTGTTGATTTTAAAGTTTTTAATTCAGTGAAATAATTTCAATCTTTCTGCTGTATGAAATTAACTGAATACTTTCTATATTTTGCATGCCTTGTTGAGCAAGAAGAATCATTTTAATGAATAAGCTGATAAAAATGATAATGAAGATGACAATGATAACTATGGCATGTTATGTATATTTGATCTAATCTATATTTGATTTATATTTGATTTAATTTAGATCCTGACTTTGATTCAGAACTTGCAAAAGTTGATGCAAATAACTTATATTATATATATATATATATATATATATATATATATATATATATATATATATATATATATATATATATATATATATATATATATATATATATATATATATATATTCTTTCTAAGAGTAAGATTCATAATGTGAAATTTTGGACATACATGTACTTGGAGTATATGATAAATAACATGAATAAATTAGGTTTTCCCAGTATACTGACCTACATACAGGCATCTGTTTTGCCTTGTAGCTAGATTTATTATTGATGTTTTGAAAAAGAAATAGTTATTACTTGCCTTAACATTTGAGAAGTTAAAATGTAGTTTTTTTGTGACCAGGCTTTGGGCTAATTAATATTTTTTTCAAATTATTTTAATTGCATGAGATTATTTTTTCCTGGAAATATTTGTACTCTAAATTCATTATTGGACAGTTATCAAACTTTACACAGAATTTAAACACTGGAATATTATATTTTGTGATTCAACAAAGAGCTGTTGACACATCAGTACAACACTGATCACATCATATCTCATCACCATCCATTTTGGATTGAATCACTGAATTGAACTCAGTTTTATTTAGAACTTTTTATAACTATGACTTCTATTCTTTTAATTATTGGATTAATTTTGGATTTCATGCTTAAAATCACAAATTCTTTTATCTTGTTTTACTAGGTAAATAAATTAGCTGTTAAATTTAACAAAGCTTGTTGTCTTCACTCTTTCCTTGTTGCTGTTTGAAAGAGCCTAAACACATAACAGGCATTAAATAGCAATAACACAAGCATGGGAAGTGACTACTAAATATTTCAGTAATATCAATTATGATAACATTCTTCCCCTTTTAACATATCATGATTAAGTCTGCTTTCATTCTTTTGATACTTGCATTTTAATAACAACCCACTCATCTTTTTTCCTTCCAAAATATTACTAGTAAAATACAGGCTTAGTATGCTGATACAATGCACTTTATTATCACCCCTTTATTTTCTTCCTTCTTCCAAAACATCATCAGTAAAACATATTTGAACAATGATCATTCAGACCTTTCATTCATCCAGACTAAAATATGAAGTGTATTCCAAAACATACATTTGGCATATGGTTATATATAGATACCATCTGCTATATGAGAGGCTTGCAAACATGGCTACAATTTTGGAGGAAATATGTAAGCAGTACTCAGCTGAGTGTGGCAATATCTTCACCAGAGGCTGAGGGCATTTAGCATGACTGTTTACTAACTGTTTGGTGTGGTACAACCATCAGAACTAGTCACACCTGGTTAATTTGTCAGCTACAAAACTTAACTAATCGTCCCCCCTTTTTCATTCCAGTTTGGCATTTGATTTATTTGCACCCCTGATTGCTCTTGCCTGGATATCATATCAATCTAATGGAGAGGAGATTGTGCAGAGCAAAGAGGAAACATGATCTGGTAAATGAAGTTAAAGTCTCACTGCCACAATACCATTCTGCTAGCTCAAACAAATTTAAGCAGCATTGTGAATAAGATGTATAACACAAGAGTGTCTTCAAGAGTCTGATTAGTCTGATGGCTGAGAACAATTAGCAGAAATTCTTTTTTTCCCCACCTGTGATATTTTTTAGTTGCTGAGTATTGAAATCATCTCTAATGTCCTTGGGAAACTTCAATGTACAAAATTTGGTAACAAAAATATTTTCTGATGTTTTGAGTTCAAATACATCTGTATAATAAAAAGATCTGTCAAGGCCCATGAACTTGAACATAAAAAAACATGGAACTCACCACTGATATGCTCAAGAAATGCTAACCTGAACTGGTTTAAGCCAAAAGTATTAATTAAAGGCAAAACAATTTTAAACAAGCATCATTCAATATAGTCTTCTGAATTTACATAGTGTTTTGATACAAATACATTTATAAAATTGCTTATGTTATCAATTTCACAGTGAAGACTTTTGTCCTTTAAATAAATGTCAGTGCTGACTATCAACTTGATTAATGAAAAACAAGAAAGTACAAAGTCTGGTTAAAAGTCGTTTGCACATCTTACTATGGTCCTTATGAATTCTGTGTAAATTGTGATAACTGTCCTTGTTCAAGAATTAATTTTGGGCACAAATATTTCCTGGAAAAAATAATCTCCATGAATTACAAAATATGCAAGCAGTGCAGACCTTTGATGTGACTCCAAGGTCAAGTATGTTTGGTTTCTAAGCTGGTTCACAATAACATCATTGTTGAAGAAATAATATCTGCACCATTTCCATTCAGACTACAAATAGAGATGTTTTAGTAAACTTTACAGTAAAATCCTTACCATTTTCATTTTGAACCACCTACATGTAAAGAATATCTTTGGTGAAAACCCCATGTTGATTTAGGCATCCATTTAAGAAGAAGTTGCAATAATATGAATTTCAAGATGGCCAACATGGCAACCAAGGGAAATGCATATGATCTGATAACAATATCCTACAAGGACAGCATGCTGTATATCATTTTCAAATTATTGAGGAGTTATACTTCCATGCAATCCCTAGCCTACATTAATTATTGTTCCAGAAACAACACCATTAGATTTCCTCTCTCTCTCTCTCTCTCTCTCTCTCTCTCTCTCTCTCTCTCTCTCTCTCTCTCTCTCTCTCTCTCTCTCTCTCTCTCTCTCTATATATATATATATATATAGAGAGAGAGAGAGAGAGAGAGATATATATATATATATATATATATATATATATATATATATATATATATATATATATATATATATATATATATATTCAGAGTCAGACCTCATTAAGTGCAGGTACACATTTATTGTGTGTTGTGGGTTGTTGTTTTTTCTCCTTTAGTTTTTGTTATATGTAGTGATCCCAGTCTCCCACATGAACAGTACCAGTGTCAGCATTCATCATGTAAATATGATGCAGGGTTAATACAATGGTCATGGGAGAGAGTTGACATTTTACTTTCAGCCAGATGATGTATATTTTATATCATGACCTACAAAATCTTTTAATAACAATGTTTATAAATTGTTTGCAAGCACTCTCATTAGAGAACTGTTCACAATTTATAAATTATTTCAACTTGGATCCCCACTGATGATTAAAATGGTCTGGGATGTGTGACTGGCTACATGAATGCTGAATGTATAAATTTATTTACCATCTGAAATGAGTGTCTGAAATTGTTCATTATGCATTTATCAGTAACCATGGAATTATTCTCAATTATTTTTATATGTACCATTATCAATTATTTATTTAAACTCTATCAGTGCAGCAAAAGATATGTTTTCCTGCTTATCTGTCTTTATATAAATGACTTTTATTTTGAAATGGTTGTATAATAATAATAATAATAATAATAATAATAATAATAATAATAATAATAATAATGAGGACTTTGTATAGCGCCTAATCATTAAAAGCTCAAAGCACTTTACATCTATAATAATATAACTACAAAAAACAAAACAAACACCATGAATTTAGATAACATAAAAAATGCTGAAAATATTTACGGTATGAAACATTATATTGTCTTTAAGATTGTTCTTGCAGTTGAAATAGGTGAGTTGTATCCTCAACTTTTATGAAAAATGTGAGTTGTATCCATATTTTTTATGAAAAAGGTGAGTTGTATCCATATTTTTATGAAAAAGGTGAATTGTATCCTTATTTTTTTATGAAAAAGGTGAGTTGTATCCATAATTTTTATGAAAAAGGTGAGTTGTATCCATAATTTTTTTGAAAAAGGTGAGTTGTATCCATAATTTTTATAGGATTCACATGAACTGTAATGTTTACATGTGTGAATGGCTAGGTTTAGTATACTGCCTGTAAATTTTAACAATCAATAAACATATAAACAAACATGCAAATTGCTATCACTGATGCCTGAAATGCCTGTTCCATTCAACATTCCCTCTAAGCGAATGGTAGATGTGCGCGCAGTGCTTTCTGCACTGCGCAAGCATTACAGAGACAAACAAAATTTAATGTTTGATTGAGCAAAAATTGACAATTCAGCTGTGTGGGGATGCCTGAGCAGCTGCGTGTGTGTGTGTGCGTGTGCAGCTTAAAGGGAACATTGGTTCCATTTAAGTTTTATATTTCCACATCTTTGTAAATGATTGTTTTGTTGATGTTGTTGTTGTTGTTGTTGTTGTTGTTGGGTTTAATGCCATTTTTTCACACACGATAGATTTTACATGGTGGTCAATATTATTGGTGGAGGAAAAAGCCACTGACCCACAAGAAGCTACTGGCAAGCTTTTTCACATACCCACATTGGTCAAATCTGAGACTCGAATCCACGCAGACAGAGGTGAGAATAGGCAGTGATCTATAATGAATAGTGCTTAAGACCACTCGGCCACTCTGGGCCCATGATGATTATTTTGATGGATTTTTATTTTAGATCTTTTCTCAAAGCATGTACATTTATCTGTGATTTTCATATTGAGTAAGATAATTTGTTACAACATTACACATTGGGTTGATTGAGTAAAATAATTTGTTACAACATTACACATCGGGTTGATTGAGTAAGATAATTTGTTACAACATTACACATCGGGTTGATTGAGTAAGATAATTTGTTACAACATTACACATCGGGTTGATTGAGTAAGATAATTTGTTACTACATTACACATCAGATTGATTGAGTAAGATAATCTGTTACAACATTACACATCGGGTTGATTGAGTAAGATAATCTGTTACAACATTACACATCGGGTTGATTGAGTAAGATAATTTGTTACAACATTACACATCGGGTTGATTGAGTAAGATAATTTGTTACAACATTACACATCGGGTTGATTTGATAATACTACTGATACAATGTTCTTAACATTACTGTATTTTATTTGAAATTAACATGTTTGTTAACAGAATTTTTCATTAGTAACTGGTTAATGCTGTAATACACTGTACCAGAAGTTTCTTATGGTCATTGTAGATCCAACCTCTCTACCCACCCTCAAAGAAGAACCAATATCAGGTTTTTCGTCATGTACATATATGCAACAATAGGAATTGATATTATTACAATCCTGGAGATGTTTTACTGTATTGGATATATTCAACAAAGACATATCCTACACTTTTAACCTGTACAGCATTGTTGAACAACATATTTCGGACAAGGGCCAGATTGCATTTTCTAAGACCATTTGAGGGCTGCAAACACTAATTTTTAAATATAATTACTGTTTATTAGCCAAATTTATGTGTTGTTTTAATTTGCCCTGCTTGCCAGAGCAGAACACATTTGCATGCCAGATCCGGCCCACAGGCCGGAGTTGTGACCCCGCCCACCCTACAGCAAATGAAACAGTCACAAGGTAAGTGAAGTAAGCCAGGTTTATTATAATAACTGTCAGCTGGGCAGTAAGCATAGCAGGTACAAAGGATGAACTGCTAAGTCTCAAACTGTTTTCATTAAATGGCATTATCTGAGTTATTGTAAATCATATAATACAAAAATTTAGACAGTTTTAGTAAACATTATAGCTAAATATTCACATTGATTTCTCAAATATTGTGCTGAAAAGAAAGCACAAATCACTACAATAATTCTAAATATTTAAAAAGTCTACTTTTGCTTCTTCATTAGATCCCTCCTACATGTATATAATTCACCCTTTCTTTCAAATGAAGATTGGATACCCATCCATTTTTCACTTCTAAAATAGACTCTATAGCATGCCAATGGAATGGGATCAAGAGACATATTAAGACAGCTGACTCCAGCTGATCTGTATGTGTATTTACTAAAATCTTTCATTAACCTTTCAAGATTTTATGAAAGATAACATGGACCATGACAGTGATCAGGTATAAAAAAAATCGGATTAGTTAAACTGCCTCTCTCTAAAAGACATGGTTAGTCAATAATGTATCTAATTCAGTTGATTGTTTTGCCTTGTGTTACACCTGTACAGGTGTAATGGATCAGTTTGAAAACCCAGTTTTTTTTAGCTTTATACCATCGTATTACTTGTCTACCTGATAAGTAGACTAGAGCTAACAGATAGCAGCTGTCATTCAAGCTATTCTTCTTAAGAGAGCAGTACTTTGTCTTAATGAAAAACAGATATCCAAACATCTCACATAACACTGTACACATTTTACAACATCCCATTACAAAACACTTTTATTACTTTCAATGTTACATGACACTAATTAGACAAACATATGGAATTTGGCTGGAATACAAAGACTTGATTTCTAGTGAGAATAAAAGCCAAGTTTACAAGAACAGAGTGATTTGAAACATTCAATTTGCATTCAGTTTGCATGTGCAGTTTATTCACCATCAAACAGTCTCCAAAATTTTAATTTCAAAACTGTAGATTTGATAGAACATAACATGGTGTATTATTAAATAATAATTCTTTTAAATCTTTCTCTACAATATTTCTCATACTGTACTGCTTATGTATTCAACTATATTTTTTATTGTTTTTATTGAAATTCTATCATATCTCTGGGCATGCAGCATTAGTGTTGTTCCGATTATTGATTATAATTATTGATTATTGATTATAATCGATCATCAGTTGGTTGAGCAAATCAATAAGATAATCAACTGTGAAACTCCATAATTGATTGTGTGCAAAGGGAGACTACTTTTATGTGCATGCAAAAGCACAAAGGTTAGTAAAACTCGCAGCCACTAAAGTTGACCTGAAATTTATTATTCCTTTCACAACTACAAATAAAAAAACTTATGATTCATAATTAGGAATATATAGTTATTATTACATGGTCAAGTTGTTAAATTGTTGAGTTAATAAATTTAAACACATATTGTTGATTTGTTTCAATTAAATTGCAACATCTTTTGTAGTATTTATAAACAATGACAAACAAGAAAATCATGTCTTTCTATACTTAAATTATAGACACATCACATATGAATGAAAGAATTTTGGGGGATTGTAGCAGCATTTCAGTTACATATGACTGATCAGCAATAAAAGGTTGTGTTCATTTAATAAAGTTGTAGAACAAAAGTAACACACAATCTAATATTATTGTCAAGTTAAAGAATACATCTCATTAAAAGAGATTACTCCTGTACATTTATAAATATATTGAACTCTTGATCAAAGATATAACTAACAAAAATTTTAATTTGCTTTTAGTAACCGATTATAATCGATGATCAGTTGGTTAAGGGAAACCGATTATCGATTATGAATTTCTGACCGATTCCCATCACTATGCAGCATATTTGTTCATGTTATGCAGACAAAACATATTCATCTGGCTTTTGTCGAAATTTCTCACTACATGTGTGTATATATATTTTTACTCCTGTGATAAGCGTGTTCCATCAAAATAAAATATGCTATCAGTTCATGTTCAGATCTCCTGAGCACAATTGAAATTATAATACTGGACTAATGTGAGAACACTCACTCAAACAGAGCTGTATAATCAAATACACCATGAATTAACTCTTGGTGACTCCTGTTTGACTCATCCAAAAAGGCAGTTAATATCTTGGTACATCTCTTACTTGCAATACTACTTCCAAATTTAGGTTAGATACCAGCCAAGTCTTTTTTGCTTTTTCCTAAAATACATCATTAAATTTTAAAAATGCAATTTATTCCTCATCAGTATACTATTAATTTCATTAAATTCTTTTCTAGACTTTCTTCTCTTTCTGAGAAGCTCAGTATAGTACCTTATAGCCCACAAGATCACATGACTACTTTTATTTGTTTTATGGCATTTTGCACTTTTGTTCTGTGGTAATGTAATAATTTATTCTTTATCATCTCCCTTGTGAATATGCCTAATTTGATCCAGTAAATGGTATAGTCTTTACAATAGTATGAACGCTGACAAACTGGTCAGAACATTTCATCCTCACTATCACCATATTTTTCCTTGGGAGGTAAATAGACTATACTCTCCTTTATACTTGATTCATTGACAATACATATGCCATTTCATGATGTACATGCCTGCTTACATACAAAAGAGTAAATATTGCTCTGAAATTTAAATATACATAAATGTTGTGCAAAATAATTAAGACTTCTTAAGTTTGTTTTGCACAGTTTTGAGTTTGAAAACAAATCAGAATATGGCATGACAATCAAGGCACCAGTCTGAATCACATGAACGTTTTCTAAATTGGAAAAAATCATGTACGGAAATTTTCAACAGTGAAGACAAATAAATATTACAATTCTAAATTTTGTTTTAAATATATGCCCAAGAAGAACTGTAAGACTAAATTCAGAATTCTTGTTTTTGTTTTATGCTCATAATCATGAAAATAGACAAATATAGAAACATTTGGAATTGTAAGACTAAATTTGGAACTGTGAGACAAAAATTGGAACTGTAAGACAAACTTTGGAATTCTAAGGCAAATATGGAATTGTAAGACAAAATGTGGAATTGTAAGACAAAATTCAAAACACAGCATCATTTAGACACCAGTTTACTAATAGTACAAATTTAAGGCAAATATTAGTCCATTGTGAGTGTGTGTGATTGGGACTTTTGACGTAGCTTTAACAATTTTTTCAGTTATATCATTACGATGTCTGCAGTGTGGCAGTTTATAGTGATGTCTAGCACTGGGGCATCCTGCCGCATATATGTAGCATGATGTCCCACCAAGTCACATTATCCTGACACCAAGCTGACCAGTCCTAACACTAACCTCTTAATGCTGAATGCTAAGCGAGGTAGCTGACTTAGTACTATTTTTGTAAGTCTTTGGCATGACTCGGCCAGGGCTCGAACCCATGACCTCCTGTTTCCAAGGCAGATGCTCTAACCACTAGGCCACTGGAGCAGTTTAGCCCATTTTGAGACTAATTGAAAAATAATTCAGAATTCAAGGTCTCTGAGGGATGTGAGGGTATATCTCCTCAATGCATATTCCACATTACCTGACAACAATATTAGTAGTAATCAAATGGCTTGGCCTTGCTAGTTATCCCTCAGTTTGACACTCCTTGTCAAGAGAAACTTCAATTCAATACAGCTTTGAATCCTCTTAAGGAGTCACAAGAAGCTAGGGCAACTTGATGCAGTAGAGGACAATATTAGGGAAGGTAGATGTAATGATTTATTTTTTTGTTTTACCAAGACAATGACTGAACTCTTAGAATTTTTTTTGTATCGATCTGTCTAGAAAATAAAACTGGTCATAATCTGGAATAAATGGCAGGGTTCTCACTGTCCTTTGGTACATCAATATGCCATTACTGTTTGTTTGGAGGTAATTTCTCCACTCAATGAGACAACAAGAAATTTATATTGAATACCTGTTACAGAATTTTGGAAATTTGCCTAAAATATGTGTAAGCAACTTGAGTGAAAGTCAAAACCCATTCGTTATTTGGCAGTTTCTGTAGATGGATTAAGTTATGGACAAGATGCAAAGAAGCACAAACTAAACTAGCAGACATAGTAACACTTCATTAAGATTGCTCATACCTAGACAGTTGTACTATCTGTTGACTTGGAAAGTTATAATTCATGTGGCCCAATTTATGCACCATACATTAATTTGTCCATTATTTCATGAAAGTGATAAAATAATACATGTACTCCATGAACCTGAATTCTGTTTTTTGTTGTTTAGACTTTAATGTGATTTGGTGTATCAGGATATTAGGGAGAGTAGCTGTAGTTTTGGTAATTAAGAAGGTGTGTATGTGATTTGCATTTTTAATGTAGCTTTCAAAAATATTCAGTCCTATTGCTATGATGTTTGCAGTGAGGCAGTTTATAGTGATGTCTAGCACTGGGGCATCATGCCGTAGACATGTAGCATGATGTCCCACTGTCACATTATCCTGACACCAGATCAACCAATCCTAACACTAACCTCTTAATGCTGAATGCCAAGAGAGGCAGCTGTTAGTACCACTTTTATAAGTCTTTGGTATGACTTTTGCTGGGGTTCGAAAACCACTACTTCTCCCATATGAATTACGAAGATGAACCAAACCCTTTGAGTACCATATTATATACATACTTATAATTTTAATCAAACTGTAAACAAAAAAGATCTAGATCTGCCATAGTATAATGCACCTTCAGATCAAAGTCTATGTTGTTTGTTCTACTGATTACTCCTAATAAATTGCACATACCAGTATATGCCAGTGCATCATGGGATGGCAGATCTGGGTCTGTTTAGTTTGCAGATGGACTCATCTTATAAGTGATTATATTATGAAAGGCATCAGAAACACTGTATCAATCGGGATAATGCAAGCTAAATCTATGTGGAATAAATGGCTGGACCCATAATAACAGCTTAATCTATGAAGGCTGCTGACAGTTTCCTTACTTTAAAATAATAATGGCATTCAAAAAGTTGTCCTCCATGAGAATGGGGGCAGGGGAGGAGGCAAACCTGATATGTATTGAGGTCATTCAACAGAATAAGAAGAAATCAGCCAAAACTAAGAAAATTCCACTCAAAATAAAAACCAATAGATATCGGGCAGTTGATGTGATTGATACATTGATGAACACTCACAGCAAAATATACAAAGAAAGAAAGTGCATGCTTTATAATAATAATAGTAAGAAGAAGAAGAAGAAGAAGAAGAAGAAGAAGAAGAAGAAGAAGAAGAAGAAGAAGAAGAAGAAGAAGAATATATTAATTTTACTAATGTAACAATATGAATTTCTGTGAATGTGCAGTTGTCATTGTGCCACACAGCAATATTAAATCCATATTGATTTGGCACTGAATTAAATCCATGGCAGGTGTAAGGATATGGTACACTAATGTGTCTGTTTGGACATGATTGATTCATAATTTGGTTCTGTTTAATGACTGTTTCAGTAAGCTGGTCAAGAGAGGTGAATTGGCTTCATGTATAGAACAAATGCCAAGGGTTAAAATGTTGCAGAAGCAACATTTGTACTTGCTAAAATACTTGTCATAAGTTGAAACTGCACAGAGATAGGTTATTAAGAATAGTGGAAAAAAGGTGAAATTTTCCAAATTCTGGATCGGCATGTGTTAATTATGATGGTTAAATAAACATACAATCCAATTGGACAAGTAATGACTTCATGTGTGTTTCCATGCAAACTTACATATTTTAGTGATATCCTATGCTCATACCTGTCAACCTCCTGAGAAAAAAACCTGTACACCAGACAAAAAAAACTCTTACAAAGACCAGAAAAACCTTACGCCAAAGACCTTATATTATTTACTAGATCACATATAAACATAACTATTTACACCTGACTACGCCATATATTTGCATACCTTGTTACATCTCAGTCACTGGAGTGAGCTAAATTGTACGCTACACTTGCGCCTTTTGCCATTTCCAGTAGTGAATTTGGCGTTTCAAAATCCATGCAACATGAATCAGTGTTTATTTTGCATTGCAAAAATGCTGTGAGTGTATCTGTATTCCGGGATTTCCGACAGTCTGTGTGGATCTTTTTCATCATGGAGAAGGACCTCTCACAATCAGCATTGCTATGTGGCAAAGTGAGCAGTCGCTGCACAATTTCCTTTAGATGAGGAAATCTGATGTTGCAAGTGCTGATCTTGGCGAGAATCGCTGACATTTTTTATTTTTTTTTTAAATATTAAAAAAACCTTACAAAATGCCTGTATGGCCTTACACTGCAAAATCCACCGAAAAACCATACAAATTATGGGATTCCCTTACAAGTTGACAGGTATGTATGCTGCAAAATTGGTCAAAGGTTTCTGAGGAAAGGATAAAGTCTTGACTCTGAAGAAAATAACAAGTTTTTTCTCTTAAAATTTGTCGAAAGGGAAGGGTTTAGAAGTCACTGAGAGACACAGAACCAAAATGGAATGAAACAACTCTGCTAAATAAGGAAGTGAGTGAATCTTAATGCACAAGGGAAATAGCTTCCACCTGTCTGAACAAAATGTCAGAACATTAGAATGTTGTGTTGGAAAAAAAAGATTCCACAATGAACAGAAAGGAACTTGAGCAGATTAAAGAATTCATGCCTGAATGAAGAGCAAAGACCAGATGGAACAGAATGCTGTGTACAAGTTGCCTGCAACTAACAAACTACATTGATTCTGGAGTGTAGCTAGCAACCAAATCAGGTTATGCAGATATTCTGGACACTTAAGTCCTAAATGCTCTCAATTTTAGGATGAAATTTGTCATATCTGTGTAAATAAAACTTGTAATTGCATTTTTAAAAATAACTCTTGGTAATTATTTTCTAGTAGAAAGGTATCATTCAAGTGTCATGTACAATTTTTTTGTTGTTGATCTAATTAATTCAAGTTTTAAATTCTGTATATGGGGTCTCATGTTGTTCTATTCTTTACATGTATCTATACTCAGATCTCTATGTATTCCATGCATCAATTTCATTTTTTATTATTCACTTGATCTTGGCGATAAGACCAAGGTTGATCATTCTCGAGACATTGATAACCATCAACCCATAACAAATAATAATAATAATAATAATAATAATAATAATAATAATAATAATAATAATAAAATACAGGAAGTAACAATTAGGAAGAAAAGAAAGGAAAAAAATGAAGAAAAATCTATTATTGAAAAAGAAATTAGATGACTTGACCAATCTGTTTACATGTATTTGGAAAGAGCATTAATGGGATACAATAACTAATTTGAAAGTACTTTTGTGTCAAAATTATTTTTTACAAAATATAAAAAAAGTTTCCCTCAAAGGAGCTGCAGCTTCCTTAATTCAATTTCTGAAACCAAAGAGTTTGCTTTTTCATCTTGTTCAAAAATAAATGGTTCAATATTACCTCAAATCTCAGATATTTTCAACAAGCATCTTGGCATACTGTGTCTTTGCTTTCTTATATTTCTATGCAATCATGAAAGCTGTTTTTGATTAATGGAAAACATCAAGAGAATATGAAGCTTACTTTTCTTGACTAGTTTTCTGCATAATTACCCAAGTGGCAAATTTGACATAATTGATTCATTTTTAGCAGGAAGAGAGACTGGTTAAAGATTTCCATTTCTTAACTAGAAAGAAAAAGATCCCATGATACATGCAGATAAAGGAAAGGTATTCATTATAAAAATCATTTCATTATGCTCATCTTTATAATCATTTTTTTTTACTTAAAGATGATTGACATGTGTAAACTCTTGGGTACAAAAATTTTGATATAATCATCATGAGTTATTAGAGATAAATGGGCAAGTTTAATTGAATAAATTAGAGACAAATGGGCAAGTTTAATTCAAAACATTAGAGATAAATGGGCAAGTTTAAGTCAATAAATTAGAGACAAATGGGCAAGTTTAATTCAATAAATTAGAGATAAATGGGCAAGTTTAAGTCAATAAATTAGAGACAAATGGGCAAGTTTAATTCAATTCTTGCCTTGTTAAATTAGCTACTGAATTCATCGTGTTTAAACTGGAAATTTGTCTGTGTTTGCTAAAACATCACTGTCACTAATTAAAAGAAATCACATTTTTGGTACAAGATACAAGTTGATCGAATCCAGTGTCAAACATCTCACTTCCATCCACATAAGTTCAAATCTTGGCTCCACAAACATAGGTATGTGAGAAAGCTTGCCAGTTGCTTCCCATGGGTCAATGTTTTTTCTAAGGGTCTTCCCAACTTTCCTTTCCACAAAAATATACTATCTGCCATGCATAAGCCTATAACATGCTGAAAAATGGTATTAAAACCAACAAAACCAAACCTGCAGAATAACCACTGTTACAACTAATTAAACATCATTTCAATAAAGTTAAAAGTGCCATATTTCAGGCTCCTTTTCTCACTCTGACTATTCATTTCTCTCGTTGATCACTTTCACAAATATTGTTTCTTTACACTATCATTAACAATTATGTTGTTGGCATCATTGATGATTTGTACTTCCACTGAATGCAGTGGATACCCTTTCTTTACACTGTCAATAATTGTCCATTATCTGTAGTTGTACTACTATCACACCAAATATAGATCATTTCTAAACCTTAGCGTCTTATGTTCATTTCTGTTCAGATTTATAAAAAAAAAAAAAACAAGATTTAGCAAACTGTATCCAATGTTGTGAAAAATTACGAATTTCAGACCTGACTGGGATATCTTCTAAATACCAATACGAGACTTCCAAGGTCCATCAGGACTTTACCACATCCATTTGATTAACAAATGTCTGGGATGCAATCATGCTCACAGTGGATCTTTCTGAATTGTCAATCAACTTAACTTAGCATTTCCTTATCTCGTTATCCAATAGGTGGGTTATCAGCTGAGGTCTGGTCTTGCTTTCATAAACATCTAATGTTCAAGTAAACATAGCAAATGCTGATTATTTTTACATTAGGCTGTGACAATTTCATTGAACTACATTTTGGAACAAGCCAGTTATTTCCAATCTAAGATTTAAACACTGACCTTAAATTGAAAATATTTACAGATGGAATTTTTTGGTCGATTGGTGCATAACTAGGTTCAAAAGATTTATGAAAGCTGGGTATAAAAACTTAATATTACGTAATGTAGGTTATCTGCTTTCATCAACTGGATTACAATATAGAATATATATATATATATATATATATATATATATATATATATATATATATATATATATATATATATATATATATATATATATATAGAAATTGACTCAAACAAAATGTTGCTTAGATTTAGTTCAGATTTTATAGCTTTCTTTCTTTGAGTGAAACTGGCATCACTAGTTTCATACATGTAGAATTTTTTATGCAAGTTTAATTTTTTGATACATCAGAAGAAAACATCTTATATAAATGAGAATGGGAATGGCATGGAGTTATTTTGGCAAGGTCAAATAGGAGTCATTCTATCTGCATGAATGTAACACACATCTTTATACATGTATAGACCCAGATATGTGACACTATATAATGCTGCAACTCATCAATATGAACTACAGTAGAAATCAAATTGTTCTACATAGGATTTCAAGCAATCAGTCTTGTTCAAGGCTGCTGAGGCAGAAGAAATGGACTGACCTTTGTTGCCTTGTGATGTACCAGTTAAAATGATGTATGGCCGAAACAGAACAGTTAAGGCAGTGGAGTTTGATGTTCTTAACTTTGTAATTCCACCTCCAAGGGAATGACAGTGAAAAGCCTTGATGGGTTAGCATGTGGGTGGTAGATCCATGCAGACTGGTTTATCACCTGATGGTGTTAACCATGTGTGTATCAGGAAAAAGATATGAACGATTTGATGGTTGATTAAGTTACATATTTATGTGCAGTCTTTCAATGCTCCAACTGATTGGACATTGAATAATTGCAATGCACAATGGTTGCTCCAACTAAAAGGAATTTGAATTAAGTTGCAGAAGCTGATGGTCAAGTTTGATGATCACCATAAAGGAAATGGAGGTAACTGGAAATCTTCCTTGCTTGCTTTGAAATGTTTCTTTTTCCACAGCCAATTACAGTTCAGTAAACATGGTCAATGAAGTCTAGTTAGCTGAGCAGTTTTAAAAACAAATACATATACTGAGGGACTATCAACAGGTAATCTGGCCAGTACCACATGATGACATGTATATTCAACAACAATGGTGGCTGAAGCAGTCTGGCAAGACAACTTAAAAATAAATTCAACTCTTCTCATTTTCAATAGAAGTAGATGAAAGAACATATTCCAAAATGACAGAAATGCACAACAAACTAAGTAATGTAGACACATATGTCAACCGAAAACAAAAACATTGTGAGCACCTGCCTCTAGTCTGTTTCCATATGTCAGATCAGCATCATATATATTTAGAACCAGCTACAAAGCATTAAGTGGTATTTAGATGAAAACCCAAATATGACCATCCATGTATGAGGAATACTGATAACAAGATTTTCAAGATGGCTGCAGTGGTGGCCATACTGGAGGCATGATAGGTACTATTTTCAATTTGGACCAACTAGACTTCATATAAGTCTTGCATTGAAGACCCATGTCAGCAGAATATTTCATTCATGAGAAGTTTTTTTAAGGTGACCACTGTCTTACTTGTATTGGATGTCCAAGTTGCATCATTTTCATGTAGGACCAAGATAACAAGTCTTATGGTGAAAATCCAATGTAAATATGATTTTTCATTTGAAATATGTAGTTATAATAAAATTCTCTTAAGTCAGAAACAGCACGATTTTCATTTAAGACAACTAAACCATAGGATGAATGTGTTTGTAAAGATTTGTGCCAAAATTTAAGTAGTTTAGATGATAACAAACTTGTGCTAATGGACCAATGGATGGGGGAAGACAGACAGAAAATTGAAAACAGGCCATCCCAGATCCATGACAAGTAGAGCTTAAATCTGGATGGAGGTAACATAAGGAAAATAGATTTATCATATGAAACCAAAATTTACAATTTTAGCTCTGAAAAACACTTGACTTGAAAGCTATGGGTTAAAGTGACCTGGATCTAAGACATCTTGGTCTCAGAATCAACAAAGCATTCTGTCTAGGAACTTTGATGACGCTTAGGCCTACAAATTCTGACTACTCAAGCTGGAAGCATAATCCTACTTTAAGGTCTTGACCTAGGACCTTGCAATCCCAAAATCTATTGGCTTATGCCTCTATCCATCAGTAAAGGCATGCATGAAGTTTGAGAAAAATGACCACTGGCTAATTTATGTTTACAGGAAGTACCTTGCCTATGAATTGATGGACTGATTGACATCATTATTGCTTCTCACCTAATGTACGTATGAGTGGGGGCAGTAAAAAAAATAAGTGATACAACAATATAGCTATTGGCTTACTATTGACATAGTCTATTGGTTGCTTCAAATGACTGAAAACTAGAGTAAGCACTGGCCTTCAAACAGGGGCACACTAATGTAAATTTCTCTGACAAACATGTGCACAGTACACTGTACTTCTCATAAACAATATAGAACGGTGGAACATCACCTATTGTTTTTGTCAAAGTTTTCCAAGGATTCTTTGTACAGGTTTTGTACATATTTGTTCTTTAATTTTTAAGCATTCTTCATGCATATGCCACATGTGTTTTAAGGAGGAAGTTCCAATAGTCTACACAAATTAAATCAGAATGCAATTATGCATTACATTATTGATCTTGAAGTTGGCACTAACCTGTATATATAAAGAGAAGTTTATGTACTTCCCCCAAATTCTCATCTATTTTCTTGTCGCCATTAATTTAATTTAGGTCACTGTCAATGAACGTTCATCATGATGATCCATGGTCTTCAGTATATGGACAGTCTTTTGTCAAATCCTGTCTAAGGTCAATAAACATCGCAAAATATGAACAATCTCCAGTCACAGAAGAAACACAAAATGATATTTGACTCTGATGTTTGCAACTTTTACTTAGATCTGACAAAATAAAAACACAACATAACTATAAAGAATGGTATGTTATATGCCTGCAATTATATTTTATATCTATGCAGGCACTAATAGAGCATATTGGAGATTACTGACCAACATATCTCAATGACCATATGCAGTCTTGAACTAAACTTGGAGTTTAGAAACCTTCATTTCTGTATTAAAAGACTTTTAGCTTTCTTACCCTCAGTACAAGCCATCAACAAAGTCATGACATACTTTATAACAAAATTTATCATGCAAAACCACAATGACTATGACCTTTGACATTTTGACTCTCAAATCAACAGATCTATTCCTTATCTTAAGTGCAAACCCTCCACAAACTTTAAGGAAGGTACTTAAAGTTATTGTCATAGCGATATGATTGGAAAATTGTTGAACTACATTAAAAATCTAAATCACTACCCCCCCACACACACACATGTAAAGTTATCATGCAGAAAACATTTTTCTTCTTTTAGTTACAATGGTTGTGATCTTTGACCTTTAATTCCCAAACCAATTTGCTCCTTTCTTACACAAATTATCACACAAACTTTGGATAAGCTGCATGGTCAGGAACTGAAATTTTTGTGTAATTTTCATTTTCAAACAATGATCTTAACCTAAGTCTCTTGATCCCAAAATCAAAATGCTTCTTCCTTACTCCAAGTACAAAGCATAAACAAAATTTAGTCCAGGTCTGTGATGTAAAACTAAAGTTACTGTGAAGAAACCGTTTTCTTTCTTTCGGTCATAGTAACCATGACCCTTGACCTTTTGACACAAATATTATAGGCTTCTTCTTTAGCTCATTTGTAAGCCATCTGACAAGTTTAGTAAAGGTAGATAACATAAAACTAAAATTATTAAGCAGAAAGAAAAAGACAGAAAGTGAAATTCAAAGCAATATCCAGGCATATAAAAACTTCAAGAAAAAAATTCAATTTTCGAAAAATATGTTACATTAAATTTACTATCCATATCTTGATGCAAATTATATTATACCTGTTTTGAAGTGATAATATTTCCCAATGTTATCCTTTACCATCTAAATCCTAGTGACATAAATTTTGCTGATTATAGAAATCCATATTGTGCTGAGGTACATATTTGCTCAAGAACTGAGTAGTTGCATACTGCTGTACTACTTTTGGACATGTCCAAAAGCAACAGTTTGGCACATTGAGACTTTCTTATTAAATTCACCCCTTCTCAAAATATAATATATATATATATATATATATATATATATATATATATATATATATATATATATATATATATATATATATATATATATATATATATATATATATATATATATATATATATATATATATATATATATATATATATATATATCCAGAATGCATTAAGTCATAGCTAGTCATCTTCACAAGACATGCCTTCAGAATGGTATGGCTGCAACATTAAGAAATCCTATCTTTCATTGGAAACAGATATTACTGTGTTTACAATTAGATTTGGAAGGTTGATTTTAAAATTGTAAATATTTGACAGATCCTGGTAGAAGTACATGCTACAGTCATGGAGAAAACTATACAAACATGTTGAGAGTCTCCTAGAAGTATTGTACAATAAATGACACCAAAAAAACTGATTTTCTCAATTTGTCTCATGTACAAGGAAAAAACAATGCAATATAACAAACAAATGCTGCATAATGTATGTGCTTCTTCTTCTGAGCATTGTTGTGTAAAAAATAACAAAAGCAGCAAATTTTTATCATAATCCAAGTGTATAGAAAAGAATTCTTATTCATACTGTCAAAAAAATGTTCTTAAATTAACCAGTGTACTATGGGACAGCAGACCATGGTGTATACAGTACATAACATTAAAAGTATCTATAAAGGCAATGTCTTACTATAACACTTACTATAAGATATTTACTCTGGTCTAAGTTTCATGACTTCCAGATTTGGTCTGTTGATAAAGCAAATAACAGGAGACTCTGGTCTTTGCTCTAGCTATACTTTGTTCAATCAGCAGGTCTCATAGAAGCAGTTTTAGGAATCCTTAGGGTCCAAACCAGCTGCAAACTGGTTTCAGTAGATCCAAACCTCACAATAAAATGCTTAAAAACATATAGAACTCACAGTATGTCTGCTTCCCAGAATGCTGCCTCCAATTGATCATATAATGGATTCTAGCACTGACTCATTTTCTAATTATCTCTAAATAAATTGACATCTCATCTATTAATACCTTCTTGGTGTCTTTTGCACTAACTATATACCAGATGATAACAGAGTAAACATTTGGTTGACCTCAGATCAACTGTGCTTAAGTCATGATGGGATAACTGAAGTGGACAGTGTCCATGTCAGTCCTTCATTACTTCAGACTAATCCTAATGCTTATAGACACTCATGTGATCTGGACAAGATCCATCACCTCCCACCTAGCAGATTACTATCTCAAATTACTACATACTGTTCCATACTATCTTCTGCTGTAAATTTAGTGTTTATTTATTGAATAGGCTTACGATTATGTACTGCATAAGGGTATTGATTATGTACTGAACAGGTGTACTGCCTACTGGATAGATGTGCCAATTATATACTATACTAGATGGAGGTCCTGATTAAATATGCACTGACTGTGTACTTTACAGGTGTCATGATTGTATGCTGGATAGGTACAACTGATTATACCTATATACTGGGTAGGTATATCAACATATATTGAACAGGTACACTGTTTAAATACTAGGTATGTGTACTGATTACATATCCTGGATAGGTGTGGTGATTATATGCTAGATAGGTGTACCAATTATATAATGGATTGGCCTACTGGTAATATACTTAATTAAATGCTTTATCGAATATTAATTCCACAACCTTGAGCTATTAACTAAACATAACTAATTTTCCTTAACACATTATATAAAAAACAAGCTAATACAGTAATAATTAACCCTTTCAAAATGGATTTAGATTCTTAAAAATGGATAATTTTA
Organism: Unio delphinus; assembly: GCA_029339505.1. Taxonomy (NCBI): domain Eukaryota; kingdom Metazoa; phylum Mollusca; class Bivalvia; order Unionida; family Unionidae; genus Unio; species Unio delphinus. The sequence goes on from JAQISU010000110.1 coordinate 1,910,090, forward strand.
AAGAATCTGCAGGCCAAATTTTTTGTTTCAGAATACTACTACAATCATCATGAGAGAAAAAAGTTGTATCTTTATAGAATTTCTTTTTCGACAAATTCTCCATGAAAAAAGTTAAAAAACACCAATGTTATTCTAATTATATTAATAATGACTACCCATACCTTGTCCTTGCTATTTAAATGTGTATCAATATTTAATTTATTTAAAGTTTTTTAAGTGTGGGTAACATATGATTAATATGACTTTGACAGATTTTACTTTTCTTTCGCTTACTTTTCTTTACTTTAACCTTGTTTCTGACTCTTCTTCCCCTTAATCTTTGTTGAAATCTTTCTTGAAATACCTACGTAAACTCTGCAATATGCAGTCATTTTTGTTTCGATGTGCCATTAAATCCGATAAATACTTGCATTGTTGTTAATCTGTACACCTTGGGAAAAAATATTTTCATTGGAGTACATTGTTACATGTGGCTTGAGTCTCACAATACATTCCTCCCTATGTAGTGAATATACTCACTTATAATTTGAGTCCAAACTGCAAATTGCACAGACTCATAACTGCCTATGAATATTGTGCTGGCAGGTATGGGTCTATTCAGTTCGTTATCAGTAGAGCAAACAACATAGACTTTGACCTGCTATCACATTATGCAATGGTAAAACATGGTCTACGTAGCTTGCAGTTGTACTTGACCGATAAGAAAGTATATGCAGTTTAGTGCTGTTCATGGCAACACAAAAGTGACATCTGCTGTGGGCAACGTAGCAATATAATAAGAAATATTCAAACAAGTCTGTGTCATATTGGTGCATTTAAACAACAAAATATGTACCGTACATAGTCTTTTGTAAGTCCAACGGCAAACTGCACAGACCCCAACCTGCTATCACACAATGCATTGCAGTGTGTTATGAGTAATCACTACAACAAACAACATAAACCTGAGATTAAGACACTCACAAAAACACTAGCCATCCACACCCAATACAATAAGATGTTAGATTGAATGTTTGCCCATCCCACCTCACTCCTGCACAGTTGCAGGGGGCACTTGGGCAGTTGCTACACTACTGAGATGAAGTCCTTGAGTTCAAATGCAGTCTTTTTAGTGCTAAGACACATATCAGATTTGGTATCAATCAATGTAAGCCTTGAAATGAGTGGAAAAGGAAGTGCAAAGTTTTAAGTTAAACAGTATGGGTAATTCTGTAAAGATTTGTTGGAAATTTATGAAAATTGAACTTGACCTAATATGAAGACTTTAACCAAATCTTATTTTAATCTATTAAGGTCTTCAAACACTATAGAGCCAAAATGAATTTGCAATGGAAGCAACAAGATGTGGTATAATGGACTGACAGGTGTGGTAGGAGCTTTATAAAAGAAGTTCCAAGATGTCATCTTTATCCTTTAAATCTTGCATATATTTGTATTAATATTTTATGAAACATTAAATGCAATGTGCTAAAATATTGATGTACCCACAGCAATAGAATTAATTTAAGGACAAAATCTAAGGCAGCAATATTTTGCAAGGGCAGATTATACCCAATTCTTGGCCAGCAATTATTTTTTTTGCAGCATGAAGTATCATCAGCTGGCTAGCTATCTTTGCTAAGCTGACTGCCTGACTACCAAACAAGTAATAAGTATTGATCCAGCTAATTACACCATTCATATAGGACTACATCATGTATCAAATGTCAATAAAATAATCCATCTGCATAATTTCTCAGAAATTATTGATTCAGTAAAGGCAAGCACCATCAAATATTAATCTGAGTACAGCATGGGGTTCAGAAGCTATGTGGAAATGAATATTAACAACAGTGTGTTTTATTCTGTTAGATTGGTTAGGCTTAGTGGCTCCTATTTATGATAGTTCTGTCATGGGTTACACTTTCAGTAATCAATCAATACCATATCATCATTATCATCTTTTTTATTATTATCACCATCTGTCAGAAGAGGTGAATTAGAAGACCAACAACATCTCCAAGACTGTATAGACATGGACGACGACTTGGAGGCCTGTACTATCCAATGGTGTACACATCCATTCTTTAGCTCACAAAAACTTTGAAAGCAAAAAATATGAACTTCTATGGCCATTCTTTTTCTTCTTGCATAAAAACACTTTAAAGTTGTAAAATGAGGACAAAATTTCTATCAAAAGCCACTTACATGACTTTAATATTTTGAAACAAATTAAGTGTAATTGTCTAAAACAAGAAAACTGAATTACAGGAATTACACTTTTTTAAAAATCTACTGCCTCTCTTGTTAAGGGTCTTGGATAATATGACATAGATCCTTTTATCCTGAAAACATCTTACTTCTTTGTTTCATCAATGACAATAAAGAGAAGTTCAATGAAGGTATAATGCATAGACCATAAGTTATTATACAAATAATAATTTCCCTTACCTTAAGTCATTACAAATAGTAATTTCTCTTACCTTAAGTTATTACAAATAGTAATTTCCCTTACCTTAAGTTATTACAAATAGTAATTTCTCTTACCTTAAGTTATTATAAATAGTAATTTCCCTTACCTTAAGTTATTATACAAGCAGTAATTTCCCTTACCTTAAGTTATTACAAGTAGTAGTGTCCCTTACCTTAAGTTATTACAAGTAGTAGTGTCCCTTACCTTAAGTTATTATACAAGCAGTAATTTCCCTTACCTTAAGTTATTACAAGTAGTAGTGTCCCTTACCTTAAGTTATTATACAAGCAGTAATTTCCCTTACCTTAAGTTATTACAAATAGTAATTTCACTTACCTTAAGTTATTACAAGTAGTAGTGTCCCTTACCTTAAGTTATTACAAGCAGTAGTGTCCCTTACCTTAAGTTATTATACAAGCAGTAATTTCCCTTACCTTAAGTTATTATACAAGCAGTAATTTCCCTTACCTTAAGTTATTACAAGTAGTAGTGTCCCTTACCTTAAGTTCTTACAAATAGTACAAACGGACTTCTGATCTACTGGTGTAAAATAATATATACATATGTTTTTTACATCATCTGAGATGGAAAATCTGTAAATTTTGGTGATGGTGTATTTTAGTCAACTCAAATTACTTTACAGAAACCAGAACTTAAGTTATCCAAAGGAAACTTTTAGTATTATGCATTTGCAATGGTCTTTTAAATTAAAATACCATCTATTCTTGCTTATTATTCAAATCAAACTGCAAACAACAAAAATCATTATCTACCATAAGGCACCTGCAGATCAGGGTCTCTGTTGTTTGTTTTACTGATTACTCCTTAGAAAAACTGCACAGACTGAGATCTGCCATCACATTAAGTGCTGTCAAGTCTGGGTTTGTGCAGTTATAAGTGAGTATTGACAGTAAGCATTCTGCGCCTGTGTTGTCAACACAGTGTGCATTTAACCTGAGATACACATGATTTTTTTGTTGTTTATATGCAGTTGTTATTTAGATCTAACTGCCATCCATTGCTGATACTTTTTTCCCATAGTGAAAGGTATTGTAAGGAGGAAGAGGAACCAAAGGTGTTTAATAAACAAACTAAAATTTATTCAGTCTTCTAAAGAAAGGAGGTCACCTTTCATCTTGTTTTTCCCTGATAAAATAGGCGCTCAAGTGCTATACTAGTAGTGAACACCTGTGAAAAAATACATTTTAGAACTATTTAACTCTCAGCTGCAGCTGCAAAATAACACAGATTCATCAACTTAATATTCCACACATGAAAAAATATAAGACCAAATGAATCAACCATGAATGTCTAGCTAGAATTCCCATTTGAATACATACTAAATGTACTCTCTTATATGATGAGGCCAAACGTAAACTGCACTGGTAGATCTGGGTCTGAGCAGTTTGTTTAATTAATCGATTAATCAGTAGAACAACCAATATAGACCTAGATATGCAGGTACATATTGGATCTTTGTCGCTTGTAGTTTGACTCGAAATATAAGCAAGTATATACAGTATAAATACTCTACATGGATTATAATTAGTAGGGTTATAATTAGTTGCATTCAGGACTGTTGCATGTGGATAAAAGCAATAAAAAATTTCATCTAATCAGTTTATACACTTTGTGTTGATTACTTTCACAATGATGTATCAGCATGCTAAATTGAATGGCTAATGCATGTGTGTGATTTTGATTTTTTAACATAGCTATCATGGTGGCAGTTTATAGTGATGTCTGGTACAGGGGCATCATGTCACACCAAGTCACACATTATCCTGACACCACGCTGACCAGACCTTACACTAACCTTCAAATGTTGAGTGCCTAGCGAGGTAGCTGTTAGTTATATGTCTTTAGTAAAACTCAGCTGGTGATTGAACCTTCAACCTCCCACATCTGAGGCAGACACTCTAACTACTAGGCTACCAGAGTGGTGGCTTTTATAAAAGCTATTTACATGGGCTTTTATGAAAAAAGCTGGATATATTATTTTGTTTCCCATTCATACTAGTCTAATATGTCAGTAAAGATAACAAAAACAATGTTGATGAGAAAATTACAAATGTTGTAATTTTTAACTGAAAGAGTTTTTTTTGGTGTTTTTTTGTGGTTTTGTTTTTTGTTTAATGAGATTTATTGTGTCAAGGCAATTGGAATAATGAGCATTGCCCAAGGACACACCTAAGTAGCTGATCTTATGGTAGGAATTGAAACAGTATCTCTTGGTCACATGTCTGGCATACTAAGCAGAATGCCACCTGAAAGATGGTTGTAAGATAAACTTCCTTATCTAAATTCTGATTGGATATTATATTCAGCAGTTTAATGTTTTCAAGTGGTTCTTGATAAACCTCAAATTTGGACTGTGTATCCAGTCAATATAGACTGGTAATCTGACAATCACATATTTAAAACATGATGACATTTCCATGAATGCTTTAAAACTGTGCATGTCCAAGTTTAAATTGTGAATTATTCCTAAGCATCCAACTGTAGTCTCAAATAATGTACAAAATGGCTGGTGAATATTTTAAAACTTTCCTGAAAATTATCCCATGTTTTGTAAGAATAAAAATCATCCTTCATGCAAGCAGTTTAATCGCAATAGTTTTTAAATCGCATGCAAACGTAAGAAGAAACAAAGTAAAATTACCTGTCAGCTGATTCAAACAGCCTCTCAGTGACAATGAACATAGAGTGAACAATGTCAACTTATATCCCAATATTATTTAAACAGCCTCTCACTGACAATGAACACAGACAAATAAGCAGTATACAGACAGACACTGGAATACAAAGCAATCAAGTCCATTATATTTAGATGCTGGTGTAAACAAAGATTAGTCATGATGGATTAGCTCTCTGATGAATATTCATGACAGATCAATATTTGGATCAGCTGTTTAATAAATGTGCAGACAACAAAGAATATAATGACAAAATGTCAAGACAAAAGAACCCACACACACAATGGATGGAACTCCATGATAATTAAGTGCCAAAGGCAAGTGGTAAGGTGAGGCTAACTGGGATGTCCAAAAGCTCTACTGAATTTGGGGCTCTTGAGGGGGAGGTCTGTTTCAGAAACATCAGCGAGAATTAACAATAGTCCCAAAGTCTTGACAGAAACTAATCCATCACAGGAATAATTTTGCTGAATGATTTTGATATAGATTCCAGATATTCAGTCATTACATCATTTACCATACATTATAATATCCAGTATGAACCACTTCCTGAAACTAGCAAAGTTTTGACTTCGTGACACCATGAATTGTGTCTATTCATATGTGCTTTGTATTATAAAAGGAATTAAATTTGTCAGTGGTTAAGCACCCATGTAAAGAATATTGCATTCAAACCAATGCAGTTTACTGGATCAAAACTAAAGTTTGAACTTTAAACTATGTCTGGATCTTTTTATTGGAGTCATGATATATTGTATAATTAACTATGACATTCTTTTACTGTAATTTGAACTTGGAATATTGTTGTTCATCCTTCAAGTTCAAAGATGGCCATGCCATCACTAACTGGTTTGGTTCCAATGAGAACATGAATGGCTGAATTGTCTCTGGCATACTTGACAGGAGATGCCTTTTAGGTTTGCTTGAACAACTGAGATGTTGCAGTTCTGAGATTTCTGCTGCTAGTGCTTCTGCACTGCAATTCTTCTCCATTCATAATTTTTAACTCCAGTATGGATGAGATTCCACCAAGTGGAGCTATCTTAAGTGAGATCTTCCCAAGACTCAGGGTCTATGTTGAAATGTTTCTGGAATGACATTAGGGAATCTGTGTGGCTTTTCTTCTGAACCAACCAGCGCAACATACCTGGTATGGCCTAGATGGGTATTGAATACATGGCCTAGATGGGTATGAATTACATGCCCTAGATGGGTATTGAATACATGGCCTAGATGGGTATGAATTACATGCCCTAGATGGGTGTTGAATACTTGGCCTAGAAAGGTATGGAATACATGACCTTTGGATTATGAATTAGATCTTCGACTCAGTGTGATACTGGAGCTCCCTTAGTCACAGATTCAAATAAAAGCTCACAGAATATTTTATCAATTATCTGTGTCTGCTCCTCTGAAAGTATAAAATATCTGAGCATGAGATAATCGAAAATGCCCCAATATGTAACAAACACAGTACACTCAAAAACAGGAATTTTGAATTTATTCCAAGTTTTTGTACAGGCATTTAAAACATGAGTATATATCTTCCCTCTCTCAAAATTTGATATGATGGTAAAACCCAACTTGAAAGACAGCTGTTGTGGAAGATAAAATATCATTCAAGACTTATTCTTAACACCAGCACCCATACCATTTTTGCTAAATGTCAAATGTATGGACTCTTTTTTTTTTTTTTTTTTAGAAACCACCTGTCTTGACGGGACATGTATTGTTGGCAGAAGATGTGGTCCCCTAAAGTTTTAACTTTTCAGTATAACCCTCTGGGCAAATCCGGGGCACTTTTTCCCAAACTGCCAATGTTACTCTAAAATTAAAAAATCTAGTTAAGTTGATCACTGCAGAGAGACAAAGGTACTTACAATGTCATTCTCAACCAAGTTAGTACACCATTGTTTTTAAGATTAGATTTCAATCTGCCTGGTTCTATTACTCTAGTTCATTACCTATATTTGATTCTGTGATTCTGAAATGTCAGTCCAAAAAAAAAAAAAAACATTCCCAAAAATGTCTAGGATTGGTTTGACTGAAACCTTTATCTCCACCCACATATTTTCCTATTCAACTTCAAAAACAATTTTTTATTTATTCATGATTGAGAATAAAGTGAGTTATCAATAATACTGCACTTAGTGTATATTTCTGCCAATCCTAAAAATGCATACAAATATTGATAACACTATATACGAGCTAAACGAAATCTTTTCAGCCTACATAGTCTGTAGCCAGTTATGACAGGCCTGGTTCTACTACTTCCAGAATCAATGACTCATCCCAATAACATGATCAATATCAACTACTTCAATACCAGTTTCAGTATCTGTGGTCATTTATTAGTGGAACAGAAGACCGCTTCCCTGTTGCTTTTGAATCGCTTTTATTTATCATATCTTGTAAGGAAATGTGAGCTAAGTGCCTTTTCCAAGGACATGTGGGGTAGGTGGGGTGGGGGTGCAACTGATACAGATTGGCCTGGCCAGGTATTAAGCCCCTAACTCTTGGATTTTGAATCCAGTGCCCTACCAACTGATGTACCATAACTCCATTGTATTGAGAAAGGTTCCTCGATAGCACAATTAACAAAACAAAAATGAATAGTTTGTTATAGCCATGCTGGTGCTTATGAGCCAAGAAGAAAAAGAAGTGAAACAATTAAGAAGCAATCATTAAACAAATTCTGACCAAGTCAATGTGATCTGTGACTATTGTTGCCTTACTGGCATATAAATTGGAAAAGAAGTATATTGAGGGGTTTCAAAGTGAGGAAACACTGTACTGCATGCATGCTGACCATTCTGAAAGACTTTTATAACACTGAATATCAGTAGTGTTTGTTAATTTGAAGTTTAAATATTAATTTTTAATTTTGTTAATTTGAAGTTTAAATAACATCTTTTGAAAACTTGTATTAAGTATGACCATCATGCATTTTTGATGAAAGTCTAATAGGTCAAATATGTCATTTTGTTTATTGCTGCTTTATCTCAGAGTTGGCCATTTTGGTGTTGAACGTCATACCTAACTGACCAGGTTTTCCTGAAACTGAAAACATGAATCTCTAGCTGAACTTTCATTCAGGATATCCCCTATTTAAACATCTTGTTAGTAAAAGTGATTCAACTTGAAAAATTATATTTGCTGTTTTTCATTTGAGAGACCCATCATAACAGCTGATCAATTCTCATTTAGAACCTGTAGAATCCAGAAGTTCTTTTCTTTTGTAGTAATCTAGGACAAAAACATCTATAAGTAAGAGAGATTCCCTGTTGACTTCAAGTGCAACAGAAAAGTTTCCCCAAATTTTATTGTCCTGCAGAGCAAATGATGTAGAACTGTATTTGTCCTACATCAATTTTGATAGATAAATAGCTACAAGTATAATTCTGCATAATTTGCAGATTTATAGTCCCAGCTCAGGCATAACTTTTACAGACACCTGATTTGCATCAGAAGTAAAACTTTGAAATTTTAGCACTTGAATTTCAACTTGTGCTTAATATTTCATAAATTTTTGGTAAAAGAGTATAGCTGTATACCTAGCAGGCTGGTACTACATTCTCATATAATGTACTACTCAGATCCAATTGCAGACTTCACAGACCCTGATCTGCTGTTGCATAATGCACCTGCATAATATGGGTCTATGCAGCCTGTTAGGAGTAATCAGTGTATTATATGACAGAAGATCAGGTCTATGTAGTTTGCAGTGGACCATATTTATGAATTGAGTATATACGGTACAAATGCTATGGGCGCCTGTAAGGATGCGTGAAAGCTTCACTGATTGTGCAGGAGAAATGAAGATGATATTGACAATTAGCTGGAGATTGGACTATCCCCACAGACACAAATCAATAAGCCACCATGTAAACCAATATCAATCCTCTATAACAGCCAGCGCTTAGAAAGTCTAACATTCTATAGCATTTAAATATCATCCAATGCCATACATACAATGCCATACATACAATGCCATACATCCAATGCCATACATACAATGCCATACATCCAATGCCATACATACTATGCCATACATCCAATGCCATACATACAATGCCATACATTAATGCCCAATGCCACACATCCAATGCCATACAGACCTTCATACTGATCCTTTTCATAATGACATCATTGGCAGCCATATTGAATTAAATGATACATACTACTAATGATTGTACAGAAGGTATGAAGAAAGAAACAAATTCTTTAAATTTCACGAAAAGTTTATTAACATGCATCAATTTCAATTTAAAAAATGCATCAAATTTAAATTTTAAAAAATGCATCAATTTCAGCAATAAATGCAATCAATAAGCTTTTTGCTAGTGTCAAAATAATTTTAAAATAAATTTAATTTTTCTTTTCTTCAAAAATACTAAAATAATATTTAAAAATTAACTTGCATTTTAGGATAGAGATTATGGATTAAAAAAATAAAGGGACCTGACAATGAGGTACTTCAAAATATCAACATCTACAATATTAATAGTTAATCCTATAAGCTGTCAGTCATAAATATGATACTTTTATGCATCCAACAAAATTAGGCTGACAGTAGTATTCTAGTGTAATATGTCTAAACTTACTTATACAGTCATCCCTCACTATAAAACCCCAATGTATAGCATCTTCTCTTTTACCATATATACTCATTTTATAATTCAAGTCAGATTGTAAATAACAATGATCTTGATCATCCGAGGCATAATGCATCTGCAGACCAGGGTCTAATGTTGTTTGTTCTACTAATTACTCCTATCAAACTGCACAGATCCAGATCAGCTGGAATATTATGTGCTGGCAGATCTGGGTCTGTGCAGTTTGCAGTTAGACTCTACTTAAAAGCGAGTACATATAGAAATATGACTATAATAATAGATTTCATTAAATTAGTCCAATTTTGTTTTGTAAATCCTACTTGATTTACTTCATTTTAGTTCTTGTCCAATCAGAACTAATTGGTATGTCTTTTCAAATCATTAAATTCTGTATTTTTGGAGTCTTAATCCACCCTATTTAATGGAAAATTCCTCCATATTGAACCACCTCACCTACAATGAGAGTGACTGATGGATATGTATTTATCATCAAACTGAAAGCCAATAAAGAGCAAAAGTGAAATGAACTAGGAATGTTCCCACTTGCCATGCACAACACTATCAATATCATGAAATTAAAGAGCAAAGGTTTAAGTCAAATGGGACCCATAGCTCAATACAATTTTGCAAGGAAAATAAAATCAACCTTGACCAAGGTAACATCTATAAAGCTTGACACTAAATTGTTTTAAATCCATTTAGTCCTTAAAATATTATTATGGTAAGCCAAATACAAAGTTTCAATTCAGACAGCTAGGGGATATAACTCCATAATATTCTTCTGGAAATGAAGATCAAACCAGACCTAGGTATATTTCCCAATACTAAGTGTGAATTCACTTCATTACCGTAGGTCCTTCTGTAGATATTGAGTCAATTTAAATTAAAAGGTAAAGTTCAGAAGTCAAATGGGCCATAACTCAATACAATTTTGACTGAAAAATGTGATAATCAAACTTGATCTAAACCTTATTAATGTAAATCATTATACAAATTTACCAAATTTTATTGCAACCCATGTAGTCCTTCAAAGAACTGAGAAACAACAAATTATTTTCTGTGACAGATGGACTAATAGACTGACACAGAACTTTAAAATGGTCCCTCCATAGGCAAGGTAGGTGCCTACAAATAAATATTTTAAAAAAATAAAAAATATTTCATAACCAATCTCAAAGATGAGTCAGAATAAATAGATAATTAATATTTAATATTTTCATGATGGACCTTCTGGTAAGCAGTGCTAATTTTGAAATTGCTGCATATAAAATGACCAAATAGCACCAAACACCAGCTAAAATAAAAAAAAAAATGAATATCTCCTACCCTCCCTATATCCCACACCTTTAATTTGAGTCTGAAGATATTGAAACACCTGTATTGATAAATTTTCCAAATAGCACAGTTTCCATAGAATGATAGAGTACCTCCAAACTAATCCTGTGTCAACCAGCATCTCACCTGACAGGTAACAAGGCAGCATTTCCTGATTCATTTCACATCTCATTTAACCTGTAGCCTTTGAAATGAAGTGTGTCTGCATCTATCAGTTCTAAACATCTATGTAGAACCACAAGGTTCAATTCAATACGGCTGCTGCTGCTGTATTGAAATTACCTTGCATAGCTGTATGTTTCTATCCACAATCTAATCCAATTTATTTCAATTAATTGCTTTTTAATTGATTGGCAAGCTGAGAAATAAGTGCCAGAGCGGTTTGCCTGCTTTGAGAATCAGTGAGCAGTTTTCAAATTGAAAAGCTCTAAGTTTCTGTACAACAACAAAACATAAAAGTGGCCCTAAAGCAGTGTGATACTTATTTATCTCAAGTTCTTGGCAGATAATAAAGATAATATTGATTGAAATTTAAGATATAGGAGGCATGTTCACTTCTTCATCAACCAATATATTTAGACCTGTTTTTTGTGTGACATAATTAGCTGCTTTTCCTTGTCTCCTTTGCAAGGACCATTTTACTTGATGAAGAAAATGACTTTGTCCTTACCGATAATGCACAAAGATTCTGAAGAACAAAGTTGGTGTACTGTCTGCATGTATGCTGAATGTTTTGAAGAACAGATTTTCAATAACACACACACACACACACACACACACACACACACACACACACATATATCTTTGTTTACATTTGTACAGAATTACTGAGTGGAGAGGAAGAGGGTACATTTAGAAAAAGGAAGAAGGGGCATTATCTTAAAAGGAATGGGCACTTACTGGACTAAGGGTCAATTTTTAGGCAAGACCTGGACTTGATGCAGAAGACAACATTTCTGATTTCATCTTTATGAATGTAGAATCAGACAAAAGCACATTCGTTTTTATCCTAAACTCGATGGAATAAAATTGATACTAACTGATAATAGTTGGTCATAGGGTGACCTTGAGAAAGGCTAGAAGAGCTCAAAGGTTGAAGAAGTGATCAATCTGGATCATTGTATATTCACTGCAATATTTTTTTCATTAACCCCACATGCCACATTTATATGTCATGAGGTTATAGCCTACTTCCAAGCTCTGTAATGTCAACATTTAAGATACACCAAAGCTATTGGTGTTACAAGAAAAGAGAAAGATATACTTCTGTAATGATATGAAATAATATTCAAATGCTGACTGAACCCAGTCAAACAGGTTACTTATGAGACAAATTGTTATCAAGGTTTCCCCACCCCCATTTCCTATGCAAACAAACATATTGTAGTAGACCCCCCTTATGCAAGTGTATGCATTTGTGTTAACCCCACCTCCATGTATGTGTACTAAATGGACAGCCCATAAATGAAAATCTCTCTGAAATGAATGTGTTTGGATGCATTCATGAACAAACCCCAAATTCATTCCCTGTCCAAGGTATGAAACATAATGTTCTTAAGCTGATATGTAAGACTAATCCAATAATTACTCTCCTATTCACATTTTATATGATGTTAATTAATCTCTGTAGTTTAGTTTTCAATACTTTTCTTGGCATTATGGGTCAGAATCTTTATCAGTATCACATGTGAACTAGGCAGTATTTGTTTGTAACACATTTCCAAGAATCATGCAAGAAATATGTTCCAGAACCATTGTATTTGGATTCAGACACCATGTCTTGATTAACATGGCTTCACTATCAGATAAAATGTCTTGATTAACATGGCTTTACCTCTGATAAAATGTCTTGATTAACATGGCTTCACTATCAGATAGAAAGTGTGGATTAACGTGGCTATCAAATAAAATATCTGGATTGGCATGGTTTCATTTTCAGATAAAATGTCTTGATTAACATGGCTTTACCGTCTGATAAAATGTCTTGATTAACATGAATTCACTGTCAGATAAAACATCTAGATTGACATGGCTTCATTTTCAGATAAAATGTCTTGATTAACATGGCTTCACTGTCTGATAAAAAGTCTGGATTGGCATGGCTTCACTGTTAGATCAAATGTCAGGATTGATATGGCTTCACTGTCAGATAAAATGTCTTGATTAATATGGCTTCACTGTCAGATAAAAAGTCTGAATTGACATGACTTCATTGACAGATAAAAAAAAGTCTGGATTGACAAGGCTTCACTGTCAAATGAAAAGTCTGAAACTGACACATCTTCACTATCAGATAAAATGTCTAGATTGACATGGCTTCACTGTCAGATAAAAAGTGTGTATTGACATAGCTTTAGTGTCTGTTAAACATTGTGGATTGACATGGCTTCACTATCCGATAAATGCGTGGATTGACATGGCTTTACTATCAGATAAAACATCTGGATTGACATGGCTTCACTTTCAGATAAAAAATCTGGATTGGCATGGCTTCTCTGTCAGATAAAATGTTTGGATTGACACAGGCTTCATTGTTAAATACCAAGTCTGGATTAACATGGTTTCACTGTGTATATATGTATAATATATGTATTGCTGTTCTGTATAGTTCACTGAAGGGGCAGACTTTGTCTCTCTAAATAGTTTATTGAAAAGTTTGAGTGTAATGTGTGTCATTAGTGTTCATCTTTGCAATCATTTGAGACTTGGTGGTATTGTACACTAGAAAACACTTGTGTCTTCTTCTGTCAATGTTTACTTAAAAATGTTACTTACTTCTGGGATTGAAGTCTTGCATTGTCAACAGATGTCACATACTCCAGAATGACCAACATCAATATTGTTTTTGAAATATGACCCAAAGGATAAATGCTGGTCCTTGCTGCTGTGCTTCACACTCTGTCAACCAGGAGTTCTGACATTGAGTTTTACTGGGCTTTGCTTATTCAACATATACCTCATCCTTTCTGTGAAACACACCTGCATTTCAAAAATCTTGCCTTCAAAAGTAAACCACCTTTCCACACCGTTCCTACCTTTGCCATTCCAATTAAATAAATTATTACAATTTCTTTGTCATCTATAAAGTAAAACAAGACTTCAAATAAACAATGCTGCTGATCATGAACTAGCCAATAATATTTTATAAAGATGGCTTAAGCATTTTCCTTCAAGGCATCAAAGTATAGCAAGGTCTAATTGGCTCTCCCACAGCAAGACTAGCAACACAAAGTTACATAGCTATTGTCAGTCTAAAAAATTTGAGGAATGGTGACACCTTCTTTGTCTTTAAATAACTTTCATACTTACATGGCATCTGTAAAAACTACCCAGTGGTGAAAGTTTTACATAAAATTCACTTTTACTGTTTAAAAACATTACATATAACTGGTATATATTTTAGCGGTCAAAAAGTTCCTCTTTTTTTTCTTTTCATACTTATTGAAGTATTTCTTTTGGCAGGGCTTTGGTAGTCAAAAATCTTCTTTTGTGTGAAATTGTCTGGATAAGGCAGGTATTTCTCTTAAGCACGCTATGAATTAAGACCTAAAAAAATCTAAAAGTATACTTAATTTAAATCATATCTATTATCAGATACTTTTATCAAATGCAAGTCCAAATCAACACATTTTTGAGTTTCAGAGCAACCATTCATGCCAAACTCTGTTGAAAATTGTGCTAACATCACAATAAAATGGTCGTCTCTCCTTACATCCATCTAACACAAAAGAATTATGTGTTGTAAATGTCCATTCAAAGGTGTAATGACAAAAAAACTGATTAAATGTGAAATTATACCATATTGTAAAATACAGTTAGACATTTAAATACATGTACACACTTCTCAAAAACTTTAGACAAGTACAAAGCAATGATATAGGACAATATAGTTTGTCAGTGGGATTGGAATGGTCCTTATGCATGAGCATTGTGTTTGCCAATTTACACTGATCTGGAAACTTTGAAGTTTGTAAAGAAATAATGAAAATGCAGCACTGTGAATACTTAACTGACTGTGCAATATTTTGTTTACAATTTAGGATATGAATTAGTCAAAGCCACATGTTACAGTTGATTTAGATCTACTAAAACATTTAAAATATGATCCTCAGTTACACTAATGACTATTTTGGGAATACAGGGTAAATGTTTGGTTTCTAGAGTTGACAGCAAAAGACATCAGTGAAAGCTTCTGCCTTTTCTTTATTGTCAACTGTATCATTTATAATCAAAGATTCACAAGATTTCTCTTTCAATGCCCCATGAATTTCTCTAATTAGCTTCCATCAGTATTTTGGTTTACTAAGTGAAGACTGATCGGTGAAATTGAAAATAAAATAAAGTAAATTAATAATGGTAATCTAAATCTAAATAATAATTATTTAGAAGTTTTAAAAAAACATTAAAAAAGTTGATGACACATATTATAATTAAATTGATTCAGTCATAGTGGAAGAGTTCCTGATGAGTATTCAATTTCCTCTAGTAAAAATATATGCACAATTTTTAAAACAATTCATGCATGTATATCTCAAAACTGGCTTGAAAGGTAAATCAGTGAGTGCTTCTGGGAATTTTTAGTAACTACTATTCCAAACATATTTTGCTATTAGTTTGTGATAAATGCTATGCATTTTTTAACATTTACCAAAATACTAGAAAAAAAGATAAGTATTTGAGTGCCCATCCATTGTAATAGAAATTCACCTCAAACTCCACAGTTCCTATAGCATTCATTAGCTGGACAAAAATGTGACTGAAATACTGTAAGATATGCAGTGTACTCCAATTTAGTGACCAAGTCATATTTTTTGTATTACAAGATTGGTAGTCTAATTTACTGAAATATAGAATACAAGTTTGCTACAACTTTCAATTTTAGGAAGACAACCCTTTCAGTTGTATAATGGAGTGACTTCCCATCAGGATGCAAGGTTGTTTTTTAACGCCATTTTTCAGCACAGGATAGGCACGGTGGCCAGTATTAATGGTGGAGGAAGAACCTGGGAAAGCCCTGGAAAGAACCACTGACCCACAAGAAGCTATTGGCAAGCTTTCTTACATACCCACATTGGCCAAACCCGAGACTTGAACTGACTCAGACAGAGGTAGCTGTAAGGTAATGTCACCTTGTGAACATTGTCTTCATTAACTGTACATATTGAAACTTATGTGCCATATTATAAAGTTTGTTGGGTTTAAAACACTGCACACAAGGATATTTGTATCCACCAAAATTATTATTCATTGCATTACAGCCCCTTATTTGTAACCTGCCCTATTGCCAGAATATCCTTTTACATAAATAGAACCCCCAACCCCAGTGTAGCAGTATCCTTCCCGAACAGTAGTTCGATATAGCTATTTCATAATTGAGAATACTCCTGTTTTTAAACCATATCTCAAAGAATATCAATTCATCAAACTCCTTCACATTTACCTGTATCAAACCAATTAACACTTAAAGACCAGGTATGAAAATTTAGAAATCTAAGTAGAAGGCAATTATGCTGATTTAGAATGTGGGGACATGTTCCAAGTTGGTCAGTAGCCATTACACTCTTTCACAATTTACGATATGTACTCTTATCAAATGAGTCTAACTGCTTGCTGCACAGACCCAGATCTGCCATCACATAATGTACCAGCAGATCTGAGTCCATGCAGTTAGTTAGGAGTAATCTATAAAACAAACAGCATAGACCTATATCTGCAGGTACATTATTCTATGGCAAATTAGGAATTTATTGATTGCAGTTTGACGTATAAGCAGGCATATAAGATATAATTAAAGCTGCATTTGTAAATTACAGCCAGTGCATGCAAGATCTAATTACTACCACATTTTCTGCAGGTATCTAGATATTATTTACCTGTTTCTTCTAATTTATGGACAAGGATTTTCAGATACTGGTCAATTTGATAGCATATATAGCTGCTTATAATGTAAATTTAGATCCTACCACTTAATATGATATCAATAAATTCACCCAATGCTTGAAGCTTTAGTTTGGTTATGCACATTGGTCATACATTTCAATCAATTTATACCACCTCTACAGACACTCAAACATATTTATATTTCCAATAAAATTTTGAGGAAAGAGTCATTTAGGCTTATTTACCTACTATCATCCAAAAAGCCTTTTAGAGATTAAACAAATGTTTTGAAAAATCATGATATATCACTTATCTATATATGTTTTAAAAATTTAATAAAGATGCATGAGATGATAGTACTTAGTTTTAGTCAACTAGAAGCAGACTGATTTGTTTCTTGCTGCATATCTGAATTTGATCATAACAGCAATTGACTAATGGCAGCAATTTTTCCACCCCACCATCTTTGTTTGGGGCAATATTATACCGTTGGGATACATGTGATTCTACCAATGCTAGGACAAAAATATAATTTTAAAATCAATCTACTGCATACACCATGTTACAGTTGTTCTGTGGCTGAGTGATCAGTTTAAGAAGGCTAACGTGTTTAATCAACTGATCTGGAGGGTTTAAGACTAAATGAAGTTACAGAAGTAATAATAGGATCCAAGTTGGTCCATGAAGGATTTAAAGTCTTTAAATGAGACTGACCAAAAATGATTTCAGCAGAAACACTAGAATTACTATTTTGAGCTTAGTGCTTTTAAATTGCTATTGCATTGTTCAGTTTTTGTAAGAGGAATATTTAACAGCAATTTACTTTTTTTTCTTCAGTTCATGTCAAAATGCTAAATAATGCACTTTCTCTCAATTCTTAAAAAAAAAACAATTGCCTAAGAAATATAAGACTCTGGAATATATATATATATATATATATATATATATATATATATATATATATATATATATATATATATATATATATATATAATTACTTTCATGAAAGTCTATGGCTGCAATGTTTATACATGTAAATCGCTTCGTTTAGTTTACTGTGTGTATGTTTGCAAATCAGTAACCGTGTAAACAAACAGACATATGGCTCTAACTGACACAGAAATTGTGGTTCCAATTAATTTATGTAATGCTATATCTATATACATGCAATCAGAGGTTCACTGTGATGAATTTTCATGTTAATTCCTCTTCTTAAGCAATCTTTGATTTTCACATTAAACATGTTATCGCTAGTAAAATGCAAAGGTTGTTAGAGAATTTACTGTATGACACGTTATGCATCAGTTTTTGTACTTATAATGCCTACAAAATGTTTAAAACTATTTTATTGTTTACTTTTAAAATATATGCCCTCTAATAGAACGAAAGAGAATGAGTACTATTTCATTCTTTAAAGAAACACCATTTCAAATTTATAAGCAGTACAACAATTTCTTACTCATCATTGAATCTTCCTAAACATCTTCTGTGTGTGTCCAGTACACCTGATTGCATTATTTACTTGTTATCATGTATCCAGTGACAAAAAACCTAAACATCTTCCATGTGCGTCCAGTACACCTGATTGCATTATTTACTTGTTATCATGTATCCAGTGACAAAAAACCTAAACATCTTCCATGTGTGTCATGTACACCTGATTGTATTATTTACTTGTTATCATGTATCTAGTGACACAAAATAGTATCAGACTGATCCTAAATATGTTTAACCTAAATCATGAGGTATTTTCAAACAAGACATGCAGGTCTGTCAAGGTATTGGCAACCAGGGTTATATCCCCAGGGCCCAGGCTTAAAAGGGGGCCTGGGCTGAGCAACACTTTTTAAGTTTATAAATGAAAGATTTTGTTTGAAAAAGAACTAGGAGAGGCCGGGGTGTTTCTTACCCCAGACTCTCTATGGCCCAGGAGATATGTCTTACAAACTGAATCAAGTCATAAATGAGGGGGCCCCAAGTGGCAGAGTGGTCTAAAGCACTTTCCGTTATGGATCACTGCCATCTCACCTGTCTGCATGGGTTAGAGTCTAAGATTTGGCTAATGTAGTTATGTGAAAAAGCTTGCCAGTAGCTTCTTGTGGGTCGTGGTTCTTTCTGGGAGTTTTCCTGGGTTCTTCCTCCACCGTTAATACTGGCCGAGATGTATAGCCTATCGTTTGCTGAAAAATGGTGGTAAACCCTAAAACAACAACAACATAAATTTGATAAAAGATGTATGACATATGAAACACTCACATACTGAGTGAGGTACAGAATGCATATTGCCAGTAACAATTGTCAGCTGTACACCTAATATCCCGATCAGTGAAAATTTAAATAAGAATTGGAGGGGGGTGGACAGGGAATTTCTCCCTCCATTTGGAAAGGGAAGGAATTTCTCCCTCCATTTGGAAAGGGAAGAGTTTTCTGAATATGGAAAATTTAATAAAGATAAGATTAAAAATATAATAAGTAAAAAAATTATTGATTTCCCATTTATACAAAGATGTGAATCCCTAACGTCTGTTATGTAATTGGTGTATCAAAAAATGTTCTCTAACATTTTTTTAAAATGGTGCTACTAAAGATATTGGGATCAGATTGAATGCTTTATATTATCTGGTAGTTAACACAATCTATGTTGCTGTGAGACTCATTAAAATATTTAGAAGAAACATTATGCATGATTTTCAAGCATTCAGTAAATTTGTTAGCACATTTAAATAATAATAATAATAAATTAGTGTTATTCCTGTAATCCAGCATCCTAGAATAGACTGTTTTATGTAAGAGTGTGATGTATCATATTATTAACCCATATAGTTTTGGCAGAACTTTCCATTTTATCATTAATCTAATGATGTTTATATTACCATGTTTACTGCCATAATGCTGGGTCTGCTGGTATTCTAGAATGATAGATATATGTCTATAGTGACATACATTTTTTTACTGCCATAATACTGTGACTTTTTTAGTGCCACATTCACTGCCATAATGTGGGGGGGTCTCACTGATATGATTTAATTACCATATTTACTGCCATAATGGGGTATCTCACAGTATGATGTCTATAGTACCATATTTACTGATATAATGTTGAGTCTCATTGCTATGTTGTCTATAGTACCATATTTACTGCCATAATGCTAGGTCTCACTGCTATGTCTATAGTATCATATTTACTGCCATAATGTTGGATCTCACTGCTATGATGTCTATAGTACCATATTTACTGCCATAATGCTAGGTCTCACTGCTATGATGTCTATAGTACCATATTTACTGCCATAATGCTAGGTCTCACTGCTATGATGTCTATAGTACCATATTTACAGCCATAATGCTAGGTCTCACTGCTATGATGTCTATAGTACCATATTTACTGCCATAATGCTAGGTCTCATTGCTATGATGTCTATAGTACCATATTTACTGCCATAATGCTAGGTCTCACTGCTATGATGTCTATAGTACCATATTTACTGCCATAATGCTAGGTCTCACTGCTATGATGTCTATAGTACCATATTTACTGCCATAATGCTAGGTCTCACTGCTATGATGTCTATAGTACCATATTTACTGCCATAATGCTAGGTCTCACTGCTATGATGTCTATAGTACCATATTTACTGCCATAATGCTAGGTCTCACTGCTATGATGTCTATAGTACCATATTTACTGCCATAATGCTAGGTCTCACTGCTATGATGTCTATAGTACCATATTTACTGCCATAATGCTAGGTCTCACTGCTATGATGTCTATAGTACCATATTTACTGCCATAATGTTGGATCTCACTGCTATGATGTCTATAGTACCATATTTACTGCCATAATGCTAGGTCTCACTGCTATGTTGTCTATAGTATGTTGTCTATAGTACCATATTAATGCAATATTGTCAGTTCTTACTGGTATTCAAGAACTGAAAATGTAGTGGGGGAAATTTTCCTCACTGTTTAAAACATGTATGATTAGTCTCCAACAAATACGCCATGGTCCTTCTCATTTCCCGACAGTATTTATGAACAACTTTCTTTTCAGTAATTATTTGCAACATTTGAAAGCACAAAAATTTGCTCAGGTACTAAAACAGCCAAATCTTTTTCAAATTTTGAAGAATGATTTTGAAATTATAACTTGTGAAAAGACAAATTATATAATCTTTGTTTTGATAGACCATAACCCTGTCAGTGGTAACAGTAGCATCAGCAGCAGCAGCAGCAGCAGTAGTAGTAGTAGTAGTAGTGTATGTATGTATGTATGTATGTATGTATGTATGTATGTATGTATGTATGTATGTATGTATGTATGTATGTATGTATGTATGTATGTATCTATTTATGTATCAGGTTTAATGGCACATCAGTAAATCCTGACTATCCATATGTTTTTCAGCACATAATAGGCTATACATGGGAGCCACTATGGGTGGAGAAAGAACCTAAGCAGAACCCAGAAAGAATCATTGCTCCATGGGAAGCTACTGGCAACGGTTTCTCACATACTCAGACTGCAGACTGGTCCAGTCAAGACTTGAACTCATGCAGACAGGTCAGATGTGTTAGTGATCTGCAAAGACAAATGCCTTTGACCATTTGCCCACTGTGGGCCAATCTGAAAAAAAATGGGCACACAAAACAAATATAAATATTAAAAATGAGTAGAATCCTTCAAATACAAAGTAAAATGTTGGTAATGCAGTAACCTCTTAATAAAACAATCCCAAACACCCAGATTGAATAGCATCAATGAATGCATCCTGGATCAGAAATATTGCCTCCATCTCTCATGACATGCCAGTGAACATACAAGACCTATTCTATATTCAAGAGCCTACATTGGCAAGATGTATTATATATACAAGTTTGTAAGTAGAATTTGAACTGCAAACAACAAGATCATGATCTGCCATATCAGAATGCACTTTCCGATTAGGTGTGCATTATTTGTTATACTGACAACTCCTAACAAACTGCACAGACCCAAATCTGCCAGCACATTATGTGCTGACAGATCTAGGTCTGTGTAGTTTGCAGTTGGATGCATTTTATAAGTGAGTATATACGGTAATTATAATAGTGGCCGCAATTAGCAATGTCAAGTCTATACATACTCGCTTATAAATCATATACAACTGCAAACAACATTGACTCTGGTCTGCTGTTGTATAATTCATCATCTGATCAGTGTCTATGTTTGCTTGTTCTACTTGACACTCCTTCAAGCTCTTCATATACCCAGATCTGCAAATGCATTATGCCATGACAGAATTGGGTCTGTGCATTTTGCCATTGGGCTCAAATTGTAAGTGAGTACAGATGGTAGATATATTAGTAACAATCAGAAGGCTACATGTAGCAGCATCAGTCATGTTTCACATTTTCATAAATAACTTTGTCTTAATGGAAGTTCTAAATTATAATTGTTAATCTATTTTTATAGTCAGGAGAATGTCTATGGACTCTGATGTGAAATATACATACCTGTCACTTTCCATATTGCCAAAGACTCATCATCATCCCAGCACTTCATCATACCCATATGCTGGAATTCTAGCATGGGGCACAGATACAGTAATGAAATTGCATTCTTTATGCCATTTCTCGCACAAGCTACCTTGTAAGACTTTTGAGTGTATTACTGTCTTCATTTTTTGTGAATCTCTCCTGCTATTTTATGACAGAACATAACATGACACTTTGCTGCCAAACTTTGATCTTTAGGGAGCATGAATCTCACCATGTATCATGTATGTATCATGTATACCCACCCTATACATCCACAGACTATGAATATTACTATGTAACAATTATAATCTATAATTTCATGGAGTATGAATATCACAATGTAACAAGTATACCATATACATTCATGGAATATGAATATCACCATGTAACAAGTATACACTATACTTTTGCAGAGTATGAATATTACTATATAACAAGTATACCCTATACTTTCATGGAGTATTAATATCACCATGTATCATGTATACCCGTATTAATATCACCATGTATCATGTATACCCACCCTATACTATCATGGAGTAGGAATATATTACTATGTATCAAGTATATCCTATACCTTCACAGAGTATGAATATTACTATATAACAAGTATACCTTATACTTTCATGGAGTATTAATATCACCATGTATCATGTATACCCACCCTATACTATCATGGAGTAGGAATATATTACTATGTATCAAGTATATCCTATACCTTCACAGAGTATGAATATTACTATATAACAAGTATACCATATACATTCATGAAGTATGAATATCAACATGTATCATGTATACCCACCCTATGCTTTCATGGACATACTTTCATGGAGTAGGTATTTTACAATGTAACAAGTATACCCTATACATTCATGGAATATGAATATCACCATGTATCATGTATACCCCATACTTTAATGGAGTATGAATATACATGTATCACTAAGTTTCAAAAACAGTATATAATCATGCAAAACATTTTGCTAACAGTTTTAGTGAAGACCATGTGTCTAAAGCACACATTCTATGCTAAGGGAGTGTAAACATTAGATACTGCCTAAATATTTTAGACTAAAGTATAAAATAAAAAAATAAAAAAGACATGAAATTGCATGAACTCTGATCTGGTGGAGTATACAATACATGACTATCTAAATCTACCATATGGCAATTAGCCCTTTAGCCCCATTCTATTTGGATCCACCCTATGGCAATTAGCCCCATGCTATTTGGATCTACCCTATGGCAATTAGCCCCATGCTATTTGGATCTACCCTATGGCAATTAGCCACATGCTATTTGGATCTACCCTATGGCAATTAGCCCGGTGCACTAGAAGTGAGTTTACTCAAATACTCTATTTTAACAAAAAAAGCAGAAAATGAATCTGCAGTCTGTACAACTCATTAGGTCTATTCTAAAGATCCAAATGTCCTGGGCCAGTAAACAAAGCACAACGGCTGCTGTGCATGTTAATGATGCCAGGTCAGATACATTAGGCTCACACAGAAAAAAGATTATCTATGTACTACTTACTGTATGTAGATTTATTATTATTTGTTAACCGGTGTGGAAAGCAAATCAAGCATTGGAAACCTAATGGCTTACAAGCATCCTAGTTTTTATGATTTTTTTTTTAAAACACGACATGTAGATGATGGAAATAATGGTGGCATTTACGGTAGCATACACAAAATGTCAGAAAGAAATGTAAATAAATGTCAATATATGAGATGCGTTTGAAATATAAAAAAAATAAAACTACCTCTCAAAATCAGATTTCTTCAAAAACAAAACATAATTAAAATAATGCCAAT
Source organism: Unio delphinus (assembly GCA_029339505.1). Classification (NCBI taxonomy): domain Eukaryota; kingdom Metazoa; phylum Mollusca; class Bivalvia; order Unionida; family Unionidae; genus Unio; species Unio delphinus. The sequence continues at coordinate 1,934,407 of JAQISU010000110.1, forward strand.
GCAATAATTGATGATTATTGAAGCTTTGTGATTTATTTCAATAGATAAAGGCTACATTTAAAATAAAAATAAAAATTTCCCCATAAAATAGTTTTCGCACAAAGTTGAAGGGATCAGGCTCAGGTTACAGTCATGAATAAGAGAGTTGTGTATTCTAGAAGACTCTGACTCCAAAAGCAATTGATTCTATAAATAGTTACTATTCCAGAGATGGTGAAATATTGAACAATTATTTTGATTTTTTTTTGTCTTGAAAATCTGTAAAAGAAATATCCATCCAAAAACGGATGTTAAATCATATATTTCCCTTTTTTTTGGCAATGATAATGCAGTGATCTGTTCTTTCTATCATAAAAAAGAAGACCCAATTGGTAATAGAGGTCATTAAATGCTTGCAAGTTTATCCATCAGGACTCTTAAAAAAAAATTCAGTAATCATATGCAGTCTGGTATGTTGCTGGGAACTACTGTATAGAAAGAGAGGAAATTTAAATGAAGACCACACAACATAATAGGTTAGCAGATCACTCAAATAATAAACATGCTATCAAGGAGTCTTTTTAAAAACCTGATAAGATGTAACATAACATTTAAATAAATAATTAATACTTACCTCTTTAAAGTTTAATCAGTGAGTGAGGAAATTGATTGGTGCTACAAAGATTCCCAAAGCTCTTCCAGAACTGCACAGTAAATAAATTACAGAAAATTGCTACAACTAATTCCTTATCTTCAGGATCTGTAAAGCTTAGCAGAATATTGAAAATATTGATTCACTCATGCCCTGTAATAATCCACTGGCAAGCAGGCTGTGTAGCCCAGTTAATTTCCAAAAGGAAAGAGTATCCTGATTTTTGAATGAATTTGTTCCTGTGGATATTTCCAGTGTATGAAAATAAAGTTATCTATCCTGCAAATGATGCAAATCACCTGGTAAGTGAAAAGTCTAAATCATGATAAGAGATCAGAGTTGACAGCTACAGCAGTATAAAAGTGTAAGCTCTGGTGTTGCTGGCCAGCCTCAACTATTGAACAAAGAGAATGTGTATGCACGACCATATAGTGTTCTATTTGAGACAAGTGTAATTTCTCCTGCTTGGAATATTGAAAATATTGATCCCATTACCCACCTATGGAGAGAAGAAGTGGAGAGAAAGAAACACACAGCTAGCAGCTAAATGCTCTACAATGAATCTGTTTCACAGGGAGTTCTGCTGCTGTTACTGGTGTCAGAAGAGGGATAGCTTGACTGTGCTGCAGATTAACACAAACAAATCTATCTCTTACTCTGCTAAACTGGCAAACAATGAACAAGTCAGGCAAATAAATTGGTCACCTGTCTGCCTCAGCAATAACTTATATATATATATATATATATATATATATATATATATATATATATATATATATATATATATATATATATATATATATATATATATAGTTTATTGAAAAGGAAAGTTTCAATTCTAGATTGTTTGAATATAATATCCTTTCCTTGATAAACATAAAAGACTGAAATGCATCATTTCCCATATAAAGCAGTTGAAAAAAAATTAATTAAAATCAACTCCTTAGTTGAGCTTGCTAATTTTTTCTCTGTCATCCTTTCAGTCTTTGGTTCAGTTATGCTAGTAAGTAGTGAGACAATCAATACAGTTACAATGCTGGATATATCTCCAGAATTGCTGTGCTGTTATGATAAAAACCAAGTCAGTCCAATTTTGCTCATTTGCACATTTTGTTTTCTTAATCTTTAGCTGTTTTTTCATACATGATAAAGAAAGATATAATGCTTTCACACAACCATATCTGCTGTTAGCACAGTTCTTGTTTTTTTCCTGATGGTTTAAATTATTTACAAAGCACCCATTTCTTGAATATTTTAGGAGACCTAATTTACTCAAGAAAGTAGTTAAATGATCTTAAAAGTTGATCTTGAACTCAGATAATAGCAATCACTAATTTCACTAACTTTCCATTGAAATTTCCTTGATATGCACTGGTTTTGCTTCTGACATTGCTTTCTGACCAATGAATGCAAATCTTTAAGTTCTTTGATCTTAGGAATTTATAAATAAATACGAATAGAGTTATTTTATAACAGGTGATCTTAAGGAATCATGTGCAGGATATCATTTGGCTGAGATTTACATAACAGCTTATGTACCAAACAGACCACTTTGTACAGTGGGTGGGCAAAGTATGGCCTGTGACCTGAATTATCAGCTAAATTACACCAAAGAGTGTGACTTTAAAATCACTTATCTGGTCACAACCCTGGATGAATACACCCATGCCTACTGTACAGTCACTTAGTATATACTGAGATAAAACCAACAGTATTAGGAATAGTGCAACCATACTATTATTAGTTTCCATGTTACATTTTGTGTGGTCCTTTACAGCATGGAAGGTTCTGTAGAAGTGGAAAAAATACAAAATTCCTGTGTCTCATCTTTTATCCTGTGACTTCTCTAAAAATAGTTATGTGACCTATGTGTCATCTCATGTATCCTAATGGTACTACAAGTTATCAAACTTCATCTTGGTAAGTATCATTTAATTTTCTTGTTCTGATTACCTTCTGAAGATTAATGTTTATCACTGCTTAAATGAAATGAATCCAGACTGAAAACAAGATATACCCTGATCAGCAATCACATAATGTGCCAGCCAATCATGGTCTGTGTTGCTTCATTAACTATTACTCCTAGCAAACTGCATAGACCTAGAACTGCTGTTGCATCAACACAGGCAGATCAGTGTCTATCTTCTTTCTTCTACTGATTATTCCTAACAACCTGCATAGACCAAAATCTGCAGGCACATTTTGTGATGGCAGATACAGTTCTGTGCAGTTTGCAACAGGACTTGACTGAAGGTAGGTTTATTTAAAGTATGACAGTCTGAGTGATATGTGATATATATATATCCAAAAAGAGGCTACTCCTCACTAGTGATCATCATTATTGGAATACAATAGGTTCTTAAATTAGTTATACCTCACTGAACCAGATATGTTAAATTTGTTTCCATAAGCCAAATTACTTCAAGCTCTAAGCCTACTCCAGAACTTTTGCAGCTTATCTCTTACACAAACAACCAAGCATATCTGTTTCTCTTTTCCCAAAATATTGAACTATTTTTATTCAAGATCCATGGAAGAATTTGTTATCCAAAACCATCCCAAAAGTTTTTTTTTATCACTTGTACTGTTTTCAACTCATTATCAGTTATGTTTGTTAAAAATGTATTATTTTCTTGGCGTTTTCTTAATAACTACATGTATATGTTATATACACTTGTATTTGGTACCTGACCTTGTCCACACTCAAGTTCCTGTGTACCTGACCAATAATATTAATTTGTAAATAACAGAACACATAGCAAATATTTCTCCCTCAAGGATTAAATATTTAAGAATCATTATTAATGTAAACATATGTACCTGAATTTGATTTAAAAGATACAGTCTTGACATAATATCTTGAAACAGAATTAGCCTAATTGCTGTGTTCAGTTTTTCATTGGGTGGATTTATTTATGTATTTATTATTATTCACTGGAATTACAAAGTGCTCAATAATATCCTTGGACTGGGAATCTACTTCAGAATTAAAGTGAACTCAGACAAAGACATTTTTGAATTATATTATTGTGATGCATCAAATGACTATTAGTACATCATCACAATCTAGGCCACTAGCACATCAAAATATCTGAGACTACAAGCACATTAACACATTCAATATTGGAACTTACAGGGATTCAATTGGAACTTCATAGTTTTGGACTTGTGATAAAACTTGTAGGACTATTTGGGATTTAATTCATAATAATGTAATTTCCATTTAAATTTTCACTTTGTATTCAAGGGCAATAAAATATTTGTTGCAGTTTACAAAACTTGATAATTTTCACTGTTTTCTGTTACTTAGCTTAAGACCATAGTGCAACAGAAAATGTGGGTCTCCTCCCAGACACAAACTTCTCTATACTATTTCAGTAAACTTTTGATTTTTGAAATTTAAATTTACTTTTTTTTGGAATTTTCTAAGTGCCAGGTATTTTAATTTTACATATTTGATAAGTCTTTAGTGTCACAATGTCAGAAAAAGTGGAGAAGATTATTTTATACCTATCCCAGGATAGGTCTGAGTCATTGAAAAAGAATGAATTATTCCAGTATGCCAGACAATATGATCTTTCTGAGGTGAAAGTATTTTTAATGAAGCAAGAAATAAAAACATAAGTTGTTGCAATATTTGGTAGAAAATAAATTTTTGGATAAAAATGTTTTGGGTTTACTTAGTAAGTCTCTATCAGATTCTAATGTGAATTTAAAAGAATTTAAATTAAAACACAAGATGGAAATAGAGTTAAGAAAGCTTCAGCTTCAGAAAGAGAAAGAAGAGAAACAAATGTAAGTAGATAGAGAAAGAAGAGAGACAATGCAGGTACAGAAAGAACAAAGAGAACTGCAGTTGCAGAAAATGGAAAGAGAAAGACAAATACAACTGCAGAGAGAGAAAGACAAATGCAACTGCAGAAAGAGAAAATCATGAGAAAGATAAAAGCCTAATGCAAATGTAAATGCAATGTGAAAAGGAAGAGATGGAAATACAAATGTAGAGAGAAAGAGAAAAAGAATAAAGGGATCTTCAATTTAGATTAAATAAATTTAGAGCTGGCAAGTGGAAAACACTTTTCTCATTACACACAAGTTCGATGTTACCAGAAATATTAGGTTAGTCCCTGTTAGAGCATGGTGTTTTTGTTGTCATTATGTAGGGGATGATTGACCATTAATAACATAAATTATAAAATTGATGGATAAAATAACAGATATCTAAGCAAGGATATAGAATAGAACAACATGAGCTCCCTTATATAAAATATAACTATTTAATCCATTGCATAAGGAAGATGAAATTGAACATGACATTCAAATGACACACTTTCTCTTAGAAACAGAGTTGCAAAATTTGTGTGAAATGTAATTAGCCATTCTGTTATAACAACACATTTCATCATAGACTTAATTGACCAATCTAAATCAAATCTCTGACATGTCAGCATAACCTGATTATTTCAGGTCCACTTCAAAAGACTGTTGGTGACAGGTCTGCATTGCCATATTTCTTTTCTTTCTCTCTCTCTCCAACCTCTTTGGGACATTAGCCATAACTTGGCTGTCTTCTGTCTTTACCCGTTATGTAGTACACAGTTATAAAGCTATTTTACCTGTAACTTTTCCAAGACTCACACCTAATTTCTATGAAGCTAAATATATCTCTGGCTCTTCAACTTTCCAGACCACATCCCTTGGACAATTTCACTTAAAAATGTACTTTTTACTGTTATTAGAGCCAACTTCCCCTTTTGGCAGAAAAACTTAGACTAATTGACTTTGTGAGATAGTTTGCTTAAGCCTTCAATTTCATCTAGGAACACAAATACCCTCATTTTGCATAGCTATTCAGGATTAACTGCCAAAATGTTAACACTCCCATTGAAGTCAGAATAACTCTCTCTAGACCGCCTTTATTAATAACTATTCTGGAAAATATCATCTATTTCAAATGGCCCAGTATGTCTCAAAATTTGTCTCTGGTTGTTCTTAACCTTGTCATTTTCTCCATTTAACCCTATATTTATTTACATTTGTTTTTCTGCACAATGTATTATACTCCTCTGTGGAAAAACTTTAGTAAATGTATGAAAAGAAAAATACTTTTTGGTTCTAATGTTAGTCTTATTTTTCTATTAAGCCTTCCAAGATGGAGCATTGCCTCCAACATGTTTGTAAATTATAACATATTCAGTTTTGGTGAAGTCATGAGAAAGTACATGTTCTCAATGATGACAAGAATATTTAATAGTAAGAACTGTATCTTCAAATCTCTGTGGAACCATGACATTCATTTAATTCTTATATTATAACTAGATGAAGCAGTTTACTCATTAAATGTGCTACATAATTTCATTCTTAAAAATGCTAGACACAGTCCATTGTTGTAGACGTGTCTGTATCTGATATCTATGATTTTGTATGTTTAAAATACTTTTTATTGTGTATCTATATTTTAATTTTGATGTATGGACTATGTAGTCTGAAATAAAGAATTCTTGTCTTATCTTATTGACATATCTGACACACCATTATCCTAGCAGTTCATAAAGTCAACACTTTAAAAACAAATGCTGCTCATACAGCTGACAATTATTCCTTGACTGCTCATACAGCTGACAATTATTCCTTGACTGCTCATACAGCTGACAATTATTCCTTGACTGCTCATACAGCTGACAATTATTCCTTGACTGCTCATACACCTGACAATTATTCCTTGACTGCTCATACAGCTGACAATTATTCCTTGACTGCTCATACAGCTGACAATTATTCCTTGACTCACAAAGTTTCTATTATCAGTAAGTCTTCCACTCAGCAGTTATTTGGTTATTTCAGTCTCATATGACCATTTCCAAATCTCAATCTGACACAACATAAGGAAATAAAGTTTCTGATCAGACTAATCAGAAATCCTTATCTCTTCCTATGTGCACCTATCACAAGAAGAAAATTCACATTATAGCTGATTGTTATAGATTGAAAAAAAAGCAACATGTTCAAGAAAGAGCCATTTCAAATGTTCCTATTTCTAAGAGGTCAAGGTCACAGTCAAGTATTAAAAGCAATAAAGCGATACATTTGTTGGGTCAAACAAACCCTGGCCAATTTTCTTATGAAGAATTATGAACCAGCTGATGATGAGTGGCCATAAAGCAATGAAATTATTATTCCTAAGTTGTATAGATAAGAAATTCTTAGTACAACCCATGAAACTCATTTGGCTGTTCATTTAGGTGTCAAAAAAACTTATCACAAGATCCTAAGTAAGTTTTATTTGCAAAACATTAAAAGTGATGTTAATAAATACTGTAGATGTTGTCACACGTCAAAATGGTATGAAAACCCAATCAAAAGATACCTAAGGCTTGTCTTCAGCTTATTCCTACAGATGATGTACTATTTAGTACATGTTGATCATAATGTGTGCGTTCAGAAGATTCCCAGAGGCATTCCTTTAAGGAATATTAAAACAGTTTGAACCCTTACTAAAAGCTTTGGTGATTTTTTTAAAACACAATATGGTCTTTCCAAATTTGTCCTATCTGATCAGGGCTACAATTTTAAGTCTGGTATTTTCCAGCAAGTTATGCATGAATTCAATCTTCTTATCATTGGAAGGAAGATAAAGTGGCTTTATAAATATTTCATCAAATGTTTAAAAATATGATGCAGTCATATTGCTTTGATACCAGAAAAGGTTGGGATGAAGGTGTTCCTTTACTGTTGTTTGCTATTAGGAAATCAGTTCAAGAATCATAAGGAATTATTCCTTTCGAACAAGTATTTGGACATATTGTTCATGGACATTTGAAATTATTAAATGAGAAACTTCTTTCAAATTTTTTTCACTGTACTCATTCAAAAATGAATTAAGGTATGAGAAAAGTACAAGGAAGAAGATATAAAAAGAGGGGAAAAAAAAGGAAAGATAGCCCTGTTAATCATGGAGTCAGTTTAGTTGTGCCCCTGTAATACACTGTGATGCTTTAAGCAATAGAATGTAATCAGACTGTAGTGAAACTGATGTAAACAATCTTCAGACATTAATATATGTTAAGAAAAGTCATCTAAAACAGCTAAGATTTGAATATGAGCACTTTTTTCTTGATCTTCCAACACAAACAAATAAAATCTATCATGTTGTTAAAATTGTTGATTCCACACTTGTGGAACAGCATGCATGCAGAATTATTCCTATCAAACAGGAATGTTTGGAAAAAAAGAAATTCAATATATGCTAGAGACTGATTCTATTGAACCAGGTAAAAGTATCTCAAATTCACAATATATTCTTGTGCAAAAAAAAACATAATAATTTCCACAAAGTCACCAACTATAGGAAGTGAAATGTATGACCAAACAGATGTTTTTCCATTGCCAAGAATCAATGACTCCATTGACAAAATTGGAAAAATATGTCGCCAACTTTGACCTTTGGAAAGGAGTTGGGCAAATTCTGCTCATGGAAAGGGCAGTAGAAATTTCAGCATTCATAACTCTAGACTGACTTTATCATTATAAAGTAATGCCATTTGGGATGAAAGGTTTGCCTTGTATTTTTAATTGTTTAATGAACTTGATTACAATTGGTCTAGACAATTGTAATGGTTACATTGATGATGTCACCATCTACAATGACACCTGGAAAGATAACTTGGAGACCATTTGGAATTTTCTTTGATAGACAATCATTCAAATTTCATAATTAAGTAAAAGTGAGTATTGCATTGCTTGTGTTATATATCGGGGACATTTATGACACAGTCAAGTTAAACTTACAGAGGTTAAGGTTAAAACTGTCTATGAAATCCAAGTGCATATGTGATGATTAAAAAGCAGCTAATGAGACTTTTGGGTATGGATAGATATTGTTGCAATGTCTGCTCAAATCTTTCCATAACTGCTGAACCGATAACTAGTTTGTTGAGTAAGAAAACCATGTTTCATTGGTCTGAAAAATGTCAAGAGTCTTTGATAAATTAAAGGCCAAACATAAGAATGCAACCCACACTTACAGCTCCAAAGTTCAGTAAATCATTTAAATGTCTGTTGATGCATATGATATTGGTGAAGTATTGTTTCAAGAAGACAAAACTGGTGTAGATCACCCAGTGTGCTATTTTTCTAAAACTATTAAATAAGCACCAAAGAAATTATTCCACAATCAAGAAGGAATGTTTGGCATTGCAACACTTTGAAGTGTATATTAGTCTAGTTCCTTATCCATTTATTCTATTCAGTGATCCCAACCCCCTTACTTTCATTGGCAAGACTAAAAACAAAAATAAAAGATTATTAAGGTTGAGTTTGATGTTACAGAAATATAATATTGACATCAGGCACATCAAGGGAAAGAAAATCTAATTACAGATGCACTTATATAGAGATATATGTATTACATTGCTTCATGTATATTTTGTGTCATTCAGAGGATTGCATCTTATGTAACTTAAAAAAAATATTGTATAAATCTTTCCTTTTCTTTATGTGAGAATATTAAAGCTTTTTACTTTGCATTATTTGTTGGCTTTTTATGAAATGTAATATACATTTGTATTTTGTAATTGACCTTTTCCATAACCAAGTTCTTGTTGTAACTGACCAGTAACAGTTATTTTCTAACAATAAAATACAAAGCAAATATTTCTCTATGAGTGTGGATGAAATATTCAGATCATTATTCATGCAAACATTATACATTGATACCACCACTTAAAAACAGAGCCATGACAGTAAGCCATCCTGGCCATACTTCCAAATTGTAAAATGTAAGTTGTGCAAATTAATTCAAGAGATTTCTCCATAAATTGTGTGTGAGATTCAGATTTTTAATGTAGTTTTTAAAAAAATCAGTCATATCACTATGATTTCATGTTATCATGACACCAGGCTGACCAATCCTAAAACTAACCTCTTAATGCTCTGTATCAAGTGAGGCAGCTGTTAGTGTCATTTTAATAAGACTTTGGTATGAGTCAGCAGGGGATCAAGCCCACAACCTTCTGCATTAAATTGTCCTAAAGCACACATATTGGGAAGTGAGGGACATGAAAAAAGTAAGAGATTTTGCTTTAAATGGAGGTGTGAATCTTGAATAAAGCACAAATGTTAATCATGGTTGCATATGATGTGATCATTGATGTAAGTTGACAATTATTTATGAATTTATTCATTTTAAATTCATACTTTAAATTTTCTTCCTCCACCAATAATACTGGCCGCCATGTATAGCCTATCGTGTGCTGAAAAATGGCATTAAACCATACAACAACAACAACAGGTTGTGGTTTGGTATGAAAAAGAAAAAATGTAGTAAGATTTCTTCTGATGCAAATTGTGTGAATATGTAAAGTATCTGTCTTAATTGATTTATATCACTTTTGCTTAGGATTGATTCTCATATGTCTGGAAATGTATGTCCAAGAATTAGCAGAATAATCTGGTTGGGTCAAGGAATCAAGTCCATTAATTCATTTGTAATTAATTTGTGAATTCTCTTCTACCAATAATTGAGTTCATGTGAGGCTAGTACAGCTTATAAATTTATAGCCACAGCTGTGGTGCAATATTTTTTTTTTTTTAACCTACCAGTAACCTAGTTCTATTGATTTTTGAAAGGTAATATCTAATGCAATGAGAGAATGGGAATATTTGTTGATCCAAGAAGTAAATACAACATATATTTAGGTTGGATAAAATATTTGTAATTGAAGGAAAAAAAACCAAAATATTTCAACACCTGACTGTGCAGTGCAAATAGAGCAGTTGGTGACCCAAAGAGGCTAAAAGGAAAGAGGGCGAAGAAAAGAGATAGAAACACTGACTGGTCACCAGCAGTTATTTGGGAAAAACCAGAAACAATAAATGATACTGTCAAGCCAGGCAATCTAAGTTTGATCTGTCATTCAGTCATTTGATGAAATTTATTCTAGGTAATAGTAACATAAGGGCTAAATGAAACACATAATCTGTAACTCTGTTTATGAGAGAAAGTGGATCATTCACATGTAATTTTTGCTAATGTAACTAATTAAATTGTATTTTAGATACAGGGGCTCATGTTATCCTATTCTATATCTCTGCTCAGTTCTCTGTTGTTCCATCCCTTCATTTCATATTTTATGTTATTACCGTAATTACTGGTTTGGGGCAATAACATCTCGCAGATAACAATAATCAAAAACCTTAAAGAATGAGGAGGGAGATCTTACACAGTACCAACACCCTACCCCACTCCACCACCTTTCTTTCTAACCAGACTGATTCTGTTGTTGTTGTTATAGGATTTAATGCCATTTTTCAGCACACTATATGCTATACATGGCAGTCAGTAAACCCTGGAAAGAACCACCGACCCACGAGAAGCTACTGGCAAGCTTTCTCACATATCCATAATGGCTGAATCTGAGACTCGAACCCACACAGACAGAGGTGAGATGGCAGTGATCTGTAACAGAGAGTGCTTTAGACCACTCAGCCACTCTGGGCCCCGTTTGATTCTATATTTAGTCAGTGTGCAAAGAACTAAATGACAGAATCCAAAATGACTAGTGAATTGTCTTTTAATTTCCAGGTAGTTTGTTAAATTGAAATAAACAAAAAAACTACCATACATACTCAAGTCAAGTTTAACTGCAAGCAACAAAGGTCCCACTAATCCATTATGTAATGTAACTTCAGATCTGGGTTTATATTCTTTGTCTTATGGATAACTCCTTTCCAATTATACAGACCCAAACCTGCCAGCACATTATGCAATGGCAGATCTGGGTCTATGCAGTTTACAGTTGGATTTTTGAAGTCTTTGTTTTCTAGCCTGTATTAAGCTTAGCATTTCATAAAAAGAGTTCACCATTATCAGCTGTTCTAGTTTTAATAAGCACTCATATATGGGATGTTCTCATTGTAAATCTGTCCTTTGTGAAAACTTTTTGTATTGGAAAAATGAACAAGCATATAAATCAAATCCCAAACTAGTCCTGACACTGAGTCTAATGGTGAAATCCTAGGCTGGAAATATGCCCTGGCACCATGGTAAACTAAAAAGCAAACCTACATCTTGATGCATGCCACAGCTAATGGTGTTTTATCACAGCTGACATGAAGTCTATGCAAACTGCCATTAACCTCATGGAGGCCACCACAAGGCTCCCCCTCAGCTGATGGATAGGTCATTAGTGGGCAAGACCAGAACTGGTCCAATACTAGGATATTTAACAAGAGCCCAAGTGGACCTGAGATTGATCACTTGACTGACATCTGCCAAATAAACAAATGCAAGAGCAGTTGGTCATGACATCTAAATCAGGAGGAAGCTTTCAAGATAAATTTCTTCCAATACTGCTGATAGCACATGCTATAAAAACAACTGTTTCATGATTGCTCTCTCTTTTGTATCATATTTATCAAAGTTGGCCTGGCACCCATGGTTGACAGCAGTTCAGCACCATTTTTGTACAGTATACATTTTAATGACCTTTAAGCTATGATGCTTTCTGTATAAAATGTAATGACCTTTAAGCTATGATGCTTTCTGTGTACATTTGAATGACCTTTAAGCTATGGTGCTTTCTATATACATTTTAATGACCTTTAAGCTATGATGCTTTCTGTATAAATTGTAATGACCTTTAAGCTATGGTGCTTTCTGTGTACATTTGAATGACCTTTAAGCTATGGTGCTTTCTATATATAGATTTTAATGACCTTTAAGCTATGATACTTTTAGTAACAGTGGCCAAATTTGATTGTGAAATGAAATCATGTGGAAAACGTTCAAAGAACATCATGCCAGTATGGTTTCCATCAGAACTGGTCAAACTATATACATGTATAGCAGTTTCTGAGACGGTCATTCAAAGTTTTTTTTCAGGTTAGTAACATTGGTCATGTCTGATGGTGAATCAGCATCGTAAGTAAATATTCTAATGAATTTCATGATAAGATGCTTGCAACATCTCCTTCTTAACAAGAGATGTAGTTAATTGGATTTAGCTACGTTATCAAGGGAATGATCTCCCTCGATGTTATAACCTGGTGTGAGGGAAAAGATAGAATATCAACAGAGAACTGGGCAAGATTATTGGGAAGAAATAATAAAGCCCCCTTAGACAAGAAAATTAGCAAATTTAATCAAACAAATTAATAGTGGTAACTTCAATTACACTTACGTTTTATCAACAGGATTTAATAGCAGTGTCTAATTTGGATTTATTTCATCATCATTATGGATGGTGACAGCATTGGATTGCTTAAACTTCACCCTATCACATTCAGGATGTTTAGACTAAAACTCAAATTCTTTTTTTCTTCTTGTAAAATCAAGGCAGAGGAAACAATCGACAAAAGCAGGTTGTCCACTTAATGTATAAAAGCAGGCTGTCCACTTAATGTATAAAAGGGTCTGAAATGTTTGTACTCTCATACCTTTTAGCACTGAATAAATTTACAGTCCATAAAAATAAGCCTCTTGGTGTGCACACATGGCAGTGAACCGACTGCATTTTATTTTAATGTCCTATTAATTGTTTCAGTGTAGAGAACAAAAGATTGGGAGTTTAAGACCAGAACTTCAGGTGTCACACAACATCTGGCTACATATGCTCAAAACTTTCTTGACATCCTACACTTAAGTTCGAAAGCATAAAAAATTGACTTTGTCTAACTTGTATTAAAAAGAAGTTAACATCACAAAACTTTTCAAAATCTTCTTAACTTTAGCTCCTTTGCTTACATGCGATATTTCAGTTATATAGGTATATTAAAAATATTGCATCAAAGTATTGAACTTTTTGTGCTTAAAACATTTTCAGATTCATATACTTCAAACTTTTTGAGTATTGTGTATACATACTCATAAGTCGAGCCAAAGTGCAAACAATGTAGATTCAGTGACAAACGTTGATCACATAACTTAAGGAAAAGGAAGGTGAAGGAGGCAATAGAAATACATGTACAACAGCAAAGGCCAACAATAAACTGGGATGAGGGGCTTGAATTTCCACCCATCCATACCTTTCTCCTCATCTCGCATGACAATTTTAAGCCATGTGATCAACATTAATTGCTGATAAAGGTAGTGGGATTTTTCCAAAATTTTGAATTCTTAACATATTCATGTTCTGAGTCTGGAAAATTACTAATGATCAACATAGATCCTGATGTGTTACATCATAATACCCATAATACATCATAATCATATAGATCAGGGTCTATTTTGCTTCTCTACTGATTCCTCCTAACAAACTTCACAGACTCAGATCTTCCAGCACAGCAGACCTGGATCTGTGCATTTTGTAGTTGGACTAATCTTTTAAAAGGCAATAAATTCAAGCTTAAACTTCAATAACCCAGATAAGATATAATCAAAATTTAGAAGTCTAATAGTGACATTCCAAGTTAAAAAAAGCCCTAAATAGATCTTTGTTTCTAGCATTGTCAGCATTAAAGTTATGGACTGTGAAAATTTGAAACTTAACTTAGCTTGAGTTTCTTGCTGAACATTTTTTGAGGACATGGGGATCCAGTCTCTTCTAACAGGGGTCTTATGCATAATGGAAAACTAGCACCAAGAATCCACATAAAGGTCAAGTGTTGTAAGCCATTTCAATCTTCAGAAATATCCTCAGAACATTAAAATCACTATATTCTGTAACTTTTTGACTGAAGTGTGGCAAACAAAACTATGGCATAAGAAACTTCAAAAGTTATGTTGTAATCAATTATTTAATTACTCAGGAAAATTATCTTTCTTAATCAAACAAAAAATATTCCTTAGGAAAAAAAGAAAAAAGAAATACATCAATCCATTATTCAATTAATGAATTAAATTAAACAATTAATAAATCCATTACTATGAATTAACATATATTTGTGGGGTACAATTTCATTAAGTTTGTCATTGCCATGAACCAAGAGTTCAAACACTCCATGAAATCTGTGTAAACAACAGGACCCTTCCCAATTTCTCAGATTAAAGATGTCTTATTCTGTCACACAAAACAACCTAATTACTATGCTTTTGAAGGAGAGAAAAACAGCTTTCACTCAAGCAGATGAGACATAAACATACCATATTGGATTAAATAAATTGAGAATTAAATAAACATGGCAAAATAGGGTAATTATTTAAAAGATGGTCCTGAAACAATTATTTTTGAAAGAAGAGGCTCACGTGTGCCTGATAATTAACAGTTGACTGTTTTACTATGCAAACCTATGTAGGATTATGTGAAGTGCCAAATTTTGGTCTATCTATTAATAAACCATTAGTTCTGGCCAGATAGCCATTAGTTAAATTTATGAGACACAGCATGCAGAGGAGAGGTATCGGTATAGTGGGATGTGGCCATTGTACTAATTAGCCATATTTATACAGGAGCCAGTACTGACTGACGGTGACCTTTGTAAAGTTTCATTTTATCACGAAAATGTCAGAATTGAGAGAAAACAGAGATTCTGTTACTTAAACCAAAGCATGTCATATTGACACGCTGAAATAAGCGACTTTTGGAGGGAAGCGGGAGAAAATACATTTGATTCTGATTGGTGATGGTTAAATAAGGGGTATGTTTTACATGAGAAATCTTTAGAACATAATATCTTACTAGCTAAATTAGAATTTAGTCTGACTTGTTCCTGTGAGAGGAAAACAGTGTTGAATTATTTTAGTAAGGCCTCGGATGGGATTTGAGTGAAATCCATCCAAACCGCCAAAACCAACGGTTGAGTAATGCACCAAACACGAGGTATTTGTCTGAATTCCACGTTTATTGTGATGTAATTGATAATGTTTGCTTCGTTTACAGGTCTACATGATTTTGTTGATACATTTGTATGATTAGTTTCATTTGATACATTAATTTTACTAATGTGCTTCTGAATTATGAATTAGAATTCTTACCTTAATTCTTAGTTAAGAATGACGTAGTGTTAATTTATGTCGTAAAAACACTATGTTGAGGTAAGTTAGGAAGTGTTACGTTAATTCTTGAATTTATCATATTGTTTGAATAATGATTGTGTTCTAAGAATTTAATGTATTACATTAATTAATGATTTACAAGAATACATGTGAATTCACCAAATTTTGATGTCATAGATAATTTAGCGACAGTGTATAGTTCAACGTCTCGCTTTGTAAGATGTTAAAATATTTGGTAAAGGCAAAACGAATTAACAAATGGTTAAACTACATTTATTTGAGGACATGTGTAGTTAATTACTAGCCGTAAAATTGTTATCATTGATAGAAATATCTGATTGTTCGAACCAAGAATAACGGACAGTCTCGACTATTATCAGTGTAACGAGACTTAGGCTGTTTTAATTTTGTTTTGGAAGGAAGAAAATAGCTTTTTGGGAAAGAAAGGAAGTATGGAAAAAAGGAATTGTGAAGGAGAAATCGAGACATATACATTGATACAGTGGAAAAGTCCGAGTTCAAGTGGAACTTCCACGAGGGAAAAGTATCGCGAGAGACAGTAGCTTCTAGAACAACATTGGATGGAGCAGAGAATGTGGTTCGAGGATAACAGGTTATGAAAATTGAACAAAAGCACTGACTTCGATTGTGATTCGATCCTATGATGACTTTTAAATATCAGTAATAGAATAGCTAATTTGTTTTATTCTATTTCAAATCTATTTGTAATTCGGTGAAAGTTTATTTCTAAACCGTGTGTATTCCTAATGAAAGGGAATTTCATTGTGTATGTATTTGATTAAATTGTTTATTTATCTTTACAAGGGCTTGGAGTTGTTTTGTTCAATATACCCGCTCAGGTTACCATATACAGTCTCTTACTCGAACTGGGTAATTATACCGTGGGCGGTCATCTCTTAGATAACGAGTATCAGAGGGGAGCGGATTATAGTGTTATTATTATATGTTGTGCAATACCCCTTGACAAAGTGGGACATAATACTTACCCTTTGACAAGTGGGGCTTATACAATATTATACTAGTAACGCTCATGACCCGTGAGAATCTGACAGATTATAAGAACACAATTCTATGTTAACTATCTTCAAGCCTTTATACCATGTCAATTTTACATACTGTGTATTGCAATGCATTTTGGTCCAAATCTTTCCAAAGATAAAGGCATTATTATAAGGCATTCATTTTTAAATGAACTTATTGAATCTAATTACCGTACCAAGTTGGATCAAAATCATCCAGGAAACAGTGAGGTAAAAAGTTTAGCTAATATCAGTTGAAAATCACATTATCAATACATGTATGTAGAGATCTCACTTTATACATAACACATCTCAGACTACTTAATTAACTCTTGCCAACAGTAACAAAAATTTATACCAGCATTTATGGTTGCTGGTGTAATTGGTTAAAAGAAAAGTACAAATCAAAAATACATATAATAATAATGAGCAGTTGTATAGTGGCTACTAAAATCTTGTAGCCATCCCAATGGAATTTTGCAGTCAAGAACACTTGGTAATTACAGAAAATGCATGTTTGCCAAATAATAAAGATTAAATTGCAAGAGCCAAGGGGAGTATGAATAAGATGTAATCTCTCATAAGAGAATGATTATGTTTTGTACAGCTCAAGGTGAATACCTGTGATAATAACTCTTTTACAGCTAATGTATTCTGTTTATATGCTTATGATGCAGGTAATATATTCTATCTATATGCTTATGATATAGGTAATGCACATGTATTCTGTTAATATGCATATGACACAGGTAATATATTCTATTTATATGTTTATGATATAGGTAATGTATTTTGTTTATATGCCTATGATATAGGAAATGTATTCTGTTGATTTGCTTATGATATAGGTAATTCGCTAATCATACATGTAATGTAGTCTGTTTTTATGCCTATGATACAGGTACGGTAATGTATTTGTTTATATGCTTTTGATACAGGTAATGTGTTCTGTTTATATGCTTATGATATAGGTAATTTACCATATTCTTTTTATATGCTTATAATACAGGTAAATACTAACAATGTTGTAACAGTTAAATTTGCAGATGTCATTGTAACTTATAATCAAGTAAATGTTACAGATGTCAATACAGTATATTACAGGGGTGTCCAAACTTTTTGCAAAGAGGGCTAGATTTGATAAAGTGAAGATGCCCTAGGGCCAATAGTTCCTTCTGATGCTTATTTAACCACAAAAGTTACATGCAAATATACACTGTTTTAGAAATAAAAAACTAAATAAACAAAACCCTTTTCAGTGCCATAATGATCTTTGTTTTTCACATGACAATGTTTCTAAATAGAAGCCACTCAGGCAGACATGAACAACTCTTAAAACACAATTCTGCCTTTTGTTCATATCTGGGGAGTCAGATAACATTGAACTGTATGTAATACCTTAAATTTCCATGAGTTAGATAAATATCTTTGCCTCATGGTCATTTTAAACAGGAGTTATAACTAATGCAAGGTTTTCTGTTATCATTAAAGCTTAAAACAAGTGAATTTCGCTTTTGTCTTTTAAAAGATCTTACAGAAAATAATAGCTACAGCTGTGGAGGAACATCATTAGGGTCCAGGGAGAAGGGACATGAGAAAAGCAACATGTCCTTTTCAATAGCTGCAAACACCTGAAAGCATATGTTGAATTCCACAGAAAGAGATGTGATAATTGTTGCATAACTTTTCATTTGCACACATATGATGTCCTGTGGTAAACTGTCAATTACCTCATTCAAAGCTGGAGTGTGTGCGGTGCAGGGCTCTGCTTGGGACAAGTGTCTTTGGAAAAGATGCAGCTTCATTCCAAAGGCCTTGAGCGTATAGCTGGCACATCACTGCATCTCGTCCTTGAAGATTAACATTCAGCCCATTCAGATGCTTCACTATATGAACCAAAAAAGACAAATCTGCCAGCCATACAGGATCGGACAATTCTTTCATCGGTTGTCCCTTTTCACAAAAGAATATCTTATTTCTTCTCTGAGAGAGACATATCGCTTCACTGTGGACCCCCGACTTAGCCACCTCACATCGTTTCCGTATTCAGCTTGGATGTCAATCAAGAACTGCTGAAACTGTCGGTGGTATAGAGATTTATAGTGAATGTAACATATTGCCTTTGCCACTGATTTCACAATATGATGAAATTTGAGATGTTTGGTGCAGAGAGCCTGCTGATGAATAATACAGTGTAGTTAAATAGCATTACCTCCTTCTTCGTGGACCTTGCTGCAAATCAGTGTGGACAATAAACTTTGCTCACCAGCCATGGCAGGCACACCATCGGTAATTATCCCAGAAACTTTACTCCACCACAGTTTCATATCATCAACAGCATCACAAACAGAAACAAATAAATTTGTCCGTCTGGTTTGGTCTTTAAGGCTTTGGAGGTCAAGCAGTTCATATATTCATTCATGTTGTCATCAACTCCTCTTTAAAATAATCAAGAGCTTTGCAGTGTCAGAAGCATTGGTGCTTTCATCGCAGGCTAATGATAAATAATCAAAAGTCACTCCCCTGTCCCTTGGTTGTCTCTGAATATCTGACGATATGTCCTCAACTCTCCATGCCACAGTGTTACATGCCAGGCAAACATTCATAAATGATTGCTTCTTCTCGGGGCAAATGTTCTCCACCATTTTCATGACACAGTCTTTGATAAATGTACCTTCAGTAAAAGAGTTGCCATGTTTAGCCATTAACATGGCCACTTTGTAGCTTGCTTTGTTGATATTTTCTTTTGACTCACAGATCTGCGTGAAGAATCACTGTTGTGATGCCAGAGCAGCTTGCAGTTGCTTCACATTTTCAGTGTGGTCACTCCCTGTTAGCTTGTCGTATGTGTTAGCATATTTAGTCTCTAGTAGTGTCTCTTTACGTTGAAATCATTAAACAAGGCAACCGTCTCGTTACAAATGAGACAAACACAACTGCCTCAATTTTCAGTGAAAAAGTACTGTAATTCCCATCTCTCTTGAAAGCTGCAGCCCACACTGTCAACTCTTTTCTTTTCATTCGCCATGGCAGAAATGAGCGGAGAAGGGTTTGCGTGCTAGCGGACCATAAATAATATGATATATGAAATCTTACCACGGGCTGTGATTGCTCACGGGCTGGACTTTGGACACCCCTGCAGTATAACATATCCATTATTTATATATGTGGTTTTGCAAGAAATCAAATTGGTGGTGTGTTTGTACTTCAGCTATCTGATAGGGACAGGGTTGATTATTGTACCATTCAATGCCCAATCAGTAGGACCACTGGAAAAATGCAAAGAAATAGTTAATTTTATCAATGATCTGAAAAAATATCAATGTCCAATCTTCCTGACAGAAACATTGCTACAAACATCAGGCAATGAGCCCAAGTCCGCAGATCTAACACCCACTGGTTATTCCATCAAGTCGTTCCCCTGCCACTCTTGCCATCATCACAAAGAATTCCATGATAAAATGTCTTCAATTTCTGCCACACATCATTTGAACTAGTCCAAACAACACTCACACTGGAATAAAGGTCAGTCCTTTTTTCTGCATCTACCACATTCCTCCTAGAAGAAAAAACAAGCTGACTAAATCTCTCTTTTCAGAGCAGTTTCTGAATCTTCTGGAATATGGAAATTTGATAGGTGGCAACCTGATTCTTGGAGATTTCAACTTTTGCTTTGACTGTTCTGGAAACTCATACACATCAAAACTCCTGGATTCCATTCATGTTTTCAATCTTAAACAGTCAGTTAACCAACCCACCCCTAAACATGGTCACATTTTAGACTGGAATCTTCATAGACCTGATGATAATATTCTATTGTCCACCCTTGTATCCCATGAACTTGCATCAGATCACCTCTGCATTATATGCCATCAGGACATATCAGTCCCTAACCCTCCAACTTTATTTGCTACAACGAGAAACCTCCATATCATAAATAGAACCAAACTTATGCATGACATCCAAGCAAAACTAGCAACTTGCATACCTCCTATAGCAGAACAACTCGATAATTGCCTGCATTCATTGCTTGAAAAACATGCCACAGCCACCAAGTGCAGAGTATCACTGACTGATGCTATTAATACCTCTCTTTCATCTGGTGAATTCCCATTATTTTTCAAAACTGTCATTGTAAAACCTTTGCTGAAGAAAACAACACTCAACCATATAGAATTTAAGAACTACCACCCAGTTTCTAATCTCCCGTTCATATAAACAGTTGTTCTAACTCAAGTTGTATCTCATCTGAATTTAAACAATCTTTTTAGCAATGTACAGTCTGCATATTGCCCTTGCCACAGTACTGAAACTACTCTTCTGAAAGTATTTAATGACATTCTTTTTGCTTTGGATAGCGGAAAGATTACAATCCTCACCCTAATTGATTTGTCTGCAGCATTTGACACAATAGACCATGATATATCAATTGACCATCTCCAGCATGTATTTGGCATTCAGAATACAGCCTTACAGTGGTTCAAGTCCTACTTCGTAAACAGGACACAAATTGTATCTGCAAATGGAATAAACTCCAGCCCAGTTGATCTATATTGTGGTGTTTCACAGGGGTCTGTTCTTGGACCTGTTCTCTTCATTATATACCTTCAGTCACTCTCAAGTGTCAAAGATCGTTATCCAGTGTCTCACCAATTATATGCTGATGACACCCAAACATACAAATCTAGCCACACAACTGAAGTTGATGCTACCATCCAAGAAGTAGAGAAGTGCATTTCTGATGTGAAATCATGGGTGACATGTAACAAGCTGCAGATGAATGAGGATAAAACTGAGGCTATTCTGATCACAATACAAAGACTTTCTCATTCACATCCTTTACCTCAGATAATAAATATCTGCAACACCAACATTAAATTTAGAGTCAGTACGAAACCTAGGTGTTACTCTGGACAATACTCTAACATTGCACCAATAGGTCATGAATATATGCAAGGCTGCATATCTTGAGCTGAGACATATCAGCTCCATTCGCAAATATCTTTCAGTTGATGCCAATAAAACACTTGTGTGTTCATTAGTACTTTCAAGAATGGACTACTGTAACTCAATTCTTTCTGGTTGATCTCAAAATCTACTCCAGAAACTTAAAAAAGTTCAAAACACAGCTGCTCATATCGTCCTTAGAGTACCTCAATCAAAGCGTATCTCCCAGCTGCTCTATACCATACACTCCATTTGATCCAGAATCAAATATAAAATTTGTTCTCTGTGCTATGTTTCACTGACGAACTGACATTCCAACATGCCTATCTGGCCTCACCCATGTGTACACACCAGCAATATACTTACACTCCTCTTCTGAAAATCATATACTCATTATTCCCACTATGAAAATGAAATCATATGGACAACATTCATTTGCATACCAGGGCCCAGCAATATGGAATGAATAGCCCATAGAAATTAGACACAAAGACATAGTGATCCCTTTCAAGAGTGCTCTTAAAACTCACCATTTCTTGACTTCAAGAACAAACTTAAAGACCTAATAATGTTTCCTATATTAAATATTTTCAGCACTTTTTTGTTTTCTAATTTCATGGTGTTTTGTGTTGTAAAGCGCTTAGAACTTCTAATGATTAGGCGCTATACAAAGTCCTCATTATTATTATTATTATTATTATTATTATTATTATTATTAATATTATTATAATAATATTTATTATTATTATTAATGAGGTTCTATTTGATAACTGTGTCAAGTGAAACTGGACTAGAATGAAGAATGGGTTAATGCCAGGAATTAAAATGCTGCTGGAGTGGAGTTCATCCTTGCCAATTCATTTGTCATAAGTTGAAAAACTTTGCAGAGGTATATATATATATATATATATATATATATATATATATATATATATATATATATAT
Source organism: Unio delphinus (assembly GCA_029339505.1). NCBI lineage: Eukaryota > Metazoa > Mollusca > Bivalvia > Unionida > Unionidae > Unio > Unio delphinus. The sequence continues at coordinate 1,956,902 of JAQISU010000110.1, forward strand.
ATATATATATATATATATATATATATATATATATATATATATTGTGAGTGGGGAAACCCTGTAGGGGCATGTGTGAATAATTATAGTTAGATACATCTGAACTCAGATTGGCCAAGTTAATCATCTGGGTTCGTTTCTAAGCAGTCTCATGTTTTATAAATGTCTTACACTGCTAAACTAGTCAGTCTTAGTTTTGCAGGAGGAAACATTCTTAACTCTGCAGATAGGTGTAAAACCCACATAAAATTGAGCCATGAGACATGTTGTGGGAGACTTTAAATTGGGCCATGAGACATGTTGTGGGAGACTTTAAATTGAGCCATGAGACATGTTGTGGGAGACTTTGACGGGTGTAAGAACAGTTCTTCTAAAAGGGAAAAAGAAAAGCAAAAGGTACAGTGTCCGAATATCATACATTTTTTCTTTGAGCAACACTGTGGGAAGTATAGCTATTGATTGTCAATGGTATGTGTGCATACAGGGGTGTATGTGGTGTCCTGTGAGAGGCAACACCTATGGTTGGCTAAGCAGTCATACTACTTTGTGGGTAGCTCACCCACCTATGGTCCCCACTTGGCACTCAGCTCTCACCTGTAGCTCCAAGAAGCTGTGGCATGCACAGCAGCAGCATCCTGGAAAATGACCTCAACTGGCCGGTTAAACCAGGCTGAGGGTAGTTAATGGGTCTTAAACCCTCGGTGACTAAGGCTTTGTCTACCTAGCATGTGAAGACTGGATTTGGCAGCATGCATGTAGGAGCCACCAGCTGGTCAATAGGCAGAAAGGTAACCCCTCCGGTGGCCTAGTGGTTGGAGCATCTGCCGTGGAAGCGGGAGGTCATGGGTTCGATCCCCAGCCAAGTCATACCAAAGACTTACAAAAATGGTACTAACATCTGCTTCACTTGATGCTCAGCATTCAGAGGTTAGTGTGAGGACTGGTCAGCCTGGTGTCTGGATAATGTGACTGGGTGGGACATCATGCTACATGTCTGCAGCATGATGCACCAGTGCCAAACATCACTATCAACTGCCTCACTGCAGACATCATAGCAATATGACTGAAAAAGTGTTAAAGCTATGATAAAAATCCTACTCAAACAAACAAAAAAACAGGCAGAAAGGCAATTCCCAGCAAAGCGCTTTGGAGTGCTAAGAGCTCAACGAGACATGTAGGATGTCTTGATCATCCACTGCACTCAACTCCATCTCTAGTTGTCTTGATGTCATGCTGCTAGACTCAGATGGTTTTTCTCACTTAAAACAAAGTCACCATGCAAGTCATTCTTGACATCCACCCATCCCATTTCATCAACCACTAAAGTCCTGTGACAACAGGCAAGCAACAAATAGGCAGGTATGGGTACACTGGCAGCCATAGCTCCAAACCTGCACACAGGCAGCTGAGGCCATTAGGGTAGTTCACCACTGATATGGAGCAGCAGTGAAGTCTAGCAGCCCTCTGATTGACTGAGCAGCCCTCTTCAGGAATGCACTGCTCACCTTCTGGCATGAAGAAAAAGTGCCCCAAACATTGCCTGCTCTAAAATGCCCTAGCCAGAATGCTGCAGCTGGTGGAGACCCTACTCCAGTGGTCAAAATACAAAGAGGAAAATGAAGATTGTTCCTCTCACACATGGTACATGGAATGTGTGCACCTAACTAAAACAGAGACAATGTGGAAAGACCCCAGAGGCAAACCACCCTAATAGGAAAGGAACTCACCAGATACACATGAATATTGCTGCCTTGAGCAAGACCCAGCTTACAGGAAAAGCCCTCTCTACTCTATGAAAGGGGCTCCAGAAAATACTTGCTTTTGGAGTGGCTGAGGAAGTGAAGAGCGCTGTGAGGCTGGTGTCAGCTTTGCAGTGAAAATAGCACTGATTGTCAAATTGGCTGGACATCCCAAGGGAGTAAATGACAGACTCATTACCATGAAACTATCCCTCTTGTCTGGAAGAAAGTGCCTTATCATCATCAGTTGCTATGTTCCAACCATGACGAACCCAGTTGAAGTGAAAGTCAAGTTCTATGTGGATCTTCAATCCATCATTGCTGATGTTCCAATGGCAGATAAGCTCATCATTCTTAGCAATTTCAATGCAAGAGTAGGCTGTGGGATGGAGTAGGTCACTGTAACAGTAACAGTCTCCTTTTGCTCCAGATCTGCACCGAGCACTGGCACCTCATTGACCACATCATTTTCAGGAAGAGAGGCAGGCAGTATGTGCATGTGACCGAGTACTTGTCCTGTGCTGACTGCTGGTCAGACCACCACCTCATAATCACCAGGCTCGACATCCGCATACAGTCCAAAATATGACCATTGGGAAAGAAGGATCATAAACAACTAAACATTACCAAGCTGAAATGCACCAGTACCAAACAGTCTCTTGTGGATGGCCTGGAAGAACATCTGAAATCCACCCCTCTGGACAATCAGAATGTGGAGACCGACTGAGCAGCATTCAGAGGGCTGGTCTACAGCACAACTTCTGGAATCCTAGAACCCTCAACCAGAAAGCATCAAGACTGGTTTGACAAGAACTGCAATAAGATCAAGCAGTTGCTGGATGAGAAACACCGCCTCCTTCAAACCTACCTCAACAACCCCAAGTCAACCTCTCAGAAAGATGCGTACAACAATATACGCAGAACTGTTAAGCTGAAATTCCATCAGATGTAAGACACATGGCTGAGCAACAAAGCTGATGAGATCCAGTGCTATCTAGACCAGCATAACATCAAGAACTTCTACAATGCACTGAAAGATGGACCTTCATCCTCTGGATCATCCTCCCCTTCTCAGCACAGATTGGAACACTCATTACTGAAAAAGAGAAGATTTTTTTAACAATTGGCTGAACAGGCTAACAGCATCCTGAATCACCCTTTATCCATCAATGATGATGCCATCAGTCATCTACCCCAATTACCCATGAATGAAGCACTGGATGACCCTCCAACCTTGCTCGAGACACAGAAATCAATATGTCTGCTCTCCAGTGGCAAAGCTATTGGTTCAAACTTCATCCCAGCTGAAATATACAAGGAAGGGGCACAGCCCTGATAGAAAGGCTCTAACAACTGCTTTACTGATGTGGCAGCAAGAGACAATTCCACAGGAATTCAAAGATAATTCCATAATCGACCTGTACAAGCACGAGAACTGCCAGGCATGCAATAACCACTGGAGTATATGCTTAGTCTCAACTGCAGGAAAGATACTCACCAGAATCCAACTAAACCACCTTCACTCTGCACTTTGACCAGGGATTACTACCACCAAAAAATACAGTGTGGATTCCAAAAAGAAAATGGGACCAGGCGGCTACAAGAGAAATGTCAAGAACAAAACACAGAACTTTTCTCCATCTATGTTGACTTGACAAAGGACTTTGATACTTGTGAAGTGCCAAATTTTTGATCGATCTATTAATAACTCATTAGTTCTGGCCAGTTAGCCGTTAGTTAAATTTACGAGACACAGCATGCAAAGGAGAGGTATCGGTATAGTAGAATGGGGCCATTGTACTAATTAACCATATTTGTTCAAAGCCAGTACTGACCAATGTGACCTTGTAAAGTTTCATTTTATCACGAAAATGTCAGAATTGAGAGAAAACAAAGATTCTGTTACTTAAAACCAAAGCCTGTCATATTGACCATGACATAAGTGACTTTTAGAGGGAAGTGGGAGAAAATACATTTGTTTCTGATTGGTCACGGTTGAATAAGGGGTGTGTTTTACATGAGAAATCTTTTGAACATAATATCTTACTAGCTAAATTAGAAGTTAGTCTGATTTGCTCCTGTGAGAGGAGACAGTGTTGAATTATTTTTTAAAGACTCCGGATCGTATTTTAGAGAAGTACATCCGTAAAGCAGTAGACCAAGAAAAAACCGCCAAAACCAACAGTTGAGTGACACACCAAACACAAGGTATTTGTTTCAAATTCCACGTTTATTGTGATAATATAATGTCTGCTTCGTTTACAGGTCTACATGATTTTGTTGATACATTTGTAATATTAGTTTCATTTATTACATTAATTTAGTAATGTGCTTTTGAATTATGAATTGGAATTCTTACCTTAATTCTTAGTTAAGAATGATGTAGTGTTAATTTATGTCATAAAAACACTATGTTGAGTAAAGATAGGAAGTGTTACATTAATTCTTGAATTTATCATATTGTTTTTGAATAATGATTGTGTTCTAAGAATTTAATGTATTACTTTAATTAATGATTTTACAAGAATACATGTGGATTCACTGAATTTTGATGACATAGATAATTTTGCGACAGTGTATAATTCAACATCTCGTTATGTAGTACGTTAATGCATTAGGTCAAGGCAAACCGAATTAACAGATGGTTTACGGTAACTGCATTGATTTGAAGACATGTGTAGTTAATTACTAGCCGTAAAATTGTTATCACTGATAGAAATATCTGATTGTTTGAACCTGGAATAACAGACAGTCTTGACTATTAACAGTGTAACGAGAGACTTAGGTTATTATAATTTTGTTTTGGAAGGAAGAAAATAGCTTTTTGGGAAAGAAAGGAAGTATGGAAAAAAGGGAATTGTGAAAAAGAAATCGAGACATATACATTGATACAGTGGACAAGTCTGAGTTCAAGTGGAACTTCCACGAGGGAAAAGTATTGCGAGAGACAGTAGCTTCTAGAACAACATTGGATGGAGCAGAGAATGTGGTTCAAGGATAGCAGGTTATGAAAATCGAACAAAAGCATTGACTTCGATTGTGACTCGATCCTATGATGACTTTTAAATATCAGTAATAGAACAGCTAATTTGTTTAATTCTATTTAAAATCTATTTGTAATTCGGTGAAAGTTTGTTTCTAAACCGCGTGTATTCCTAATGAAAGGGAATTTCATTGTGTATGTATTTGATTAAATTGTTTATTTATCTTTATGGGGGCTTGGAGTTGTTTTGTTCAATATACCCGCTCAGGTTACCATATACAGTCTCTTACTCGAACTGGGTAATTATACCGTGGGCGGTCATCTCTTAGATAATGAGTATCAGAGGAGAGTGGGTTATAGTGTTGTTGTTATATGTTGTGCAATACCCTTTGACACAGTGGGACGTAACACCCTTGGACAAGTGGGGCTTATACAATATTATATGAATAGCGCTCATGATCTGCGAGAATCTGACAATACTATCGGCAGAGAAGGGTTGTGGTAGGTAATGGCCAAACATGGATGCCTGAGAAAATCAATAACCATTGTGCAGCATTTCAATGACAGCATGCAGGTCTGAGTCCAGGACAATGGAGAGACATCTGAGCCATTCCCAGTAACCAATGGCATCGAGCCAAGTTGTGTTCTGGCACCAACACTGTTCAGTCTAGTGTTCCCTGCCATGCTGACTAATGCTTTCCGAGATGGAGAGGTTGGAATCGGCATCAGGTACTGTACAGATTAAAAACTATTCAATCCCAGAGGCTTCAAGCAAAATCCAAGGTTATGACAGACACCATTAGAGATATCTTTTTTGCATATGACTGTACCCTCAATACTGGCTCATAAGCTGACCTGCAATGCAGTGTTGACAAGTTCTCAAGTTCCTGCACAAGTTTTGGTCTCACCATCAGTACCAAAAAGATTGAATTTCTACCCCTGGAAGACCCTATGTTGAGCCCAACATCACCGTTAACAGCCAAAAACTCAACATATTGAACTACTTCACCTACCCTGGCAGCACACTGTCACAGATAATCACTATTGATGATTAGTTGAACCCTTGCATTGTCAGAACCAGCACAACATTTGACATTGAGTCTGAAGAGGGGACAGCAATCCCACTTCATGTGTGCTGTTTTGTTTTTTTCTCTTCTTTGTCCAGGGCAATCATGAATGTATTCAACACACTCAGGATAAATTTACAGTATCATCTAAGTACTTAGTGCCCTTTACATCTGTGTATTTAACACAAAGCCCATCACTTTATACGGTTTATGAAAATGTATGCTGTTTTCAGTTTGCAGAATTCAATAAAATATGTAAACAGTCCTTTAAATTAAAATGTCATATATATATATATATCACTTAACGAAACTTGAAAGGGACATAACTATAAAGGACCTAATTGAATTCAATCATAGGAATTAACTTACATTTTTCATGCAATTTAATGTTCTCCATGCAGCTACCAGTAACTTCAGTTATTTGACACCAGACTCTCCATTACTACAATAAAAGCTATTGTAATATCCTTTTCTCTGCTGTATGACACCAGACACTCCATTACTACAATAATATCTTTTGAAATATGTTTTCTAGGATTTTCAACAGTATTAGCAGCATTCATCTTGGTTGCCAATAATGATTTTGGAACACTAATCCAATAAAAAAAATGGAATTAAAGAATGAGACAGTTGAAATCCAAATTAATGACCCTAATTAATGGTTCATGGGTAGAAATGCTAATGCAAGTATGTGTCATGTAGTGTGGAATTTCCAGACAATGGATTGCTTCATGACTCAGTTGTGCAAGAATGCAGATAATTAAAATTTTATGGAAACTGCACCAAAAATTTTAATTTTGTTAGTTTTAAGTATGAAAGTACAAACTGTTTGTCAAATTGGGTGTGAAATACAAAATTGGCTGTGAAATAAATATTAGGGTGCAAAATAAATGATTTATGGACAGAAAATATGCTTCTTGTGCATGGCAACATATAAACATCAGATGTTCAAACAAAAAGACAATTATTTTGCTAATGAATGCCCTTAAACTATCCTTTTAAGTATGTAGCAATTTGTTACAGTATCGTATATACTCACTTTTAAGTATGTAGCAATTTGTTACAGTATCGTATATACTCACTTTTAAGTATGTAGCAATTTGTTACAGTATTGTATATACTCACTTTTAAGTATGTAGCAATTTGTTACAGTATTGTATATACTCACTTTTAAGTATGTAGCAATTTGTTACAGTATCATATATACTCACTTTTAAGTATGTAGCAATTTGTTACAGTATCATATATACTCACTTGTAAGTATGTAGCAATTTGTTACAGTATCATATATACTCACTTGTAAGTATGTAGCAATTTGTTACAGTATCATATATACTCAATTTTAAGTATGTAGCAATTTGTTACAGTATCATATATACTCACTTTTAAGAATGTAGCAATTTGTTACAGTATCGTATATACTCACTTTTAAGACAAGTCAAACTGTAACAAAAAATCAACTGATCTGCAAAAGCATAATTCACCTGCTGATCAAGATCATTGCTATTTGTTCTACTGATTACTCCTAACTAACTAACTGCAGATACAGTATGAGTCCTGTTGACTAAGTATGACTTGAACCACAGTAAGGCTGTATTGTGAATGCCCAAATACATGTACATGCTGGAGATGGTGAAGTAATATATCATGGTCTATTGTGTCAAATCCTGCAGACAAATCAAGAAGGGTGAGGACTGTAATCTTTCTGCTATCCAAAACAGAGAGAATGCCATTAAATATTTTCAGAAGTGTAGTTTCAATACTGTGGCAAGGGCGATATGCTGACTGTACATTGCTATAAGGACTCTTTGAATTCAGATGAGATACAATTTGGGTTAGATTAGAAACTGAGCGGTAGTTCTTGAAATCGTTATGGTCAAGTTTTGGTTTCTTCAGCAGAGGCTCTACAATGGCAGTTTTGAAAAATTATGGGAATTCACCGAATGAGAGAGAGATATTAAATGCATCATATAGTGAAGTCAATTTTGGGTCTAAGCATTCAAGCAGCAGTGATGCTGGAACTGGATCAAGTTCACATGACTTTGGTGTACTCTTCATACTTGATGATAAGACCTTGCTTGATGATAAGCTCATGCTTGATTAAGATCCCATGCTTAATAATGATTCCATGCTTGATGATGATCCCTTGATTGATGATGATCCCATGCTTAATAATGATTCCATGCTTGATGATGATCCCTTGATTGATGATGATCCCATGCTTAATAATGATTCCATGCTTGATGATGATCCCTTGATTGATGATGATCCCATGCTTAATAATGATTCCATGCTTGATGATGATCCCTTGATTGATGATGATTCCTTGCTTAATAATGATTCCATGCTTGATGATGATCCCTTGATTGATGCTGATTTCTTGCTTAATAACGATTCCATGCTTGATAATGATCCTTTGTGTGATGATTATTCCTTGCTTGATGATGATCCCTTACTTGATAATGATCCCAAGATTATTGATGATTCCATACTTGATGATGACCCCATGCTTGATGATGATCTTTTGCTTGATGATGATTCTTTGCTTGATAATGATCTCATGATTGATGATGATCCCTTACTTGGTGATAAGTACATGCCTGATGATGATCCCATGCCTGATTATGATCCCTTGCTTGGTGATAAGCCCATGCCTTATCATAAGCCCATGCTTGATGATGATCCCATGCTTAATGATGATCCCTTGCTTGGTGATAAGCCCATGCCTGATGATGATCCCATGCTTGATGATGAACCCCTTGCCTGATGATAAGCCCATGCCTGATGATGATCCCATGCTTGATGATGATCCCTTGCTTGGTGATAAGCCCATGCCTGATGATGATCCCATGCTTGATCATGATCCCTTGCTTGGTGATAAGCCCAATGCTTGATGATGATCCCTTGCTTGGCGATAAGCCCATGCCTGATGATGATCCCATAGTTGATGATGATCCCTTGCCTGATGATAAGCTCATGCCTGATGATGATCCCATGCTTGATCATGATCCCTTGCCTGATGATAAGCCCCTGCCTGATGATGATCCCATGCTTGATCATGATCCCATGCTTGATCATGATCCCTTGCCTGATGATAAGCCCCTGCCTGATGATGATCCCATGCTTGATCATGATCCCTTGCTTGGTGATAAGCCCATGCCTGATGATGATCCCTTGCTTGGTGATAAGTCCATGCTAAATAATGATGAGTCTCTTGCCTGATGATAAGCCCATGCTTGATGATAAAATGGCTCTTGCTTGATACACCAATGCTTGATGACAAGCTATTTCTTAAGGATAAACCCAATATAAGAATTGAAAATATTTTTCAATGTACAAATTTTTGTTATATTAATAAATCAAGAAAACTGCAAGTGAAATTAAATGCATGAAAAATCGTCAATTATTTGTGCTTAATCTACAGCATTGCTTTTAACAAAATACCATGAGATAACAAGGATACTTGTTATGGTACTTGAATTACAATTATTATGTTAGAAAAAAGAGGAAAGTTAAGTACTAATCATCTGTCTGGTACTTGTAGAAATCATTCAATCTGATATACTGTGTTGTATTAACTGTGATGACTTTCCGAAGAGCAGTGTCATATCTGTATTTTGGCAAATTTGACTGCTGCAAAAGAAGTAAAGCTATCAGAAAATATTCTTACTTCTGACTGACACTTTAGGATAAGAAAACTTCTCAAATAAAAAGAACATTAAAACTTTTGACAAGTAGTTTTGATAGTTTTCAGATAAACAACATGTTAATTTGGGCATCAGATGTAAGTTTATGCCAATGAAGCATCCACTTCTGGAAAGTTAAAGAAAAGTAGAAGATTGATACTGGCTCTATTAGTTTCTCTCTCTCTCCATCTGTCTGTCTGTCTGTCTGTCTGTGTGTGTGTGTGTGTGTGTGTGTCTCTCTCTCTCTCTCTCTCTCTCTCTCTCTCTCTCTCTCTCTCTCTCTCTCTCAATTGCATTGCAGACCCTATGAGAATCAAACTTACTTTCTGCAATTGGAAGAATATATCTATCTACTGAATTTGCAAGCACATCAGAACATACCTAACTATTATTATATACCTTCCAATCAAAGTTATGTTGTAAAACTGCAAAGGTAAATGCTACTCAAACTCTTAGGATACTAAATCTTTCCAAGCAAGCACTCAAATAAGTCAAAAGATATAATTTAAAGCTGCAAAAATTAATTAAAAATAATAGAAAAATGTTACAAGTTCTTTAATTACAGGGTCAAAATTTGCTACCTAAAAGTATTCCACTTAGTCATAGTTGGCACAGCATACAACCCATGATGGATGAGTTGTAAGTATGACACCCACCCAGGCATGCTCATGTCAGCTGCTTAGCTCCCAATTTCCCAGCATGATAAAGCCATTAATGTGTTGAGAGATCAATTTAAAAAAAAACAATTACCATCCTTTGATTATATTTATATTGAAACTGACATTAATTTTAAGATCATAAATAAATTCATTTGACAGAATTGTAAGAATTTTTGTATTTGAATTTAATTAAAATATTAAATTTTTTAATGTTTTAACCATGGCTTGTAGGATAAGCCCAATAGCAAACTACAAAAAAACCAGATCTGCCATTGTAACATGCACTGGCAGGTCATGGTCTGTGCGGTTTGTAAGAAGTAATCAATAGAACAAACACCAGAGACCTAATCTACAGGCACATTATAATAGGACAGATCAAGATCTTTGTTGTTTGCAGTTTAACTTATATATAATTGAGTATAAATGTTAAGTCTTCTTACATTTACATCTCCAGAACTGGTACCAAGGTTGAAGGGTAATGGTAGCAAAATAACAAACTTCTGACACCAAATGATACTCGCTTATTTACATACTACTGTATAAACCATGTTGGGTATTGGTTACACATAAAACACATGCCTCCCATGTTATCAGCATTCATGGCTGACCAGAGGAAGCTTGTAAGCTTAGCAGAGACTAATGGAGAGAAGCATAATATATCCTTTCTAAGGTCCTGTCAGTGGCTTGGAAGTAATGATCAGGAGAAAATGGTAATCCAGATCTGACACTGAACTATTTTTCATCAAGGCACTGCATTTTTTCTCCTCTTTGTTTTTTTAATAAAAGTAGGTCTGGCTGACAGACATATGTGCCCTGGTGATAGGTTCAAACAGTACCAGATTTATCATTCTAAAGCAACCTAACCTCAAGCATAGTTCTGCCATTAAAGAGGAAATAAAGAAGAAAAAAGAAAAGAAATAAAAGAACTTGCAAACAGACAATTAAATCTATGATTATTGCAAGCAACTGGCCTCTGGGTTTGTAAAATATTTAAAATAATACCTTACATAACCTCTATGAATAATACAAGGAAATGTATGGATGCTTTAACTAGCACAGTTATGGATAAGTGGACTCCTGGAACCCTAATTAGGTATAAGATAAAAAATGTTCAGTGATGGTTATTTAATTAAGGTTAGTAAAATACATCAGATCTGCCATATGTAATTGCCTATAAGTCAAGTCAAAATGAAAACAACAAAGATCCTAATCTGCCATAGCATCATGCACCTGATGATCACAGTCTATCTTGTTTGTTCTAGGCATTACTCCTAACAAACTGCATGGACACAGATCTGCCAGTGCATTATGCGACAGCATATCTGGGTCTGTTTAGTTTGCAGATAGACTCATCTTATAAGTGAGTATATATGGTATAAAACAACATTGAATTTGATAGACATTGTTGGATGTGTGATTTTTTTTCTCACCCCTTCCAGATTTAATAAATATTTCTAACCTATAAACATGACCCTCTCTACCTTGCCCTGTAAGTACATGTGTTACAGCATCTGTTGTTGACATGTATGTTTAGGATTAAATGATTTTTGTTGCTTGCTATTTTCTTTCATAACTTTTTTTAATGAAATTAAATTGGATGCAAACTCATAAAAATTTAATCAATACTCAAATGTATTAATTTTCTTAACGCTGGCATTATAATCATTTGCGTGTCAGTTAGCTGGATACCACTTAGAACATTATCTCTTTCCATGAAACATGAATCTAAAGTTCATTTGTCATTTTTCATGAAGCACAAATTTCCATGGATTTTATGGTAGCAAAATTAGCCTTGAATACATAGACCCAACAATGATTCTTTCATCAGCAAAAACAGGACTCCTTCCTCATTAATTTAAGTATAGATCAAAACTGCAATTTTTGCACAAAATGCAAAGACTGAAACCTATGAAAATAAATCGAACAATTAGAGGCAAAGGAAGAAATGTTTGCCTTATATACAGCAAGACATTGATGATATCAACACCACTTCTTTCAACCTTTGATCTTCCACAGATAAGCAATTTAATATGTAGAAATAATTATCCAGAATCCAATAATCCATGTGTCCTGATGGGTCTATAGTTGAGTCAAGCATTGGCTCATTGAACTGAGTCAGTTAATATTGACTTTGTAATTTTCTGAATGGAAAGTTTACATTGATTTTGTAATTGTCTGAATGGAAAGTTTACACTGACTATGTAATTTTCTGAATGGAAAGTTTTTATTGACTTTGAATTGTCTGAATGGAAAATTTACATTGACTTTGTAATTGTCTGAATGGAAAGCTTTAATTGACTTCTGATTGTCTGAATGGAAAGTTTACATTGACTTTGTAATTGTCTGAATGGAAAGTTTACACTGACTTTGTAATTGTCTGAATGGAAAGTTTACATTGATTTTGTAATTGTCTGAATGGAAAGTTTATATTGACTTTGTAATTGTCTGAATGGAAAGCTTTTATTGACTTTGTAATTGTCTGAATGGAAAGTTTACATTGATTTTGTAATTGTCTGAATGGAAAGCTTTTATTGACTTTGTAATTGTCTGAATGGAAAATTAATATTGACTTTGTAATTGTCTAAATGGAAAGTTTACATTGACTTTGTAATTGTCTGAATGGAAAGTTTATATTGACTTTGTAATTGTCCAAATGGAAAGTTAATATTGACTTTGTAATAGCCTGAATGGAAAGTTAATATTGACTTTGTAATTGTCTGAATGGAAAGCTTTTATTGACTTTGTAATTGTCTGAATGGAAAGTTTACATTGACTTTGTAATTGCCTGAATGGAAATTTAATATTGACTTTGTAATTGTCTGAATGGAAAGCTTTTATTGACTTTGTAATTGTCTGAATGGAAAATCAATATTGACTTTGTAACTGTCCAAATGGAAAGTTAATACTGACTTTGTAATTGCCTGAATGGAAAATTAATATTGACTTTGTAATTGTCTTAATGGAAAGTTTACATTAACTTTGTAATTTTCTAAATGGAAAGTTAATATTGACTTTGTAATTCTCTGAATGGAAAGCTTTTATTGACTTTGTAATTGTCTGAATGGAAAGTTTACATTGACTTTGTAATTGTCTGAATGTAAAGTTAATATTGACTTTGTAATTGTCTGAATGGAAAATTTACATTGACTTTGTAATTGTCTGAACAGAAAGTTAATATTGACTTTGTAATTGTCTGAACAGAAAGTTGATAATGACTTTGTAATTGTCTGACTGGAAAATTTATATTTACTTTTTAGGTGTCTGAATGTGTATAGTCGTGATGGGATAGGGGTCAAAGCTTTGCACACAATAATCCCTATGTGGCGCAAAAATTTTAATTGAAAATTTAAAATCTTTCTATTTAATAAAAATTAAGGAATTAAAAATAATTTCTCAACTTCTGAAATGCAGCCTTATTATTTGTTACTGATAATTGTTTACTGTAATGTTGGATTTTGTGGACATATTCAAAGCCCCTCCATTGTCCCAAAAAGAAAAATGATACTTTAGACATCATAGGATTTTACAGACATATCTACAACACAAATATAAAGCTATAGTTCATTTATCTAGGGCCCTGGGTCTAGAGTGCTCACTTTTACCTATCACTACCATCTCATCTCTGTCCATGTAGGTTCAAGTCTCTGTCTCAGCCAGTGTGAGTATGTGAGAAAGTTTGCCAGTAATTTCCACTGAGTCTGTGATTATATTGCCCATATTCAATTTCAACTGATTCGTCACTATAAAGTTATGATGCAGAATTTCAGCAACAACTGTTAGGAGCATTTGAACCTGTTTATATTGATTTAGTATGGACAATTGTGATGAAAAGTGCACCAAAGTCTTGTGAACTTGATCCAATTCCGACATCACTGCTGCTTGAGTGCTTAGACCCAATATTGCCTTCACTAACTGATGTTATTAATATGTCTCTCTCATCAGGGGAATTTCCATCATTTTTCAAAACTGCCATTGTAAAGCCACTGCTGAAGAAACCAACACTGGACCATAATGATTTAAAGAACTACCGCCCAGTTTTTAATCTCCCATTCATATAAAAAATCTTAGAAAATGTTGTTCTAACTCAACTTGTATCTCATCTGAATTCAAAATGTCTTTTTAGCAATGTACAGTCTGCATATCGCCCTTGCCACAGTACGGAAACGACTCTTCTGAAAGTATTTAGTGACATTCTCTCTGCTTTGGATAGTGGAAAGAATACAGTCCTCACTCTCCTGGATTTATCTGCAGCATTTGACACAATAGACCATGATATATTACTTCACCATCTCCAGCATGTATTTGGCATTCAGAATATAGCCTTACAGTGGTTAAAGTCCTACTTAGTCAACAGGACACAAATTATATCTGCAAATGGAATACACTCCAGCCCAGTTGACGTATGTTGTGGTGTTCCACAGGGAGCTGTTCTTGGACCTGTTCTCTTCATTCTGTATACTCAGCCACTCTCAAGTGTCATAGATCATCACCCAGTGTCGCACCAATTGTATACTGATGACACCCAAATATACGAGTCTAGCCATCCAACTGAAGTTGATGCTACCATCCATGGAGTAGAGAAGTGCATTTCTGATGTGAAATCATGGATGACATGTAACAAGCTGCAGATGAATGATGATAAAACTGAGGCTATTCTGATCAAAACACAAAGACTTTCTCATTCACATCCTTTACCTCAGACAATAAATATCAGCAACACCAACATTAAATTCTCACAGTCAGTATGGAACCTAGGCGTTACTCTAGACAGTACTCTCACATTGCACCAACATGTCATGAACATATGCAAGGCTGCATATCTTGAATTGAGACGCATCAGTTCCATTCGTAAATACCTTTCAGTTGATGCCACTAAAACACTTGTGTGTTCATTAGTACTTTCAACTTTAACTATTGTAACTCAATTCTGTCTGGTTCATCACAATATTTACTCCAGAAACTTCAAAAAGTTCAAAACACAGCTGCATGGATCATCTTTAGAGTACCTCGATCAGAGCACACCTCACCACTGCTCTGTACCCTGCATTGGCTATCAATTCGATACAGAATCAAACACAAAATTTGTTCTCTGTGCTATGTTTCACTGACAGACTCCAGTCCAACATACCTATCCAGTCTCATCCATGTGTATACACCAGCTAGATCCTTATGCTCTTCTTCTGATAATCGCATTAAATAATTAGCGACCAAATGAAGCGAACTTTGTATCAGTTAAATTAACGGCAAACACGCTGTAAATTTTACATTAAAACGACGAAGCAGATCATCCAAGATTGTGTCCAAAAACATAAATTGTAGAAACAATTATAGTGGAGCAACGTCCGAAAACTTACAAGGCATTTAAATATGATTTTTCCCCGAAAAAAAACGGTGTCCGAAAACATACAGTGTCCGAAAACATACGGTAAATACGGTACTCATTGTTGCCAAGGTGAAAACAAAGTCATATGTACAACGTTCGTTTGCACACCAGGGCCTGGCAACATGGAACAAATTGCCCATTGAAATTAGACATAAAAACACACTGGTCCCTTTTAATTAAGAGTGCTCTTAAGACTCACCTGTTTTGACTGCAGGGACAAACTTAGCGACCTAATCATGTTTTGTATCTTATATGTTTTCAGCATGTTTTTATGTTTTCCAATTTCATTGTTTTTGTCATTTGTTGTTCTGTAGTGTAGTCATATCATTATTGATGGTGTAAAGCACTTTGAGCTTCGAAAGATTAGGCGCTATACAAAGTCCTCATTATTATTATTATTATTATTATTATTATTATTATTATTATTATTATTATTATTATTATTATATAGGAAAATCTGTAGTGCAGATATAGTAGAGGTCAAGTTATACAGTGTAACAAAATTATAGTCCAATAGCAGTGTCTTAACTAGGGAAACTTGGCTGCATGAGCTGCTGGTTACATCTGTTTAGGTTGATAGAGTGTGTAAAATACTGTGAGAGAATCTGACAAGTTCATTCCACCATTTACTAGCATTGCCAAGATCAACATCAGCAACTGGTATATGGTGAAACAAGAACAGCTCAATTAATATATTCACTTTGCTGACATGGAAGATCATAAATCAATCAATTACAAGAACAAACATAGAATGGACAAGGTACATTTTACAAGAAAAGTTGTTAATGTTACATGAAAGCCAAGAAAATTGCCAGTTATATCTACCATGTTTGTACATGTAATGTTGCAGAGTTGCTTAAGTTAGCATTTATTAAACAGCTGCATATTTAATTGTAAAATAGAGTATAAACTCGTGATGGGTCCAACTGCAAGTAACATAGACCCTGATCTGCAGGCACATAATGCACTGGTGGATCATGGTCTATGTTGTTTGTTCTCCTGAGTAATCCTAACAAACTGAAATGACTCAGCAAATTATGTGAAAGCAAATTAGGGTATATGCAGTCAGTAGTTTGAAATGACTGATACAAGATTCAAGGGTGGTCTTCAGGGTATAATTAAGATGAATGGAGCCAATGGAAGCCAACAAATATATAGCAAATTGTTTGAACAAAATGGAACATTTATTCAGTACTTTAGGCCTCTGGCCCATAACACAAAGCATACCATATAGAGTCTAACATACAATGCACAACAAACAGTATCATAAACTGCCCTTGTTTATGTGCTATTATTTATACTTTATAACATCTAGTCACTTAGTCTAAAAGCAAACTATAAAAACTCTCAAACACTTATATTTGACTTGTTTTCTAACTGGAAATTAGGTTTGTATTTGTCTTTTGGAGGTTGATGTAAAAAATATAATAGAGATATTTTCATCTTAAATTGGCATAGAAGCATATATACATACAAAGTAGTACTGTATTCTAAACACTTGATATTTCAGTATAGCCTGCAAACTTGTTATGTTCTTTTTCAAGTTTAAGTTTGTCTGCTTTAAATTATTTGATAATATTTAGAACATTGAAAAGATGTTTTAATAAAAATGAATGTAGATATGATGTTAAATACTTTTCAATTTCTAATTCAGGCTTGAACTGACTATGGTTTTTAGAAACAGTTATCTTACTTGACCAGACCTGTATTGAAGAATCAAACATTTAGTCTCTGGATAGTAAAAAAAGTGTCACTATTTACTTAAGGAAATAGCAAACTTTAACATGTGGATTTGCTGGTTTCATCCAGTTTCTTCAATACAATATAACTTTGGAAAAGATATCTTCTTCTCTATATATGTACAATGTTTTTCCATTACTTTACACATCTGAACATATAAACTGTATGCGCAGTGGGTATTGTTGAAAGTGATTTGAACAGTGTTTGTCGAAGTCATCCTGGAAAGTACGTAAACATCAACATGATATGAGGACTGAATGGCTAGCATAAGACATCCTGGACCATACATAGAAAACAACATGATATGTGGACTAAACAGCTAGCATAAGACATCCTGGACTGTACATTAAAAACAACATGATATGAGGACTAAAGAGCTAGCATAAGACATCCTGGACTGTACATAGAAAACAACATGATATGAGGACTAAACAGCTAGCATAAGACATCCTGGACTTTACTAAGAAAACAACATGAGATGAAGACTGAATAGCTAGCATGAGCTCATTTAAAGGGCTCTCTTCATTAACAATAATATCAACTTTTTAATGTGGCTACATTCACCATGACTGACATGATTTATTCACAGTATATATTATGATATCTTTTAAAAATCTCTGCTAAACTGCTTTTATTTCTGGTGAATTTTCATATACCCATATTTCTGAACCGTAAAGTAAGATTTGTTAGCAACGAATATTTTAAATATAACCTTTGTGAGTATTCCTTCAAATATTTGTTGATACCCCAAAATTAAATACTGATTTCAAAGCTTCAAATGCCATTATATATTTAGCTTTTGTCCAGTTTAATCTCAAGATGAAAATAAATCCCAAATATTTATAATAGGTCTGCCAGTTTAATAGACCATTATGCTCATAATCTCTCAAAAAGCCATCACATTGGAAGACAAATATTTTTATCTTTACAAGAATAATTTCCATTCCAGTTTCTTTACAAAATTAATCTATGGCATTAATTTTTTGTTGAAGTATCCATATATTATTAATAACAATTAACATCATTAGCTGCATAAAATAAGACAAAGATCTCAAGTATATTCTCTTTAATGAAAATTCCCTTAACACACTTAAGTTCTTAAGTTTTAAACTAAATCATAAATAAAAAGAGAAGAAAGAACTGGTCTTAGAACATATCCTTGTCTTCTTACTACACTGCATTTAAAATATTTGTTATGTCCAATTTTGTGTTCATGAACAGCTTCTCAAACAAGAATACATTTTCTTCAAAACTAATAAAATATTTCCATCAATACCTTTTTGTACAAAAGAAATCCATAGTTTATACTGTTGTACATGATAAAACTTTTCAGCAAATAGATGGTACAATCTACCACCAAATTTGCACATAAACATTTGAACAATTTAATGCAAACTGAATACATGATTACAAGAACTCTTCTTTTTTATTGCCAGCCTGAGACTCATCTACCATTGCTTTTGGCCCATCTGTGCAACCATTAGTTGACAAGAGATGTGAATACTTTGCACAATTCATTCAGGAAAGAACTTCTAATGTAATTCCAAGGGTCATTTCTACATCCATTCCTAAATATGAGACTTATTAATTATACCTTTTTACACTAATTTTAAAATTTAATCAAAAAGCATATTAACAAATGAAACAACGGATGGTAAAGTTCAATGATGACAAATGACATAAATCTTTTTGGGACATGGAGTTTTATTTTTCAAAGTTTGAACTCTGTCAATTATTCTTGATTTATAATTAGTTTATACAATTCATGCTTGTCATTTTCATTTCTTTTAGTACCTTCATTGTCATCCATATTTTCATTTCAATCAGACATTAACGAAGAACAAAACCTGCTTTAACCCATTATCCATTGTTAATTTTAATACTCTTAATGTTCTTGAAAATTGAAATTTCTCCTTGTTAGCTTTGTTATGGTGCTGATCAACCATTGTGGTAAAAACAGGGAGCTACAGTTGATGCATTTAAACACAAATTTCCATATATAAACACTCACATAGAAACACCCAAACATGTACACAAAATGCTGAAATTGTTTATATCAAGAACATATTCAATAAATTTCTGCTCAGAGAAAAGATTCTTCATTTGTGACTCTCTGTTGAAAAACATTTACAGTCATAATCATTGTCACCATCCTCAAAGTTATTGTTACTGCTTCCAACCCTGACATGTACACTACATACATGATACTTTATATTCTGACCCATTTTCTCACAAATATTTAATTTATCAACAATTTTCATGCTACAATAGATCAGAGAATGAGAGGATTTCCCTCCAAATACAGTAAAACCTGTCTTGAAAGACCACTGCTATGTGAGACCACCTGTCTTGAGAGATCACACTTTTGGTAAAAGAGGTGGTCTTTCAATACAGGTTCTACTGTACTCAAGTTTGATATTTGTACATTCTTTTCTTTTTCACTGAAAAGAGTACCCTTATGTATATGTGTAGTAAAACTTTTGAACATTTCTACAAATGACAAATGAAAATTGTTGCATGTTTACTGTCTTTTGTATTGAAAGCAGACAATAGTGGTCACCATCAAACATGATATTAACAATATCGTTCAAAATATTGTCAGGTATAAAGTTAAGAAAATCTTTTAAATGAATATTAAAATCACCCATAAGAACAAAATCAGTTTCTTGATAAATATATCTTATTCTAATTTTTCAATTAGTAAATCTTTTTTTTTAGGATGATGATACATGTATGCATAACATATTTTTGAATATCACTCCGTATTCTTGATACTGTACCATCTACTAGATTTGTCATAACAATTATGGTAATAACCCTTAATGCTACCAAAAATTTTCTTTTAACACATGACCACCCAGGTGGCCTAAGTGGTTAGTGCACTCAAGTTGTTGAGTCTAATAAGTAAACTGCACAGCAAGTTGTTGAGTCTAATAAGTAAACTGCACAGCAAGTTGTTGAGTCTAATAAGTAAACTGCACAGCAAGTTGTTGAGTCTAATAAGTAAACTGCACAGCAATTTGTTGAGTCTAATAAGTAAACTGCACAGCAAGTTGTTGAGTCTAATAAGTAAACTGCACAGCAATTTGTTGAGTCTAATAAGTAAACTGCACAGCAAGTTGTTGAGTCTAATAAGTAAACTGCACAGCAAGTTGTTGAGTCTAATAAGTAAACTACATAGCAAGTTTTTTAGTCTAATAAGTAAATTGCACAGCAAGTAAACTTCACAGCAAGTTGCTGCATCTATAAGTATACTGTACAGTAAGTTGTTGTGTCTTAAAACAAGTATAATGCACAGCAAGTTGCTGTGTCTATATGTATTCTTACTGTACAGTAAGTTGTCAAGTCTACCAAGTATACTGCATAGTAAGTTTTTGAGTCAAGAAAGCATAGTGCAAAGCAAGTTGTTGAGTCTAATAAGGATAGTGCAGAATTTTTTAAAATTTTTATAATGAATAAATTACCGTATTTTCGCGCATATATCCCGCGGGTTATACCAGATTTTACAAACCCCGCAAGGGGGGTGCGGGTTATATAAGGGTGCGGGCTATATCACAATTTTTTTTACACATAATGATATTTCAACATATTGTTTGAAAAACGTAACTACATAACATATATTGTTCTAGTTTTGTTTTGCTAGGGTTGGATATTATGGCTACTACGGTGACTTTACAACAACTTACGGTATCGGGACCAAATCAACATTTCGGGATAAAAACTTAAAATTTCGTATCCGTCACGTTTTCATAATCAATATTTTCTGTTTTCAATCGAAATAACTACGGTACCTAATTTTACCGCTGGGCCACGATCCACTGCTTCAGGTCAGCTTCAAGGTGAGGCCACTTTGCTTTAGGTCCGCGACGAGCACGTTTTCGTGGATTCATCTTCTCCAACGTTCCTTTTTTTTTCTCCAACCTCGGATTACACTCTCATCAATATCAAATTTTGTGCCTGTGGCTCTATTACCATGCACTTCAGCATACGCAATGGCAGTTAGCTTGAAGTCGGCTGTGTAAGACTTTCGTTTCGGCATTTTTTAAATTAAATAGAAAGAAATTATTTAAACTCGAATCTACACTTCACAAGAGTACAAGATTATTTAAAAATGTCCGTGTTTATGTAGCCTGTAGTTGAGGCACAGCTCCTACGCACACAAGCACTGTGTACCGTGTTTTTCCTGACTTTTTTTGAGCAAAGGTCGTCGGCTTACTTTGATGATGGCGCCGCTAAAGGCTCCAGTTCAAGGGTGAAACAAATACCTGTTTGTTATTGCTGCGGCAACTTCAGATAATTGTAGAACATTGAAACAGATTTGTTTTATTTGTTTAGTATATATCAGTGCTTCAAAGGTAATCGGTTCTCTTTGAAGTGTCAGCAAACGTATTTTTTCTTCTTCTATCTGGTATTTGTTTTTAAATTAGTGTCATCTGCTTGACTGTACTCATTTTACGTTTGCGCCTTCAGCGGATTCGGAGTTTGACTAGTCAGTTGCATAAAGTAATAAGGCCAGATATCATCATTAGCGGATTATGATATAACAGTGCACTGTTAGTGTGGTTTGCCAGTATGAGACAAGGACTTGTTATTTTAACAATATATTCCAGTACATTGTTTCCTGTCATGGTGCCTTCTATTTTCTCTACTCCAAACGCAAGACTGTATATACGGTTTTTATCAGCCAAAATTGGTGTCGCCACAAATATCACCAGATGGTATATTTTGTCACCAAAACGGAAAACAGAATCGCAGTTTGCTACATCAGCGAAGCCCCATGATCCTGTAATTGATTTCATTTCCGATTGTAGCTGTATAAATATATCTATGGTTGCGGGTTATACAAAGGTGCGGGTTATGCCAACGATTTTTTACACAAAACCCCAAAACCCGCGGGCTATATGAGGGTGCGGATTATCTGCGTGTGCGGGATATATGCGCGAAAATACGGTATTTTAGAATAGGATGCAGTGACCAACATTTGACCTGCTACCAGTAATTTGTATTCGCAGATATATCCACACTGCTAATAGTCTCAATATGCATGGGTGACAAATGGACAAGTAGACAGATGGACAGACAGAAATGAACAGAGATGAATGGACAAGCCAGTCATAAACATGTATCCACACTCATGGATAAAAGAATTTTATTGTATACAGCCTGCTTATATTACAATATGGCAAAGAAGTATCATTTTCTCAAGCATAAAGATGTGCCCAAATAGCTCTCAGCACCTGTTAATACTATATAACAGGAAAGGGCCTGTACATCAGTCAGATTACATATACACTGACAAAAAGACTAGGTAAGCAAGCACATCACAGAATAAACTGCTTCACAATGATTCATGCCATATTTGAATAAAATTCATCAAGGGGTTTTAGAAATGTAACTATACAAAAAACTTTCTTTTAACCAAAGTCTTCATGCAAATTTTCTATTATTCTGACCTTGACCAAAACATCACAGGAGCAAGTGAGTGTGCCATAGAATGTCATGTCTTAATAATGATTGTATAAAGTAAATTCATCAAAGGATTTAGGTTTAGGTTATACATGTATATAAAAATGAATAATTTTAACCAATCAACAACCCCAAACACCCCGACAAACTGTTGATGGCAATGCTAGTACTGGAAAAGTGACTGGTCTGTTGCTTTCCAATGGTATTATGAAAATCAATAAGAAACTACAAATCAAGATGATTGCAATTTTCTGGTGATTTTCATAATTCATCATTTGGCTTGTAATAGTTTTGATTACTAAGCAAACTTTGAAAAGAACATTGAAACTATAAATGAGAGATTGCAAAAGAAAGATAAAGTTTAAAACATGGCATTTTTAAAAATGTTTTAAAAATTCAACTCTCTTAAATTATTCATTCATATTTCCATGACATAGACAAACATAAAACTCTATATGTTAAGGCAGATTGTTTTAGCTAGAAAATATTCTAAAAAATGTTATCTGTGACCTTTATCTAGGCATGGATGGACAGAGAGATATATGCATGTACAGAGATTTATGGCTACCAATGTGATCAATACACTAAGCACATAACAAAAATCTGCATAATGTAAGACCACTCCAATGTCCTAGTGGTTAGAGTGTCCACCTTGGATGTCGGAGGTTGTGGGTTCGAGCCCTGGCCAAGTCATATCAAAGACTTATAAAAATGGTACTAACAGCTGCCTTACTAGGCACTCAGCATTAAGAAGTTAGTGGTAGGACTGGTCAGCCCTGTGTCAGGATAATGTGACTGGGTGGGAGGGACATCATGCTACATGTCTGCAGCATGATACCCCAGTGCTAGACATCACTCTAAACTGTCACACTGCAGACATTGTATTGATATGACTGAATTTTTAAAAAAGCTATTTTAAAATTCCAACACTCTTACACACACACACATACACACATAATGTTTAAAAAATCCATATATGTGGTCAGCCTGCATGAAAAAAATGTTAATACATTTATATAAAAATTTTAAAAAAATATATCAATTACATTACCGCATATACATGTACTCACATATAAAGCTACAAACAGCAACTATCCAACTATGTTGTCACATAATGCAATATCAGATCTGGTTCTATGCAGTTTTTAAGACTTGGTAGGCAGAATAAACATAGACCATGATCCACCAGTGCATTATGGGATTGCAGATCAGGGTCTTAGCTGTCTGCAGTTGGACTTGACTTATATGCAGATATGTACAGCATAATGGAATACTCTCAGTTGATTAAGTTGTCATTACATAGGTAACAGTTTATAACCAATATGATTAAAATAATATCTCTGCTGCTGTCTTATATGAAGATCTGATAGTTACTGCATAGAGGGCATGTTCTGGTCATGTCACCTAAGTTATTAACATAGTTGTTTATTTTATAAACCAATCAGATGCAGTCTTGTACCTTTAGTTATGGGTAACTGTGCAGTATGGCTAAAGAGGATCAAATGTATGCTGTACAATTTGATTCACTTTCAGATTTCTGAAAGCTAAATTTCCATTGGTTAATACAATGATCACCAGAACATGATCCCTAAGGTCTCACTGGATAGTTTCATATTTTGACACCTCCTTAATATTTAATGTAGAAGGCATGAGCCTAATTATCACAATCCTAGCATTTTTCAGTTCACAAATAAGCTAATTCTGTAATGTGGTTTAGAATTACTTGAGTTAGGCTTGGAAATGGTCATAATGTATAGTTTTATTCCATATCCCAAGTGCAACCCATTCTTCAGTTAATGTGTCCAGGACAAAAATGGACAGAAACATAACATAATATGCCCTGCCTTACAGAACTCATACACAAAACAATTTGCTGAAGGCTGATTGTCAATTCTAGCAATGTTCAAAATCCACAAATCAACCAAGGCTTTAAAATCTACACACAAGCTGCTGGCCAAATGTCTCAAATCACTTAATTTGATCTGAAGGTCAATTCGTCATGGCCCAGGCAGGCTAGATAAGATAATTAAGTCTTTAATTGAATCCTGGCTCTGCTCAATCAAGGAAATGATATGGTAAAAGCAGGAAAATAATCAACTGGAAACCTTTCTAATGAAGGTCATTAAAGAGTATCCAACTACTGAAAAACATTCGATCATGACAAGGCTAGTCATTGGTCCACTCCATGTCCACTATGGAAGCTTCACAATTTCTTTTCTTTAAAAATGTATTGTGTATAGGTGGCTGGGTAGGGTTCAGTGGAAGTGAATAAAATGGCTGACTACTGCATAACATTAATCTTTGCAAGCACTTATTTTGTTTTCCTCTGCTGTTTCATCTTTATATACACATAATCATGTTTATACTGTTTCATCTTTATATACACATAATCATGTTTTCCTATGCTGTGTCATCTTTATAAACACATAATCATGTTTATACTGTTTCATCTTTATATACACATAATCATGTTTATACTGTTTCATCTTTATATACACATAATCATGTATTCCTCTGCTGTGTCATCTTTATATACACATACCGTATTTTCCGGCCTATAGGTCGATGCGGAGTATAAGTCGAATTGACCAATTTAGTAAATTTTCCATCCTTCGTCCATATATAAGTCGATTCGGAGTATAAGATGAGGCCAGGTCAATAACTTTGCTTTGTATTTTATACTACCGGTAGTAACTTCCGGTTGCATGAATATTGATGGTATCGTCGTATGATATTCCATATTACCGGCAATATCCATTGCAACAAGAGCTATGATCATTCCTTCCAGTTGAAAGTTTAAACCTATGGTAATTTATTTGAGAAACTTTGTCAAATACAATTACGGTACTTTATTCAGAGAACCATGCATTGGTACATACACGTGTCTAATTTATATATACATGTATATTCTATTGCATGAAAAGAGTATCAACACCGTGTACTCACCAGCGAATCTTGTAACATACATTGAATGCATAATACAAATATTTCCATCGAAAATATCCACACACGGATGTAACATATTAAATAATTTTGTCACAGATCATTATTTGACTGAATTCAATGAAAAGAAAATAACAAAAATTACGTAACGGGTGTACGTAACGAATGATGAAATAGTACTTGTTCGTATATTAAATAATGGAAGTTAAAGTGTATTCTTATAATAACTACATGTACGTCTCAGGATCTTTGTCTCTGAATTCAGTCATTGTAAATTTCAGCACTTTTTCCCACCCAAGCTGCTAGTCAAAGTCCTTTGAACTTGCCGCCCAGCTAGCCCAGCTATTGCGTCATGTTCTTTTGATGTACTCTAATAAATACAGCAGGCAGAACTGGTTGTGTTTTAACCTGTACTAAAGCAATGAAAACAATGCCCATGGCTAAATTCATTACATGTATTTAGATCTAGAGAATGGAGTGGGCATCATTTATTGTTGTACTTAATCCCATTGATATTAAACACGAGTAGCGTAATTGATGCGGATTAATGATAAAGAACAATGGGGTACCGGCAATATGGTAACTAGTATCGGTAGCTAAAGCCAATATCAAGGTCGAAACAATTGCGGCAACTGGCTTTGATTGTTGTTGGAAACCAAATACAAATTTATCAACAACCGGTATAATCAAAGAGAGATACCGAAACGTCAGCTGGTTAAGAATGAATATAGGTGAAGTGTTGACATTACAATTTGCTTTAAACTGAATTGCGAAACTAAAAATCATGGATCACTGATGATCTATTAGTACTGGTAGTCCATCTATATATCTGATTTTAGTGTAGTTTAAACCTACGGTAATTTATTTGAGAAACTTTGTCAAATACAATTAGAAACATATGATTTGGGAGATTCAGTAGAATGCATGATCTACATTATTTTATAAATAATCATAGAACGCTCGAGTTACTATGGATTACATCCCTTTGTAGGATCATTTGGATCAATAAAAAAGTTATGCCGGTAATTGCTCACGTGTGTCCAACATTATACTGGAAAATCAAATATTAATGGATCAGTTATTTCATATCTTTTTTTTTTTAGGAACAAACAATATGCTTTGAATTAGTACAGTAAACTATAGAGTATAGACCGTAAGTGTGCTATGCGGCCCGGTGAAGTTTTTACCGGTAATTGTTTTCTTTTATTTTATGTTTGAGAAATAAGAAAAAACACGCAGAATGCAAAATATATAATGACAAAACTTACAATATAAATGCAGTCATATTATTTTATGACAATTTATTGACATAGTAATTTAACATGAATTTGTACTTCTATGTGACCTGTTTTCGATTATGCCGATTATAGAGCTATATCAAGAGCATACCGGATACTGAAATCCATATATAAGTCGATGCAATTTCAATGACAAAATCCATATATAAGTCGATTCGGAGTATAAGACGAAGACCGAATTTTCAAGTCAAAAAGTCTCGACTTATAGGCCGGAAAATACGGTAATCATGTTTTCCTATGCTGTTTCATCTTTATATACACATAATCATGTTTTCCTCTGCTGTGTGATCTTTATATACACATAATCATGTTTTCCTATGCTGTGTCATCTTTATATACACATAATCATGTTCATACTGTTTCATCTTTATATACACATAATCATGTTTTCCTATGCTGTGTCATCTTTATAAACACATAATCATGTTTATACTGTTTCATCTTTATATACACATAATCATGTTTATACTGTTTCATCTTTATATACACATAATCATGTTTTCCTATGCTGTTTCAGCTTTATATGCACATAATCATGTTTATGCTGTTTCATCTTTATAGACACATAATCATGTTTTCCTCTGCTGTGTCATCTTTATATACACATAATCATACTGTTTCAGCTTTATAAACACATAATCATGTTTATACTGTTTCATCTTTATATACACATAATCATGTTTATGCTGTTTCATCTTTATATACACATAATCATGTTTTCCTATGCTGTTATCTTGAGTTGAGGTATAAGGAGGGGAAAAGAACATATTATAACAATATTTCTCATCCACTGGGTTTAAAAGCCAATCAGAAATGAAAAAATGTGCTTTTCAGACAAGCTGATCAGGGGAAAGAATTATTCACATTGCACTGTAGGAAACATCCATTAGTTAATGTCCTGTTCAAAATTGAAAATTTAAAAATTAGTTCTGTCGACAAGAACTGTCTTTTCAAATTATCAGTAAGAGAAAATTAATTCAAAAATCTTTAATCATTGAAGAAATATCGCCCATGAGATCTAATGAAGAAAAATATGTCCAACAATATCTGATATTAGATGTCAGGCACAGATACAGGCTTCATTATCAGCATCCCCAGCCAAGCAGAACTTTTTTTTTCTTACTTTGATTTTCTGCTGAAATATTTGAATGTACTTTCTTTTTAGATAACATCTGTCACTGTCAGTATCAAAACTCAGCAAGGAAACAATCCAGTTTTTTAATGTCTGTATTTACAATAATCAATAAGTTTGTGTCTGTCAATGAGTGAGAGAGTTGGGTGTACCAGAGGTTTTAATTTGTATTGCAATTTGTAATGGTGCAGATTGTTTGCAGATATTTTGTTGCAGCAGATTTTGTTGTGGTCAGCGTGATATGTAACCATAAACTTGTATGCATGTACTATGCTTGCAACAAATTGCTGCCTGTGAAGGATGGGATATGATATGTTTAGGGGCAAGACTGGTAGGACAAAGGTCTAATAGATATGTTGATGTAAGGTCATGTAGAGGACCATATCTCAATTCTTCAAATGCTTTAATAATGCTAAGAAAAATTATTGCTATTTGTTTTACACTCCCTCATGTAAACTTGGAAGAAATTATTCATTACATTTTCAGTAAATGAATGTTAGATTGGTAGAAAAAAAATGTTTAAATCACATAAGCATTCAATTTTTCTATTCAATCTAAGGTCCTAAAAAGTACTCAAATTACAAACAAGGTCAAAGACTATTTAAAATTAGATCATTTTAGAATTCCAATATCTGCTCCCCATGAAAACAAGTAAAACCATGCTAGGACCATGGGATCATTACTACCCATGAAAACAAGTAAAACCATGCTAGGACCATGGGATCATTACTCCCCATGAAAACAAGTAAAACCATGCTAGGACCATGGGATCATTACTCCCCATGAAAACAAGTAAAACCATGCTAGGACCATGGGATCATTACTCCCCATGAAAACAAGTAAAACCATGCTAGGACCTTGGGATCATTACTTTGCAATTATTACTTTATTGTATGCAAGCCATAAATAACTGGATTTTACAAATAAAAATGATAATTCATTGAAGTAAATTCTAATAAATAATTAAATTGTCACACTGATAAGAAGATAAGTGTGAAATTCAAAGATATTTGTTAGATGCTTATATCACTGTGTGGTTAAATGGCTGTCTTGCAATAAAGCTAACTCCAGTTAAAATCCAACTTAGTGCAAATAATTTTTTTTCCTAATCTACCATTGTACTTTGATTTGGGAAGGATACTTATGTAACTGTTTGTATTTTCTGTAGGAATAATCACAAAATACAGCAAAACATAAATGGTAAACTGCTGACGTTGCATGGGATTTAGTAAGAAATCTGCTACTTCAGTGTGTTATACAGACACATACACATCATATGTTTAAGCATACAACAAAAAGAAAATTTGTTTGATATTGAGTGAAAATGGATTTATTTCATCTCATGGGTTAAACACTTCAGGACCAACAAGGCATTCTAAAAAGTATTTCATTAAATCAATATGACCAACCATTCAGAAGTAGTCAAGAGAAGATGTTCAAAATGACTACTATGTAATTAATACTGAATGTCAGTTAACATCATTTTTATTTTTCAGAAGAATGATTTTATTGCATCTGAAACAAATCAGTATATATGGATATATTTTATGACAGGGACAAGTAGATTTTGTTGCTGAGCAAGTTTAATTGTATATTACTTGTCCAGTTAGTTGACTGCACTGGTGTCCTAGTGGTTAGTCTTAAGCTCGGATGTGGGAGGTTGTGGGTTCAAACCCTGGTAGAGTCATACCAAAGACTTTTAAAAATGGTACTAACAGCTGCCTTGCTTGGTGCTCAGCACAAAGAGGTTAGTGTTAGGACTGGTTGGCATGGTGTCAGGATAATGAGACTGGGTGGGACATTCTGCTACATGTGTGCAGCATGATACCCCAGTGCTAGACATCACTATAAACCGGCACACTGCAGACATCAAAATAATATGACTGAAAAATTGTTAAAGATATGTTAAAAATCCAAACCACACAGACACACACACACATACACACACACACACACGCATCCAGTCAGCAAGTTTTAGAAAACATTAATTATCCAATCTTAAATTTAGTGAATAAGGCTAATTTTGCTACATATTTGCAGTTTATATTACAAATTAATTTGGGGGCCCTGAGTGGCCAAGTGGTCTAAAGCGCTCTCCGTTATGGATCACTGCCATCTCACCTCTGTCTGCATGGGTTCAAGTCTAAGATTCAGCTAATGTAGTTACATGTATGTGAGAAAGCTTGCCAGTAGCTTCTCATGGGTCGGTGGTTCTTTCCGAAGTTTTTTCCAGGTTCTTCCTCCACCAATAATACTGGGCGCCATGTATAGCCTATCGTGTGCTGAAAAATGGCATTAAACTATACAACAGCAACAACAACAACAACAACAAAGTAATTGATTTATATCACAATTTAACTGAACAGGACTACTAGCTTAGTACCATCTCACAATTTAGTCCATATTCTTTGTCTGCTGATAGAGGGAAGGGAGGAAAGCTAAGTGGTAAAATAAGCTACAACATCCAGATTCAAAAAGAGAGAACAACTACCAGGTGTGAGTAAAAACTAGATCAGGTTATTTGGGCAACAAGAGCAGGGATTCTTGAAAACTGTTGATATGAGATCAAGATAAACAAATTAAGCAATGAGCCAAACTGATCTAGATGTAACAGATACAATCCAAAAATGTAAGCTAGTGGGAAAGCAATAAAGATATGTGTAAATTGGAGCTAGTAGTGATGGCTGCTTCACAAGCGTCCAAAGATTTCTTCAGCATGTCAACCTTAAAGAGACAACATTTTGTGAAACAAAGTCTAGAGTTAGGTGTTCATGTGCCAAAACAATTCTAAATTATAACCTGGAATGTAGGTCACCCAGTTCATTCATGGTTACATCATTTGAAAAGTACACAATAACATTGGCTGAAATGCAATATTCCTTAATAATGTTAGACTGAATTTAAAGTTATATTGGCAATCAGGGGCCATAGCTGTGCTAAGTGATAATATGAATCATTTGAAATCAAACTTTATCAAGGTCTCAGCAATATAAAGTCTGTCAGGGGGCATAACTTCTGTACATGACATCATGGAATGCTGGAATTTATACTTTCTTAAGGTCACATAAATCTGAAGCTGCAGGCCAAATCTGGTTGAAATCTACCTGATGAAATATGTAGTGCAAACCAAGGTAATAAGATCTTGGTAATGAAGGACCTTATAATGAGAGAGTGTTGTATATGTAAGGGTTGCAAAAGCTATGATATGCTCCTATATAAAAATGTGAACAGATACATGTAGTTGGATGGATAGGTAGATGAAAATGGTGATTATGGTCATCACTTATATAAGTATCCAGACATTAAAATATAATTACTCTTCTCGAAGTCTGGACAAATTTTGTACACGTATTAGTGTTAAATTTCAATTTTACAGAATAATTTATCAAAAAAATAATATCTTCATTGTCAAGATTGCATATCATTGCCCATTAAGTGATCAGAAGTGGTCAAGGTAAATTAGGTTACATTGTATCCATTTCTACCAATTAAGAACACTTTGCATGATAAAGTTTCACTGTTTTCTTGTACAAATAACGCATTCTGGTTTATATTTTTGAATCATGGAAGTCAGAACAACAGCATGGTCATTCAAGTCCAACTGGACATCAGAAGATGTCTTCTGGTGAAACATCATGTCAATATGACATTTGGTTCAAAAGAAGAAGCCATTACATGATTTTCAAGATGGCTGTCTTGGTGGACATAGTGGATTTCAGGACTAGCTATTAAATAGTATTAATTATTAATTATCAAGACATCATTTTGAGTGACCCCCCCCCCCCCCCATTTTGCTATAAGTCAGATTGGCACTACTTTCATTTAGGACCAACACGACACTTTAAAACATCTTTTGTGACTTTAACAAGACTTTCATGATGGCTGCCATGGTGTCCATACTAAATCTTAGATCAGCAAACAACATGTAGCAAATACAAAGATCTTTACAAGTCTTATGGTGAAAATCATATGTCAATTTGCCCTTCCATTCAGGATAGCAATACCAATGTTTTAAATATTGTGTCATCTATATCTATCTTATGTATCTTATAATTCATGTTATCTAGCTGAAAATAATTTAATTACTGATTTTACAAATGACTCGTTTGTACTGTATTGTAGGATGAGTCATTCTAATAGTGCATCCATTGATATGTTTCAAGGCTGAGTTGTACTACTGATGTGAATAGAGGATGTAGCTTTTCTAAAAGGTCAATCTGTCCTTATTTTTGATTAGTTATTGTAACTAAAATGCCATTGTATTCCAGCTCAAAATCTTTTGTAGAGGAATATGCAATTATATTATGACTTAGTCATAAGAGAATTATTATATGGAATTATGCATACCAGTCTTGGAAGAGTTATAGTTAGAGGACTGATTTATTTAGTTTAATCATTCATTGGAATTACAGTGCTATAACATTCACTTTAAGACTATTTGGATATATAATAGCTGTAACAGGATTACTGTGAATTCATTTAAAGACATTTGAGATTCAATCATTGTGACTGTTGGTACATCTGTCAATAATTCAAATTACCATTGTATCTCATTCAGACTACTTAATACTTCTGGACTTGATTGAACAATTTAACACTTTAGGATTTATTTCACC
Source organism: Unio delphinus (assembly GCA_029339505.1). Taxonomy (NCBI): domain Eukaryota; kingdom Metazoa; phylum Mollusca; class Bivalvia; order Unionida; family Unionidae; genus Unio; species Unio delphinus. The sequence continues at coordinate 1,989,611 of JAQISU010000110.1, forward strand.
TCTCTGTAAGTTCTGTTTACTTTTTTACTTTGTATAATAGAGAAATAAATTATACTTTCAATGACATGAAACTTCTGGTTTTGTTCTTTGTTATTACCCATTTTAAGACCACAGTGTCAAAACAACGGCCACATTCACTGTCAGGTTAGCAAAATTTTCATTCAGGAACAATTAGACAAGCTCTTATGATTCATCCAGGTAAAGTAGCTATAATAAGATGTTAAAAATGGCCACTGTTGTGGCCATATTGGATGTTTGAGCTAAACCATTTTTTCATTTAGGACTAACTATACATCATCAAATGTTTACTATGTTGATATGTCTTTCTGTTCAGGACAAGTAGCAATAACAAGACTTTGAAAATGTATGCTGTGGTGGCCATTTTGAACATAATGTTGGCAACATTTTTGTTTAGGATCAATTAGACAATTGGATGAATATGAATTTGTATGGCAATTGTCAATCAAGAATCGGCAATAACAAACTTGTGCTAATTGACAAAAAAGATGTCAGACACTGGATAATGGAAGATGAACAATAGACATCCGGTTTAAACCAGGTGAGATAAAAACCACAAGACAATTGTGTTCACAAGACTCTGCCATATACTGAATTTTCTCAAACTCCATGAGATGCATGCACATCAACAAATTTATATGACTTAATGGAAAATAGGACTCAATATGTTACAAACAAACGCATACAATGGTAAATTAATTTGCACATAAAAGTAGGTCACACTGATATACTTTTGGGAAAATTAACTTAAATAATGAAACTATGAGAGACTTGCAGAAAAGTACTAATATTAAGATATCATAATGAACACAATACTGCAAGTGTGTTATTTGACCTCTAAAAATAACTGCTCCAGTGGTCAAGTGGTTATAGCATCTGTCGCGGAAGCAGGAGGTCATGGGTTTAATCCCCGGCTGAGTCATACTGAAAGCTTACAAAAATGGTACTAACAGCTGCCTAGCTTGATGCTCAGCATTAAGAGGTTAGCATTAGGACTGATCATCCTGGTGTCAGGATAATGTGACTGGGTGGGACATCATGCTATGTGTCATCTGCAGCATGATGCCCCAGTGCTAGATATCACTATAAACTGCCTACTGCAGACATTGTAGTGATATGACTGAATTTTTTTTAAAGCTACGTTAAAAATCCTATTAAAAAAAACAAAAAAAAGACCTCTAAAAATCTCACAAAATAAGACATGATGACAGGACTGAGCGCATAAGGACACCATATACAAGGTAAATATGAAGGTGCTGAAAATTTTGTTTATTTGCTATAATAAAATCTAACACATGAGCAAGGGAAACCAAATCATTGGTATAGAAGGATATATTTTGAAAAGATGACAAGAAAAATTCATCAAAACAATTTGAGTGTAATGCATGTGTAATCCACATGATTTGAAAATTTCTTCATACTGGTTCCAAAAGACTTGATGACTGTATCCAGTAGGCAATAGCATTTGGTTTACTCAGGTCTTATCCTTCAGCATGCCTTACACGAGTCTAATTTTGTCAACACAGAATTTCTCAAAATGAATCTAGGAAAATCTCGAGAATACATTTCAACATGTTCATAAATATTTAGTTTTAAAATAATAATTAGTTGGCTAGAAGGATTTTCTTCACTATCAAACAAAAGGTTTGGTAAAAACCAAGTCATTCACCTACTCAAATTCAGTCAGATAGCAAGTGTTTGGTTGGTTAATTGCCAGTGATGATGTCAGTGTGAAATTATCAACATAAAAGCTCACTTCAACTACTAATTGAAAAGTTTCTCAATCAATCCTAACAATAATGGATGTTGATAGTTAGACTGGTACATAAACCAATTAGTTGCACTTGGGACTAAATCAATTACATTCTACGAGACTGGATTATTTCAGTATTCTATAAAACAGGAATAATGTACCGGTAGTCATTTTTTGCTTGTCTGCAGTGGAATTTAAACTGTTTTTCACACTTTCTGAAACTAAAAGACCAGAACAACATGCAATCTGATAAGTATGTTTCCTTCTAAAACAATTGTAATTGAATATACCATAGTTAACATAATACCAGCAAATGTCTTAATAAACAACCTCTGCTGATCAAATCTCAGAACAAAATATTCACTTAACTGTAAGTATCTTTGTATCTTCATCAGTTTGATCAGCCATGCTAGTAAGGTAATGCTGAAGACCATCTTGAACAGACTGAAACCACAAGTAGAAGAAATAATCACTGAAGAATAGGCCACGTTCTGGAGTGGAAGAAGCAAAACAGAATAAATATTCAATCTCAGGGTTCTGTGTGAAAAGTATTTGCAACATCGTCAAGACATTTACCATGTGTTCAAAGATTTCAAAAAGGCCTTTGACAGAGTATGGCAACATGGATCAAAAGTTGACCAATACCATCAAGTAGCTGTATGCCAAGGCTACCAGTGCAGTAATTGCCCAAGGTTCTGTGGAAGACTGGGTCCAGACAACAGTCAGAGTATGTCAAGGCTGTCTCCTGTCACCCATGCTTTTCAACATCTACTTAGAGTGCATGGTGAGGAAAGCTCTGAAAAACCACTGTTGGACAGTCAGCACTGGAGGAAGTAACATCACCAACCTCTGCTTTGCAGATAACATTGATGGGCTGGCAGGCAGTGAAGACAAGCTTGCCACCTTAGTGAAGAACTTGGATGAAATATCTTCCAGATTTGACATGGAGTTCTGAGAAGACAAAGCTGATGAAAAATAGTGGTAAAAAAATCTCAGCCATGATTAAAGTCAGAGGACAGGAACTTGAAACAGTGAGCCAGTTCAAATATCTTGGTTCCATAATCACCAAAGAGGGATCACGAGCAGAAATGTTGTCATGAGCAGCACAAACAATGGCAGATATGTCAAAGCTCTGGAGGGACAAGAATATCTGTCTGAAAACTAAAATCAGACTATTGAAAGGACTAGTCATCTTAATCTTTTTGTATTCATGTGAGGCCTGGACCCGGATAGCAGAATTACAATGAAAAATCCAGGCACTTGAAATGAGATGCTACAGAACCATCCTTGGCATCTCTTACATGGACCACATCACAAATGAAGAAGTGCATAACACCATCAGGCACAAAGTAGGCCAATATGAAGACCTCCTCACCACCATCAAAAAGAGAAAGCTGAAATGGTATGGTCATGTCACTAGAGCCAACAGTCTATCCACAACAGTCCTGCAGGGCAGTGTCCAGTGTGACTGAAGGAGAGACATACAGAGAAGAAAGTGGATTGACAACATCACAGAATGGACCAGGACAAGTTTTGCAGAGACAAAGGCATTGATCTTAAAAAATGGATCTTACATGCACTTTATTAGGAATGATTATTTCTGTATTGGACATGACCATATTGGGCATGACCTCACTGGACATGACCATATTGGGCATGACCTCACTGGACATGACCATACTGGAAATGACCTTACTGGACATGACCACACTGGACATGACCATATTGGAAATGGCTTTACTGGACATGATCCTTTTGGACAGGAACATATTGGACACAACCATCTTCGGTATAACAATATTGGACGAGAGAAAGAAGCACTAAAAGTTCTCAACATAGATCTATAATGCACATTCCCATTATTGTTATATTGTTTATGGCAACATGGGTGTACAGTCGTACTCTATGATGTTGTTACGAAATGCCCGATATGGCATAGAGGATACACTATACTCCTCTAGGCTATATTTTAAGCATTAATTTTGTCATATAATGTGTTCCGTATTTCATGAATTATTATTTTTAAGCTCGTTACGCAATATCCGATATGGCGTAGAGGGTACACCATACTCCTCAACGTGAATTGTCCTATACAGCGAGTTGCACGTGCCGCGCGGATAATTCACGCGAATTACTTTTTTACAAGTACGGCCGACTAATATATAAGTACAGTGCAGGGTCTTTTAAAGACACAGTGGACATTAGAGCAGACCTCTAAACGTTACATTTGTTGGATTTTAGAGCCAAATAGTTGGGTGAGTTAAATACATTCCTTTTTGGTTTATTGTTTCAGTTGAATATTCAGTTTCGGAATAGCACGTTAGTTTTTATGTATTGCGTAAATTCATTTTTATTATTTGGAAAATTGTCGATTTTTTTATATTCAGCTCGCCGGTCGTGTAAATAGATGTGTATTCAAGACCAATGTTGACCGGTGGAATGGAGACGGACAATGAACTACTGTCACACCGGAGGGAAGTGAAATGTTAACACTTGCAGTTTTGTTTTGTTGACTACTTTTATGTAAAACACGAATAGCGTGTTTGTAGTCAATAGAACCCTCCGTTTGCTTTTTGACTATTTATGTAAAACATGAATAGCGTGTTTAGTCAATTGGATAGGATTGTTTGGTTTTTATTGATTATATTTTGTGTGTGTGACACAAATAGTATCATTATAGTCACTCAAACCTTGTGATTTGATTTACTGACTATGTTGCGTGGAGTACGAATATCGTATCAATGGTCAATGTCATACTACGCTATGGAGATATAATACAGTAGTGTAGGACTGTAGAGATATAATACAGTAGTGTATGACTATGGATAGATAATACAGTAGTGTATGACTATGGATATATAATACAGTAGTGTATGACTATAGATAGATAATACAGTAGTGTATGACTATAGATATATAATACAGTAGTGTATGACTATGGATATAATACAGTAGTGTATGATTCACATATATATATATATATATATAGTACTATAGTGTATGACTACCATCGGGTAGTAGACTCATTTGTGTGTGTATTGTGTGCTCATTATATATATATACCTATCATGATTTTTTTTTTTTATAATATAAGTTTTATTTGAACAAACGTGTTTGTTATTTCTTCAAAACCCAACCTAATCTCAAAGGGTCGGCTCGACTACGTTACAGATGTGTGTGTGTGTTTTGGATTTTGCAGTCAAATCACTACAATGTCTGCAGTGAGGCAGTCTAAAGTGATGTCTAGCACTGAGCATCATTTTGCAGATATGTAGCATGATATCCCACCCAGTCACATTATCCTGACACTAGGATGACCAGTCCTAATACTAACCTCTTAAAGTTGAGCACCTATTTTTATAAGTGTTTGGTATGACTCAGCCAGGATTTGAACCCATGACTTCACTCATCTGAGGCAGATTCTCTAACCACTAGGCCACACAGAGTGGTCTGTATGACTTGTAACAAATTAAAATATCTATAAATGAAAAATTGAAGGAAAAAAAATTAAGTGTTTGTGTTTTATCTGCACATTGCACAAGCCACTTGGAACCAGTCTGTGATGAACTCTGTACCAAATTTTGAATTCACACATACCCAAGAACAAGGATGTCTACCTAAGTAGTATGCACTCATGCTGCACCAAGACTGCTACAAACAAACATAGTTCTTTGATCAGATTTGAATGGCTCTTATAACAACCATGTGCAAGATGCCAAGACTGGAGCATTTGGCACAGAGTTAAATTCAAATGGACCAATCAAATATTGTCAACTAACAAACTCAAACAGAATGAGGGAATAGTCTAAAAAAATTAAGCAGGACAGCATCATTTGTATATGAAAAACTTCTCAAGATTTCAATACACTTAGAATTTGGGAAAAGTACCGACATACGAGTATGACTCAGATCACTAGGAAAGGGAACTAACTGTGTGGTTAAGGGAGTTCATAAGGAAGGCCAATCAAGATGCCTGTTGACTTATTAAACGGGAACTGGGCTTGAATTTAAAAAGCTTCAAAGGTAAAATGATATCTTGGCTGATTTTTTTTACTTAATTGATTGTGTACATTTAATTACTGTAATAATGTTTTGAATGAAGTTAGGACATATATCAGTATTTTTTTAGAATGCTCATGTTAGGATGTGGATTTCCATTTTTGTTTTGAATCGTAGATTGATGGTTATGTGAAGATAGACCCTGAGTTAGATATACATGTATTTCTTTAATTTTTATGACACATGTGGTATGAATTAATACTTAATTAACAATGTATAAATGACTGTATAGTAATATGTTAATATTAAGATAGTGTGTATGTGTATTCCCTATACACAGAAGTAATATTATTTGAGTGTAGTAGTACTAGGCATGAATGAGTTTTGTTAGCACAGAAGTTGATTACACTTAGGACTATGTAAGGAAGGCTGCCCATTGATCTAAAGAAAGATCTGTGTGAGAGAGAGGAATTTCCTGGAAGATAGGGAAAGGATACAGTAAATTATGTTCCTTGTTATATTCCTTCAGAATCAAGCAGCACAATAGTGGTAGGAAAGGAGGAGAAGAAGAGTGGAAAGAAGGAGGAAGGAAAGGAAAAAGTAAGAAGTAAAAGAAAGGAGGAAGAGGTGGAAACTAAAGGAAGAAGTAAGAACAGAGGAGAAAGATTGAAATAGAAGAGTGTTACATGGTTAGGCTCTAATAAACAGTAAAACAGAAAACGTGAAAACAACAAGCTTTGTAAAATTTAACAAATAATTTATTTCCCTGGAAAAAGATTGTGAAGTTTTAAGAATCAAAAACAAAAATTGAATCCAAAAATAATCTATGAATTAAATTACAAAAGTCCTGGTAATAATTTTCTAATAGATTCAAGTTCAAGTCCTGTTGGAAAATCCAAGATGGAAGACAATGGTGTATGCTGCAGTCTGTTTTGTGCTTATCTACAGTTCCTTGTAGAGACACAATATTTAATACTCCAAAATCTGAATATAACATTTTGATCAACTGACTTTATCCAAGAATTCTGTATAAGCACATCAAATATTTCTAGAGATACAAATTAAACCTTTAAAATCCATCTGGAGCAAAGCAAAGCAAAGATTATATCAAATTCTAGTACACAGTTTAGAAAAATTCCCAAATTATGAAATCAAGGAGTCATGTGTTCATATATATCACATACTCCTAACCTGACCCTGATGAGAACCAATCATTTTACTTTAAGAATAAAAAATTGTTTACTTCTTATTCAATAGACCTTGACAACAATGAATCATTTTAAAATTAAAATAAAACCTGTTTACATGGGTGCCATTAACCTTGAATCAAGGTTAATATCTAAGTCAACAATTATTGTTCACTAAAGAATAGTTCAAGCCAACTGATTTTCTAAAAAGACCTCTATTGCAAAAAATTGAGGCCTTTATGTTAATTATATTTATTAATTTTATTCTGTACATGTTTATAACACTTTTACCTTTTGAATCTTGAGGTGTTATGTGTGTTTAGGGTGTCAGCTTTACTGACTGGGGGCTCAAAATTTGTTAACGCACATCTGCTGCAGTATTATTTATAAAAGCTGGCTTGTGACACAGTCTAGTAAGGACTGGTTCCACCACTTGTGTAATGGTGCATGCTGAGTAATCAAATTTAGACTGACAAGTGTGAACAAAGAGCTGCAAATTAATTACTTTATTGATGTAATTTGGAGAGTTTAAAGACAAAGGTCGGTTACTTATTGCATATTATATGTAATAATAAGACAAAAGGCAGGTCTCATTAACATGTGTGACTTTGATCAAAAATCAACCAACAATCGGCAGAGGTGAGATACAAATTAGAGACAAAGAAACTGATCATTGGTTCTCGAAGGAGCAAAATAAATGAAACCAAGTGAAATATAATAGAAACAAATATAGAACAAATTTGAAAGAACTGAATGGGATCCATGATAACACATGTGTTATAAGAGAATTGAAAAGTAAAATGTGGGCTTTATATCAAAGGAAATATTTGTTTTTGCAGAGTTCTTCCATGACAAGTCTCAAACCATTAGAGATAAGCTTCACAACACAATTTCAATTAACTCATCGTCACCATATAGTTGTGATACAGAACTTAAGCGACAACTGTGAGCAGCATTTGAACCTGTCTCTATGGATTTAGAATGGACAATCGCAAGTAGTTTCAATACTTTGACAAGGGCAATATGCATACTGTATATTGCTAAAAAGACTGTTTCAATTCAGATGAGATACAAGTTGTTTTAGAACAACTTTTTTAAAGACTTTTTATATCAACGGGAGATTAGAAACTAGGTGGTTGTTCTTTAAATTATTATGGTCAAGCATTGGTTTCTTCAGGAGAGGTTTTACAATGGCATTTTTTGAAAAATAATGGGAACTCCTCAGATGAGAGAGAGGTATTAATAACATCAGTTAATGAAGGCAATATTGGATCTAAGCACTCCAGCAACAGTGATGTTGGAATGGGATCACATGACCTTGGTGTGCTCTTCATCACAAGAGGTCTTAAAAAAGTATTAAAAAATGAAAGAAACTTTAATCAAAGCTTTAGTTCACATTTTCTCTAATTGGTATCATGAACCAAATATACAAGTGAGAATTTTGTGGAATGAATTGTTTTAGCTTCATAATGGTTCATGCCAAGTATGGTGAGAATCTATCAGGGTGTTTATATTAAATATTCATGAAAACACTTTCACAATATCTGAAAAAACTGTCGATGCCAATGCCACCATTGGAAATGTGATGATTATGTCTCATTTTCTTTTAATGTCAGCTAGAAAAAATCTTCTGGGAGAAAAATGATTTTTATTCAATACACAGAGCATTTACCATGTATACTCACTTATAAGTCAGGTCAATCTGCAAAAAATAAAGATCCTGATCTGCCATAACATAATGCACCTGCAGACCAGGGTATATGTTGTTTGTTTACTGATTGCATCTAACAAGCATCACAGACCCAGATTTACTGGTGCATTATGTGACAGCAGATCTGGGTCTGTGCAGTTTGCAGTTTGACATGACTTTTAAGTGAGTATATACAGTATCAAGTTTCATGGTGATCCAATAAAAACTGCAACTAGCTCCATTCACAAGATTTTGTTCTACAATGCATTCATCTGCAAGTCAGTCAAATTAAGTAAATACCAAAAAAAAACTTTTATTAGCAAACTGATTATTCAGAAATGCACATCTTCAGGTGATGACCTAATACTTTTCAAATTTTAGGTAAATCTTTAAAAAAAAAAATAGGATTTGTTGTGCTGAGCAGATTGTTTGATAGATGGAAGGTAGGAAAGATGGGTGCTCACAATAACCCTACCTCTAAAGGGGGAAGTTTAAAATATGTAAAGCAAAGAAAACAAATTGCTATAATTGCTTGAAAATCTAACCAGGTCATCTAAATATAAATACAGAAATGCTATCCATATTGAGGGCTCTCTACAAAATCTTGCTAACAAGCTTCTCAGGAGGAGGGTTGGACAGAATCAAATCAAGAAAGTCCCTCTGCAAGTGGTAGGAACATAAAAATGTAGCATATAAGAAGTAGATCTCGAACCAGTTTTTTTTATTAAAAAAAGAGCTTTAAACAGTTGTAACTTATCAGTACCCATGTGACTAAAAATGGCCACTCTTAAAGTCCACAAAAATTGCACTAAATTTTGTGGCATGACAACTAGTGGAGGGATACTGTGTATAAAAATGTTGCTGAGATCATTTCTGAACCAACAAAACAGCATTAATACTGTCAAATGAATAAGTCAAACTGATTAAATTTAAATTCTCAAAGCTGTGGTCAATTTTCAATTATATGATGACATAAAGCACAAATTGATTGTCGTTTAATAACTAAGGTTCCTTTCAAGAATTATGTGATTTTGTTGATGATTAAAATATAAAAAGGCATATTCCCCAGATTGCCTCAGATTTTAATCCTTAATAAACAGGAGTTCAAAGTAGACCTTATATCTCTTGCATGGGTAGCTTTCATATATGGTACCAGCCTGTGAATGAAAATTCTAGTTTATATTGAAAATGTAGAATTGAAAGAAACGCAAAAGTTTGGAGCACACAGTTTCTGAATTATATATGTATATTTCTCAGCATAAAAAGGATAATAAATTTAAACATCAAGAATTCTTCCTTGAAACTCTCTATGCCACACAGGACTAAACAATGATTTATAACTTAAAAACTGGCATTTTGAGGTGCGTTGGATTTGGAGAATTGGATTTCCCAGTCCATGGAGGTATGATGTTACTACATCCATAACTCATGTTAAGACTCCAGGTGCAGAAGCAATTTAGAACAGCTGAACACAGTACTGAATAATTTCGTGGTCACCATTTTTAAAGGTTTCTCCATGAGAAACTGGTTTAAAGAGAAGAGAATGATTATGATACAAAATTTCCCACTTTTCCTGGAGACCAGAAAGAGAAGAATGAAGGAGACTGATTATTCAGGATCCTCTCAACCACCCCTTTCTGCAAAAGTGTGTGTACCTCTTTCCTCAATTTCACCAGAGTGGACTGTGAAAGAATATCCTGGGGATTGACAGAAGTGTTTGTTCCTGAAACTGAAGTCAGTAACCCTTGTTCACAACAGAAGAACTCACCCACTGTCCATGATGCTTGACTAATCCTCTGAAAAGTTGCCCTGACAAGCACCAAAGGGACATTTGGGAGAAAAATGCTTGGCAGGAGATGATGTGAGTCCCTAGGCTGTAGCCCTCTCTACTTTAGAAATGAGGGTGGGTTTGAGAACTTCCTCTTGGAGTATTTTTGTGCGATTTCTGCACCTTAAACCTTACTTATCAGGAGGGCTCACTGACATTGTGGATTGGACTGGGGTAGCATCTAACTGAATAGGGGTAATTCACATTAACACACTTCACATATTTCATGGGCCAGGAGTGTGTAGGTAAGAACTATGTTGATGATACTTCTGATTTTATAAAGTCATCACAAGAGGTTTTCAGCATCCAGTGGAGCAGCCCTTAGAATGTATTTACTGTGGCTAAGTATGACTTCCAGGAGTCCAGGAGTCCAATACTGCATACAGGTGGATGTGCAGAATTTCTGCTTATAACACATTTGCTATAGAAAGCACATGTCAGGATGTCTTGGCCACAGTCTAGCTTGCATTGTAATGTGGCTGGATTTGGTGAAGCCTCTTTCAGCATATTAAATGAAAGAGCTAGGTCAGCATGCAACAATATGATGAAAAAAATGGGTTTTCTACTCAATAACTTCAATTATTTTAATGGGAAGGCATACCAAGATTCCAGTTGAAATACCCATTTGGGATAAATCACATCCAACTTAAGATTTAATGGGCCACTTTGGGAAATATATCCTAAATAGAAACCTTAGACCTCAAGACAGAGGGAGGAATGGACCACCCTCTCTGTCACTGATTTAAATCTTGGTTTCTACAAAACCTCATTTGTGGGAGAATGAGGAAGAAGCAGGAGATCTGATTGTGGTTGAGCCCCAGAGATCTTTACCAAAATGGAAAGGATCTTTTTTGACTTGTGCATATGGTATTGGGCAAAAGTCCATGGATAAAATGCAGTAAATTTCATTTACCATCCTATCAATAGACCAGATCTCCTCCTTTTTAACCAACTGAGGTGCTGATGAGCCAGATAGGAGGCAACAAAAGAAGTTTCTTCTACTTTGAATTCATTTAAGTCACCATCATCACCTAGCAGCAGGAGAGGGACTGGACATCACTATAGTCTTTGGTGGAAGTGACATAGAATCTAATCATAGTTTGCACAGACTCTATGTGTGCTATTGGTTCCAAGAAGAAGGCTAGACTATTTGTCTTTCCTGGATGATGGTAAATATCCAGCCTTTCTGGTGAGGAGGTGTTGATGGGACACATGCCACTGCATCACCTCTTTTCTGTGTCCAGGGTCCAATAGCTCAAGGAGGTATAATAGACCAATTATCCTGAGGTGGAGGGTCCAACAACATGTAAGGATCTGTTCAGATAATAAGAAAAGTGGATACTGTTCCATTAATCTTTCCTAATCTAAACCCCATACTCAAGACTCCCAGTCCTGCATAGGATGTATGTGTGATGGTAAAATTAAAGAAGAGGGGAATTCATTTAGATCTCTGTTTCCATACTGTGAAGTCTCTGAGTGATGAATGGTGGAAATTTAGCAACCAGTACAAGATGTCCAGTGGTCAGTGATTGGTGACCAGTATGATCTGACTAGTGACCGGGGAAAACTGACTGGTGATTGATCACCATAAAATGACTGGTCACTTATGAGTTTACCAAGGACTGGCAGCTGGTTAGCAGACATTGACCAATGATCAGACCAGTCACAGCCTGGTGACCAGTTGTTGACAAATGAGGCAAAATACATATGTCAGGGCCTCGTTCATTTTATTCATCAAGATACAGTGCTGATCCTTGTAGTGAGGTGAGCTCAGCAAGTGACCAGAAAGTGTTGGGTGTAGTGTACCTCATCTCTTGTGGGAGGGCATGAAATGCTACCAGGGTGTTTAAACAAAAATGGTGCATTTTCTTCCTCATGGAAGGGAACAACATGCAACTCTCAATGCCAGGAGTGTTGGACTTTTCAATTTTAGGGTGGAGATGATCTACTCCTTGAACATTAAATTCCTCCTACAGGAGGGGCATGATCTTTCTCTGAAGAGACTGGTATCATCAATTCATATGACCATGGAGTGTTCTTCTAAACTGAAGAACTAGTAATCCTGCAGTAGGTCCCTTGTGAATCTGCAAGAGATAAATCTGTAAAATCAGATAGAATAAAGGGATATTTCCTCTGCCCTCTATAAGAATATCCAGTATTGGCCAGATTACAAATTCAGTTGACCATAATTGACAAGAACAACAATGATTCTATGTATGTGTATCTGGGCAAGTATGGCCCTTCTTGCCACAAACTCTCCCAACATTGTTCTCATAAGTAAAAATTTCAAGAAAATAACATATCAAATGTTAACATACCTGTTGTTTTGATGGTGTGTGCTACTTAGACCCCAGTACATGAATTCGCCTATTGTAAAGGTAAACAATGGTAACTTACCTGTTTTTCCTTAAAACAATACATTCAATTTTTAAATCTTTATTGAGGAATAATTGAAAACACACAACAATAATAAAAACAATTCTCAATGTGCAAAGGTGAAAAAGCACTGAATTTGGTGTAAAGACAATTAAAAACAAGGAATATACAATTCCTGTATATTAGGGAAGAGCCTCTGTTGTGTTATTTCCTTAACAGAACAGATTTACCCATAACCAGTGTAACTGATTTAGTTTAAAAGTGTACCTGAACCTGTATGTGATCATGTACAGCATGGTAACCTAAGAGGTTCTGTAAAGAACATAATTCTTAAGAAAAACGGGTTTACCAGCATGTAAATAGTATAATGAGAGGATGCATGTAACAGAGAGGATAGATGTAACAGAGATGATACATGTAACAGAAAGGATAGATGTAACAGAGAGGATACATGTAACAGAGGATACATGTAACAGAAAGGATACATGTAACAGAGAGGATAATGTAAAAGAGAGGATGCATGTAACAGAGGATACATGTAACAGAGAGGATGCATGTAACAGAGGATACATGTAACAGAGAGGATGCATGTAACTGAGAGGATACATGTCATAAAAGAGCACAATATGACAAAGCACCAGCAATATTAGAAATGTTTTTCTAATCACTGATCTGACACACATCCATTATACAGTGTAATACATCCTTCGAAACAATTACTGTTTTCCACATGGGTCTGCAAGGTACTCAAGTGAACCATGTTTGGTTGACAATTCTGCTGGAGGTTGTATTCACATCAAACACAAAGCACACATATTAATGGAACAAGATCACCAAGTAACATGATTATAAGATAAACTGACAAATTGGAGATAAATAAAAAAAGGCATAACTTACACTTAGTGAGAGAAATCGAAGAATGATGGTTACTGATCTGTGGATACTTATGTACTCATTGAAATTCCTAAAAATCTGATGTATACTTAAGACAGCACATTGTGTTGCTGTTTGGCGTACATTCACTTTATCTGCAGTATCATTATAGTAGAGCAAATTAGGCTTTGTACTTTTCCCTCTTTGAGCAGTGCCCCCAACCCCCAGCACAGAACCTAATTAATAGTAACAACTGCTTTCATAGTCACTAAGGTGGTACATGTAAATTGGCTACTGTCATATTTTTTAATTTAATGCTTTGGTGTAATCTTTTTGCTGTTTTATTGTTTATTAATTGAAAATATAGATATATGTGTGAATTAAGTGGTTTGGGCTAACGTTGTTCTTGAAATTGACGTGAGTCATGTAGACTTCCCAGAGTTACTTTGCAGTATGTATACAATGAAATACCAATAGTTGGCTAGGAAGAAGAGCTAGCTATACCCATAGCAGTAAACACATAGGTTCAATGTTGTTATGTACATCTATATTATGTGTATTAATTTTCATGACAATAGACTGAGAGAGTAAATTTGCTAAATAACATATTAAATAGATGATTCTCTATAGTTGTGGATTTGTACTCTTGAATGAAGTCATTTTGTTCTACTGAACACGTTATAATTTCAGGATAGGAATAAACATGTTAAAGTAGCCTTTTTCACCTTGGAAGCTACAGAAAAGAAATCTTGACGATGAATTTGATGGGGATCCCCTGAGAAAGTCAGATGACGTAATTGCTTATTGGCTAGCAACTACAGTACTTGACCTTTTTGACAGCAAAGTGATTTTAAAAATCTTAAAGGAGTCAAGAAGTTGTAAGGATTTATTAATATTTTTATCTATTTATTGGAATTGCAAAGTGCTGAGACCTTTGGATAAAGTGCTGTATTGGCATCAATGTGAATTCATTTAAAGAATTTTTGGATGGTATCATTGTGATATATCAAGACTATTGACATATCAGCAAGATAGATTTAACTTTGTTTGGATTATCAATGGAACTCATTTGGAATACTCAATATTTTTGTACTTGTGATAAAACCTTTAGGAATAGTCAGGATTTTTGTTTGCCATACTGTAAATAATTTACTGTCTATTTCAGGAAAATAAATTATTTGTTCAATTTTGCAAATCTGATTGGCTTTATGTCTTTTCTGCTACTAAGTTAAAGACTATGGTGTCATAACATATCCTTCAATAGTCCTGAGTACATTCCTATATTAACAATATCCCTTCGAGCCTTTATCTAAACCTATAATATAATATCCCTTTGTATCCCAAAGGACCTCTATCAATGTTATCATTATACAGCTTTATTAACAATATCCATGCATGCCCTTTTGTAAATCTATAATATTATATCCCTTTGAATCCCAAAGGAGCTCCAGCTAGATTATCATAAACCTACAGTACATATGGCCTAATGCTACAACTATCTATGCACAATCTGCCATCTCCACAATCTCATCTTGTATAACAAATACATGATCAATAAAATCAAACATTTTGAGCATGGGAGATGAATATGAAAATTATTGCTGATTTGGCATCATATGATTGTTTCTGGCATACAATTAAGAAAACAGATTACCTGAGCTTGATAATACAACCTGGCTAATGATAAATCTTTCTTGACATGCTAGGACATGCAATACATACCTGAATTCCAGGTGCAAAACAGGTGAGTGTGATTATTCCTTCAGGATGCAGGATTTGTCTTCATGCTATGGGCATATCAGTATCTGAAATAACGAAGTGTTTTCTTACAGCACAGTGATATTACCGATATTTGTATTAAGAGTAATCAACAAAATGACATGGTTTGATCTAAATGAAGTCAAACATGGCATAATCAACCACAACATTAAATCATGGAAAGTGAGAAAAGGGGTCATTAAAGACAGACAACTGTGGATAGGTTAGCAGAGGCTCATTACAATAATTAAGTCCAGTATATCTATACAAATCATTCATGGGAAAGAAAAAAAGACTCTTTAAGGAAAGCAGTGGCTGGGGCTATTCTTGGTTGCATAGTTACACGATTCATACTAATTTTTCAACAGCTGTCGTTAAAAATAAACTGACTGCCACCCCCACCCCACCCAATCTTTCAGTTCTAGAATAGATCTTGTGTTGTTTAAAGGAAGTATAATATACAGATACAATAAAAAGTTATAATATCAGTCACACTACATTATAGTATCCTGCTGGATATGAACCAGCCTTTTTATATAGTGGAAATGACCATTACTGAATTTCACACATTAGATGGTTCATGGAATCATAAAAATGCAACTGCTCAAAGTAGATCATCATCTATTAACTTTATCATATACCTAATCATAACTTATGTCAACTAGACACATCTGTAGGCAAATGGTTATGAAATACCCACCAACCTACCCCAATGACCTAATAACCTATCTCACAATCCCAGTTTTGGCATGTGACACTGCTCAGGTCATAATACACATGATTATCATGAGTCATAAATGTATCTCAAATGACAAAGAAAAATGAGATTGAGTAATCAAAATTTGTTTTAAATGGGAGAATCATTAAAAAAGTGCTATCTCAAATGACAAGGAAAAATGAGATTGAGTAATCAAAATTTGTTTTAAATGGGAGAATCATTAAAAAAGTGCTATCTCAAATGACAAGGAAAAATGAGATTGAGTAATCAAAATTTGTTTTAAATGGGAGAATCATTAAAAAAGTGCTATCTCAAATGACAAGGAAAAATGAGATTGAGTAATCAAAATTTGTTTTAAATGGGAGAATCATTAAAAAAGTGCTATCTAACAAGGCCTCATTTTGTCTGACTTACTGTCCCTTCATATTATATATATAAGTTTTATACATTATTAATTTTAGCCATTATACCTTATCTACCTATAATACACATGAAAATCATGTTTAATGAAGATATTGCATTTGGTTCAGGAGTTATAAACCAGACAGAAATGTGTTATGTTAGAAGAAACAAGAGAGATAACTAAAATAAAGTATTTACATAACAAAGCGCACTTTGACATGCAACACGCCATAAAGTCAAAGACAAACTCATTGTCATTAAATTATCAAAAATGTTTCTGGAAATATGAACCTGACAATACAGGAGACAAGTAGAAAAGTACTTATCTCACAAAGCCCATTTTTGACATGGTTTAATGCCATTTTTCAGCACAAGATAGGCTATAAATGGTGGCCAGTATAACTGGTAGATGAAGAACTGTGAAAACCCTGGTTAAGAACAGATAACTCACAAAAAGCTACTAGCAAGCTTTTTCACATACCCACATTAGACAAGCCTGAGACTCGAATCCATGCAAACAGAGTTGAGATAGCAGTAATCTGGAATGGTGAGTGCTTTTGACCACTCAACCACTCAGGGCTCCACTTTTCCAAGAGAGATGTAGCACAACTCATATAAAATAAATATAGAAAATATAATGTCATTACCATAATGAACAATATGTACCAAAGTTACTTAATATAAGGCAAATAAACAACCAAATAACATTGAAGATAATTAAAAAATGACTTTACCATCTTGGGGAAAAAGCAACAATTATATTAGCAAGAAAGAAATTTAGTTTGCTAATTAAAAGAATAATAACAAGGAAAACAATCTGTTTCAAATATGAAAATGAACTGTTGCTTGATAACAAAACATACAACATAATGGCAATAACTTGTGTGAAACCTGCTTTTTCGAGATAAACACAAGTAATTTTTAAAATATATTTAGATATTAAAAAAATATACATTTAAAACATAAAAGAGGCATAACTCTGGGGAAAGAATGTGTCAGAGTGTGATGATATAACAACATGTGCAGATTGACCTCATGTAACACAGTTCAAAAGATACAGGACTAATGGACAAGGTTCCCTAATGTTTAATATGCCCTTGGCATATAGCAAGGAATAATGTAGTGTGACTGGTAGAAGTATATAATGTCAGATGGACACAAAAATGAGAACTAGTCCAGCCATGTTTACCCCAATATACCAAGATTTATTTAACAGCTGACCTCTATAATGTACACCCAAACATACAACATCAGATGTGTTTAATATACACCAAAAATTACACAGTTTAGACCAAGATCTACCATGGGGTGATACAACTGCAAGGTTTGTTTAGCTTAAACACAAAATTACATGGTTTAGACCAAGATTTACCATGAAATGGTACAACAGCAGATTTCTATAACATACATCCAAATGTATGCAGTCAGACCAGGGTTTAACTTGGTTCTGTACAACAAACAATTTCTGTAACATACATACAAAAGTACACAGACCAGACCAGGATTTACAATGGTTCTGCACAACAGTAGATTTCTAAAACATTCATCCAAAAGTACATAATTCAGACCAGGATTTACCATGGTTCTGTACAATAGTGGATTACTATAGCAGCAAAAGTATGCAACTCAGACCAGGATTTATCATGGTTTTAACAAAAACAGATTTCTGTACCATTTATCCAAATGTACACAGCTCAGACCAGGATTTATCATGGTTTTAACAAAAACAGATTTCTGTACCATTTATCCAAATGTACACAGCTCAGACCAGGATTTACCATGGTTTTAACAAAAACAGATTTCTGTACCATTTATCCAAATGTACACAGCTCAGACCAGGATTTACCATGGTTCTGTACAATAGTTTATTACTATAGCAGCAAAAGTATGCAACTCAGACCAGGATTTATCATGGTTTTAACAAAAACAGATTTCTGTACCATTTATCCAAATGTACACAGCTCAGACCAGGATTTATCATGGTTTTAACAAAAACAGATTTCTGTACCATTTATCCAAATGTACACAGCTCAGACCAGGATTTACCATGGTTTTAACAAAAACAGATTTCTGTACCATTTATCCAAATGTACACAGCTCAGACCAGGATTTACCATGGTTCTGTACATTAGTGGATTTGTATAACATATATCCAAAAGTATGCAGCTCAATGATTTCACCATGAAATGATACAACATTTCAAAGATCTACAAATGATGATACAAAATTGCAAAGATCTCACCATGAACTGATACAACATTTCAAAGATCTACTATGAAATGAAAAAACATTTCAACGATCTACCAATGATGATACAAAATTTCAAAGATCTCACCACGAACTGATAAAACATTTCAAAGATCACAAATGATGATACAAAATTGCAAAGATCTCACCATGAACTGATACAAAATTTCAAAGATCTTCTATGAAATGATAAAACATTTCACAGATCTACAAATGATGATACAAAATTGCAAAGATCCAACCATGAACTGATACAACATTTCAAAGATCTACTATGAAGTGATAAAACATTTCAAAGTTCTACCAATGATGATACAAAATTTAAAAGATCTCACCACGAACTGATACAACATTTCAAAGATCTACTATGAAATGATAAAACATTTCAAAGATCTACAAATGATGATATAAAATTGCAAAGATCTCACCATGAACTGATACAACATTTCAAAGATCTACTATGAAATGATAAAACATTTCAAAGATCTACCAATAATGATACAAAATTTCAAAGATCTACCTTAAAATGATACAAAATTTTAAAGATCTATCTTGAAATGATACAACATTTCAAAGATATAACAATGAAATGATGCATGTAATAAACCAATGATTATTGGCATTGCCAAGTTTTTTCTCCAGAAAAATGTAGACGTTTTTTTCAGTTCTTAGCAGCCCATATGTCCAACTGTACTGGCCATGGACATCCATTTATGAAATCCAGAAGAGATATCTCAATAAGGCACATTCTCCCTAAGAAAGAAAATCTGCTACCCTGACTCACATTTCTTTTCAGGGACCTCCTTTATAAAATTTTGGAATCCCAGGGACTCAGTGTTTTTGAAAAGTGACTGACCAAGTCTTCCACAAGAGAAACCCATAGCTTGAGGACCTTCATTCAGAAAGCAGAAAGTCAAAAGAATCCCAGAATTATTGATTTAAGTACAACTCGACAATGACAGTAAAGAATTCCTTAGACTAACTTTGAAATATGTGAGAGGCATTAGAACAACTTTCACCAGAAATTCAAGTATCCACACCAGTCTACAGAGCTGGAGTAATAACAAAGCACTGTATAAAAGGTATGTGAAAGGTATGTGAACATTTATGTATGGTTGCAAATTTATGGTTCTTCAAGATGATACCCAGGAACCATATATTTACAAGAGTAAAATTTCACAATGCATAAGCTATCACAAACCACTAACAAATATAAGATACAAAAATGAAAGATTAAATCGGAAGAATTTATATCATTTCCTTTGCCAGAAAATCTGAACCAGCAGTATATATTCCATCTGGCATAACCCTTTCTCAGCTGTGTTTTTGTAAATAAAAATATGTTAAACCACAGAAACTGTTCTTGAAAAGCTTAATCTTTAAAACCATTAGGAATGTATCTCAATATTTTTTAAATTTTAGATGCATTTCAAAGCAGATATACTAAAGAAGAGATTGTCCTGAAGTTTTTTAAATATTTTTTGCACACCCATTAACCCAAAATTTTTGTATCGGGAATCTATGCATAAAGGTTGTGCATGAGATCATGTTGGAGTTTTCACTCTCAAACCTGGTAAACTATCTGAATCATCTCCACCCATTTTGTAATAGTTGACTTGAAGGTTATCATGCAATGTAGGGCCTAATGATAATTTAGGCTGATCTATGTATAACTTTCAAGTCACATTTTTTTCTTAACACACTCAACCGATGTATAGTAAACCTAGATGTACATCCACAATGTAATTCAGCTAATCTAGGTCTACTCTGACTGATGGGTCCTTTCAAATAACCAATAAGTTGAACACTTACTTAAAGTCTATGAAATTCAAAGTTGGTCTCACAATTGCAGCAATGATATACACATATCAATTTGTGCTATGAAATTCATCATGTGTGCTCAGTAAATATATTTTCTTTAATGCTGCAGCTAGCACTGAGCCAGTATTGATCAGTTTCATCAATATATAAGCTTGAGTGTGCAATGGGAAATTTGACTACCAAATCATTGTTTGTAGATATTATTGTCACCATGGATCGGATTAACATCTAGCATAATGTGTGATAGTTATGCACAGTGTATGCACATTCAATGTCCACTAATGATGCAAACATTTTATTGATAATGACATGTAACTGCACTTTTTTATGCATTAAAATTTGGTTTGGTGTTTTACAAAATAGCAACATAAATAAGTTATTTAGTGCAAAGGTAATTCAAATAAAGTAGCCTGTACTCAGACACACCACAGTAGTCAACCCAGGCTGATCCAATAGTAGGATTTGAACCCGAACCCATTTGTAAGATGTCCAGCACACTGTAGCGTTCTGCAAGGTTGGGGTGGGGTACTTCCAAAGTATTAATTAAAATATTATGAAAGTTCCACCTGGCTCATGAATTTAAATTTAAATTAAAGACCAAATAGGTATACGGCTCTGAGCCCCCAGTCAGCACTGCCGACGGTTAAATTATATACATATATATATATATAACACGAAGATGAAATTCAACAATAACAATTTAATGAAGCCTATAAATTTAAATGTCACACAATCACTCGTCCTTTAAGTGATAGCCTATTTCATCTTATGATTTTCAGTGTGAGTTCGATTTTCCACCTGGCCTTTGGTTGTACTCATCTATTTATTCGATCTTCTCACTCCTCCTGGATTCCACCTCTCCCGACTCCTCTCCTCCCTTCACTTTCCTTCCGTTCTTTATCACTACTATTGGGACCACTTTCCCTGGTCTGTTCCCCGAACTTCCTCTCCAGATTTCCCTCTTTTCTTCTCTTCCTTCCGTCTATAACGGAGACACTGGGACCACTCACTAGTCTGTCCCTCGAAGCTTCCTGTGAAAATCACAAGGCATTAACATAGGGTTTATCACATCTCACCTCACACTAAATCATCAATTAACCATCAGATAAGGCTATTACCTTTTAGGACACGCATACGTACACATAGAAATTCCCACACACTCTTACAGGGAAACAATGGTGTAATAGCACGATATCATATCCATACATCATATCACATAAGTATATCTAATATATATATATATTTAATCTCATTGTACTTACAATATTACGACAGCCAGACTTATGTCTGTACACTACACTCCCACACGCGTACACAAATATTCTAATATTCATATTATTAATTTCTCACCGTGAAATCATTTCAAAGATACCATTCAATTTCTATAATTACATGGATAATGTGCTATTGTACTATAAAATAACCACATAGCGAATTATAATAGTAATAATTCTTACTACGGCTAGCAAGCAATACGATTCTTTACAAATAGAAACCCATTTTTCAAATATACAAACATATCAACATCACAAAATAATTATTCCTACTACGATTTTAGTAATAATACGTATATACCCGATCTATAATTAAATGCAGTCGCAGACAGCAAAGATCGAACAAATAGCTCACTGACCTTTTTAGAAGCTACACTTAGAATTCTGTCCTAAGGTTTTTTCCCGCCAATTAACGTATGGCCGCCGGAGTTCTATCTTCTTCTGACAATCCTCCTCTAACGGATGATCGAGAACTAAAGCTAGCCGGCCGGTTAAAGATATTATATTTTAAAATAAATCAGGGTCCCACCCCTATCTCGATTCTGATTGGGTTGCGCTGGGACCCTATCCACTCGACTTATTCAATCTGGCGGTCAGTCAGCGTATCCAGAAGATAAGGCACGCCCACTCCTTCTGGCAGCTTCTTTGATGTACAAAACATCCTTCCAGCTCAAGGTGCTAATTACACTTCTGACGGGCCTTGGTCAGCTCCCTCTCTTAGCTATGGCAAACTTATGTAAGGGATGGTGTTAGCCTGCGGTCATGTGTAACAATAAATAGTGGCTTGTCCGACTTACTTGATAACACATGGTTCTAATTTAATTTTGGGTCGGGCAACGCCACACACACTAACCACTGAGCCTTCATGGCTCCTATATGCAATGAAAACAAACTATGAGACAACAGTAAAATGTTCACAGTTGGGTTTGTTTTGTGACTATATTATTACAGTGCAATAACCTGGCAGCCATGTCGAGTTGAGGTATACAAATCAATAGAGAGGAGAAGTCACTTCTAAGATTTGTTGATGTTTCATAAAGAACATTTAACATTTGCTACAAGAAGACACAATTCTTTTAAAGATTTTTATTCTAGCTTATGAGAAGTTACCTCTATGAAACAGGCATCATATTTTATGTTTTGTAGGTAGCCTCCTAACTCATGAAATAGTGGTGCAGCCATGGAAGCTCTACTGCAAGAGCAACAGACTCATAATCCAAGGATTGCAAGTTTGATGCCTTCACATGCCAGTCATGGACAGCTGCCTCTGTATTCTTGGAAAAGATTCTTTGCTCTCATTTCCTCAGCATTATGTAACTAATTGTGCTTTCAAAATGTCCTTATGAACCAAGCAGCAAATTGATATAATGGTAACTTTTTCTCCTCTTGAAAAGTAGCATAAATATTTTGAGTGTTTAGATTTTTAATTTGAAAGGGAGAGTCACAGTGGCTAAATTGGAAGAATGTTGTAATTGTAATGCAAGGGTCACAGGTTCAATATCAACCCCAAGTCAGCCTTAGATTGCTGCCTTGGTGTGTCCTTTTAAAAGGCAGCCTCCATTCCCTCATCACAGTAAATGAATATGTTAAAAGTAATATTAAAAAACAACCAACCAACCAGCTCATTTCAAAGATAAGCTTCTAATAACATCTATGATTTGTCCTTTCAGTTTTAATTTTAATATAAATGTTGACAAAAATCAACCCCATGAATATAATCCAATGTGTTTTCGACAATGCTATATGAGTTGACACAGTAAAAGCAAAAAAATCTTAGAATAGCAATGTCTTCTCATGCCTGTTCTGAAGTCATTATTTCCGTTTCATGTTTAGCATTGAACCTCTTACAAAAGCTTGCATTTCACTGGACATGAATATTAGACTTAAGACTTGAGTTATAAAAAATATCAGCTTTAAGACCAGATTGCAGCTAGTTATAATTACCCAACAGAACTAAATATCATACTGGCCCAACAGAGCTAAATATCACAATGGCCCAATAGAGCTAAATATCATATTGGTCTAAAAGAGCTTAACATCATAATGGCCCAACACAGCTAAATATCACAATGGCTCAACAATGCTAAATATCATGATGGGCCAACAAAGCTAAATATATTGGCTCAACACAGCTAAATATCATAATGGCCCAACAGAGCTAAATATAATATTTGCCCAACACAGTTAAATATCATAGTGGCAGAACAGAGGTCAATATTATAATAACCCAACAGAGATAAATACAAGTAATCCATGCAAAAAATTATAAGGCCATGAGAGGAAGTTGGCAGACTGGTCATTATCACACCTGTTTGTGGCACTAAAGTTGTCTGATTCAAACTCCAGTGCCAGCTAGATCCCATGTTTTTTATATAAGGCTAGGCTAGAATTTATGATGCATCAGGCTAAACAATGTATTGTCCATCATTAAATAGTTAGCCATCTTCATGAATCTAATAGAACATCTTTATGGTGGTAAAATCCTCTAAAAGCCACATCTGGTTTATATTGATGACATTTAGCATATTACAGTTGACATATATGGTCAGTAATTGTAGGGATGATGGACAGAGGAACTCAGAGTTGATTTTATATATGTTCATTCAGGGATCATGACCCAGAGGTCAATTATCTCAATAGCTGCTCACAGCAACCATGCATTATTAATTAATTATTCAAGTACTTAATGAAATGCTTTCTCATTTCGCTAGAAATTTGGTGAGTCGGACGAGGAAAAGGCGGGAAGGGTCCAGGTCCAGGAGGGCGTCGACACAGCAGCACACACCAGAGCACGCAAACAGCCAGACAGCACAGCAAGGACGCAGTCCACACCTGCAACGACAAGGTCGCACTAAAGGTCAAATTCAGTCCAGTTTTACTAATGGACAGCCTAACATCCAATAATGTGTTAGCCACCAATGCAATTGTGTCCAATATCGAAGTCGTAGAATTATTTATTTATTATCCTATCTTCCAAAATAAACTAGTACTTAGCGTACGTTTAATAAGTCCCTAACAAATTTAGATATATAACATGTCTAAGTGACATATATTAGTGTAGTCAATGGTAGGTACTTTTGGTTATGAATTTGCTGACGGAGGTACCAATGTGGTCAAATAAACCTTTCCAGGGCCACAAATAGTTAGTCAAAAAGGGTCACTCGTAACCAAATGAGTGCCCTATAATGGCAAATGGCAATTGAGCCCTTATAAGGGCTGGAAATCTTCTCTGTTGAAGGTGCATCTTCTTCCCTCATCTTCAACCACCTGAGCTGTGGTTCGCTCCTCCTCCCGGGTCTTTCTGGGGAAGAAGAGGCCGTGTTTATCAGCAAGATATTGTGCCACGTCAAGTAGTTGATTCATGGGTCTCTCTTCGAATGCCTCGTAATAGTGGGTAGTCAAAATTTTAACCCCATAATGACATTGTCCGGCCTTCGGTTTGTGGTTTAGAAGGGACCGGAACCCCAGATATGTCATTCCCAGTACGAAATTACTGGCTTGTGTCTTGTCTTGCAAAAGGTGATCCAGTCCAATCTCGGTGCAGAGCAGGGCCAGCGCTCTGTGGCTCTTTCTAGGAATTCTAGGGTCCCTTGCTGGCGTTTTCCTGAGTTCCTTCAAAGGGGCTGCAGCTTCCAATTGTTGGGTCAGGTCGATTGCCACACCTGACTGCAGAGTGGGAGATGGGGTTGATGTTATAATCACCTTTTTCCCCTTCCCCTTTCCTCTAGCGAAATGAGAAAGCATTTTCCCTCGCTACCACTGTTTGCTCCGATAGGTTGTTAGGGGTGGGTGTGAGTGGTACTATTCCTACCCACCCAACAAATGGGCTTACACTTCATCCGATAGTCACTAATTAGGGACTCAGATGAACGCCCAAATTAATAAGTGCCCTCATTGGCACAATAAAATGCCCGAGGGGAGGGAGTAGCGACCCCTCCCCGAGGGTCAATAAATGGCCCTGCGATATGCGGGCTATAAAAGCTGCCCATATGTTCTACGAACGGCGGCAGCTATAAAACCCCAACAGATTGGATTGGACTTAATGAAATATAGAGTCAAATGGTTAAAAGAAACTAAAGGCCAATGTGGAACTAATATATTTTACCTTTTATATATATATATATATATATATATATATATATATATATATATATATATATATATTGGTCTAAATGACATATGCACTAACATTGCAGATATCTTGAGGTGTAAGACACCCACTTCAAGATAATTTTAAACCATTTTATATAAATTTGTGCTATCTGACTCGGCTAACTGTGTGTCTACTTTGATAAACTTCAGTTCGACAAGATTCTGCAACTGGCATCTTTTGTAGGAATAGAAAAAGGTGTTTACCTATCACTGCTGGTCTGATATACTGTATGTACTCACTTATAAGTTGAGGCATATTGCAAACAACAAAGATCCTGATCTGCCATATCACCTGCAGATCAGGGTCTATGTTGTTTGTTTTAATGACTACTCCTGATGAACTGCACAGACCCAGATCTGCCAGCTCATTATGCAATAGCAGATCTAGGTTCATGAAATTTGCAGTCGGTCTTGACTTTCAAGCAAGTATGTACGGTGATAAGTCTGTCATTCATATATATCTAGTTTTTTTAAGAAAAGCAACAAAAGCTATACCTGATGGGAGATACATATCTGCATGTTTTTC
The DNA here is from genome assembly GCA_029339505.1 of Unio delphinus. NCBI lineage: Eukaryota > Metazoa > Mollusca > Bivalvia > Unionida > Unionidae > Unio > Unio delphinus. Next base: position 2,016,233 of record JAQISU010000110.1, read on the forward strand.
ACCCATGGAACCTACACCATTGCTAGAGGAGCTAAACTGGACACAACTTTAATAATGTATGTCCATATATTATTTATATCAGCTTGATAAATATTGTTAAGAGCATTCTAAAGAAGCTGAAAATAGGTTTTGCACATGAGTGTTTTGGAAGCCCTACAATTGTTAAGTGAGTTACCCTGTACACAATTTTGATACATATTGTGCCATCAACCAACTTTAATCAAAACTGTAAAAAGTTGTTAATACTCCAGAATAATTTTTAATAAAGCATGTCCTAAGAAACATTCCTAATAAATTTCACTGAATTTAGCTTACCCATTCAATACAAAATATAAAAAATAGATTTTTCACCATGAGCAAGTCAAATCGTTGCTAGAGAATTATCCCAGGGAGAATTTGTACAGACCTTGTGCTAAGAAACATTTCTAACAAGAAACCTAAAAACTGCAAAAACAGTGCCCTCTATAGACATAACCTTTTTACATAGGGCCATGAAGGAACCATAAAAGCATCCCTAATTATTGGCAAAACCTGTCTATTTAGGACAGTCAAGGAACCCCTATCGACTGAAACAGTCTATATACTCTAGTGCAGTCAAGGAACCCCTATTGACTAAAACAGTCTATATACTGTAGTGCAGTCAAGGAATCCCTGTCAACTGAAACAGTCTATAATCTGTAGCGCAATCAAGGAACCCCTAGGTTTGTTTTGCTATGGACATAACTAATCCATTCATATACAGGTAAAACATTAAAGTAAAATTAAGAAAAAACTCATAATAAAAATAATTTTTGTGAAATAAGGTACCTTGAACATGAAGGAATCCACTAATGGACCAGCCATTTAATTTGGTAGGTAAGTGAGTGACTGGGATTTGAAAAAAATCAAGCCTCCAAATAGCTTCAAAAATATTCTTGCTCTGATTTTTAGAAAAAAGTAATTAAATCATTTGATAAGTTGAAAAAAAATCTTGAGGAAAATAATATCCTGGACCAATACATTACAGCCACCCTCCTCCCTGAAAATTATACACTATATGATTTAGTCCTATCAGATTCAAAGACTCTATGTTTTTTTCTAGACTTCTACCTAAATCAAAGACTAGAAGTGAATCAATATATATTGACTTGTTTGCTGGGTAAATACAGCCTTCAGAGGGATATTTGTCTTAGGAAATAATTAGCTTGAGGTGAAGATTCAGAGGAAATCAGTGGGAAGGCCATGTTGCCAGAGACAATCATTTCATTATTGTCATCCAGTGTTGTACCATGGGACCATTCATCTTCATATAGGATGGATAAATTGGAATTCCTAATTGAAAATTAATATCTGTACCAGCCAGTGGCAAAATTTGAAGAGTCAAAAATAACTGCAGTATTTGCTCAAACTGCTGATGGGACACTCTGATCCAGGTAATGCAATTAGATCAAGGTCTATATTACTTGTTGAAAGTTCGTTCAAAACTCATTTTTGCATAACAGAAGTAACTTTTTATTTCTGATCTCAGGGAAATAATGTCTTTGACAGGATGATTGCCACAAACATTTCCAAAATGTCTGATCTTAGTCAGTCTGATTAAAATAAGATCTCTGCTGCACCAGACTGGATCTTACTAATGGAATACAGATTTTGTTTTGACAGTTATGCAGGAAAACAATTAGTCCCCTGGCATCAGCACAATACCTATATAGTTTTGAATCAATTAATACAAACTACCAATAATTCAACTTCACAACCATCTGTGTTGCAGTTATCTAACAAACTAGTTTTTAACTGACTTTATTCAAGTGTATTACCATATGTATTTACCCATAGGTCCTGTCCAACTGAAACCAACATAGACCCTGAGCTGCCATTGCAAAATGCACCAGCAAATATTCTTTTCAATTTAACTGATTACTCATAACAAAATGCATACACCCAGATTGGCAGGTATTGTCAGAAACTGAGTGTATATTACTGACTGGTGTCCCACTTAATTTGGCTTCATTACCTAGAGGTAGACCGCCCTCAATGTAATTGCCTGGTTTAAGTAAATAAAAATGGTGAAACTTATAGATCAAATATATAGAGATCTGAGCAGATATATAGAAAAAACAAAAACGATCCCCCGTACAGGTAAACAAATAATTTAATCAATTACAAAAAACAACTATGCAAAGTCATTACATTAGGAATATCTCAGCTTTTAGAAAACAAAACTTTCTTGATTTACAAAGAAAAGCACAAATGGATTTAAATAAAATAGCTGATCTGTTTACTGATAGATGTAGTTCATCATAGGATCAAGTGAACAATCAAAATCAATGTCTTTTATGATTTCATAACCTGTTCTTCAGTTCGCTTGACTTCCACTGTAGCTATTCAGACGCCTGGATCTCTGGATTCCACTCTCAACAATCCGTCCCAGGACACTCAGTATTAATAGATAAGCAGGATTACATCACAGAATTGTACGTTTCAGGTTCCACTCTCAGGATTGCACTCTCAGGAGTTATTTTCTCCCTTTTAGAAAACAAAACTTTTATGTAATGAATTTAGCCATGGGCATTGTTTTCATTGCTTTAGTACAGGTTAAAATACAACCAGTTCTGCCTGCTGTATTTATTAGAGCAGAGGTTCCCAAACTTCTCTGGCTCCGGACCCACTTGGGAATATTTTTTCTATCTTTGGACCCACCAAACAAAATTAGGTACAGAGTACTACTAAACTAGCTAAGGATTGCATCATAAATCGGGATTAAGATATGCTGATTTACATCCAGCATTTAGAAATTATCACATTTAAAACAGTAAAATTAAACTTAAGAAAAAAGCGAACATTTATTGCAATGCAACTGTTATATCAATGTAACAGTAACTAATCATTAAATTTAAACTTTAAAGAATCAATGTGAAGGATGGGCCTGCATGTTGCTCATAAGTAAGTCAATGCGCAGTTTAAAACAAGTCAGACACAGCCTCATGTCGTGATCTGTGCACAGCCTGTTCCTGTATTTTGTTTTCATTGCAGTCAATGACGCTTGAGGGTTACTGGAATAAATACTGAAATTAACAGAGAAATAAGAAGAACTTTCGCGACCCACTTGCCAAAGCTCTGCGACCCACTTTTGGGTCGCGACCCACAGTTTGGGAAACGCTGTATTAGAGTACATCAAAAGAACATGACGCAATAGCTGGGCTAGCTGGGCGGCAAGTTCAAAGGACTTTGACTAGCAGCTTGGGTGGGAAAAAGTGCTGAAATTTACATTGACTGAATTCAGAGACAAAGATCCTGAGACGTACATGTAGTTAATATAAGAATACACTTTAACTTGAACTTCCATTATTTAATATACGAACAAGTACTATTTCATCATTCGTTACGTACACCCGTTACGTAATTTTTGTTTTTTCTTTTCATTGAATTCAGTCAAATAATGATCTGTGACAAAATTATTTAATATTTTACATCCGTGTGTGGATATTATCGATGGAAATATTTGTATTATGGATTCAATGTATGTTACAAGATTCGCTGGTGAGTACATGGTGTTGATACTCTTTTCATGCAATAGATTATATATGTATATATAAATTAGACACATGCATGTACCAATGCATGGTTCTCTGAATAAAGTACTGTAATTGTATTTTACAAAGTTTCTCAAATAAATTACCGTAGGTTTAAACTTTCAACTGGAAGGAATGATCATAGCTCTTGTTGCAATGGATATTGCCGGTAATATGGAATATCATACAACGATACCATCAATATTCATGCAACCGGAAGTTACTACCGGTAGTATAAAATACAAAGCCAAGTTATTGACCTGGCCTCGTCTTATACTCCGAATCGACTTATATATGGACGAAGGATGGAAAATTTACAAAATTGGTCAATTCGACTTATACTCCGCATCGACCTATAGGCCGGAAAATACGGTACACAAATTCCCATGATATAGGTCACTGTAACTGAAGTCATGCATCAGCTGGCCCTGGAAAGCCCTATGTTGAGTTCAACATCACTGTCAATGGTCAAAAACTCAATTTAGTGAACTGCTTCAGCACACTGTCACAGAGTGTCACTATTGGCGATGAGGTGAACCTTGGCATTGCCAGAGCCAGTACAACTTTCAACAGATTTTATGCCAACATCTGGAATAGAAGAGGCATCAGCATCCAAACTAAAGGTCTACAGGGCAGTTGTGCTCCCCACACTACTTTATGCATGCAAAACATGGATAGTGCACCAATGCCACACCAGAAAGCTGAACCACTTTCACACCACAAGTCTCATGAAAATCCTCAACAGCAAATGGCAGGACATGGTTCCAGATACTGAGGTACTCGCCCAAGCAGGTCTTCCAAGCATCCATACCAACCTGATGCAGTCTCAGCTACGCTGTGATGGACATGTCGTATGCATATCAGACTACTGGCCACCTCAGAGACTCTTTTATGGTGAGCTACAGCAAGGACAGTGATTCCATGGAGGTCAGAAGAAACACTTCAAAGACAATCTGAAAACTGCATTGAAAGCATTCAACACAAACCCTGATTCCTGGGAGCAAACAGCAAGAGATCTAGTCACTTGGCATTCTTCCATGCAAGAAGGCAAAAAGTTGTGCTAATTTAGCAGGACAAGAGCTACAGATCGGGAGAGGCAAGCCAGAGATGTCCCACTCATCCCATGTCCCTTATGCAAGCAAACATTCTGTGCAAGGATTGGCCTCATCAGCCATCTGCACACACAGAGAACAGAACCAGCCCCTCAAACCCTCGGATGACTAGAGTGGTCCTCGTTGAATCGACGGATGAGCTACAAACATAGTTCAAACATGGTACTGGCCTAGCTACCATTGTGTAAGCCATATCAAGAATTTGCTTGCTTGCTCTTTTGTGTGATATTATGACTGCATCAACCATTGTTCATGATAAATCACCCTTCCCTCTAATTCAGTAGAAAAGAATACCTTACATTAATTATACCACATGACATAGGTGTGGGGCATTATTTATAGGCATAGTTTGTAAAAATGTCAAAATGTTGTCCAATCAGCAATGTATATTTACATTTTATTAACATGGAACCTTTTTGAGAAGTTGGTCAATGGCTCTTTTCTATAAGATTATAAATGAAAAAGTTATTGACAAAAAATATCTAGAAATGTACCTGTACAAAATTTAGCTATGAACTAAGTTAACACTACAGATTCTGATCTGCTGGAATATGATGTGTCTGCAAATTTTGGCCTATGCTGTTTGAGTTTGGCATACTTTTAATACAGTATGTAGTATTCATGGTGTTTCATTTTAGAAGCCATTAACATCATATAATCACTCCTTCTGTAGAGTAAGAAATCTAGATTTGTCATAGAATTAGTTAAGTTACTTAAATTTGGATGATGTATACCCCGAACCTGAAGTTTTATGTTTCCAACAAATAAATTTCTTTCTCTTGTCTGTGTATTGATCTACCGGTAATGGCCTACATGGTTAGAGCATCCACCTTAGATCAGGGAGATTGCAGGTTCAAACCCCAGCTGAGTCATAAAAATGGTACTTGCAGATGCCTTGTTTGGCCTTCCGCATTAAAGGTTAGTATTATGACTGGTCAGTCTGGTGTCAGTGGATATAGCTGTACAATGGATAAAGTTACAACATGATCTCCCAGGCTGCCTAATGAAAGAAGTTCAAAACTTCCATGTAAAGAGAAGGGGCATGTGTACCTCCTTGTCTCCTGAAGTATGCTATGACTGACATAATGTTATAATGTTAGAGGAGACCATGTCACAACATTGTTGATGCATGCCTGCTGGGCTAGAAAAACTGCCTGCATCTCCTAATTATTTTAGTGGAGGATAGCTTCTTCTAGGAACTAAGAACTACCCCTTATGGCTCCAGGTGACCACCACAATGCCAGTCTGTACAGATAGGGGTGTGGTTCTGGGGCAAACATTTGGAATCCCATCAGTAACCAGTGAAAAGAGAGTACCAACTTTGGTGTTGATGAACATTCAAACACAGAGTCATCCTAACTGATTGAGGGTCTTTGTGCAGTCTCCATTTTGCCAGGAGAAGGGATTATATCTGATTCCTCTATTTTTGGAATAAGTCCCAAATGGGTCATTGCAGATCAACCACAGATTTTACACATGGACTCCCTCAGGACATTGTCCATTGTGTATGAACCAGTAATCAAAGTACTTGAGGATGGGAGTCTCAAGAAACCCTAGTTGTGCTGTAACTACTCCCATCACCATGGTAAAAGTTCTTGGGACAGAGGCTAGGATACACAGAAGAGCTCAGATTGAAAGACCTCCAGCTCCAGGCAAAATCAGAGGTATGCATCCCATAGGTCAATGGGAACAACTACTAAATTGCTGGGTTTACAGAATTCCTGACTGAGGCACTAGTCTTCATTTTGAATGACTTTTCCCACTGGAATGTGTTTCAGGTGAAAAAAATTAACAAGCTGAAACCTTCTATCTCTTCTGAATACCAGGAAAGTAGAAAGAAAGAGACTGGTCTTTTTCCACCCTCTCTACATTTGCCATTCTGCAGATGGGCATGCACCTCTTCCATTAATTGAACCAGCCCTTACTGGTGAAAGGGAATGGAGGCCTTGAAAGAAGCAGCTGTTCCCAGAGACAAAGCCAGTATCATTTCTTTAAGGTAGAAAGGACCCATACATCTTCCATGATGACTGACTAAACCTGTGAAAAGAGGGCTGGTCAAGTGCCTACAGGGGCATTGGGAAGATGCATGCTTAGCAGAAGAGGAGGAGAGTCACTAGGGCTTTCTTCCAATTCACTGTAATAAAGGGATGGCTCCATTGAACATTTCCTTTGGCTTTCCAGTTCCTCTAGCATAGGGAGAGAAAGATAGATGACTGAAATGGGATTGTGTCTGGGACTGTGTGGGTTGTAACATTTTGAAAATTTTCTTGGAAGGAGTTAAGAAGTGGTCTGGATGAGCATGCTTCTTTGTCTGCCTCAGTTGATCAAGAGCAGTTGAAAAGAGACCTGTGTTTTTGAATGAGACCTCTGAAGAACATCTCTGCTGCTAGAGAAGTAACCCTCAGAAGGCTCTTGCTGTGATCTAGCAAGACCTTTGAATTATCCAGAGCAACATCCCAATGGAGGTGGAGCAACTCTGCACATAGTGCCATAGTCATGGACAAGAAATGCCCTGATGTCTTCACTGCCTCAAGCATGTGCTGCAGTAATCTGCATGGGCCTATGATGTGGGAGTCAAACTGGGTCTGTATCCCTTCTGTTCTAGGTGTTTAGACAGAAGGTTGTTGTTGTTGTAGGTTTAACATCATTTTCAGCACATGATAGGCTATACATGGCAGCCAGTATAAATGGTGGAGGAAGAACCCAGGAACCCCCCTGGAAAGAACCTCTGACCCATGAGAAGCTACTGGCAAGCTTTTAACATACCCACATTGGCAGAATCTGAGACTTGAACCCATGCAGACAGAGGTGAGATGGCAGTGGTCCATAACAGAAAGGGCTGTAGACCACATGGCCACAGATAGGAGGTAGAAAATATGAGCTTGGATAACGGCACCTGCATCCTGAAATGGTAAGGTTCAACTTTTTACTCCTAACAAACTGCACAGACCCAGATCTGCTGGCCCATTATGCAATGGGAGATCCGGGTCTGTGCAGTTTGCAGCTGGACTCAAAAGTGAGTCTATATAGTAAAATTTATGTCTAGTTTAGAAGTCTAGGAAACTGTCAGTTTCTTCCACTGCCAGAATCCCTTTGTAATGGTTACTGATTATGCTGTGTTGTTTAATCAGAGAGGTTGAGAATTCATGCAAAACCTGGCTACCAGACAGATTTGGTGATAAGGGTATTCAAAAAGTAATTATTGTCAACTCTGAGGTCTAAGCTGGGTTAATTTGTGATGAAAAGAAACCATCTTTTACAGCATTATGTTCTTAAATTACAAGTTAACACCCTTTTTATACAGGGAACACCCTACCTAGGTCAAAGATAAATTGCTTTATTAAACAATTGCTTACAATAGATCTGACCTTGTGATTAAAATCTCAGTCAAATTCTACAGATGCCTGTCTTTCTTTGTTTAAAAGCATTTTCCAAATTAATTGTAATACTCACAGAAAAAAGATTACATTGAAAAATAATATAACCCAATATTTTTGCTAAACATTTACTTGCTTGAAATGAAAACTTTTGTTCTTATTAGGAACTATACATCAATTATAATATTTACATTATTACTTCTTTGCCAAACATTCAAACGAAAAATAAATTTGAAGGAAAGAGAACAATTTTGAAAATACAATTTGCTCCACAGCTACTGATATAGCATGTACTTCCCCTCTACTGAAAGCAGCATTGTACATGATACATGATATACAAGCATGTGTGTGTGTGTGTGTGTGTGTGTGTGTGTGTGTGTGTGTGTGTGTGTACTCCTGTACCACATATACTCAGTTATAAGTCGAATCAAATTGCAAATAACATTGACCCTGATCTGCCATAGCAAAATACACCTGCAGACCAGGGTATATGTTGTTTGTTCTACTGATTACCCTAACAAACTGATTACCCTAACAAACTGATTACCCTAACAAACTGCATCATGAAACAAATAAATAGCTGAAAATACTCGTCACTCAAGAACTAAAATAAGGTCAGAATGACTGATATTTTGTAATGGATGCATTCCTAGTCTTTAAAATGTATCTACATACTAATTTTCATGAGTGTCGGTGATATAGGGATCAAGCTATTGAGAGCATAATGAACTAAAAAATACACAAGTCATCCTCAGCTGAGTCATACCAATGACTTACAAAAATGGCACTACTAACAGCTGACTCAGCATTAAGAGGTTAGTGGTTGGCCTGGTGTCAGGATAATGTGACTGGGTAGGACATCATGCTACATGCCTCACTGCAGACATTGTAGCGATATGACTGAAAAATTGTTAAAGCTATGTTAAAAATCAAGGTAACACACACACACACACACACACACACACACACACACACACACACACACACACACACTTTATAAGATGCATCTATATACCAATTTTCATGAGTGCAGGTAAAATATGATACTGAGGGTCTAGCTGAATGAATTGCTGAAAATATTTGTCACTAACTCATGAAAATTTGTTCACTGTTATTATTATGGTTCAGTTACTATCCCTGAAGGTCATTTAAGTATAAAACTAGGTCACAGTGACCTGTTATTATTATGGTTCAGTTACTATCCCTGCGATTCATCCACATGTTAGTTTTCATGTGTGTACATTTAAAATATGGTGACCAAGATACTATTGGTGAAGCAACATATGGTTGAAAATACTAAGGTCACTTAAGCATAAAACTAGGTCACAGTGACCTAATTATTGTATAGCTGATTTGCTGTTCCTAAGATGCATATACATACTAACTTTTATTAACTATTATGTATATGCATCTTACTTTTTCCACGTATGCTTACAACATCCTTGCCAAATTTAAGTTTGGCATACAAATGCTTTTCTTTATTTATACCATTCAGCTTTCCTCTGGCCTCAAAGGCAAAAATCATTTAAAATCTCCAGGAAATGAATGTTGACAAGTAGACAGTTGCAAAACATGTTAAGTGTTTCATATTTCCCACAATTACAGCAAAAGTGAGTTTTGGCATCATTACATATAAACACCAATTAGCTCCATGTAATTCTCACTGAGGTGTGAGTTGTATTCCTTGTTGTGATCTGTAATGTATGAATACCTGTATACCAAGTCTTTCTAGCATTCTTCAATATGTATCTAAGTGTTTTATCATGTATTTGATTATATATATATATATATATATATATATATATATATATATATATATATATATATAATCTCCCTCTGTGCTATACAGATCTTAACTGGATTATGAAGTGATATGATGATTTATATTATAAGGGGGGATTATAAGAGGATTAATATTGGATTGTGTACAGAAATCTTGTCTGTCTTTACATCTACATCTCATCTATGTATTTAACCCCTCAGCAAATGTTTACCTTGATAAATTGTAATTTGAAAGATTTCTTATCTGTGTAAATTGAAGTTGTAAGGGGATAACCCATAACATTTTATGACATGATTCCCACCTATAATGTTGTCCTCTTAAAACAAACCACTTCTCTGCATCCCATAGCAAAAGGTAATATTTAATCAATTTGATAGTTTTTCCCTATAATATTAATCAAAGTAATGGAAATACTGTGCAGCTGAGAGATTTAAAATAGCAGCATTCTGTTAATGTATAGTCATTCTTGCAGAATGGGTAATGATAAAAGACTTTTAAAATGGTTGGCATGGCAACCATTGATGAATTAAGGTCAGCTGCATTTTCATGTGGGACAATCTGCATTATTATAAGAGGTCTTTAGGGGAAAACTCCATGTCATATGATCATCTATTTGGAAGGACTAACAGCATCAGGATTTTTATTGATGGACACCATTGTGGTCATCCTCTTGGTTGGATCTGTATCAGCTTGAAGTAAAACCATCTAAATATCATTGTCAGACCCTGTATTAATGCAAATACTCTTGAAGGGACTATCCAGAAACAAGCTTTTCATCTTGGATCATCCATAACATAAGAAGTATTTCAGGGAAGAACTCATATCAATATTGACAATATTCTGGTGGATATATAACATCAAGATTTTGTATGATGATAACCCTGTTGTAAGATTAGCCCCTTTTTATTTGAGACCTAGATATTACAAGAAGTCTTTAATTATTAAAAAAATTTAAATACTGGAATCACCATTTGCTCAGAAAGAGAAGAGTGACATGACATTCAAGATAGCTGCCATGGTGATCATAATGAATATAAAATTTGTAACATTTTCGTCAAGGAAGAAAGTGAAAAGCCAAGCCATAGGAATAGTTCTAGTGACAACCATGTTAGATGTTCAAGGAACACTTTTTTTTATTAAGGTCAACTGGATTATGTTGTATGCTACGTTTCATTCATGACTTTTTTTCAAGCAGTGGTGGATACTAGCAAACACAATTGATAATGGACAATGTACGCAATACATTGGATATTGAATGTCATATACAAGACCACATAACAAAATCCTCTCTGTTACCAGCAGAACTTTGAATAACTTTAGCAGAATGGTATACCAAGTATACTCACTTATGAGATGAGTCAACTGAAAACTGCACAGACCCAGATCTGTCATAGCATAATGTGTCAGCATATCTGGGTCTGTGCAGGATGTTATGAGTAAATCAGTAAAACAAACCACATAGACCTTGACAGGCAAGCTCATTATGCTACAGCAAATCAGGATCTTTGTTGTTGGTAGTTTGATTTTTTTTATAATCGAGTACATGCAGTATATTCAGAGAGAAACATTCATAGAATGTAACATGTTTTTAATAAAGCCTTCACTAACACATATGGCATTATGAAAAACTTACAACATAAAATATGCATTTATCTACTAATATATCAACCACTCCAGTGTCGTAGTGGTTAGAGCATCTGCCTTGGATGTGGGAGGTTGTGGGTTTGAACCCTGGCCCAGTCATACCCAAGACTTATAAAAATGGCACAAACAGCTGCCTCGCTAGATGCTCAGCATTAAGATGGGTCAGCCTGGTGTCAGGATAATGTGACTTGGTGGGTCATCATGATACATACATGTTTGCAGAGGGATGCCCCAGTGATAAACATCACTATAAACCACCACACTGCAGACATCATAGCTATATGAATGACAAATTGTTAAAGCCATGTTAAAAATCCAAATCACACACACACACACTAACATATAGTGGTCAGGCATTGTACGAATGAAACTCTGCATATTCAGTGTGCACTCTAGCTGAGATATTAATGTAACTCTTTGAGAACTCCACAAATCTTGTAATTCTTTACCACCAATCTTCAACAAGAGTGCAGCAAAAGGCATACTATATGCCTGCTCCATGTTTTAAAATATGCTATGTTGATGCTAGTAAGGAATGGTAATGACTCAAGAGATAATTCACCTATTGGCCTGAATAACCTCAACCCAGAAATTTTAATACCTGAGCCATGAAGATAATGTGGTTCAGAAACTTACACTAGATCAAAAAATGTTCTTCTATCTAAACCCACTTCAAAACCCACTTTTAAAAAAATGATCATGACCTTTAACCTTTTGAATTCAAAATCAATATGCCTCTTTCATATCTCAAGTGCAAACCTTCCACAAATGTGATCAAGTTACTAAAGATATTGTGAATATTTACCTTTTAACATCTAAATAAATAGCCTTCTTTGTTACCAAACAAGCCAGCCAAATACAAATTTTGGCAAAGATATATGGTAGATAACTGAAATTGTGTTACAATAACAATATTTTCTTTTCAGTCAAAATCATCTTGACCCCAAAATTATTAAGGTTTAAGTGCAAGCCATCCACAAAGTATGGTTTATGTCTGTGATATAAACAAATGTAATTGTGCTGAAACCACTTCTCTTCTCTCTATATACAATGGCCTTGATCTATGACCTTTGCACCAGTTTTATCTCAAGTGTAAGCTGTATGGTAAGTCTGGTATGTGATGTAGAACTAATGTTTTTGTGCTACTGTATTCTTTCCATTCTACTGACCTAGATGTTTTAACCTCTGACCCAAAATCAATAGGCTTTTACGTTGCCCAAGTGCATGCCAGAAATTTCAGTAACTTTCACTGATGGAAAATTCAACTTATTATGCAGAAACCATAGTGCTACTTTCAGTCAGTGACAATGACCTTTGATCTTTTGAACCTCAACAGGAATTCTTTTTTTAAACTCAACTGCAAGCCACTTACAAAGATTTTCTTAGATTACATGGTAGATAACTTGTGCTATTTCACAAAAATCAAATTGGTAAAAGATTGATGGATGGATGGACAATATTATAACATACTATGCTGATTTTACAGTGGACATGTAATGAAAAATTTAATTATTTATCTGGAATTATTCATGATTAGAAAACATCCACTTCATCCAAAAGATAATAATGTACTTATTAAATGAAACAAAAGGCTCAATCTCTTGGTGTTAGATGTATATGTGCAAAGCATGTCTGTTACAAATATATCCTTTACATTATAACATAATGCATGAAGACTGTCTACATTTTATAGGGACATGTCTTCATCTAGGAATTTAATTACCCAATGGGCTAATGCTGGCTTTCTTTGAGACAGGACAAGAAAACTAGGGAAAGCAGATGGTGTCAATAGGCAAATGATTCTTGAAAGGCCACCTGCCCATGGCCAATGTACAATACACATCTTTCAAAGGGCCTTGATCAACATCTATTCACATTCATAAAAAAAACTCTTTTGGTAATTTATGTATTGATGACATCACATATGTATTAGGGTTTATAAAAATAAATAACTGCACAAAGGTTTAGGGAGATAAAAACTTTCAAATTATTATAAAATACAAGAAAAAAGGTAACAAGAGAACATTAAATGATGCATTTTACCAATGACCCAAGTTTAACAGCTCTCTATGCAAAAACTTTAAATTTTGAAAAGAAACCACTTTATAAATTTCACAGTGACTTTGACCTTTTACCTTTTCACTCCACATTCACTAGGTTTCTTCCTTACCCAAATTGTTAGTCATCCACATAGCTTGGACCAGGTCTGTGATGGAAAACCAATGTTATTGTGCAGAAAACATTTTACTTTCTTTCAGTAGGTAACTTTGACCTTTTACCCCCGAAAACTGACAGGCCTCTTTATCCCAAGTATAAGTCATCCACAAAGTTTGGTCCAATTATGTGATGTACAGTAAAACCTGTCTTGAAAGACCACTGCTATGTGAGACCACCTGTCTTGAGAGACCACACTCTCAATGCACAAATTTAATGATTACATAGCAGAATGACCTGTTATGACAGACCGCCTGTTTTGAGAGGACATTTTTCTGGCAAAAGAAGTGTCTCTCAAGACAGATTCTACTGTAGTAATTGTGCAGAAACCCTTTTTATTTTTACAGTACCTTGACCTTCACCTCAAATCAATAGTGTTCTTCCTTACCCCACACAGTTTGGTAACCATAGATGTCAGAGAAAACAAATCATCATGCAGAACCATGTTTCCTTTTTGAGTCACAATGTGTCAAGCAGAATTGCAATCACCTTTCAGAAGGTAACCCATTCCAAATAAACATAAAAATGAAATACTAGGTAAATTTCTATAAAATGTACATAACAAGATAATGTAAACAATAAAATAAAAAGTCAAAATCTGTTATACATACTACATTTAATTAAAATGTCATAGCTTCTCTATGGTAGTACATCATGATAGAATTCTGTAATTGGGCTCTAATCAAATACTTGTTTCACAGGGTTGAAAATATATAAGTTTCACAACAATTAGTTATAGTGGACATTGGCAGAGCTGGATGGCTTCAACATATTTTCAAAGATAGAAGAATGAGACTACATGCAATGGCTATTTTCTATCATTAAATCTGTTGAGGCAAATAACCATTAATGCAAATTACACAACTTTTTCTGGAGAAGCATTAAATAGCATTCTGTTTTACCATACAGTTTTCTAGATCACAAGGTGCAATTTCACTCTGTTATGCATCTTGGATATCCATTTCAAACAAATGACTCTTTATATTTAATCAAATTTAATTTAGCAAACAATATTTTAGCCAATAAAATTCATCACCATATTGCTACAACTGTGATACAAAGCAAATCTAATATGATGTATATTGGGGCAATTTTTAACGATAACAGGTGTTAGGATACCCTATTATCGATAAACCTTCACATGATAACTCTTTATATAAGATAAATTAACTCTGCCATTTAAATTTAATTTTAATTTAATTGAGATCGTGTAATTTTGTGGTGCACATATTTTTATGTGGATTGTATATCCTCGCCTATTTGCAATTACCACAGGACTTGCTGAACATGGCTTTCTTCAAATGTACACCAGTAATTTGAGCTTTGTACCAAATTTCTATACCAGTAATTGGATCTTTGTACATATATGAATGCTACTTTTTTTTAAAAGAATATGCATCATGTCTGTTTCATATCTATCAATCAACTTGAAAAACAGGTTGCTGGTATTCTGACATGATTTATAAAATTCAAACCATGTGAGTAGAGCCTATGCTAAATGCAAGTAAACTCCTGAACAGCATGAAAAAATTCGAACACGGACTTGAAAGAAAAGAAAATATAATAAAAATTAAACTGCATGCCATATGAAAGGCAACTACTAAAACTTAGGGCAATGGCAATTGGAAGATTTATGAAGTTACGTCTAAATTTCTTATGTGCAAACATTTTTTCCATAATTATAATATAAATTGCTCCTTTTTTATTTACAAAACAAGTTTCATATTTTTAGGGAATAATTGGGAATAAAGCTTGCAAAAATGGTGGCTCCATAGTTGCTGAACTGTGCAGAAAACTTGAAGTGAAAATAAAAAAAATTATATCTATTCTTACAGCTCTATAGTTTTTAACTAAGTAACAGAAAAAAGCAAAAACCAACATGTTTTGTAAAATTCAGCAATATTTTATTTCCTGAGAATACAAAGTGAAATTATTTTTTAAAAATTGTATTATTAAAATTACAGATAGTCATAAAAGTGCTATCACAAGTCCAAATGTTTAAAGTTCCAGTTGAATTCCAGTATTTTTAAAAATAAGTTTTAAAATGATGTGCCAGTAGTCTCAAAAATGGTAATGTGCCAATGTCCTTAACTGAATTTATTATAATTCAAAATTAATAATTTGTCCATGAAGTATTAATGAGCACTTTGTAATAGCAGTGAATACATTTGATAAATAAATGCACCCAAACAAAAAACTGAACTTGAGGAGGAAAATGAAAGCTTAATTCTAAAACTTTCCCTTTCCTTTACAAAATTTCAAAGAAATCTCCCAAAAATAGAACCAGAAGGAATAAAAAATAAAACTTCATTTCACAATTATACCAACAATATGTCTAAGCAACAAAAATTTGATAAAATCATGTTGCTGATGTGGGATAATTGAGGATCTACTTAATTCCCCAAATACCTTTTACTTTAAGAATTTCTTTTGAAATTTCTGATAGTTGGGTAAGAGGTAAAATGTCTTCCTCATTTACACCAACCCCATACCTCCTACAAAAATCAATACAATCCTCAATGTAGAAGAAGCGATGATAAACTAAAGTCATAGATACATTTTGTTCTGTACAATCTGTAAAGAAAAATGCTTAAAATTATGGTACAGAGAAAGAAAGAAAATATTATTGTGAATCTCCAAATGCCAAAAGGAACACTTATACTCCAGTGGCCTAGTTGTTACAGAGACCTCCTGGAATGTGGGAGGTAACAGGTTTGAACTCAGGTCAAGTCATACCAAAGACTTACAAAAATGGTACTAACAGCTGCCTCACTTGTGCTCAGCATTAAGAGGTTAGTGGTAGGACTGGTTGGCCTTGTGGCAGGATAATGTGACTGGGTGGGACATCATCATGCTACATGTCTGCAACATGATGCTCCAGTTCTAGACATCACTATAAAACTGTCACACTGCAGACAGCATAGTGATTTGACTGAAATATTGTTACAGCTACATTAAAAAACCAAATCACACACACATACATGCCAAAAAAAATTCCCTATATAAATAATTTTAAGAAAATTACCCCTAAAATGGGTCTAAGGAATAAAAAGTTGCACATCTACACCAACAAAATTTCACTAACATTTCAACAATATAGGTGTAGAAGAAGTGATAGGAAAGGCAACACAGACAAAACTTAACTGTGTGTCTACACCAGCCATAGATCTTTCTCACAAGTCTGATTAAGATGATACATGGAGTTGATTTAGGAGAAGCAAATGAAAAGCTTTTCCATAGGCAGACAGACAGATAGACAGAGGGTAAATATATGGGAGCAAAAACAGATACAACTAAATCACTGAGGAGCTGGGATAACTATAAAGCATAACAGTCATGTACATACCATATGTACTG
This sequence comes from Unio delphinus, assembly GCA_029339505.1. Lineage (NCBI taxonomy): Eukaryota > Metazoa > Mollusca > Bivalvia > Unionida > Unionidae > Unio > Unio delphinus. Next base: position 2,033,271 of record JAQISU010000110.1, read on the forward strand.
GCTTATAGGTTGAGTCCAACTGCAAACTGCACTGACCCAGATCTTCCATCACATAATGCACAGCAGATCTGGGTCTGTGCAGTTTTCTTAGAAGTAATCATTAGAACAAGCAACATAGACACTCATCTTAAGGAAAATTATGCTACAGCAAATCAGGAAATTTGTTGTCTGCAGTTTGATTTGACTTATAAGCTAGTATATACAGTTCAAGTTCTTTTCACCTTTGTAGTTGGGAGGTGGGGTGGGGAGTTAGCTGAGTGAATATCTTTTTATATCTCACCCTTCCATTTAAGTTCTGATTATATTTTGAAGGGGGAAATAAAGTTTGGTCTGCCAATTATGTGACTTACGTCTGGTTCACTGATGGTGCCAGATGCATCAATATCCAAAGGTTATCAAGTACTTCTGGTAGCTCAATTAAACTGATCAGGTTCTTTTTCTTATCAAATCCCACTTACATCAATATTTAACAAGGTTTTTCTTTCCCACCTGTAGGTCAGGGTATGGGCCCATCCTCCTAGATTAGGATGGTCCCAATAATAACCTTCCCTGATTATCCTGGCTACCATTTCAAGAAATCGGTGTACAGTCTCTCTTTTATTCATTTTCAAAAGAACTAGGCGTTGTTCTTGCATGCATGAAATCTTGATTTTTGTATGGTTACACTTACCTAAGGCAACAAAACTTCAAAGGTTTTATCTACTTTGAAATTTATTAATACAAAAATGTAACTGAATACTTTTGGCTTTTGTTAACAAATTTAAATCAGAAATAGATAAATAGATACATAATACAGTACCATAAATGAGACAAATTTGGTTGGTTGGTTGGTTTTAATGGCAAATTTAATACACTAATGACTTAATCATGCTGAGGAAATTGGATCCAAGTCTCTTTCCCAACCACACAGAGGTAGCTGACCCTGGTTGACCCTGGCTGGGTACCAAACCTGCATCACTTTAATTATGGGTTGAACTCCCTATCATCTGAGTTACTGTGGCTCCCTAAATATTGTTGCACCCATGTTTTGGGATGAGAAAAAGATTTCTCCAACTTAAGACACTTTTTCTTTTACTTCCTTGCATAATACCTTAAATACTTCAAAACTACACATTTTCTTGTGTGTGTTGTGTGGTGCATGTATGTGTGTGCATGCATGCATGTGTGTGTTTGTATAAAAGAGATGAGACCTTTCTGAATGTCATTTGTAAATGCTATAATAGTGTGCCACTACAACAATGAGATACTACACCGTTTGATAAAGACCAGTGTCATTTGTTCTGACTTAATTTATATCCCATTACATATATTTATTCATTATTTTAGGGCAAAATATGTAAATAACTTGAATTATTAACATAAAAATTGATATGTTTTGTTAAAGTTTAATCATTTAATAGTTTATATTCCCGAAAAAAAATGCAAAGAGTATTTGACAAATTCAAGAAACTTTTATATTCAAAAAGGATTCTTTCAAGGGAAAAATCAACATCTTATAAAGAAAGTAGTTTTCAAGTCAATTCCTCAAATTCAAGGATTTATCAAAGTTTTAGAAACCATTTTGTATAAACCATTTTACATGTTGTACCACTGTGCTAATGGCCCTAATTTTATATTTGGTACAAGAATGTTGCCTCTGTCCAGGTTCCAAAAGGGTGCATAAAATATCCCTTTCCCCAATTGTTTTTATAAACAATCATTATAGCTGATATTAAACTGAATAAATCAAGTGTATTCCATGCAGGCTTACTGAACAGAGCACACCTCTTGCCATATGTAGCATAAAACAATACATTTAATTGGCTGGTAAAAATGCTAAACTGATTTTGATTAGTCACCAACTGAGATCACATATTTAATGATCATTACTGCAAATGAAAAATTAGGCCAATGGAGGCCTTAGATCACAAACCTAGCTTACATTTACATCCAGGCAAAATGTCCAAAATTGGATTTAGTAGTATACTTTACATTATTTTAAAAATTGATAACAGATCATCATCATTGTACAAAATGAATGGCCTTCATGCCAGAATCTTTTGGACAAAATTATGTTGAGCTTTACGTCGAATCTGATCAAATTCTGTTCAGCTGTTTTTGAAAAATTGTTTAAAGAAGTTTCTGTTTTAGTAATGGCAGCTTTATTTATTGGGATATAAGCATCAGTTGCAGGATGTGAAAGGCCTTCATGACAGAATATTTTCTGCCAAAATTGGTCAAATTCTTGTCAGCAGTGTTTGAAATTAGCCATATAAAGATTTTCCCAATTTTTAAAATAATAACAGCCATATTTAATAGTGGATTGACATCATTGTATAAATCTGAAAGCTTTTAATGCAAGGATTTATTGGGGGGGGGGGTCAAATTTGGATCAATATCTGTGTATGGATGTGTGACACACAATGGACAGCAATAAATACAATAAGCTCATTATGATCTAATGAGTTAAAAAGCCATATGAAATGGAACCACTACCAACCAATTACCAATACAACAAGTTATCATATTACATAATACAAGCACAGGTCTTATGCAAGTTTTGATCATAAATAGTGGTGTGCACTTGTAAAGACATGCATGTAGTATGTAATATGATAACTTGTTGTATTGGTAATTGGTTGGCACATCAGAATCTCTATTTCATATGGCTTTTTAACTCATTATATCATACTGAGCTTACTGTATTCATCACTGTCTATTCTGTCCTTGCATCAACATAGTCATCTGGTTGGTCAAAATGTGCATAGAAATACTCTTTCGTATGTGCACGTGTCTCCATACCAAGCACCAAACTGAAAGGAAGCTGCTGCTAAAATCTGCCAATAATATCATGATGTTCTAGTGCCAGTTAGCTTTAAACAGTCTGAAAAATGGATGTAACATGTGTTTTATTGGACACAACAATATTAGGAAAGCAAGACTGATCCTCAACATAGAGAAAGTGTAGCTACCCATTCTAATATGTATATTCTTATGATACTGATTATGATATCATTAGTATGCACTTTTTATGATGAGCTTTAACCTCATCAAATTTAATCAAATAATATTTAGTGTATTATATCGATTGTGTTTTATGCCAACATATTACATTGCCAACATTAATTGTCATTCATTATTAGCCCCTCTACATATAACATAACCTGGTTAATTGATTCATTTGGAATTGACTTTGGTGATAGGATTTTTAAATTGCTTACCAAAACCAATAACATTTTCCAGATCTTTAATGGATTTTAAAAAATGTAAACATGTTTATTTGACATGAAAAACTAGATGTACATGCAGTCAAAGACTGTACAACACCAGACATCTCAGACATTAAGATGTTCTTATAAAAAATATTTGTTTCTATGAAAAACCTCTGGGATAAGGAACAGTCTCCAACATATCCCAAAAGGGGACTATTGAAGGCAACCTTTTTACCCTGGGATAATTCCTTTGAGGATGTTCCAGCTGAGGTACTGGGCATTTTAAGAGTGTTGTGTATATCAAATTAGAAAAATGTATATTTATACATTTTTATTATTTTGTCTTTATCTTTGTCTTTTTTGAGATACCTAAACTTATTTGGTTTTATACAAGTCACGATTTTGCTGATGTACCACTAAACACTGTGTGTGTCTGTCTGTCTGTCTGTCTGTCTAAATATATGACCCATTTTTAAATTAAGGTGCAATAGGGTACATAAAAATCTAAAAGTTAATTACTTCTAGGCCAATATCAGCATTAAAATTAAATGAAGAACATGAATTTATAGATGAGAGGGACTGGAAAGAATACTTTTTCTTGCCTTTTTAATTAACTAAGTGTCCCATCCCAAACATAGATGGTTTCAAACTAAAGACAGATAATAAGAGAAAAAAATAATTTAAAATGACAAAAATCTGCAAATATTGTCAAACGAGTAAATAAAATAGTTTCTGTATAAAACATATAATAAGTGAATGTTGACTCTAGTAGTAACATACATATATGAATGCCCATGCATTCAATCCAGGCAATAATACCATAGTTGAACATCTAGATAATGATAATCAAAGCAGCATAAGGAGTTGGATATATAGAGTGAAGGGTCTGTCACAAGTGTCACACCCTGCAGGTGGGTAAGAGTGACTGTCAACCCTCCTGGTTTCTTTGGAAGAAGGTCTGTCCCCTCCCTCATTTTTGATCCCACCTCAAAGAGGACAATGTCAGCTTATAAACTGCAACATCACCCTCTTTACAAATGCAGGTCTAGACCAATCACTTCTCTGTGGCAGAAAGCCACAAATTCTACAGGGATTTAGGTCTTCATAAATTAGTGACTGGTGACCAGTGACTGTTGACCAGCAATTGTACTCCATAGGAGGATCCTAGTGTCCAGCCTTGACTTGATCTTGTCACCAACAACAGGCTTTGGTGACTGAAAGAGTGATACTTGTCCCTCATGGTTGGGACTCACTCTTATCTATCACCAAGCTGTTGGTCAGTAGCTTGGTTCACATTGGGAAACATAGAGAAGATAATAATAATAATAATAATAATAATAATAATAATAATAATAATAATAATAATAATAATAATAATAATAATGAAGACTTTGTACAGCGCCTAATTTTCGAAGCTCTAAGCGCTTTACATCGTCAATAATGATATGACTACACTTCAGAAAAACAAATGACAAAAACAATGAAATTGGAAACCATAAAAACATGCTGAAGACATATAGGATACAAAACACAATTAGGTCTCTAAGTCTGTCCCTGCAGTCGAAACAGGTGAGTTTTAAGAGCACTCTTAAAAGGGACCACTGTTTCTTTGTGTCTAATTTCAATGGGTAATTTGTTCCACATCGCCGGGCCCTGGTATGCAAATGAACATTGTCCATATGACTCTGTTTTCACCGTGGGAACAATGAGTATACGATTATCAGAAGAAGAGCGTAAGGATCTAGCTGGTGTATACACATGGGTGAGGCTGGATAGGTATGTTGGACTGGAGTCTGTCATTGAAACATAGCACAGAAAACAAATTTTGTGTTTGATTCTGTATCAAATCGGTAGCCTGTGTAGGGTACAGAGCAGTGGTGAGGTGTGCTCTGATCGAGGTACTCTAAAGATGATCTGTGCAGCTGTGTTTTGAACTTTTTTCATATTTCTGGAGTAAATATTGTGATGAACCAGACAGAATTGAGTTACAATGATCTAGTCTTGAAAGTACTAATGAACACACAAGTGTTTTAGTGGCATCAACTAAAAGATATTTACGAATGGAACTGATGAACTCAATTCAAGATATGCAGCCTTGCATATGTTCATGACATATTGGTGCAATGTGAGAGTACTGTCTAGAGTAACGCCTAGGTTTTGTACTGACTGTAAGAATTTTATGTTGGTGTTGCTGATATTTATTGTCTAAGGTAAAGGATGTGAATGAGAAAGTGTTTGTGTTGTGATCAGAATAGCCTCAGTTTTATCATCATTCATCTGCAGCTTGTTACATATCATCCATGATTTCACATCAGAAATGCACTTCTCTACTCCATGGATGGTAGCATCAACTTCAGTTGGGTGGCTAGACTTGTATATTTGGGTGTCATCAGCATACAATTGGTGCGACACTGGGTGATGATCTATGACACTTGAGAGTGGCTGAGTGTACAGAATGAAGAGAACATGTTCAAGAACAGATCCCTGTGGAACACCACAACATACATCAACTGGGCTGGAGTGAATTCCATTTGCAGATATAATTTGTGTCCTGTTCACTAAGTAGGACTTGAACCACTGTAAGGTTATATTCTGAATGCCAATTACATACTGGAGACAGTGAACTAATATATCATGGTCTATTGTGTCAAATGCTGCAGATAAATCCAGGAGAGTTAGGACTGTAATCTTTCCACTATCCAAAGCAGATAGAATGTCATTAAATACTTTCAGAAGAGTAGTTTTCATACTGTGGCAAAGGTGATATGCAGACTGTACATTGCTAAAAAGACTTTGAATTCAAATGAGATACAAGTTGGGTTAGAACAACGTTTTCTAAGATTTTTTATATGAATGGGAGATTAGAAACTGGGTGGTAGTTCTTTAAATCATTATGGTCCAGTGTTGGTTTCTTCAGCAGTGGCTTTACGATGGCAGTTTTGAAAAATGATCAGAATTCCCCTATGAGAGAGAGATATTAATAGCATAAGTTAGTGAAGGCAATATTGGGTCTAAGCACCCAAGCAACAGTGATGTCAGAATTGGATCAAGTTCACAAGACTTTGGTGCACTTTTCATCACGATTGTCCATACTAATCAATAGAAACAGGTTCAAATGAATATAGGCCCTTCATTCAATGCCTCTGAGATATATCCGTTTGAGTTCATGAGTATAGTTGGGTAGCTTCTTTGATAGTACAAAGTCCAACATTAGCACTGGGGCAAGTGAGTGATAGAGTACAGAGGACTCGTATAGTCTGTACATATGTAGTCTGTACATATGTAGTCTTTACATAGATCCCTTGCTTACTAGAAACACCAGTAAAGCATGAACAAAGAAAGCTAATGTTTTTGGGGCATTTATATTTGTTTGCTTCTCATCTGAATATTCAAATTAAACCATATACATCTTGGCATCCTGATTCAGAGACTGTTAATAATTGATGCTTTTCCATTGCCCTTTGGAATTTTCTCAACTAGTATGTTTCCTCCTTTCAAACAACCAAGATTCTGATCTATTTGTATAATGGGTCTGCAGATCAGGGTTTATGTTGTTGGTTCTACCGATTCCTCCTGATGAACTGCACAGACCCAGATCTGCCTGCCCATTATGCAATGACAGATCTGGGTCTGTGCAGTTTGCATTTGCCTATGTCTTACAAGCAAGTACAGATGATAATATTGGATGATAAGGTAAATTAAAATTATCACATTGTTGTTACTGTCCCAGCTAATCTGAAGATTTTAAAACCATGGAAACTTCTGAAATTGGTTAAAATTCAGTCACATAGGTAAAATTGCCTGTTGCTAATAATTATTTTAAAAACGTATCTTCAGGCAGCCTGACAATGTCACAAATTAGAAAAAGTATTTATCTTGCTGAAAAAAGTTTTACCTGTAGCCACTACAGCAATCTCACATTGGGTGAAAAGTGTTCTTATGACAGTGGCTGTAGAGCTTTACAAAATGACAGCTGTATCTGATGGTTGTCTGCAGGGTTATCTTTCCATCACAGCCATTTGGATGTAGAGCTTTACAAAATGACAGCTGTATCAGATGATTTGTCTGCAGGATTATCTTTCACTCATGTTTTGAATATTGAAGATTGGTGAAAACTGGTTTTGTCTTAAAAGTCTATAGATACAGCCAGGTATTCAAGGCTTACAACAATTCGCAACTTCAATTTTCCAGCTTTTGGCTAATGTATTCAAAATAATCTGCTTATCCTTCACTTCAGAATGGCAAGGGAAGGCAATTCTTCTGATAACATGACCAGAAACCTGAATAAAGTGTATTGTTTGAGGACATAGCTTGGAATAAGGTCAATGCAAGTGTATGTTACAGAATAATGTTTTAATTTAATAATGCTAAAATGTCATATCATATTAACACTAGATATTATATTGGTGGGTTCTAAACATCACTAGTGGAAGTGATAGTGTATCAGGACCATGTCAGTATATGGCTCCGGGGTAAAACCCTGGTAAGTACCATATATGCTTACTTTTAAGTTCAAAGAACTGCAAACAACAAAGATCCTGATCTGCTGTAGCTGCAGATTAGGGTCCATTTTGTTCTATTGATTACTTCTAACAAACTGCACAGACCCATATCTGCCAGTGCAGCATGCAACATTTACATATACAGTAGAACCTGTCTTGAAAGACCACCCCTTCTGCAAAACAATAATGTTCCCTCAATATAGGTGGTCTCTCATAAAAGATAATAACACTATATAATCAATACATCTGTGCATCTCAAAACCGGTTTTACTGTATCTCAAGTCAGGAGAGATGCTGTTTGTTTTCTCAGTCTAAAAGAGTTGATTCTTTACATCTTCTCAACACCAAATCTTTGTTTTACACAATTGATAATTTTGTAATAAACATAAAGTTTACAAAGTTTCTTTATCAGCTCTATGTAAAGCTATTTTCTGTCCAAATTTATTTAAAAATAGTCTCTTTAAGATTCTCTTTATTACATAATGTTATTGACTGTATTATTGTGTTAGTAGTGCTGCTAGGTGTCCTGTTACAGTGTGGTGAATGTTTTATATTATAAGACAACATTCAATAAATATACAGTTACTGACTTTTGATAAAACTGTACCATGCTTTTACTGCAATATTAGTACATAGATAAAGCAATGGACTAGTGTACTGTGTTGCAGCACACACTGCATTTCTGTAAGGGACTATAAGGATTTATCAACCATACTTAAACCAACACAGAGGTAGATAAATCTTTAGAAGAGCTGTAACCAACTCTTTGGTTGTTTTATTAAGTAACTTTTCTCCTGATACTCTTTGGCCTAAAGTAGTACATGTAATAAGAAAACACCTGGTAAATTATCTAACAATATAAATATTAAAAAGCCACCCACTATCACTTCAAAATGTTGCAGTACCTAGTCCTAAGGAACACTCATATCAAGTTTGATCCAAATTATCAAGGCCATTCAGAAGAAGTTAAAAATAGGTGTTCTGTATGTTTGCATTGGCATAAATTAAGTCCAAAGCCCTTAATGATTGTACAAGATAAGTGTAACTCACCTTTTCTACTTTTCTTATTTGAATTGTTGCAACAAATTCAAATTTCAATATCTTATTTAATTGTCAAAAATATTTTTTTAGTGTTTGTCTACTGACACACACACACACACATATATATATATATATATATATATATATATATATATATATATATATATATATATATATATATATATATATATATATATATATATATATATATATATATATGGTAGGTCTTTTATAAAGTAATATGTGTGGTGATGGTTCAGTGAAGTTTTCAAGCTTAGCCCATTCCATTTTGTGTATGTCAATAAATGTCAAATAGGGAACCACCATGCCCTCAGCTGATCTTCTGATGTAAAGCAATGGCTGCTCCACTTAAGTTCATCTCACAATGTCAGTCTATCTTTAATTAGTCTCTCAAACCTTCAGTCTATCTCAGTCTCTCACACTGACAGTCTCTACCACTGAAATAATTTTTGGAATTCATCATAAGATGTAAAAAAAAATTAACTTGTTTTAACAAACAAACTAATAACTTGAATGGAGTTTTTGACAATATTTTTTGATTTTTGGTCATACTGGATAAAGGGGTGTGTGTGTGTGTGTGATTTGGATTTTTAACATAGCTTTAACAATATTTCAGTCAAATCACTATGATGTCTGCAGTGTGACAGTTTTATAGTGATGTCTAGCACTGGGGCATCATACCGCAGACATATGCCATGATGTCCCACCCAGACACATTATCCCAAGACCAGGCTGACCAGTCCTAATAATAACCTCTTAATCTGGAGTGCCAAGCAAGTCAGCTGTTTGTACCACTTTTAAAAATCTTTGAAAAAACTTGGCCGGGGATCGTACCCACAACCTCCTGCATTCAAGGCAGATGCTCTAACCACTAGGCCAGTAGAGCAGTCTGGATAATGATAGTTACTAATGCATGAAATAATGGAACTGAGAAAAGAATACAAGAACTGATGTCTGTAACATATATACAAAGAATTAAAATAACAATGGAATAAATATATGTATTCATAATGTGATGACAGAACAAACACAACAGCCAGTGGTTACATTACTCATGATTTGTTTTTGACATAATGGTTTAATTAATTTTGCAGGATAATATTTGTGTATGGATTTTAAAATATAATTTCTTCTTACTAGTGCAGATAAGTACAGAAGTTCTCTTAGTAATTTAGCTATCTTAGCATAATATCACATACATTTTTCTAATTGGAAGATTCAATGTATAAAATGAAATGAATATTCCTTTTTATAAAACTTTACAATGTATTACAACTGGATTATTGTCTACACTATTTTCATTTTTACTACTTGTGATTTTCAAATGGACAAAAAAATAATTAAAAGCTATAGTTATCACCTGTAAATATACCAGAGTCATCTTATTTTGTCTCTATTGTCATTAATTATTTGATGCATTTCCCCCAACCTCTCTCTGTTTCAATGTCAAAATGAATTTGTTTTAATAATTATGACAAGGGCCCTATAAGGATTAGCATTGTTTGCTTTTCATTATTACCGTACATACATGCTTGTAGGTCAAGTACAATTGCAAATTGCCCAGACCCAGACCTGCCATTGAATAATGTGCCAGCCAATCTGGGTCTGTGCAGTTTGTTAGCAGTAATCAGTAGAACAAACAGTATAGACCCTGATCTACAGGCTCAAAGGTGGTGGGGTTAGCTGTACTTTAACATCCAAAACTAGCAAGTTAGAGCACAATTAGCTATTCTGAATGAGGAAATTTAAACAGGTCTTGTCTTTAAAAAAGCTTTTTGCTGAATATAATACTAGAGAAAATATGGTTCATGTAAACATTCAAGTACCAATGATGTTGTTAGCACCTAGGTGATGCCATGTAAGAAAGGTTATCTATGACCTGTAAATCACACCCTGTTTGTTTGGATTTTGTTGCCTCTGATGTGGTGAACATGAAGGACAGACATGGTGTCTAGACAGCTTGACTGGCAATCTCCCTTAATCAGCCATCATCTCAAAACACACATCCAGGCCTCCTCTGTCAAAACTCTAACCCCCCCTCACACACACACACACACACACACACACACACACACACACTCTAAAATATCTACCCCCTCCTGAGCCAATCACTCAATTCAGGTTTGTTTTACAATATGGTGACTGGTTTTATGATGTCTCACTGATGCCTGGTTCTTTTTAAAACATATAAACCAGAAATGTACAATGCCAGAAACCAGTCTTTGATGAGACTTGATAATTTGGAGATAAAACATTCTAGCAATAAATGTGTCTAGGTCTGTCTAATTCTTGTATATTGTACAATCTGGATGAAGACTGAACATTATTAATATATATTTTAAAATTGGTGCACATAAGACTTCTAGTATATTTCTGGTAAAAAAAAATAGGTGCATACATATATGTGCATGAAACAAAGACAAATGTTTTAAACATATAATCTGCTCCACTAACAGTCATTCTGTTCCTGATCAAGTTTTCCCTGCAGATTTATATCTTTATATGACATTCATTCTATTATTTTGCAATTATTCTATCTTTGAATATTGCTTTTTATTTCCTACACTTTGGTTGATAGATGTAAATATTTAAACTTTCATAAAATACTTATCATACATAATCGTCATACACAACTGCAAAGACCCATAACTGTCATCGCATACTGTACTGGTAGATCTAGATCCATACCGTTTGTTTGGGGTAAACAGTAGAACAAACACTACAGACCCTGATATGCAAATACCATTAAGCAATGACAGATCTGGGTCTATATTGTTACTGCTGGACCAAACATATATGCGAGTATATAAGGTATATCATGGTAAGCATTTGCTAATACATAAATAAGCATTATAATTTTGCACATGGGAGCCAGATTATATTGTCTAATAGTGAGACTGCCTTATAATGAAATACATGATAAGTATTACCTCATTTTAATGTTGTCCATATGATAATGTGACTGTCTTATAAAGAAATACATGATAAGTATTACCTCATTTTAATGTTGTCCATATGATAATGAGACTGCCTTATAATGAAATACATGACAAGTATTACCTCATTTTAATGTTGTCTATCTGATAGTGAGACTGAGATTGCCTTATAATGAAATACATGATAAGTATTGCCTCATTTTAATGCTGTCCATCTGATAGTAAGATTGCCTTATAATAAAATACATGATAAGTATTACCTCATTTTAATGTTGTCCATATGATAATGTGACTGTCTTATAAAGAAATACATGATAAGTATTACCTCATTTTAATGTTGTCCATATGATAATGTGACTGTCTTATAATGAAATACATGATAAGTATTACCTCATTTTAATGTTGTCTATCTGATAGTGAGACTGTGAGATTGCCTTATAATAAAATACATGATAAGTATTACCTCATTTTAATGTTGTCCATATGATAATGAGACTGCCCTATAATGAAATACATATTAAGTATTACCTCATTTTAATGTTGTCCATATGATAATCAGACTGCCTTATAAAGAAATACATGATAAGTATTACCTCATTTTAATGTTGTCCATATGATAATGTGACTGTCTTATAATGAAATACATGATAAGTATTACCTCATTTTAATGTTGTCTATCTGATAGTGAGACTGTGAGATTGCCTTATAATAAAATACATGATAAGTATTACCTCATTTTAATGTTGTCCATATGATAATGAGACTGTCCTATAATGAAATACATATTAAGTATTACCTCATTTTAATGTTGTCCATATGATAATCAGACTGCCTTATAAAGAAATACATGATAAGTATTACCTCATTTTAATGTTGTCCATATGATAATGTGACTGTCTTATAATGAAATACATGATAAGTATTACCTCATTTTAATGTTGTCTATCTGATAGTGAGACTGTGAGATTGCCTTATAATAAAATACATGATAAGTATTACCTTATTTTAATGTTGTCCATATGATAATGTGACTGTCTTATAAATAAATACATATTAAGTATTACCTCATTTTAATGTTGTCCATATGATAATGAGACTGCCCTATAATGAAATACATGACAAGTATTACCTCATTATAATGTTGTCTATCTGATAGTGAGACTGAGATTGCCTTATAATGAAATACATATTAAGTATTACCTCATTTTAATGTTGTCCATGGAATCAAAGAACAGACAACCTGATAGTGAGAATGCCTTATAATGAAGTAGTATAATTTTACAAGCACTTCATTAAATAGGATTCATAACCATTACTGCCTTAAAACAGGAACTATGTTATAATAAAAAGGACTTATTCTTAGAAAGTGATGTATGTTTATTTTCAAGATTAGCCAATATACTGTATACAATTACAGTGAGAAAAAAAATTCTCCAAAAATAAATCCATGCTACCAAATTATCTACCCCTCGCCAAAAGGAAAACTTCCCAAGATCACAGGCTTGGGATAATATTGTTTCTGAAACCAAGCAAATATACTTCATGTATATAAAAGTCACAACATTCACTACACATAAATTTTCTTTGCAGAAGCATACACACATGTATATGAGTTCAGAAACCCCTTTATTTACTTGACATGTCTGCTAGATTGTGATGTTCCATGGATTATACATTTGTGAATTGTTTAATTTTGAATTAGCATTGAACCTTAAAGTTAAATGCATTGAGCATTCAGATTCTATCACTTTTAAACCTGAGAAATCTTTGTGAAGGGTCACTTCAACCTTTCTTCTTTTTCATCTTTTCTCATGTCAGTGTTAAAACTTCAAAGAGGCCAGTTTTCAAACCCAATGAAATTGACCAGGATAATTGAGCACAACCTTGAGAAAGAGATAGCTAAATTTCTGATTCATGTCAAATAGTCATTCTTCTAAGGGAAGAGTTATATAACAAAATTCAGAGATTCTGACTGATGAAAGAAATGTTATCCTAGAAAATTTTTAGAAACCACTGCTTATGACTGGTCCGAGTGAAATTAAGACCGTACACTTTGGAAGTAATGTGAATTTAAAGTGACAACCTTGGTCAAAATTCTTTAGTCTGAAATTTTCTGAGAGAGAGAAGTTTAGCTCTGAGGAAGAATAGGAAAAAAGAATAGTGCTTTCCTGATTAAACAAGAAAGGGACCAAGTGTCTGTCTTGTGAGAAAGACAGGGTTTAGGGAATGATGCACAAATTCTAAAGTTAACAGCATTAAGGTATGCAATTTTAATTTCACTTAATATTCTATTTTTTTGGAATGTTTGTTTATGCAAGTGTGTTTGATAAAACTAGGATCCATTTTATGTATCATTTATTCAATTTTACGGAAATGTGTTGATGCTAGAGTTGTTATGCAATTTATCTTTTTACTTTTACAGTTACTAATTCATTGGTAGAATTGATTGCATGTGATCCATATTTATATATGTGTAGGATTTCATTGGGTTATATGAAATAAATATTGAATAATGAGTTAACAATAATTACCTATTATATTTGCCTTTGTAATGTTTAAATAATCTTGTAGGTCAAGTGAGATGTATGCAAAGGTTATCAAATTTGTATTAGTCTATGGTAATTTTCAATAGATTGCTCACATTGTAATTTATGACCTGTCACTGTGAAACAAGGGTAATGCTCTACCATATTGTCAGAATTTATGCAATGTGTAGATAGCTTATATGTTCTGAGTAGCATAAGGGAAGGAATTTTTTGTACATCTAAAAAGTGGTGCATACAGAGATTCAGGGATAATTTTGTCTTTTAAGTAAGCAGCTATCCAAGGAAGAGATGGGACAATCCAACAACAAAAGTCTGGGGGAAAAGAAAGAAAAGGAAAAGTGAAGAGTTCAGAATAAAGGACTAGGAAGTCCAGAAAGGGATGAAGCAGCTGGAATAGAAAGACATGAGGAAGTAGGAAATGTTGGAACACGGTCGAGAGAGGTAGGTGAGGCAATCAGTCATGGACATTGTGTTCTTTTCACCACTTGCTATTATGATGAAATAGATCAACATTAGACACTGCTATTAAATTATGTTGATATATAACTTAAGTTGAATTGAAAATACTACTATTAATTTGTTTGATTAAATTGTTATTTTTCTTGTCTAAGAGGGCTTGTATTGCATTATTTCTTCCCAATAATCTTGCCCAGTTCTATGTTGATACTCTATCTATTCACTCACACCAAATCAAAACATTGAGGGAGGTCATTCCATAGATTTCACAGCTAAATCCAATTAACTAACCCTCTTACTAAGAGGGTGGCATTACAAAGTTGTAATTATAGGATTTACAATTGATTATAGGTTAATCTTTCATAGTAATCTCCCTTGATCTGTCAACTTGGACTGGGGTCACAATTATTTATTCAGGTTCAGTACCCAAGGATATAGTCCCAGTCTATTTTTATTTTAAACAAATTCTCTTCTAACTTTGTTAGTAATACAAAAGTTAGAAATATACATGTTGGGTATTGTGTTAAATACAATTATTTATTCCTTAGATTATGAACAGTATGGTGTGGCTGTCTGTGTGCATTTCAGTGACACTGTACAGTGCGACTTTAATTTCTAAAAGTGAAATCTGTAACCAATTGCACATTGCTTTGTCTACAGTCTAGCCTCCCAAAAGATAACTTTTGATAAGAACTTCAATATAAGTTCATCTTTAAAAGTATTTTAGATTAACGTATGATATATTAGAATTTGGACATCAGAAAGTTTAGTACTGAGAAACAAATATTTAGTAAATATTAGTAAAGAATTCTAGGTAGTTTGGCCTGAAGATACAGCTGAAGTTCTCTGAGTCTTTGTTCTTTTTCCCCTAAAATTGTTATCGCTCGATGCAAAATGAAATTTCCCTTTTTAGTGTTTGAATTGACAAGATTTAAACTTGAGATAACTATGTGTATAAGATGGTTTCCTATAAATATCAATAGAACTATGGATTCCAGGTAATTTGATTTGATGAGTATGCCAAAGGAAAAGAATAATTCACTCTCCTTTATTATGGATTTTTGAGCTGGATGCAAGTTTGTGAAGTGTCAAATTTTGAAAAATCATTGAACCTTAAAGTTGAATGCATTGAGCAATAGGATTTTATCACATTTAGACAGGTGGAATCTTTGTGAATATTTCTGACCTTTATTCTTGTTTTTCCCATGTTGGTGTTAAGACTTCAAAAGGGCCAGTGGTCTGACTAAATGAAAGTGAAGGGATATCTTAGCATGGTTTTGATGCTAGAGTTATTACACAATTTATCTTTAAATTAATTATAATTAAATTTTACAATTATTAATTCATTAGCAGAATTGATTGCATTCAATCCAAATGTTCATATGCGCATGATCTCACAGGGTTATATGAAATAGATATGAAATAATTTCCTTTGTTAGGACGATACTGATTATCATGAGTAAACAATAATTGCCTATTATATTTGCTTTTGTAATGTTTAAATAATCTTGTAGAGTAAGTGAATAAGGATCTGGGAATTTTATTCATTAGTAATTGAACATGTAGTAGCATATGGTAAATTTTTAATAGAGACCTCAGGTGGAAATTTATGACCTCTTGCTGTGAAGGAAGGGCAAGGACTACCTTAGTTAGGCTTTACGCAGTCCATAGATAGCTAGCGTGAAAGTGGTACATGTAGTGATATCAGGATAATTTTGTCCTTTAAGGAAATAGTTTTCTGAGAGTGAGTGAGATTCAAGAGTCTAAAAATGGAAGTCCAGAACAAAAGAGATGGGACAAGTGAAGTCCGGGGGGAAAAAAGAGACAAGACGAGTCAATGTCAGAGAAAAAAAGAGAAGTGATGAATGAAGTCCAAGAAGGATGAGGCAGATGGAATAGAAAGACTTGAGGAGGAAATAGAAAACATTAAAACACAGTTGTTTCGGAAGGTGATACAATTTAATGTGGACATTATGCTCTTTTCACCTCTTGTTATGATGATGAAATAAATCCAAATTAGACACTGCTATTAAATCCTGTTGATATAAATTTAGTTGAATTGAAATTATCGCTATTAATTTATTTGATTAAATTTGTTATTTTTCTTGTCTAAGAGGGCTTGTATTGCATTATTTCTTCCCAATAATTTCGCCCATTCTCTGTTAGCATTCCATCATTTCACTCACATCAGGTCGTAACATCAAGGGAGGTCATTCTCTAGATAATGTAGCTAAATCCAATTAACAACCCCTCTTAGTATAAGAGAGACATTACAAAGTTATTAAGTTCATGTAAAAATCTTCCATCGATGTATGTTTTTTCCATTGAATGAAGCAGTTATCTAAAAATCTCTTCCATTTTTTTCTCAAATAATCACCAAATTCTTTTCCATGCTTATCCCTCATTCTGTCCAAAAATGTCTCATCTGAGTGCACCAAATCTAGCATAGTATAAGTTTATGCCAACTTAATATCCATACTTCTGCCTCTTTTCTCTAAGTAAAATACACTGTATTATTTAGTGTAAGGAACTCACCTGTAAATTTCTAATTAAACTGTAAAGATAGGCTTTCACGCTTTTGTCTAGCCAAAATGTCATTACTTCTATTCCAGGGTCATGTAGAACATTTTAAAAGTTTATTATATCAAAAGTAGCAAAAATGTTGATCACTGCCCATCAATGTTCCCTCTAAGCTGCATGAGCATGCACAGCTGCTCAGACATCTCCGCACAGCTGAATTGTCAATCCAACATTAACGTTTGCTCATCTCCATAATGCTTGCACAATGCAGCAAGCATTGTGCACACATCTACCATTCGCTTAGAGGGAACGTTGCTGCCCATCAGTGCCAGATTACCCATTAGGCACATTAAGTATGTGCTTAGGACACCAAACCAAACAGGGCACCAGAAAAAAAAAATCAAATTAATTGTTGATGATAACATTTAATGAATTAAACATGTATATGACTATTTTGATCTGGATGTATGAGTATTTTGATTTGGAATGATGGCAACACTGGTATTTTACCAACTTTTAGCTTTTAATATTTTGTTTGTTTGTGTTTCACATTTTGAAGGAGGCTGGGGTGAGGGTGAGGCCACCATAATATTCTTAGTTCTAAGAACCCTGGAAGGCCATCATTCGGTACTGCTATTCATCATGTCTGGTAAATGGTTGAGAAAATGAATAACATCCCTTATGAAGATAGGACCTTTTTGCAAAGTGGCTTTCATATAATATAAATTTCTGCAAAGTGGCTTTCATATAATATGAAGTGTGAAGTGCCAAATTTTTCAGTCGAATCTATTAAATAACTATTAATTCTAGCCAGCCAGCCATTAGTTAAATTTATGAGACACATTCTGCAAGGAGAGTTACCGGTATGGTAGAATGTGTCCGGTTCACTAATTAGCCATATTTATACAGGAGCCAAACTGACTGCTGTGACCTGGGGAAAGTTTCATTTTATCACAAAAGTGTCTTGTTTGATAAGGAACAGAGAATTGTTACTTAAAACCAAAGCATGTCATCTTGACATGCTGATGTAAGCGACTTTTAAAGGAAAGCGTGAGAAAATATATTTTTCTGATTGGTCACTGTTGAATAAGGGGTGTATTTTACATGAGAAAACCTCTAGAATATAATATCCTACTAGCTGAAATTTACTTCAGTCTTCTGAATTCGCTATTGTGAGAATAGCCAGTGTAGAATTATTTTGGAAAAAAGGCTTAGGATGTGATTTGAGTGAAATCCATTCATCAAGGAAGCATGATTGAAAAACCGCAAAAAAAACAACAGTTGAGAGACGCACCAAAAACACAAGGTATTTGTCTCAAATCCATGTTTATTTTTTATGCAATTTCGTTTACAGATTTACATGATTTTGTTGATACATTTGTATGATTAGTTGCATTTGTTACATTAATTTATTAAAGTGCTTTTGAATTATGAATTAGAATTCTTACCATAATTCGTAGTTAAGAATGACGTAGTGTTAATTGATGTCGTAAAAACACTATGTGGAGTTATGATAGGAAAGTGTTACGTTAATTCTTGAATTTATCATATTGTTTGAATAATGATTGTGTTCTAAGATTTAATGTCTTACTTTGATTAATAATTTCAAAGAATACATGTGAATTCACCGAATTTTGATGTCGTAGATAATTTAGCGACAGTGTATAATGTATTAGGTCAAGGCAAACCGAATTAACAGATGGTTGAGCTGTATTGATTTGAAGACATGTGTAGTTAATTACTAGCTATAAGATAGTAATATCTGATTGTTTGAACCAGGATAATGGACAGTCTCAGCTATTACCAATGTAACGAAAGACTTAGGTTATTGCAATTTTCTTTTGGAAGGAAAATAGCTTTTGTGGGAAGACGTGCAGTACCGAAATAGAGGACGTACAAGTACAGGAAAAGGGGATTGTGAAGGAGAAATTGCGAGGTGTATACATTGATGCAGAGGACAAGCCTCAGTCCAAATGGAACATCCATGAGGGAAAGTATCTCGGGGGACAGTAACTTCCAGAAGAACATTGGATTGAGCAGAGAATGCAGTTCGACAATAACAGGTTATGAAATTCAAACAACGTGAATGAATTTGATTGAACTCTCGATTCTGTGATGAATTTAACTATCAGTAATAGAACAGCTAAATTTGTTTAAGTCTGTTTTCAATCTATTTGAAATTTGGTGAAAGTTTAATTCTAAAATTGCGTGTATTCTGAATGAAAGGAAATTTCCTTGTGTATGTATTTGATTAAATTGTTTATTTATCTTTATGGGGTCTCATAGTTCTTTGTTCAATATACTGGCACAGGTTACCATATACATTCTATACTCAAACCGGGCAATTATACTGTGGGCGGTCATCTCCTAGAAAGCGAGTATCAGAGGGGAGTGGGTTATAGTGTTGTTATTATATGTTGTGCAATACCCTTTGACAAAGTGGGACGTAATGCTTACCCTTTGACAAGTGGGGCTTATACAATATTATACGAATAACGCTCATGACCCACAGGAATCTGACATGAAGCAAATAACTTAGTCTTTATGTCCAACTGTTAGGTCCTATTAATATATTTTAAAATTTTAAATCTTCAAGCTTATATATTTTCTAAATTTTGTTTATTGCAAATTACTTCACTGATGGTATTACCTTTGTAGATTCTTTGTAGACCATAAAAGTAACTTGTAAAATAGTCCAAATTCATTCAATAATACTTTTATTAGTTATAAAGGTAATTTCCATATTTTTCAGTTACATGATATATTAGTCATCATGTGTAAGTTTCAGATTGTACACTTATTTTCTTGTAGAATTCCTTATCATCTGGCATTTCATAAGTTTTCTCTCTAAAATGTGCTGTCTAAAAAATTAAACAAATGTGCCTTTGTCAGCTTTTAATAATAATTGATTTATCATGTTACAAAGCCATAAAAGCTTGTCTGTCATTTTCTTCACATAGTTATTATTTGCTTTCTGGCTGATATTTTTGGAATAATAACTTCTAAGACTTTTTAAATACATTTAGATGGATTCCATCCTGTGTTATTTCTAACCTAGGGCTTTTCTTTTTCTTCTTCATCTTTATTGGCATAAAAAAATTCACTTTGATCAATTTATGACAAAATTATTTTATATCTGTCCATATTACTGTTATAACTTAGATGTAGGGGTAAATTTAAAACCTTTTTACAGTAAATTTATGCTATTTTCAGACAGATTAAGGCTAGAAATGTTTATTACTTCAGGATGAATTTCTTTTCCTTGCTGTGTTATGATGCTATTTTCAAATTTGTCTCCTCACTGTATCTCACACACAAACTTTTGGTTTCCTTTTGTCTGTTAAAACTTTGCCTCTTCCACCCCCAACTATGTTGTATTGGCATGGTTCTACAAAAAAAAAAAAAAAAAAAGCTTTTACATTTTTACCTATGTGTGTTATTCTCCTAAAAGCATGGTTACTTTTTTCATGAAAATGATTATTTTGGGTGTTTCAGGTGATCCTTCCCTTGATATTTTGAAAATTATTTGTTAGGTAGATATTGTTGTACATTGCAAGGTCTTTCTCTCTGGTGATAATTATGGGGTCTAGATATCTTGAAATGTTGTGTAATGCTTCTTTACTACAACCCTTGAGTGTATATTTGGTAGTATTAATTGAATGTAGTTATGTGTTCAGAATTGTTTTCTCAGTGGCATTTGAAATCATGTGTTTATTATTGTGTTAATTATAGTTCCTCTCAGTTTCCTTTCTCATTTCTTTCTATCCTATGAATACATGTGCATGTATATCTTCTCCAAATTTGTTTTCATATCCCTTTAGCTACTTTCTCATCTTTTCACAAATCTCATGCAATATTCTTCTTCTTTCTCACATTCTTGTATCTAATTTTGTTATCAACTTATATATTTTCCTAGTAGTTTCACATTAAGCAAATTGCTTGTATTTCTTGATCAAGCTTAAGAAATTTCTGTTTATATCTTCAAGCTATATTTTTTTTATGATTCTGATGTCAGCTTCAAAGTGATGGATTGCCATTTATAACTGATGGATTTGTGCTCAGTATGCTAGCCAACCCCCACCCAGAATTTGGGTCTATACATTTTCTTGATAACTGGTGATTCTTTGCTCAATCATGTCTCATATATCTCAATAGCTTTTTAAAACATAAATTTAAGATGTACCAATAAGATTGCTTTCTTTCATTTAAAGACCCCCCCATTATTGACCTGTGTATTCTTGCACTTTCTTTATGCACATAACACATGACAGGTTGAATCACTCAGTGAATAAATTTGATCCCTCATGTGAAAACCCTTAAGTCTTTAACATCTGTCTTATGAAAAATGAACTAAAAAAAAAAGAATGCAGTATGCCAAAACCAAAAAGAACATAAGATCTTAGATTATTAGCAGTTAATAAACATCTGCATAAGAGTGATTAGAAAATGAAACTCATTCCATTTTATAAATTATTAACTGATAATGAGCATCTTTTAGGAATAGGAACTTTACTAGTTCTAACTAATTATTCAGAGATTCATGAAAAATTAAAATAGGATGTTTTGTACAGTGTGTCAATACACTGATCCAATTTCACAATATGAAACATGAAACATATTGACTGTTTTAATTTGTATGGACAACTTTATACACTGATATAATACACTGATCCATTTTACCGTATTTTGGTGTGTATAACGCGCACTTTTTTTACCTAATTTTCTTAAGTCGGGGGTGCACGTTGTATACAAGAACTAAAAAAAAAAGATTTTTTCCAGGTCGATCTGAAGAGGATGAAGGCACTATAGCCGGCTACATGTATCACATTCACTACTTGTGAAATATTAAATCCATTGTACATTGCATTGTAACTAAAATGTTTACTGGTACTAGCCGTATTAAAGAAATAAATAATGCTTACAAATAGTCTTGTTCTTTGATTGCTTATGTTAATAAACTGGTTTCATTTCACATCACTGTGTCAAGTTTTGTTCTGTGCCTCGGCCGGAAATACATGTACATAACGACTGGCAACTTGTTCAAAAGCTGTGCAAAGTGCCGCATTGGAGCGGAACAAATACCACTGTGTGGATTACCGTACTTGTTCCGTAAATGTTCAGTACCGTATTCCATAACTGTTGATCTAATGAATTTTTCTTCATTTATTATTGGTTGAATTGAAATATAATGTGTAGAATTCAACTAGTGTTAATGTTCTCATCAGAGCATCTGTAGGGGACATATTTTTTGAGACTAAGGGTTCTTTCTTACGGGAACACTGATACGTTGTGGAACAAAATAATCAATGTATGAAGTCGGAAAACATTTTTTTCCTCTTTGGAAAATAAGCTTGTTACTTAGTTTTATTTCTCATCTTAGATCATAGTATTTGAGATATCTTTGCGATTATACAGTGATCAATGGCTTCAATGCTTCATTGACTCAGTGTGGTCTTTTCATGGTAATTGGCGCCAGGTAAGCTTTGATGCGCTCAACATAGTTACAATGCTTTGTCTCGGTGAGCAGTATTTAATTGATTCAGGACATACAGCGGCTTTTCGAAAGTGATGACGATGAAGAGGAATTTGGGGGATTTGTTGCAATAGATTGCGTCAACTAGACGAACCTTTACCAGTACACAAAGAACATGAATACACAAAGGACATCAGTACAAAGAACATCAGTACACAAAAAACATGAATACACATAGAAATCAGTACAAAGAACATCAGTACACAAAAAACATCAGTACACAAAGAACATGAATACACAAAGAAAATCAGTACACAAAGGTAATCAATACAAAAGAACATCAGTACACAAAGGACATTAGTACAAAGAACATCAGTACATAAAGCAGATCAGTAATAAAGAAAATCAATACACAAAGGCCTTTGGTACACAAATAACATCAGTACACAAAGAACATCAGTACACAAAGTGCCTTTGGTACACAAAGACACCAGTACACAAAGGACATCAAAACACAAAGAACATCAGTACACACAGTACATCAGTACAAAGGACATCAGTACACAAAGGACATTAGTACAAAGAACATCAGTACACAAAGTACATCATTACAAAGGACATCAATACATAAAGAACATCAGTAGACAAAGCACATTAGTACAAAGAACATCAGTACACAATGTACATCAGTACAAAGGACATCAGTACACAAAGGACATCAGTACACAAAGTACATCAGTACACAAAGAACATCAGTACAAAAATACCTTTGGTACACAGAGAACATCAGTACACAAAGGACATCAATACACAAAGAACATCCATACACAAAGTACATCAGTACAAAGGACATCAGTATACAAAGGACATCAGTACACAAGGAACATTAGTACAAAAAACATCAGTACACAAGGGACATTAGAACAAAGAAAATCAGTAAATAAAGTAGATCAGTATAAAGGACATCAGTACACAAATGATATCAATACACAAAGGACATCAGTACACAAAGGACTTTGGTACACAAAGGACTTTGGTACACAAATGACATTAGTACAAAGGATATCACTGCACAAAAGACATCAGCACACAAAGGACTTTGGTACACAAAATACATCAGTACAAAGGACATCAGTACACAAAGGACATCAAGACACAAAGGACATCAATACACAAAGAACATCAGTACACAAAGACCTTCAGTACACAAATGTACACAAAGATGTACACAAATGACATCAGTACAAAGGACATCAATACACAAAGAACATCAATACACAAAGAACATCATTACACAAAGGACTTTGGTACACAAAGAACATCAGTACACAAATGATATCAATACACAAATAAAATCAGTACACAAAGGACTTTGGTACACAAATGACATTAGTACAAAGGATATCACTACACAAAGTACATCAGTACACAAAGGACATCAAGACACAAAGGACATCAATACATAAAGAACATCAGTACACAAAGACCTTTGGTACACAAATGTACACAAAGGACATCAGTACAAAGGACATCAATACACAAAGAACATCAGTACACAAAGACCTTTGGTACACAAATGTACACAAAGGACATCAGTACAAAGGACATCAATTCACAAAGAACATCAATACACAAAGTACATCAGTACACAGGACCCTGGTACACAAAAGACATCAGTACATAAAGGACATCAGTACAGAAAAGACATCAGTACACAAAGGACATCAATACACAAATAACATCAGTTAAACAAAGGACTTTGGTACACAAAGAACATCAGTACACAAATGATATCAATACACAAATAAAATCAGTACACAAAGGACTTTGGTACACAAATGACATTAGTACAAAGGATATCACTACACAAAGTACATCAGTACACAAAGGCATGTGGTACACAAAAGAAATCAGTATAAAGGACATCAGTACACAAAAGACATCAGTACACAAGGAACATCAGTACACTTTGGTACACAAAGGATATCAGTGGAAAAAGGACATCAGTACACAAAGGCATCAGTACACAAATGACATCAGTTGAATAAGGACATCAGTACACAAAGGACATAAGTACAAAGGATATCAGTACACAAAGGACATCAGGACACAGTATGACTGTCACAGTGGCCTTTTCAAAAATCTTTATGTCACTACCCTGAATGGATGGTCATATTATTGATATGATCAGTTATTCAGAAGTAGTGCTTACAAAGCTTTCAAGACGGCTTCTGAGGTGCATATTCTCGATGTCCAAGTAGCAACATTCTTTTTTAGAACCAACTAAAATAAATGCCTGTGTAAAATGTCATGGCAGTCCTCCAGGTAGTTTAGGAAGAGTTGCAATAATAAATTTGTGCTGATGGATGGATGGATGGATGGATGGACAGACAGATGGTTAGTTGGCTGGATGGCTGGATGGATGGAGGGAGGGAGGGTTGGAGGGATGGATGGATAGATAGATGGATGGATGGAGGCTGGATAGATTATAGTCAACGGGCAAAGGGCTATCCCATAAGCTCTTCTTACCTATGACCATTAGAGGTAACTAT
Organism: Unio delphinus; assembly: GCA_029339505.1. Taxonomy (NCBI): domain Eukaryota; kingdom Metazoa; phylum Mollusca; class Bivalvia; order Unionida; family Unionidae; genus Unio; species Unio delphinus. Next base: position 2,058,509 of record JAQISU010000110.1, read on the forward strand.
TGGGAGCCATGGCATCTAAACTTGTGTTTTAATGAAGCACATTAGATCACAAATCACCAAATATCACAGCTATTCCACCACATCCAGATGGTAAATTGAGGTTTAATTGTTAAACACTGACCAACCAACTCAAGGCCTTTAAACTGACTCTTCCACTTATCTCCTAACAAAGTCAGACAACACAAACTGATGTAGCATTTCATATAAGTCTGTCCCCAAATTTGGCTTGAAGACATCTATGCTACTAGAAAACTTCAATGAGATAAACTTGTCTTAACAGCAGTATCACAACAATTAATAAAGTGCAGAGCTTAGTTACATCCCTTGATATGGTGACACCAAGCACACACACACACACACAAAATGCTTTCTTCAATCTATCCTTGTACATCTTAAGTAACAGAAAGAAGAAAAGGATAGAAAAAAGTTCATTACTATGACTATCTCTCCAGACAGCTTATTTGTGCCAGATTCTATTATTGAACAGCTTTCCCTTGTAATCTAATCAGAAAAGCATAAAAACTACTGACATGAGCATGTGGCTTGCTCTCTCTGGACTGGAAGTCTAAGCAATCTCTGCCATGTATTATTTGACTGTAAAGAATCCAGTTATCAACTGGTAGTTCTGTATACTATAATCCACACATCACAATGTTGTTACTGAATGTATAGTTGTTTGGTTCCTAGCTTAACCCCATATTCCTCACAGAGGGTTATATATATATATATATATATATATATATATATATATATATATATATATATATATATATATATATATATATATATATATATATATATATACACTAGCTTATAAGATCAGTCCAACTGCAAACTGCATAAACCCAGATCTGCCAGCACATAATGTGCTGTGAGATCAGGGTCTGTGCAGTTTGCTATTGGTAATCAGTAAAAGAAACAACGACGACCCTGAACTTCAGATGTATTATTACTGCAGCAGATCAGGATCTTTGTTGTTTGCAATTTGACTTGTCTTATAAGAAAGTAATGATGGTCCTGTCTTTACAAGGATAACACAACTGTTACATCAATTTACATCAATGTAAAGTTGGTACTAAAATACCACCTATGTTATATTTAGTTTAGATTATATTTTCTGCAATATTTTCTCTTCCATGGTTTAAGTACAGAATATGAAGATTTTGCCTAATAAATAGGAGGAAAATACAAATGATTTTTTACTTGCATGTATGATGCACAGGCTTGATGTAATTCCATGGCATCAAACGACAGACATCACAATATACTAACCATGTCACAATGAAGTGCATCTAAACTGCTTTACACAGTTTAGTTGCTTATTTCTCATTTTAAAAAAAATGTAATTTCAGTCTCTGATTAAAAGAATAAAGCAGGATCCAGTCAATATGTTTGTGTTCTAATGCATGGAAGACCAAAACACTGAATGGCAGTGCTATATTGTAAAAGAGTAAGATTTGTAAGGAATATGTTTGTAACAACCAAAATTTTTCGCCTTTATCCAGATTCATTAAATATAACAAAGTTTTGCCTTAGTGGTTGGTCTAACAGAGGTACATAACTACAAAATGAATACGAAAATTCTTCAAATGTTAATGAAACCATTTAATTCTTTTGTTGTCATTGGTGTCCAAATTGTCAACAAGCACTTGTTGTAAAGGCAGGATGGTCCATATCCTACCACAGCCATATCTGATCTCCTCAAAGCACTCTGCCCTAAGAATTGATCTGCCTTAAGGACAGAGATGAATGAATAAGCAAAATTTCAAATAAACATGCATTTTTGTGAATTTTCGAACAGTAAATTAGTATTTGAATATTGTATTTATTTACACAGTGAGTTTGGCAGCATTTTTTTGTATCAAGACAAAATATGACAACACAATGTTGAATTAGTTCACAAGGAACAATTTCATACATGCTTAATAACCTGAAATTCAAACTCTGACTTAAAAGGTAGTCATGATGCCATTTCTATTTATTGTCATAGTGAATGTCGATTAAAAAAGCAGAGTATGACACAGGGGTCACATCAGTAACAAAACCTTATTCTACATTATCCAAATGTAATTAAATTACATGGCCACATGTCCAAATAAATCTTGTTGTAAACAAATCACTTCCTGAAAAGATTTTGTAAATAAAAATACATGTAGTTCCCACATTAATTGAAGAGGTAATTGAGTTTCTGCCCTTCATTCTGTAATGTACACATTCAGCACTAAAGGATCTTTTATGGTCATACTGAGTTTGATGTTAAACTGAGAATATAACAACTACATTCATTTTGTGTTTTAAATCATTACAAATATTTACTCAAAGGACCCCATTTAATTGGATTTTTACAATTGAGTTTACAGCGTTTTCAGTGCAGCTTTGCAGGAGGTGTCAATCAATACCAAAACAGAGAAAGAAATGAGGATGATTTTGAATCCAGTCAATAAATATTTGAAGAAAAAAAAATCTCGCATTCATTATATGCCACCTTACTCATACAGTAAAGAAATAATGTGTTGTGTCAAAGCAGAAATTTAAGTTTGGAATACATTTTCTTCCCTTTCAAAATCCGCTCTCTCAGGAAGAGAACACAGTCCAAACTAAGATTTGTTGACCCAAAGAGGCTAGTAATGCAAAAGAAAGAAAGAGAATGAAATGGTCACCAGCAGTAATTTTAGAAGGATCAGAAGCTTTTATGTCATGCAATCTGAGTTTTATCTGTCACTTGATCATGTGATCAAATTTGTTCTATCAGTAACAGAACGTCTAAATAAAATTTGCATAATTTTACAACTCCATTTCTGAGAGAAAGCGAATCCTTCACATGTCATTTTTGCTTATGTAAGAAATTAAATTTTTGTATTTTATATACAGGGGCTTGTTTTGTTCTAATCTATATCAAAGCTCAGTTCTGTGTTATTTCATTATTAATTATTAATTAATAATTATTAATTACATATTTTATGTTATTAATTACTTGATCCAGGCAATAATACCATCATCTCCAAAATAATAATAACCAAAAACCATAAAGACTGGGGAAGATCTCTAACATCAATCCACCACTACACTCCACGCCAGTCACATGTCTCAATTACAGCATTGCACATTCAGAGAAGTGACTGCAAAAAATCACACAAAACAAATAGATATTATTGGAACATATTACCATGCATACCTGATGGCTCCTTCTTAACATCAGGGTTTAAATATTACTCTCCTATAAACATTTTACTCTGCAAAACAAAACTGGGAGAGAGAGAAATAATATACAATAGAAATGAAGAGTTCAGACAAAGAGAGATAATGTTTCTCGTACATTTACATGCATACAGGACAAAGTACTAATTATATGTAAAAATGGGAACTAGCTTGGAAATGGGTGAACATAAAAAAAAGAGTATATATGTGTTTAGCTGACCAGGGTTCGTTCATAATGTAAGTTATTTTTTTTAGGAAAAATAATCTTTTGAGAGCTTATCCTATTTGTAAGATAAAAAAAATGGAGACATTGTTTTATTGATGGAATTTCAGTCCTTTTACAGTCTTGAGTTTGGAACACCTATTAAGAAAATTAGCACCTGACTCGTTGGTGCAGAATTGAAAGCACATGTTTCAAACACATAAGTTTACTATGGGAACTGAAGTAGTACTGTGAGTCTTATAGACAGACAAAGCAATTCAATGACTCCACATATGCAAGTCCAATTAACTTTACTATAAATGCAATTATATGGTTCTATTTGTGGATAACAAGCACACAAAAAACATTTTGTAAACTAAAGAGTCATTTTCAGTGGGATATTAAACACATATTCAGATATATCAAATGATGCCAAGAAGGGGGGAGGGGGAACAGTGTGTACATTTTTGAATGTTAGGTGGAATGTTTTGCACTTTGATTGACATCTAAGCAATACATATATAAAATTTATATAATTTACTATTTCTAGAGTAATTACAGTAAGCAATATGATATTTCCTAGTTGTGGTTTGAAACATAATATTTCAGATTTGATCACTTAGGTCTCCTTCACCATGACTAACTGTGATGACCTTTAATGACTTTGAATCCCACTAATTTCTGTCAGTGAATGTTTTGAAAGTTTATATTTTGCATTTTGATGGACTTCTGTCTACAATACTTTAGTTTTAAATTAAATGTCTTCTGGGGGGAATGTTAGGTACTGTTTGTCATTTAAATATCTTTTTTTTGGTAAAAATACATGTACATATAGATGGTCACCTTGACCTTTTACTCATTAATTACATAATATAACAAGGCTGGTAACATATTTCAGTTTATTATTATTATTATTATTATTATTATTATTATTATTATTATTATTATTATTATTATTAATTATTAATTATTATTATTATTATTATTAATTATTAATATTATTATTTATTATTATTATTATTATTATTATTATTATTATTATTATTATTATTATTATTAAATTGAAGAGCAATAAATGGTGATATAAAAAAGATTCTTATCAGACTACAGTACTAAGATCACGGAGAGTTCCAGCTGCAAAGAGCTCTTCGAGATAACTAACAAACTAATGGCAAGGAACAAATGTACACCACTTCCAACAACCTTCTCTCCATTAGACCTACCAGACCAATTTGCAAAGTTCTTTGATGACAAAGTACAAACCATTAGAGATTCGCTTGACAGCACAATTTCAACTGATTCGTCACCATACAGTTATGATGCAGAATTTCAGCAACAACTGTTTGGAGCATTTGAACTTGTTTCTATTGATTAGTATGGACAATCATGATGAAAAGTGCACCAAAGTCTTGTGAACTTGATCCAATTCCGACATCACTGCTGCTTGAGTGCTTAGACCCAATATTGCCTTCACTAACTGATGTTATTAATATCTCTCTCTCATCAGGGGAATTCCCATCATTTTTCAAAACTGCCATCGTAAAGCCACTGCTGAAGAAACCAACACTGGACCATAATGATTAAAAGAAGTACCGCCCAGTTTCTAATCTCCCATTCATTTAAAAAAATCTTAGAAAAGGTTGTTCTAACTCAGCTTGTATCTCATTTGAATTCAAACAGTCTTTTTTAGCAATGTACAGTCTGCATATCGCCCTTGCCACAGTATGGAAACTACTCTTATGAAAGTATTTAGTGTCTGTCTGCTTTGGATAGTGGAAAGATTACAGTCCTCACTCTCCTGGATTTATCTGCAGCATTTGACACAATAGACCATGATATATTACTACACCGTCTCCAGCATGTATTTGGCATTCAGAATATAGCCTTACAGTGGTTCAAGTCCTACTTAGTCAACTGGACACAAATTATATCTGCAAATGGAATACACTCCAGCCCAGTTGACATATGTTGTGGTGTTCCACAGGGATCTGTTCTTGGACCTGTTCTCTTCATTCTGTATACTCAGCTGCTTTCAAGTGTCATAGATCATCACCCAGTGTCGCACCAATTGTATGCTGATGACACCCAAATATACAAGTCTAGCCACCCAACTGAAGTTGATGCTACCATCCATGGAGTAGAGAAGTGCATTTCTGATGTGAAATCATGGATGACATGTAACAAGCTGCAGATGAATGATGATAAAACTGAGGCTATTCTGATCACAACACAAAGGCTTTCTCATTCACATCCTTTACCTCAGACAATAAATATCAGCAACACCAACATTAAATTCTCAGTCAGTACGAAACCTAGGCGTTACTCTAGACAGTACTCTCACATTGCACCAACATGTCGTGAACATATGCGAGGCTGCATATCTTGAATTGAAAGGCATCAGTTCCATTTGTAAATATCTTTCAGTTGATGCCACTAAAACACTTGTGTGTTCATTAGTACTTTCAAGACTGGGCTATTGTAACTCAATTCTGTCTGGTTCGTCACAATATTTACTCCAGAAACTTGAAAAAGTTCAAAACAAAGCTGCATGGATCATCTTTAGAGTACCTCGATCAGAGCACACCTCACCACTGCTCTGTACCCTACATTGGCTGTCAATTCAATACAGAATCAAACACAAAATTTGTTCTCTGTGCTATGTTTCAATGACAGACTCCAGTCCAACATACCTATTCAGCCTCACCCACGTGTATACACCAGCTAGATCCTTACACTCTTCTTCTGATAATCATATACTCATTGTTCCCAAGGTGAAAACAAAGTCATATGGACAACGTTCGTTTGCACACCAGGGCCCGGCAACGTGGAACGAATTGCCCATTGAAATTAGACACAAAGATACAGTGGTCCCTTTTTAAGAGTGCTCTTAAGACTCACCTGTTTCGACTGCAGGGACAAACTTAGCGACCTAATCATGTTTTGTATCTTATATGTTTTCAGCATGTTTTTATGTTTTCCAATTTCATTGTTTATGTCATTTGTTGTTCTGTAGTGTAGTCATATCATTATTGATGGTGTAAAGTGCTTAGAGCTTCGAAAGATTAGGCGCTATACAAAGTCCTCATTATTATTATTATTATTATTATTATTATTATTATTATTATTATTATTATTATCAGACAGTTTAATTTTTAATATTTGTTCCTATTTTCTTAAATAAAGCTCAAATATTTAATGTTGCCTGAAATGCACCATTGCTCATAAGGTGAACATAAATTTGCAATATAATTTAATATTCATTAATGTAATCTTTGAACTATTCACATTTTTTACTATGTATTGAACTACTTACTGTTCCTAAGACTGTCAAGAAAATTAAGGGTGGATATAAGTGGTGCAAACATAGCTTTTGACATTATACGTGTGCAGTTATTATAGTTAGCTTTTACCTCACATTTGTCCAAATACTTGTTAAAGTGCATACTTCATATATTACATCAAATACAGTATACATATTTCTTACACTGCATGTTATTAAATACTTGTCAAAGTGCATACTTCATATATTACATCAAATACAGTATACATATTTCTTACACTGCATGTTATTAAATACTTGTCAAAGTGCATACGTCATATCTTACATCAAATACAGTATAGATATTTCTTACACTGCATGTTATTAAATACTTGTCAAAGTGCATACTTCATATCTTACATCAAATACAGTATAGATATTTCTTACACTGCATGTTATTAAATACTTGTCAAAGTGCATACTTCATATCTTACATCAAATACAGTATAGATATTTCTTACACTGCATGTTATTAAATACTTGTCAAAGTGCATACTTCATATCTTACATCAAATACAGTATAGATATTTCTTACACTGCATGTTATTAAATACTTGTCAAAGTGCATACTTCATATCTTACATCAAATACAGTATACATATTTCTTACACTGCATGTTATTAAATACTTGTCAAAGTGCATACTTCATATATTACATCAAATACAGTATACATATTTCTTACACTGCATGTTATTAAATACTTGTTAAAGTGCATACTTCATATGTTACATCAAATACAGTATAGATATTTCTTATACTGCATGCTACTAAATACTTGTTAAAGTGCATACTTCATATATTACATCAAATACAGCATACATATTTCTTACACTGCATGCTATTCACAACAAATTTGAATTAGAATGAGTAGTGCAGGTCCTAATCTACCAGTGTAGCAAACACAGTAAATACAGCAATATAATTTGGCTTTAATTTTTGTATTTACTGGAACCAGCCACTTCTACAAGACAATTTAATAAAACTGCCATAAGTGTTTTTGCAATTACAGCCGACTCCTTGCAATGACAGTCTCAAGTATCCCCCAATAAGACCTGTTCAACAAATCAATTGCTCTGCCCAGTATTTCTGTCCAATTTCCCACCTGGTACCACCTTCAAGAATTCATCAGGCTGGAAAATAATTGACATTCAAGATGCTCCTTGACAAAGATGAGGTAGAGCTAAGAAAGTGGATCATGCCCTAAATAATAGAATTGTTCTTTTTCTCTTTGTCAAGAAAAAAAAATATGGTCATCAATGAGATGCTGTCCTGAAACAACTATAAATGCCAAAGATAAAAAAAAAATGGATTCAAGTAGTTTACTCGGAAAATGCTCCAGTATAATTACATCTCTCAATGTATATTTCCAAAGAAAAGGAATTAAAATGCCAAATGTTAAAAACAAAAGAATAATAAATTATATTAAGTAAATGTGGCCCCACTTGATCTGATGATGTGTTGATGTTGAATCTTGATAATCCAATGGACATCATGTATCAAAAAGCAAACCCTTATTCCAGTCAACAATCCCGAATCTAATTTTAAAGACTGGCTCCATGAGACACAATGACCATCATTTTTGGGACTAAACATCTCCTTAGAATAACATTTTCACTTAACCAGCAGGCCTATATATGGGAACTTTCATACTTTTCATTGATCATGCTGGAAACACAACTTGGAGCAAACTGACTTCTCCCTCCTATCCAAACAGAGCCAAGTGATGGGAAGATATAGAGAAATGAGTTACATTTTCTAATGGCAAAAAAAGTAGATAAATAACTACTTGTGAAATGCCAAATTTCAGTCGATCTATTAATAAACCATTAGGTGGGACCAGATAGCCATTAGTTAGATTTATGAGACACATCGTGCCAAAGAGAGGGATCAGCTGACTGACCGCTGGCGTCATTTTAAAGTTTCATTTCTCACGGAAAGTGTCAGAAATGAGAAAATGCAGAGATTCTGTTACTTAAAACCAAGCATGTGATATTGACCATGACATAAGCGACTTTTAGAGGAAAGCGGGAGAAAATACATTTGATTCTGATTGGTCTTGGTTAAATAAGGGGGGTGTTTTTGCCCGAAGATCTTTAGAACATAATATCGCACTAGATAAATTAAAGGTTAGTCTTGAAATTTCTCTGCAAGAGAGGAAGCCAGATTTAGAATTATTTAGTAAGGACTCCGGATGTTATTTGAGAGAAATACATTTGTAAGGAAGCATGGATGAAAACTGCCAAACCAACGGTTGAGTGACACACCAAAACACACAAAGGAAGAAAATAGTTTTTTTGGAAGATCGTGAAGTTACAGGAATAACGACGTAAACTTTGGGAAAAGAAATTGGGAGAGACGGAAAATGCAGTGTACACATGAGATAGTGGACAAGTCTGGAATCAAGCGGACACATTCACGAGTGCAGAGTATCACGAAATTGGATGAGACAGCGACTTCTTGAAACGACATTGATTGAACAGTGAATGAGGACCGAGGATAACAAGTTATGAAAATCGAACAATGCATTGACTTCATTTGTACAACTTGATCCTATGATGATTTAAACTATCAGTAATACAACGGCTAATTTGTTTAATTCTATTTCAAATCGTAATGTAATTCGGTGAAAGTTTATTTCTAAACCACGTGTATTCCTAATGAAAGGAAGTTTCATAATTGTGTATGTATTTGATTAAATTGTTTGTTGATCTTTACGGGGGCTCGGAGTTGTTTGTTCAATATACCTGCTCATTTTACCATATACATTCTCATACTCGAACTGGGCAATTATATCAAGGACGGTCATCTCTTAGATAACGAGTGTCAAAAGGGAGTGGGTTATAGTTATTATTATTATATGTTATGCAATACCCCATGACAAAGTGGGATGTAACACTTACCCTTTGACAGGTGGGGCTTGTACAATATTATATGAATAATGCTCTTAACCCACGAGTAACCTGACACTACTGGTGTGCAAACTCTGCCATTAAATAGACAAAATATTCATAATAGTTTATGAAAATATTAAATATTTTCTATGTTGAAACTGGAAAGTTGCTGCATAATTTTGTTAACAGCATGATAACAGTTTATAAAAATAGATGTTTAATACTTGTCAGAGACTGATAATCTCATCACGCTAATTATATTAATTCATTAATCTGCTCATAGTTTGCAGTCTCAAAACTTTTCTGAACAAATATGTGTCTAGTTTTAAGACTGAAAGGATTAGGAAATTCACCCCCTTCACTATTGCCACTAATAAAAGGATCTACAATGGATTGATGCCTACACTGATAGAAGGATCTACACTAGACTGAGTTCTACATTAATAAAAGGATATGCACTGGATTGAAGCCTGCACTGATAAAAGGATCTACACTGGATTGAAGCCTGCACTGATAAAAGGATCTACACTGGATTGAAGCCTGCACTGATAAAAGGATCTACACTGGATTGAAGCCTGCACTGATAAAAGGATCTACACTGGATTGAAGCCTGCACTGATAAAAGGATCTACAATGGATTGAAGCCTGCACTGATAAAAGGATCTACACTGGATTGAAGCCTGCACTGATAAAAGGATCTACACTGGATTGAAGCCTGCACTCATAAAAGGATCTACACTGGATTGATGCCTACACTGATAGAAGGATCTACACTAGACTGAGTTCTACATTAATAAAAGGATCTACACTGGATTGAAGCCTGCACTGATAAAAGGATCTACAATGGATTGAAGCCTGCACTGATAAAAGGATCTACACTGGATTGAAGCCTGCACTGATAAAAGGATCTACAATGGATTGAAGCCTGCACTGATAAAAGGATCTACAATGGATTGAAGCCTGCACTGATAAAAGGATCTACACTGGATTGAAGCCTGCACTGATAAAAGGATCTACACTGGATTGAAGCCTGCACTGATAAAAGGATCTACACTGGACTTAGTCCTACTTTGATAAAAGGATCTAGACTGGACTAAACTGATAAATGGATCTGCACAGGATTGAGATCTAAAGTGATGAAAAGAATCTACACTAAGGCCAAAACTGATAAAGGGATCTGCACTGGAATGAGGCCTACACTGATAAAAGGATCTACACTGGAATGAGACCTATACTGATAAATGGATCTACACAGGATTGTGATCTCCACTGATAAAAGAATCTATACTAAGGCCAAAACTGATAAAAGAATCTGCACTGGTTTGAGGCCTGAACTGGTAAAAGCATCTACACTGGATTAAGACCTACCTATTTTGGCTTTATTTAATATGCAAACACAATCATTTTGCCCCTTTGTAGTCTCAACTTCAATCCCTGACTCCAGCACATTGGAAAGTTTGTAGCTTGTAGCAACACCTAATGATGAAAACTATGACTAGTTTGCAACAGTAACTAATATAATTGTTGCATCAGTAAACTTTAGCTTACATTTATTTTTTGATCCTGTAACTCCAAAGAGTGTATTCACATGTTGCATCCCCTTCTCCAAACAGTTATGCTCATGTTGAAAAAATGGCATAGTGATGAAAACTACTATTATGCTGACATGGCAAATTATACTTGTATAAAGTGCTGACTGACCCTTTTCTGTGTAGTGAAATAAAGTATTACACCACATTTGGTTAAAGTTCAATACAAGAGAATTATCACAAAATTATACACAGCCCCTCTATTCTGGTGAGATTGCAAGTAAATTTTTATATCATTAGAAAATTGTGGCACAGTGAGAAAGTTGTGTACTAGTCACTAATGCAACAGATTTAGTGGTATCATTTCTTACAGATTACATTAAGGTCTAGTACATCATTTGAGGCTGCTATCATGGATTCGCATACCGTCTTCTGACTTTCCCACATGTGTATCATGGCATCCTCCCTGGTATTAAACAATCAGGTGTCATTATTTATTCACTGAACTAAGGCCACTGATTTTGTATTGTGGTTGGTGTCTCTAATTTTAACAGCATATATATGTGCTATCTTTAAAAACTGTGCCATTTTTTCCCTCAAGATAATAGCATAATTAAACCCAGGCTCCAAATGTTGTACGAGTTGTTTTAAATAATTTATAAATCACCATTGTTAATCTTTCTGGCAAGAGACTGATGATAAAGACCCAGTAAACTCCATGTTTTCACATACTGGAAGCATAGTTCAGATCTTTATTCTAAGGTTATTTAATATATGGATCACTGGATGCATAATCAGCTGGGTCTGGCATACAGCAAGCCAAATAAGGGACTGGCCATTTAATTATTCCAATAGAGGGTTGGCCTGTGATTTTTTTAAAGGAAATAACCAGTCCCCACAAGCTTCAAGAGTTTTAAACAGCAAATATTTTGTATAACCTTTATAACAAATAATACTTTATGTGCACAAAACTTGTATGAGCAGTATAACATAAATTCAGTTTTAAAAACTACATTGATGCCAAATTATGTACGAGATTAGGATACAGACATGCAGATGCTAAAACAACATATTTTTTAACAGGGAAATAAGCCTGTTTATTACCTATTGCCTTTATTCTAATATATAAGTCTAATCTAATATTTAAATCTAATCTAATATTCAAGTCTAATCTAATATTTAAGTCTAATCTAATATTTAGGTCTAATCTAATATTTAGGTCTAATCTAATATTTAAGTCTAATCTAATATTTAGGTCTAGTCTAATATTTAGGTCTAATCTAATATTTAGGTCTAATCTAATATTTAGGTCTAATCTAATATTTAAGTCTAATCTAATATTTAACTCTAATCTAATATTTAGGTCTAGTCTAATATTTAGGTCTAATCTAATATTTAGGTCTAATCTAATATTTAGGTCTAATCTAATATTTAAGTCTAATCTAATATTTAACTCTAATCTAATATTTAGGTCTAATCTAACATTTAGGTCTAATCTAATATTTAAGTCTAATCTAATATTTAGGTCTAATCTAATATTTAGGTCTAATCTAATATTTAGGTCTAATACTAAAATCCTTCCCAAATGTACAAACCTGACATTTTATCTGGTACATTTCTAATGTACATGTACAGATTCTATGATGCTCACATAACATAACAAATAGAACAAACAATGTAGACCATGCCTTTTTTAATGCATAATACCTCAGCCGATCAGGGTCTTTTATAAGATGCACAACTATTAGGTTCCCTGTTAATTTCTAAAATGTCAAGCTGAAGAGTTACAAGAAATGTACAAAACTCATACACCATCTTTTTAGGCACTGCTTTTACAACTGGCACACAATATTTTCAGATGCTGTTTGTATAACTTGTACAACATACAGGCATTGCCTTTACAACTTGTACACCGTACTTACAGGCATTGCCTTTACAACTTGTACACCATACTTAAAGGCATTGCCTTTATAACTTGTACACCATACTTACAGGCATTGCCTTTATAACTTGTACACCATACTTACAGGCATTGCCTTTATAACTTGTACACCATATTTTCAGGCATTGCCTTTAAAACTTGTACACCGTACTTATAGGCATTGCCTTTATAACTTGTACACCATATTTTCAGGCATTGCCTTTACAAATTGTACACCATATTTACAGGTATTGCCTTTGTAACTCATAACCATATTTTAGTGCTGCCTGTATTTCTTCTTTAAAACCATCCAATACTACTCCAGTGGCCTAAGTGGTTAGAGCATCAGCTTCGGATGCTGGATGTCATGGGTTTGAACCTCATCTGAGTCATATCAAAAACTTAGACTATTAATGGTGCTAGCCCCTGCCTCACTAGGTGCTCAGCATTAAGAGGTTAGTGATAGGACTGGTCAGCCTGGTTTCAGGATAATATGAATATGGGAGGGACATGATGCTACATGTCTGCAGCATGATGCCCCAGTGTTTCACATCGCTTTAAACTGTAACACTGCAACACATCATAGCAATACAATTTAAATTTTTGTTGTTGCTACATTTAAGATCCAAATCACACACATACACTGATGCACACACACACACACACACACACACACACACACACAGAAACACATACAGACACACAGACACACACACACACAAACACAGAAACACATACAGACACACAGACACACACATACACACACCTCCTTCATATTGTCAGACAATTCATCCCCTCTTTTTTCACATGAAAGAGGTAATTTCATCCCTAAATTTCAATTGTCAGTTCTTGACCATGAGCAAATCCAGACTGGTCATCTACCAGACTGCATCAAAATAGTTGCACATTATGTAGACAAATATAATGTTCTGTATTCATAATTTTTGTATGGGGTATCAATTTTTGTGGAATTTGTGGTTGTTACAAAAAAAAATTAAAAATTAAACAAACAATCATCCCTCTCTGAAATCAATTCTACTTTACAAATCTACAAATTTAACTAACAAAAAAACTGTCACTCTTCAACAAGAAAATCGCAAAAACTGATACCCATGCAAATAATATAAATAAAAGTATATCAGAAGACTGCAATATTGAATGGATTTCTATTAATTCCTTAATTCTAAAAAGTTATTCTTGCCAACTTTTAAGTCGAAGATGAATGTTGAAAACATACCTATTTGACTTTCCATTATAAATTAAAACTGAATAGGAATATAGAGAACATACAAAATGAACTCTAATTTGTACTTAACTGGAATCTCTACGGTCTTTATAAAATGAACTTTAATTTGTACCTAACTGGAATCTCTACGGTCTTTACAAAACAAACTCCAGTTTGTACCTAACTGGAATCTCTACGGTCTTTATAAAATGAACTCTAATTTGTACCTAACTGGAATCTCTACGGTCTTTACAAAACAAACTCCAGTTTGTACCTAACTGGAATCTCTACGGTCTTTATAAAATGAACTCTAATTTGTACCTAACTGGAATCCCTAGAGTCTTTACAAAAAAAAACTCCAATTTGTGCCTAACTGGAATTTCTAGTCTTTACAAAATGAACTCTAATTTGTACCTAACTGAAATCCCTACAGTCTTTTCAAAATGAACTCCAATTTGTACCTAACTGGAATCCCTAGAGTCTTTACAAAATGAACTCCAATTTGTGCCTAACTGGAATCCCTACAGTTTTTTCTATTGGCCTCCTTCCCTCCTTGTCAGTATCAGGTTAAGCACATATCATCATAAATAAGGGTTAATTAACTCTTACCAAGACACATTGCTGCTGTATAACTGTACAGTATCTCCTAATACCTTACAGAATTACCACCAACCAGTAAACATGGATTTCATTTATTATGCACAATTCTGGAGTAAGTTATCAACTGACAAGGAAATAAATAAAACAGCAAAAGTTTACAAACAGCTAATTTATTCTTCTTTTTTCTACAGGTGTTTATGACAGCATATAATCCATATAAAAAAACCATCAGCTAAAGGTGTTAGAGGTTAGTTTAGACTTGTGGTGGGCATAATAGGCTACAAACAGAACAGTAATCCCATGCAGTGACTCCTCTAAAATCCCTTTTATGATCTACTGTAAAATAGAGCAAAACATTTTAAGAACATCTTTAATACCAAATTCATGTAAAAGTTTTTTTTATTTTTCTTTTATAGATTTAACTGGTACATATTTATATGGACAAACAAACTCTGAAAAAAAGAAATCCTTCAAAGGAACAGATTCTCTACTGACAATGTTTCCCCCATTAATTCAAGAAAAGACCATTTTTGATAAATGCTGAGTGTTAAAACCATCTTTTATATTCTTCAGCGATAACAAGATTGTCAACTAGCTGCTGTGGTGGACATAATTGATTTCAGCTTGGCGCCATCTCATTTAGAACCACTAAAGCTTCATATAATGTTTTCTGGTGAAAACCCCATATTGATAAAATATTCCACTTTGGAGGAGTGGACCAACTAGAGATATCATAAAATGATGTTTATTAAAATCCTATCAATTCAGGAGGAGTGGATAGACTAGATATCATAAATAGATGTTTATTGAAATCCCATCCATTCAGGAGGAGCGGATGGACTAGATATCACGAGTAGTTGTTTATTAAAATCCAATCCATTCAAGAGGAGTGGACTGACTTGATATCATAAAATGATGTTTATTGAAATCCCATCCATTCAGGAGGAGTAGCCAGAGCAATATTTTCAAGATGGATGCTGTGGTGGCATTGCTGGACATCAGATTGACACCATTTTCATTTTGGACCAACTATATGTCATTAAAAATACTTCTGATGAAAACACCATGGCAATAATACTTTTCATTCAGAATTAGTAAAAATATCGGATTTTCACTATTATTATTTAAGCAGAATAACAAATAAAAATAAATCTTAGTGACAATCCCACATTGCTATGATCATAGATTCAGTAGAGTTGCAATAATAAGATTTTCAAGATGGCCACAGTGGTAGCCATATTGGATATCAGATTTGTATGATTTTTATTTAGCACTAGCTAGACATCATAAGATGCATTGTGTTAAAATCCACATGTCAATATGATTTTTCAATCAAGAGTAGGGATGACATGAGTTTCAAAATGGTGACCTACATCCGCTTATTAAAAAAGCTTTGAATTAACTTTGATTTGAATCCGTGAAGTCCTTCAAAAGATATTGAGCTGAAATGCAATCCTCACTGGCCATGCCAATATGTTATGGTATGGACAAACATGGATAACAATCTATATCTCTCACCAAAAATTATATTGCCGAGGAATGAATTTCATTTACTTGCACAATCTGGTCATCTTCATATGCATTCTAAACTGGACTTTAAACTGTTATATATCATAGGGTTTTAATCTTGGTTAATCATGCAGAGCATTTAGAAAAACAACTCTGAGTCACTAAAGTTGAAAGATGTACAAGAGGTTCAAGTGGACTTCATATTGCTCACTTGAAATACATTGGTAAATGTAGAAGTAAAAAGGCACATTTCTTGGCATGACATATTCCAATGTGAGAACAACTTTCAGTTATTCAGTCAAAATTAGCAGTGTTTGACATTTTGTTTAAGGTTTCTTTGAGTTACTTCATCAGGACTAAATAGTGTATCAATAGTTTTTGTATGAATGTAGAAGGCATTTGTACTAGGACTCTATTAACTTTGGTAAGATACGGTTATGCATTTTTGGTAGAAAGTCATTATATTCTCATTTTATTCTATTATTATTTTGTACTAGTAACAAAAAAAATTATTTTATTTTTAAATATTAGTAATAAAAGCCATATTTGATTAGCATTGAACATCATTAGGAGGCCTAGAGGGGCCCTGTTGGATACAACCTCCTTTATTGGTTCCATTCTATTAAAAAATTGGATTTGTTGTTCCAGAAAAGAAGTTCAAATATTTTTCTGATATAGTTGCTAAGGAAACCAAACTGCTCAAAGAAAAGCTATCACAAACTCAGTTCCAATAGAGCATTTCCTAAGAAACATTCCTTTCGGGTTAGATTAAAGGCCACCTATATTGTACAGACATGTGATATTATTATAGTCATAAAAAATGCATATGTTATGTATACACACCATACAAATGTTTAATTAGACTTAAAAATCCACTTTTAAAATGAAAAAATTATTCAGCAACCAAAAATGGATATAACATACATTTTCCTGTTCTATTCAACCTAGCCATTTGAGTGGCTTATTTCCCCATGTAAATGTGTCATATATCCAATGATCATGCTTTTGTGCAACAAATATGGTCCACTGTGTTGCATATGGATGTAACCAAAAGAGTGATGATGGAACAAAAGGGTTAATTCTTTTTCCAAAAGACCATTTTTACCAGAAAATAAAGTAGATTGAAGCTGTGGGATCAAATAGTGTGAGGGATTGGAAAATTCTAATTCCTCCAATATCCGATTGAAAGCTCTATGGCGTATATGAGAAGAGGGATAGAAAATTCCTAAATAAAATATATCAAATAAAGAATTAAAGTACAGTAATGTTACTGCAGATGTAAAATGTTAAGATTTAAATTAATCAAAATACTTTTTTAACGTGCAGAGTGTAGACTTTGATCAAACTCTTTATTTATCATTATTATAACCAATATAAACTCAAAAAAGATTTTCAAAAAGAAATATAAGTTATATGTATTACTTATATATATATATATATATATATATATATATATATATATATATATATATATATATATATATATATATATATATATATATATATATATATATATATATATATATATTCCCCAGTCCCAGAGTAATAACTCATCAATGCATAGGTCCCAAGACATAAGAAAAGAAATAATTTTGTGTTGAATTTATGCCATGACCCCCACTGCATGGTACAATAAAATAGATAAACAAAACACTTGTTTGAAAATAGTATGAAAGGAATTAACCTTGCATTGTTATCCTTTGTTCCTTCTTTCTTCATCATTTTAAATTTATTAAAGAAAAAGAATATTTCCTCAAACTCTGTATGTGTAGCAAATGCTAGCTGGCATATGCATCTTTACTTTAGTGTGTATCACTTATATCAGATAACAAAATTGCAAATGAGATGGAAATATCACCCGATTGCTTGAAGGCACATCGCATTCATGCATAAAGCATTATTAGGTGCAAAATGACCAAGATTGTATTGTATCCAGGTTAACTTTAAGACGGTGTCTCACAAATAAAAATCATTACTGGTATTTGAAAATGCAGTGACTGTGAGTGCAAATGATAATCTTTTCAAAAGCAAGTTATTCGTGTATGTACTATTTACCTTATGACCATCAATGCCTGCTTGTAACAATTATGATCAAACATGGCAAACAAATAGAAGCCTGGGTGAAGAATGAATAACAACTGACAGTGAGAAACAAACTCATTGCTTAAACTTTCCGACAGGATACAAAGGTTATTTTATTACACAGCATGCCAGCTCTGGAAACTGACTTTGCATTATTTTAAGTGTGCTGATTTTTTAAAAATGAAGTTGGCCAACATAAGAAAGACAACTTTTTGTTGTATTTAAACCTTTAAGTTTGCCAATTTCTTTTTTTTTTACAAGGTCTGCCGACATAGGGAAGCCATCATTGATCCCTTTTTACCTGTATTAAAGGGAATTTTCCAAATAAATATAAACAATGGGACAGTTTTGAAAGCAACACAATCTAGTGCATTGTGCACACATATTGATGTAAGGCTGAACAGTACATTAGTTTTTCAAAATGCTCCCTATCCATTGTTTATAGTGTTTTATTTTCAACAACAAGAAACATGTACTTTGTCTTGTGGGGATAATTGTATGTCATTTTAGGTTAATAATAATAATGAAGACTTTGTATAGTGCCTAATCTTTAGGAGCTCTAAGAGCTTTACAACATCTATAATGATATGACAACATTAAAACACACAAAAAAAACCCCAAAAACCATGAAATTGGAAAACGTAAAAAAGCATCCTCTGTAGGTTGGAAATTGTAGCTAAGGTTAAATAACAGCATTGTATACTTTTAATTTGCGTAATTAAATTATTATTCTTCTTTACACTTGATAATTGTTTTTTGTTCTTTCTGTGTGAGTTTAACTACTTTAAATCATGTAATACAAATCTGATGAAAATAGAAAAATGTTAGAGTAGGGCCAGTGACCATTAAGATTAGTGTAGTTGTTTTGAAAAAAAATTGTCCCATATAATTTTTATGGCATTCCCATTTTATGATATTTATGATGGCCATAATGGTGACCATATTGAATGTCAGTTGTAATTGCAAACAGATGGACATCTTAAGAAGTCTCCTGATGAAAGCCCTATGTTGTTACAAATATCCATTCAGATGGTGTGACCAGAACAAGATTTTCAAAATGGCTGCTGTGGCAGCTTTACTGAATGTTTAATAAAAACAAGATTTTCAAGATGACCATTTTGGTAACTAGACCTCAGAATGAATGCATTTGAAAAATTTAATAGTACTCAGCTAACAAGATTAGGACAAGTAGTCGCAGCAAACATGTGCTTCTGGTCAACAGATAACAATCCATCACATCAGTTCTTCAGGTCCAATGACCGCTGAAGTTAAAAATGTTGACATTAAGTTTACCAACCAGTTGCTATGGTAAGCGATCCAGAATAAAATAATTATAGAGCATCTTCAAACATGCATGTTTGATTGAAACTGACTTAGCCCAGGGAAAAGTTGAAGATAAATTTTCCATTTTAGTTGCTATAGGAGCCACCCAGAGCAGACTTTTGGTAGATTATGTTCTAGAAACATTTCTAACAAGTTTCATCCTATGTGGCCCAGTGTTATTTTATTACATTGAAAATAGCAATGTTTGTGAACCAAGAACAATGAATGACACAATATGACCATACTGTAATGGCTACCTGAGTTGAAATTTGTTGTAATAGTGGCACACACATCTGATCAAGTCATCTACATATACTTACAAACATGCCCTTAAAATGCAATTGATTGGCTTTCATGTGATCATGCTGTCATGATTTTTATTAACAAATAAACAGTCATAAAAGACCTTTTAAACGTGGGCCAAAATGAAATACCTGAAATCCAAGATATGACAGTTTCATTTTTTTAAACTTTTTGTGAAAACACCAATGTTGATATGACCATCCAAACATGAGGAACAGCAATTAGAAATATTTTAAGATGGATCTGTGGTGGCGATATTGGATGCCAGATCACCACCATTTTGGTTTTCAACCATCTAAACATCATAATAACTATTCTGGTGAGAACCCCATGTCAATAAGTCCATCTATTTAGTAGCAGCATCAAGATTTTCAAAATGGTTACCATGGTAGTCATATTGTATGTCTAAGGCATAATATTTCATTTGGGACAAACTAGGAATGAATGTGTCTCTAAGTTATGCTAATGGACTCTGTACAAAAGGACATAGCATAAGCTCCTCTGGACAATGACTAGCAGAACTAAAATGAAAAATACATCAACAAATTATGTGTTCAAAAATTTAAAACATAATGCTATAATGCATAAAAATTAAATCAAGTTATCTTCACATACATTTAAATTTGCATACCAAATTTCATTTGTCCATATCAAGTGGTTTTATATAGTCATGTTAATCAGGTTCTCAGGACAGATGTACTAACAGACTGATGGATATATCCAAATCTTGTTATTTTAAAGATAACTTTCATGCTGTGATATTAAACACAAGTTACTGACAAAAAGAATTTTGCAGATATCCAAGAAGATAGCACTTTATCTTTTACATCTCTCTCTTTTCTCTCTCTTGGTAGTCTCTTGCATCGAGGAAGATTACCGTATTTGTGCAATCTCATTCAAAGGTGGATGCGCATTGGCTCCGGAGTCCGAATTCCGATACACACATGCGGTTGCAGGTGGGGCATGGGACACCGGTGGTTGTTGGTATCTGGGATACATTTCTGTGATGTCTCTCATGAGTTGCAGTAGCCTCAAAGGTGGAACAGGCTTTTCTGGTCAGAGCTCGCCAATGCCTTCTGTCTGAGGTAGCGAGCTTGAGCTGGCATGGTTGAAGGTCTGTCCATTTGATGTTCATCTTGAGGTTGTCTTTGTACCTCTTGTGAGGGTGGCCTTGGTTTTGGTTTATCTGGGCTAGCTCACCAAAGAACAACTGCTTTGGGATTCTGCTTTGATCCATACAGATGACATGGCCAGTCCAGCGAAGCTGGGCCTGGATTAGTTTGGCTTTGATGCTTGTTGTGTTGGCTCTATCAAGGACTTCCAGGTTGGTGATTCAGTCCTGCCACTTGATCCACATGATGGATCTCAGGGAGCGCTGGTGGAATTGTTCCAACTGACTGATATGCTTCTGTAGAGTGTCCATGTTTCACAGCCATATAAGAGAGACATGAGGACAACTGCACTGTACACCTTCATCTTTGTTGACATGTGTATGTCCTTGTGCTGCAAGACCTTGGTTTGGAGTTGTCCTAGTGCTTGGCTGGCTTTTTGGGTCCTTGCAGTGATCTCTTTGTCCAGAGAGCCATCACTAGATATTGTGCTGCCAAGGTATTTGAAACTGTCCACATTCTTCAGCTGCGTGTCGCCAATGGTGATACAGGGTTGTGAGTGGACAGTGATTTGGTTGGAAGATGACTTTTGTCTTTCCTAGACTAATTCTGAGTCCAGATAGGTTGGAGACTTCAGAAAATCTGTCCACGATTGCCTGTAGGTGAGTCTCTTCATGGGCCATGAGGGCACAGTCATCTGCAAAGAGTGCTTCAATGATGAGTCTTTCTAGTGTCTTGATTTTTGCAGCTAGGCAATGGAGATCAAACACTGATCCATCCAGGTGATACCAAATGTAGATGCCAGTGTCAATGTCCCGGATGGCATGGAACAGTACCTGTGTGAAGAAGAGGTTGAACACCATTAGATATGGGGAATTTCTTGGAGGGTTCACTGTCTGACAGAATCTCTCCAGTCATGTCAACGTAGAGGAGCCGGATGAGGTTGGTAAACTTCTGAAGACAACTAAATTTCTTGAGTACTACCCACAGTGCATCTCTGTTGACCATATCAAAAGCCTTTGTCAGGTCCACGAAGACAGCATACAGATTCATGATCTGTTCAAGGCACTTCTCTTGAACTTGTCTCACTGTGAAGATCATGTCAACGGTGCTGCGGTCTGGGCGAAAACCACATTGAGACTCGGGGAGGTTATCTTTTGACACTGCTGCAATAAGCCTGTTGAGCAAGATGCGAGCAAGTATTTTGCCAGCAATGGAAAGCAGGGAGATGCCTCTGTAGTTACTGCAGTCCACATGTGTGCCTTTATTTTTATAGAGGGTCACAATTGATGCATCACGGAGGTCGTCTGGCATATCTTCTTCCATCCAGATGCTGATTAGCACATCGTAGAATGCCTCCAGAGACTGCTCACTGAGAGCCTTGTACACCTCCGCTGGGATACCATCCTTTCCAGGTGCCCTGCCAGTTTGTTTAATGGCCCTCCTCAATTCCTCCATCTTTGGCGGAATATCCAGTTGGTTGTGCATTGACTGTTGGGGTATTTGGTCAAGAACAGATTGGCTGACTGATGAGGGCAGGTTTAGGAGCTGATTAAAGTGTTCTTTCCATTTTCCTTAATGCCATTCTTGTCCTTTATTAATGTACTGCCATCTGCAGCGAGCAAGGGCATAGAGCTAGACTTTGCGTGGCTGAAGATTGACTTGATGGCGTTGTAGAACTCTTTGGAGTTGTTAGTGTCGGCATAGCTTTGCAATTCATCAGCTTTTTTTCCCCACCAATGGTCATGCATCTTGCAGATTCTCTCTGAGCCTCAGCTTGATAGGATTTGAAGTGCTCTTTTTTGGGGATGGAGTTTGTGTCATTCTGCCAGTCCATAAATGCTTAGTTTTTTTCTGGCAAGCAGATCTTCAATGGCAGCGTTGTTCTCATCAAACTAGTCTTGGTGGATTTGCTTCTTTGGACCCAGGGTTGCCATAGCTGTTTCTCTTTTTATGTCCCTGAGCTTGTTCCATTTTTCAGAGGTGTTTCCACATAACGGTCCATTTGTTGACAGCTTGTCATCTAGTCTCTTCTGGAAATTGAGCTGGGTGGAAGGCTGCTGCAGTTTGACAATGTTGAAGGCTGTGTGCACAAGCCAGCAATCTGCTTCTCGCATGGCCTTGGTGATTTGGACATCCTTGGCATCACGCTGGCGTACTATTACATAGTCGATTAAGTGCCATTGGCGAGATCTGGGGTGCATCCAGGTGTTCTTGTGTTTGTTTTCCATTCTGAACAATCTTTTACATGCTGAATGTATAAACCACATCAAATAATCTTGAATAATAACAAGATTTCATGGTGACTGCTGTAGTGGATATACAGTGAAACCCTGCAATGACATGCTTAATTATAATATGAATACAGATATAACAAGATTTTGGTTTTCATAATTTGGCAAGATGTGTTGTACTCTTGATGAAAAAGAATTCATTGCTTATTTTTTTTAGAAGACGGCTAATTATTAATGAACCATCAACAAGCCATAAAGGCTTCTTTGTGTTTGTTGTCAATGCATCCTGCTCATCTCAGGGTAAAAAACATAGCAAAAGAAGTAAATGTTTGCAGGCATACTCAGCCAAGTACCAAATAATGCAAAAGTCTTAATAATTTCTCACCCAAAGTTATAAATCCCGTTTTTCAAAATATTTGAATCATTTTCTATTTGACAGCAACTCTAAAATACTCCTATACACAACCCACTGTAATATAAGCCACTGTAAAGTACAGTCACATGCATATATATTGTAGTGTCAAAGTAATTATACACAACTGTTTAATTGTTGATCTGAAATACATTACAAAGTTGACAGCTTTGTTCTCTTGTATGAGTTTTCAGTTAGGGTATATTTCATGTTTTAACACAAGTTCCATTTAGGATGAACTTGACATCAAAAGAAGTATTCTGGTGACATCTTGATGTCAATATGACTCTCCATTTTGAAGATGTAGTAGTTTTCAAGATGGCTGTCATGGTGATCATACTGAATGTCAGATCAGCACAAAATTCATGTAGGACCAACTAAAAATCATAAGTCTGATGGTGAAAATCCCATGTCAGTATTGTATACCTTCCATTCAGGACACGAAGCAATAACAAGAGTTTCAATATGGCTACCGTGAATGCCATACTGGATGTCAAATCAGCACCATTTTCATTTGTAACCACGTAGACACCAAAAGAAGACTTTCATATTGACATGACCATTCAGATAGGACCAAACTAGACCATGGGATAAATATGTGTGTAAATTTTCATTTTTGACCATGTAGACACCATAAGAAGACTTTCATATTGACATGTGTTTGTAAATCCCATATTGACATGACCATCCAGATAGGACCAAACTAGATCATGGGATAAATGTGTGTGTAAATTTTCAATGCAATCCTCCATGAAGTTTTTTTTGGAGTAGTGATAAGAAACTTGTGCTAATAGATGGATGTCAGTTTATGAATAATGAGCAATTGGTCATCCTACTGGTTCTGCTGGTCAATAAAATGAGATCTTCTACAAAAAAACTACTTTTAATCTCTACAAGATACAAATGCACCAAAGGACAGGGCTTGATGGAAGAAAATTTTGAAGACTAACTATGAATTATGAAACCCAATTAACCATAAGAACAAGGATGAAAAGCATCATTTTGCTTCAAAGAAGAAAATATATAGACTTGTACAGTAAGGTTATATGCCTGACTTTGAAAATGTTGAATTCCTATTCTAAAAATGTGATCACCACAGTACTTTCATCACCATTAAATAATAGAAAATTGTTCCCTACCACCAGCTCCAGTGGTCTGTAAAAATTCAAAATGAACAGGTCCTGGAACTGTAATTTCTGATATATTGAGTGCATGATTAGTGTTTGTACGTTACCTGTGCTTCAGAATGAATCTTTCAGTAATCCATTATTCCACTTCATAATCTGTAAAGAGTTTGAGAAAAATAAAGTGGAGTAAATATTTACAGAAGAACACAGGGTTTGAATTAGGAATGCACTTTTTATTTGCTTTCTGGAGTGTAAGATTTATTCCTGGAAATTCTTACTGGTACCAAATGTTAATTATTCAATCTCCTACAGTATTTGTCTGTGTATTTAGACTGGCCCTGAAACCTAATTACACTTCACATGCCTACTATTCCCTTTAAACAAAGCATGGGAACCATTCTGTTGCTTAGATGTCAAAAGTCTCTAACAAGACATGTGTTATCTATAGCACTTTCCACAGCTCCATTCTGACTGTTAAGAACAGCACATGTAACACACTAACTATGCAAGCAAACACAACAGTTAAACCCTAGCTAGCTGTTTAATGTAGAAATTAAAATATTTTGATGTAAGCCATTTAAAACTAGCAAAACAAAGTTGTATGCATATACAGATGCGAGCTAGCTAGTATTGCAACAAGTGGTCTGTTTTCTTGGCCGTTCCAATTTTTATTATTAAGGGGATTCAATTAATATGTCAGTGTTGTGGTTTGTTTACTTGAAAAAATGGCAAATTTTGTTTTCTACTGAAAAGTTATCTATTTTAACTGGAAAAGATTCAACTGAACTACCACTAGGACCACCAGCACCATCAACCTCTGTGCTGCTGGCACTTATAGTCATAATGCAGTTATTTCTCAGTCTGCCTGTGATAAGATTTCCTGGTTATAATGTAAATGGATGAACCAGCCTAACCAATCATTGCAAGCCAGAATAAACTTTTCTTGACCCAACAGGACCTCTTACAATGACTAAATGAGCCAATCAAAGTTTTCCTTCCGAATACAGTCATAACAAAAGTACTTTACTTGAAATGAAAAGCTTGTGTCATTGTGTTATCGATACATATTTTTGTTTATGCATTTTCATGATGAACAAAGCAAGTTTTGTCCATAGCTTGTGAAAATATGTGGCAGAATATGCAAAATGTAAATAATACAGCCTTCGTGAAAGAGAATTTTTTTTATTAAAAAAAAGAAAATTGGAGAAAATGACTCTAGTAAAGGAAATTTGATCAGTATTTTAGTTTTTGCAAGCAGTTTAAATCTATCGGCATTAAGGAATATAATCCAAATCATTTGTGCCATATCTGCAAACCAGTGAAAGAAAACTGAGCAAAATTCAAGCCTGAAAAAATGCATTAAATAAATGTAGAAAATTAAAAGTTTTTGTGCAATGATGTGGCACACAAATGTGTGTAAAAAGTACAAATGAGTGTGCTGATAGTGGTACAAAACATCTTGCTGCCAGAAATTTGCCAAAACTAGAATTGTTTGCCACAGGTATACCAGGAAATACTCTGGTCATTTACGTGTAACAAAACAATGTACATGAAACAGTGTGCATCTTGAAAGTTTGACTTTTGAAGGGAACCAAGTATGCAGAATAAAATTAAACAGAAATATATGTGCCAGAAATAAGCCACAAAGATACACTACCTTCATTCAAGTTTATTTCACTTATGAGTTTGTCACCTAATTTTGTCTTATCATTGTAACTCAGGACAGCAGATAAAACAGTTGTTTTATAATAATAAAAAGGTCATTGCAGATTGAGTGTTGAGGTCAGTGATAGCAATCTTATGCATTCCAAAAAATCTCATTCTTCAATAATTTTTTTATCTGCTGCTACAAATTAATTACTTAGAAATAGAAAGAAACATCTCATACATAACAAATTCTCATCAGGCAGATTCTATGGAAACCTTATTTGCACTAGTTACTGCAAGAGCAGTTGAAATAAAACAAATTAAAACATAGTTAAGTACAATAATTTAAGTGCATTATTTGTTAAAGAAGTAGATGATGATGATGATGATGATGATGATGATGATGATTATTATTATTTTACTATTGTGAAGGGGCAAATTTCTGGCAATCTATCAAGAATACATTAGTTGAGACCAGAGAACCATTAGTTAGATCTATGGAGACACGCATGTGTCATACCGCATCTGCCGAGTACAGTGTTGTTTCTTTATAGTGGGACTGTTGTTACTAATTAGAACCTTTGTTTATTCAGTAGCAAGACTGACTGCTAGGGACATAGTAAAGTTCAATTTTCATGATAAGTTGTCAAACTTGAGAAAACGCAGAAATTATGTTACTTAAAACGACCAGGTCAGGCTGACCCGCCTTAAGTGACTCGGCAAGAAAGAGCAGCAAAGGCATTTCATTCTGATTGGTCACGTTAAATAAGAGGTGTATTTTCACACAAAATTTCATAGTATTTAATATCGCCTTATCGAAATTAGAAATTAGTCTGAGTTTTCCTGTGAGAGGACAAGAGATTCACTACAGGCTCCAAATGAAATTTGAGAAATTCATTTGTATAAAAGCATGGTCCAGGCAAACAACAAAAAACTGTTGGGTGATGAAAAACCACAAAGGTATAGTGTCACAATTCCATGTAATTTGTTGATGTGATTTATATAATGTTTGCTTTAGTCTACAGGTCTTACATGATTTCATTTGATACATTTGTATAATAATGTGCTTTTGAATTATAGTGATGGTGAGTTATGAATAGGAAGTCTTACTTTAATTCTTAGATAAGATTGACGTATTGTTTAATTTGTCATCGTGTTTTGTTGTCGTGTTATCATAAAACACTATGTTGAGTTATGAATAGGAAGTCTTACATTAATTCTTGGTTAAGTTTGATGTATTGTTTAATTTATCATCATGTTTGCATAAGAATTAGATTCTAAGAATATAATGCCTTACATTAGATAATATGATTTATGAGAATACATGTAAATTCACCAAATTTAGATTTCCCATACAATTCAGTGTCAGTGTGTGTATTGACTAGGAAGCTGGAATGTATTCAATTTATTTGTTGTGTAAATTAAGGTGGGGCCAGAATTCAAAGCCTCAAGTATAGTGTGTTAATGTTTAAGGTCAAGGCATAACAAATTAGCAATTGACTAACTCTGGTCATTTGAGGACAAGTGTAGTTGATTAATGGCTACCACTGATAGAAACATCTGATTTTTGAACCAGGGATAATGAAAGTTCTCAACTGTATCAATTATAACAAGAGATTTAGGGTGTTGTTTAATTTCTTTTAAAAGGGAGAAAATAGCTTTTTGGACATATTGATATTACGTAGACTGAGACGTATACTGAGGAAAAGAAACTAGATGGAAAAGAAGCATAATCCAGTGGTGAAATCCGGCATCGTGCTGAAATTCTATGTGTTCAAAGTATATCCTGAGAAGGATGATAGAAGTGTCATAGAGATAAAAATCTGAATATACCTGAGGATACAGAAACTGTGGACTATCAGGTTATAAAATTGTAAAAGGCATTGACTTTGATTGTGTCACTCGATCCTATGATGATCTAAAGCTATCAGTAACAGATCAGCTAATTTATTTAAATCTATTTTGAGTTTTTCTTGTAATTCAATGAAAGTTTTATTTCTAAAAGCAGAGTTCATTCCTAATGAAAGGAAATTTTCACAATTGTGTATGTACTTGATTAAATTGTTTATCTTTATGGGGGCTTGTATTTGCTTGTTCAATATACCTGCTCAGTTCACTATATCTTTTTCCATCCTCGAACCAGGGTAATTATATCGAGGGTGGTCATCTCTTAGATAACGAGTACCAAAAAATGGGGTGGGTTATAGTATTTATACAACCCAGTGATAAGTGGGGCAATAATATATAATAACTAATAAATAATCATCATCATCATCATCACCACCACCAGACCCACTTCAAACAATTATTATTATTATTATTATTATTATTGTTGTTATTGTTGATTTTATTATGATTATGATTATGATTATAATTATTATTATTATTATTATTATTATTATTATTATTATTATTATTATTATTATTATTATTGGTAAGGTTATTACTAACACATTAATATACTTCTGAACATGACCTCAAAGGGAAAATAACCATCACATCAATGCACACAATTGATGTACATCAATGTATACAACTGATGCACAAAAACTGCAAAGATTGTAGACTAAGATCTACCATCACATGCTGACTTTAATATTGCACTTAAGTTTGTTTTGGGTAAATTCTATCAGGCCAAATTTCATCACAATAATCATGCCAATGATGTCATTTAAAGAGCTTGCTCCCTTAGGCTATGTTGTGAGATCCTCATTTTGGATGATTCCTTTCTCTCTGAACATAATCATGTTGAAATGCTTGCAACAGCCATTTTGAAAATTAATATAACTATCAAAGTAAAAGGCATGCACTGCAGTAAGTTCCAAGAAAATTCTGTTCTTTTAAATGATTTTTAGTAACCACTTCCATCCTGGAGAGCATCATGGGATTGAGACAAGTGCACTCATGTAGGATTTTTTAATGGGAATTTCGATCAAAGAAGGGTGTATGTATTTTTTTAAAATATATATGGATATAAAGTAAAATACATCAATACACAGTGGTGTACAATGTCCAGTCTACATGTCAGATTAATAGTATTGATTTTCATGATCTTCAAGCACACCATTTGATGGCAGATCTGGGTCTATGCATTTCACAGTCAGGTGTGTGCACACTATGCATAATCTAACAATTATTTTACAAGTTATAGAACCAGCCTATGTGTGGTTGAATATTAATTGCTGGATTATGGAGAATGAAGGTCAATGAGTGTTTGGAGAAAAAAATTGCTTGAATTTTGAAACATTATCAGATGAAGACTATGAATGGGGAAATTATATGCAATAAACCTAAAACCATTTTCATTTTATCATTCTTGCCACACAAATACCTTTGGATGTAAATAGGGGACATTGCAGTGGGCACCTGCAAAGGAATAATTCTCAAAACAAACCATGCAGCATATCATTTGTATCATTTCAAAAGTTTATGGTCCGATAGACTGTGTTTTTGATAAATGTTTTCCCATTTATCCCATGAGAGTGAAGCAATTTTGCAAAGCATTAATGTTACATCACATGGGAATTGCATTAGCTATCGGTGTCCACATGAAATTACAGTAATAAAAAAGTGTAAATAATTTATTGAATACACACAAGAGTCTAGTCCCATTAATCAAATGCACTATGAACACTTCTGATGATTCTTACATCATCATTACCATGAATATTTCATGTTAAATTAGTTTTGCTTATTCATAGTAATTGCCTGGAATATCTGGAATGATTCTTAAATTATCTGTCATAATTTGCATCCTGTAAAATAAATTGTAAGACAGAACTACATATCATACTACCATGTGACATTGTTATATCTATGATGGGCAATGACATGCAACATGTGTAATGGGAAAGGGAAACCACTCTATTCTCATTTGAACAATATATAGCCAAGGGCATAATTGTATGGCAGATCAGAATTTTTGCTGTTTGACTCAAAGGACAAGTATAATAAGCCAGATTTCTAAGACTAATTCTTCCAGGCACTATTAAGCTGCAAGCCAGGTCTTTTGCTGTTTATTGGCAGCACATTAATATATCAGAAAATAATGTTAGAATTGTGTGTCAAGAGCCTCTGAGTAAAATATTGCCTCAAGCACATCAGCAACATGGTTTAATGCAGTAACAGTGACATGAGTAATGAGTTTGCATGCTGTTAATGCTGGAATATCAAAATGTTTCCTTGATAGCATTGTAATTTCTTCCTAAAAAAATTGGTGCATATATCTCGGTAATTAATCATAATACAGGAGTAATGACAGTATTATCTTGGGCATTTTTCAAAAGATGTTTCCACAGATTCAAGCTGGCTATTCATCAACACATGTGACATATGGTAGAATGCATGTTTTTATGCTTATAAAACTGAAAGCATGTACACTTGCTGATACTGAATGGCTCCACAAAGAGATAAATATCTACAATAAATTCATTGATTTTACTTTGATTTCACAATACTGAAAATCTTTTGGTTCTGTTTTCCTCCATTTTAATGATCACTCTATGTTTCTAGAATGAGCATGTATCTCCAGGGTTAAGCAGGGTATGATAAACTCTGTGTCAAATCCCTAAGGTTAAGCAGGATCTGACAAATCCTGCATCTGGATTCTATGATTAAGCATGTACAAATAATGTGATCAAACACCAAGGTTAACCAGATTATGACAAATCCTGCAAAAAGACCTCAAGGTTAAGAAGCATATGACAAAACCAGTATTCATATCAAAGGGTTAAGCAAAATCTGACAAAACCCAAGGTTAAGCAGGATCTGACAAATCCTGTGCCCAGACACAAATGTTAAGCTGAATCTAACAAATCTTGTGCCCAGACATCGAGATTAAGCGGAATCTAACAAATCCTGCATTCAGACCCCAAGAATAGGCTGGATCAGACAAAATCCAACACTCAGATTCCATGGTTAAATAGTGTCTCACCAATCATGTGATAAGATCCAAGGGTTAATCAGAGTCTGGCTACTGCTAATCATGTGATAAGACAAAAGGGTTAAGCAGAGTCTGGCTACTGCTAATCATGTGATAAGATCCAAGGGTTAAGCAGAGTCTGGCTACTGCTAATCATGTGATAAGACAAAAGGGTTAATCAGAGTCTGGCTACTGCTAATCATGTGATAAGACAAAAGGGTTAAGCAGAGTCTGGCTACTGCTAATCATGTGATAAGATCCAAGGGTTAAGCAGAGTCTGGCTACTGCTAATCATGTGATAAGATCCAAGGGTTAAGCAGAGTCTGGCTACTGCTAATCATGTGATAAGACAAAAGGGTTAAGCAGGGTCTGACAAATTATGTGTACAAATTGAAGGGTTAAGCAGAGTCTGACAAATTCTGTATCCATGTCAAAGAGTGAAGCAGTCTGACAAATTCTGTATCCATATCAAAAGGTTAAGCAGGGTCTGACAAATCCTGCATTCAGACCCCACGATTAGGCTGGATCTGACAAATTCTACACTAATATCCCAGGGTTACATAGTGTCTGACAGATCATGTGCTCAAACCACATGGTGATGAAGCAAATGTCAAATTCTTGAATTTGACTCCAGAATTAAGCAGGGTCTGACAAATCCTGTGCCAGGGCCCATGGGTCTACCACAATATATCATGACTTTCTTTTCCAAACTATACAAGTTAAATGCTAAACAAATATAACATACATAACATTAAGAAACTTGTTTTTGCCTCATACAAAAAAAATCATGTGATATTTGATACTTCATGACAAAGCACTATTTTAGACATCAAATTTTCGTGGTGTCATGCATCTAAAATAGTATCATTATACACTTTACACTAAACAAAAAAGATGTCCAAAAAGGTTACACTAAATCAAGCAATAAAACAATTCTAGACATCATTTTTGGTGACTATAGGCCTGTTCAATAAGGGTTGTTACCTCCCTTGTGTGAGTTGTCTTTCTTTGTTAAATCTACTTCCGGTGAGCAAAAAATCAACATCCCCCAACACTTGACCATATCCAGCCCTGTTGATACTGAGCTTCTATTATGACTCTTAATAAACATAAGTTTTATCTGCAGGAAAAGAATTTAAATTTCAGTACACTATTGAATTCCAAAAAAGTTCATCATTTTGCCATCATTATGCCATATATATATATATATATATATATATATATATATATATATATATATATATATATATACACACACACATATGTATGCATATATATATATATATATATACGTTTGCATATATATATATATATATATATATATATATATATATATTATGTATGTATGTATGTATGTATAAATATATATATTCATTCATATATATATATGTATGTATATCTATATACTCATTCATAGATATATATGAATATACATATTCCTCTATATGTATACATATATATATTCCTCTATATTTATGTACATATAATCCTCTATATATATATATATATATATATATATATATATATAAGTATATTTGCCTATGTATGTATATTTACATATATATATATATATATATATATATATATATATATGTATGTATGTATATAGTCTCTGCTAACCTTGTGTGTGCCATTTTTGCTCCCCAACATTTTGGGAACAGGTAAAATTTTATTTTTATTTGTGAAGAGCATGCAAAGGGAGGTAATAAATCAGGGGAGATAACAACCCTTATTGAACAGGGCTATATAGCTTTTAAAAAACAATAAACTTATCACATCAAGTTCTGAACATGAGGTTTACTGGTTCATATGGACTTGACATCATTCAACATGAAGTCTTAAAACTTCATATTCATCCCTACTTGGGTCAATAAATGTATCATATTTCACAAAAAAGAAAAATTACAATGTATCAAGACAGGAAGGAACTCCTACTGCTTACTAAATTAGAGGATCCTAAATTAGTGCTAATATTAAATATAAAAAAATGAATTAAATAACTTTAAACTTCAGTAAAATTTGCAAACAAGATTAAAATCAATGAACAAGTAATGATTTTATTCAACAAAACCACACACATATATTGCACTTAATTAATTTTGGCAGCACATATGCTTAAGATAGTACGTGACACCAATTAAGATATAATGTCATATTAATATTGTGATCCAATGGTATAAAGCCATGATATAATTTTATCAATACAGGTTATAAAACCTCCCTCAAAGAGGCTGATAAAGATGATACAATGATGGCAATTAACTAATATTTAGCCAAATGAGTTGTTTGGTTTGGTTTCATATTTTATGGCACAGCAACACAGGTAGGTTATTTAGTACTGAGGCAACTGAAGATTCTGGCAGTAAAATACCTTGTCCAGTCATGAACAATGACAGCTGGCCCAGATTTTGGCAATAAAATGCATTGTCCAATCATGAACAATGACAGCTAGCCCAGATTTTGGTAGTAAAATACCTTGTCCAATCATGAACAATGGTAGCTGGCCCAGATTCTGGCACACTAACCAATGAACCACTACTTAAAATGTTGTTCACTTCAAATTAAGTGTGCACTCTGAAATTAAAATATCACTATTATTATTATTAGTAGTAGTATTAGTAGTAGTAGTAGTAGCAGTAGTAGTAGTAGTAGTAGTAGTAGTAGTAGTAGTAGTAGTAGTAGTAGTATTCAATACTGTTGTTATGAGATATCACCAGTAACTCACCATATCTGAGCTAGTGTATTTAAATTAAGCTGCCAAGTTTCTTCCTTGCAGCCCTTGAACTCAGAGCATGATTTGGTGAGTGTGACCAGAACCAGGTTTCATTTTCCACTCATTAAAATAGAAAGACAAGATGGTTTAATCTCAATTAAAAATAAGCTTTAAATCATGGTTCTGAATACCAAAGGATGCTATAAACAACGATAATCCAATCCAAGAAAATTGGCCAACAAAGGATTATTCCATTGCTGATATTTATTTGCACCAAAATAAGTTATAGATATACTATTATCAATTAACATTGAATAAAAGCTGTGGGATGCATTAATATTTTAAAATAATGTAACTTGTATATGGTATTTATCTTTTCTAAATGCAGATGAATCAACAGTTTCAAATATTGCATTTTCTGCCTGTTGCATCAGCAGCTACAGCACTTCAGCTTTAAAAATGCAAACATTATTTGTCTGTTTGATGTTTTTGTGATGTTATACCACCTTGTAATCTCATAAATGCCCAAGATGCTCAAAATGAATGTTTTTGGACGTTTTATTTTACTTTTTTTTTGTCTTTTTTGATAACATCCATAACGTTTTTCTATTGGCTGCTGAACTTCATTAAGATTATGCCTATTGGCTACATATTGTTACTTACAAAGCAAAATCATGCCTTCTGTAAAATTATTTTGACTGCATTTTGCTCAAAATATATTCAGTTACTTTGCATTAAGTGACATTTAAAAATATATATTCCATGATCCATCTTTCAAATGTTATGTTGTATTAATATGTGAACCTGGACCTGCTGGTACATTATGCAATGACAAATATGGATCAACCCAGTCACAAATTTTGTGTCTTTTATGCACGAGAAAATATAGTACCTACAATGGTCAGATAAACTTCAATTGGATTAGCTAAACTAAACATAAACTTTTGAAATAAGAATCCATTGAAGGGACATCATATACTATTCTATTGGCTGAAAGAATTAGTGATATTGATGGGAATTCCATTTCTTCCATCCTTTTGTTCTTTGTAACTGTTGAGAATTAAAACTATACTAAATACAATAGAGAAACTTTAATATACAGGACTATTTTGAACAAATAATATTTGTTGAGTTAATATATTCACAAGCGCAAAGCAAAACGTTTGGTCATGATATTTGACAACCTGAACCTGATAACAGATCTCGATATACTCATACACTAAGTTGTTTAAAATTCCTGATAACATGTGTAGCAGATCTCGATATACCCATATGCTAAGTTGTTTAAATTCCTGATCACTTTTTATTTGAATTGTTGTATTTATAAACCATAATAGTTGAAAAATCCAAGTTTTAGCCATTCATTCAAGGTAATTTTTAGAAAAATCTACAAACCAGGTTTAATGAAGATACATTAGTGCTTGTGTTATCATACACCATAACAGAATAGTAGGAGTGTACAATATACACCTGCCACATGTTTCAGAGTCCTTTTACTCTGGAAATTATTGACCATTGGATCTCAATAATTTGGAACTAAATATAATGCACAGAAAACATTTTTTTCTTATTAGACTTAACTTGACCTTGACTTCTGACCTTTATGCCCCAAAATCAATAGTTTTTTTTTTTAAATCCTATATGCAAGCCATCCACAAAGTTTGGTGATGAAACCCTGATCTTTGACTTTTTGACACTCCAATCACCAGAACTCTCCATGCCTTAAGTGCCAGCTATATGCACACTTGGGTCATGGCATAGGGTCAATAACAAGAGCCACTCTGCCAAAAATAATTCTTTTTCATTCTCAGTAACCTTGATCATTGACCTTTGACTATCACATCAATAAGCCTATTTCTTACTCAAAGAATTGGCCATCCATGATCTTTGGTGAAGGTACATGGTTGAGAACTTAAGTTTTATTTTAAAATACCATTTTTCATTTTTTAGCCAATGACCATGACCTTTTACATTGTCACCTGAAAATCGATAGACTTTTGTAATTAGTCTATGTGCAAAAAATAATTTAGTTCAGATCTGTGATGTACAGTTAATGTCAATGTCCACAAACAATATTTGTTCTCTTTCTGTTACAGTGATTTTGACTTTTGATCTTTTGATCCCAAAATTGATAGGCTTCTTTCTTAACCCAAGTGAATATCATCTACAAACTTTGTCTAGATCTGTGATACAAAACTAATGAAAAAGTTCAAACACCATTTTTCACCTTTCAATCACAGTGACCTTGACCTTGGATTTTTGACACCAAATCAATAAACATATTCCTTTCCCACTGTGCAAGTCATATATAAGTTTGGTAAATGTAGATTATAAAACTAAAGATATTGTGCAGAAAGAAGAAGGTAATAAATGAATGGATGATCAGGTAGATGAATGACATCATAGCATTATATACCAGGGTTTAAAGAATGCAGCTTATTATAAAATCTCGTTAAAAATCATTGGTATACCTGTTGGAGGTTCAACTTTATAAGTTTCATGTTACATGTATAAGAAAGTGATCAGTAAATATGTAATGATGATATAAGACATACTTCAGAATGAAAAGGAAAAGCAAGATTTTCATTATGTCCACATAATGACCATTTTGGAGGTTGAATTTCTGCATTTTTCATCTAGGACCAGCTATATATGGCATCAACTATTTTAAATAAAAGCTTTAAGTCAAAACCTTTCATCTGAAAGAGTACATATCAATAATAAGATTTTCAAAATAGGCACATCAGCGGCTTGTTGGAGAACAGATGGTCACCATTTTTGTTTAGGGCATTTACACAAGGCTGCCATGGTTTCCATCTTGAAAATCTTGTTATTACTCCTACTGAACATAGTTATCAATACTAAGCTCATGAATTACAGGTTTCAATGTCAAAGGTCATTATATCAGTACAATGATCCATTCAGAATGAGTAGCAAAACAAAACATGGCCACAATGAAATAGCCACTTATTTATCATAATACACGTGTTATTCTAAATTTCATGTCAATATTAGGATTCATATGGAAGCATTTTTCAAAATGGTTGCTAAGGTGGCAATTCTGGATGTCCAAAGGACACCACCTTCATTTAGGATCCTTGAAGGTTTTAAAAGGAGTAGCAATAACAAACGTTTGCAAATGGATGACAAAAGCTGAATGCTGAATGCCAGATGACTGAAACAGCAGCAGGATGTAAACTCTTCTTTCCTTCAACCAGCCAGTTAAATTACAACCTGAAGACATTTTCACTGCAATTTTTTTATCACTCCAGATTCATTTTTCATTCCTCCTCAGTTGCAAAAATATCTAAATTACTCAATTTTATACAAGAACTGATTTGTTCACTTGTATGAATTGAAAGAAAAAAAAATTGATTAATGTTGGAAACACTGATGCAAATGAAATAAATCTTTCACTTTAATTCCTCAATTTCATTGTGAAGAAAATTATGCATTAAGTTTTTAAGTTTGATGAATGCTACAATAATCCTAATTTCCGTTTTTCTACCCAAGTTTCCATGATTGAATATTAGATTTAATTCCAAATTGTAGCAGCAAAACCTGTACTTAAGTTGCAATGCAAACTTTGGGGTCCCATACATTTCACGAATTCTTTTTCTTCCTGAAGCAATTTCCCGAAACTGCATTTCTGGCAAGACGAGAAGCAACTTCAAAATTTAACTTTTTTAATTAGCAGTGAATAATCAAAAACTAGAAAGACAATTAAATGATGAATCATATAATGCAACACTTTCCTCTAATCCTTCTGAAGAAATTATAGAAAAAATTAGCAAATATATAAATGTAATCGCTTTACACAATTACTCCTTATATGATGTTATAGATATATTCCCAAATAAAATATGCACACCTCAGTTTTATATTTTACCCAAAATACATAAAATGGCTGATAAGTCATTACCTTTAGGATATCCAGGTAGACCCATTATTTCAACATGTAACTCAGTTACAAACAATATATCACATTATATTGATTACATTTTAAAACTACTAATGAAATCACTACCTTCATATGTCAAAGATACTTTTGATTTTATTTCCAAATTGAAATCTTTACCGAAACTAACATAAAATTCTTTTCTAGTTACAGCTGATGTGCTTTCACTCTACATGAATTATACCACACAATGATGATATCGAAGCATGTAAATATTATTTTGAATAAAATAAATCTACATGTAAACTATCAAAAGAACATGTTCATGATTTTATAAAACTTTTGCTCGAAAATAACTTTTTTTCAATTTGGTAATACAAACTATTTCCAAATGTTGGGAACAGTAATGGGCAGTCCTATGACACCTTCTTATGCATCTTTATTTATGGGGAAGTTAGAAAATGATTTTCTAAATAAATGCCCGTTAAAACCAGATGTTTGGTTAAGATTGTTAGACGATATCATTATGATTTGGAGCCATTCATTAGAAGACCTTTATTATTTTATAGACTGTTTAGACAAATTACATCCAACAATAAAATTTACATTCAATATATCTAAAACTAAAATATCATTTTTGGACGTTGAGGTCATGAAAAATGAAAATAATGACATCACTACTATGGTTCATGTTAAAAACATGGATATTCATCAATATGTTAAATATTCTTCATGCCATCCTAAATCATGTAAAAACGGGATACCATATAGTCAAGTGAAAAGATATAAAAGATTTATTTCTGATGACAGTTTTTAAATTATCTTTAACAGAATTAGGTCAGCATTTTTTAAATAGAAATTATCCAATTGATATCATTAATACTGCTTTTCAAAAAATATCTTATCTTACACAATATAAATCATTAGAATGTAAAATCAGACATGAAGAAATCATTCCTTTTGTTATTGATTGAAATCCAAGTTTGCCAAACATAGGTAAGAGCAATTTAATAAATTTTGGGATTTATTAAAAGTATCAAGTAAAGCAAGTGTTAAATCGCTACACAAAAACAAACCCACACTTGCTTATAAAGGGGCTAAAAATCTTAAAGATTTCCTAATTAATTCTAAATTAGAAAAAAAACATCATATAGAAAAAGGATCATCTACTAAATGTAATAGACCTAGATGTTCGTACTGTTTTTTTATTAATGAAAGTACTTCTTTCAATAGCAATAATACAAAATAAACATTTAATATGTGTTGTGATACAAATTGTGCAACATCAAATGTTATTTATTTGATCACATGCAAAAAATGTGGCATCCAGTATATTGGACAAACCAGTCAACAGATATCTAAACGTATGAACTAACATAGATCAGACATAAACAATTATATGGATCAATCATTTTCATCACATGTTGCTACACATTTTAACAAAAGTTGCCATACTGCACAAGATTTCTCTTTTCAACCTATTGTCATAGTTGATTCTGAAATGGAACGTCTGCTATTTGATTCACCGTCTTAATACAATATATCCAAAAGGACTAAATTCTTAAATACTATACAACATTCGTTAATCCTTTGAATGTACATTATACACAGCAAAAATATTAGTAAAACTGTTTATCTCTATTCATTTATGAAATATATATATATATATATATATATATATATATATATATATATATATATATATATATATATATATATATATATATATATATATATATATATATATATGGGCCTGTTTCATGCAAAACTGAACATATAACTTATAATTTTGATTATATCATTTTAAATTTTCTGACAGAGTATTGATTTGAATATAATACCATGATGTTAGGTGGCCATGTTAGTATGGGTGTGCTGGTATGTGGGGGCTGGTGAAAAGGTGCCTTATCTTAGCATGTGGGGTCCCGGGATCGAAACCAAAATGACCCTAAATATTATCTATCAAGAGTAATTCTCCTTAGGCCTGTGCACAGAATAATGCTGATTATTCTACTTCAAACACAATAATAATAACCATAATGTGAAAATTCTTTTACTCATGGGTGTGAGTGGGAATCAAGACCACTTTTACAATGCAATGTCATGACATTTAGGTATCACTGCACCAACTGTAACATAAAAGCTGAACTGGTTACATAAATAAAGCCATTTGCAATTTCTCATTAAACTGTATTGCATGACCTTAAATGATGCTTAATTATTTAATATTGTTGAAGTTTAGTTAGCAAGGTTCAATATTTATTATTGAGCTTTTATTACCTGCAGGTATATCTTTTAACTGTGTTATGTATTGGATTTGATATATCGGCAGGTATATCTTTTAACTGTGTTATGTATTGGATTTGATATATCGGCAGGTATATCTTTTAACTGTGTTATGTATTGGATTTGATATATCGGCAGGTATATGTTTTAGTTGTGTTAAGTCAGGGATTGCATTTGATATATCAGCAGGTATATCTTCTAACTGTGTTAAGTCAGGGATTGATTTGATATATCGGCATGTATATCTTTTAACTGTGTTAAGTCAGGTATTGAATTTGATATATTGGCAGGTATATCTTTTAACTGTGTTATGTATTGGATTTGATATATCGGCAGGTATATCTTTTAACTGTGTTATGTATTGGATTTGATATATCGGCAGGTTTATGTTTTAGTTGTGTTAAGTCAGGGATTGCATTTGATATATCAGCAGGTATATCTTCTAACTATGTTAAGTCAGGGATTGATTTGATATATCGGCATGTATATCTTTTAACTGTGTTAAGTCAGGTATTGAATTTGATATATTGGCAGGTATATCTTTTAACTGTGTTAAGGGATTGGATTTATCATTGGAGCTGGGACATATTCTTCCATGAAACTAGACTTTGCTTTAAAAATTAACATAATCAAATGAAAACAATAAATATATGTAAATGGTTATGCCAAAATTGTATTTCATTCTTACAACCTTGAGTCACTAAGAATATGTCAAAGAATAACATGAAGCTTTTGACTCCTCTAAGGGTCTTGGGGATGTGATATCCCATAGCAAATCCCAACAATACCCCTAACATTCATAAATAAATTCTCTTGAATAATGTCTACTCAAACCTACATTCTGCATCAGGTCTGGGGTATGTGCTACTGGGGTATGTGATATCCCATAGCAAATCCCAACAATACCCCTCACATTCATAAACAAATTCTCTTGAATATGTCTACTCTAATCTGCATCAGGTCTGGATGCATGTTAGTCTCAATCATATATGATGGAATCAGTATAATTTTGATTGAAATCTATTCCTAATTTGAGACTTTCTTCACAACTACTATCCTCAGTATATGTCAGCAACTACCGGTACTCCGAAACATTGGTGTCATTTGCAAAATTATACAAACACACATTAACTAATTTAGTACTAATGTCACATTTCATATATAAATATTTTCTTCACTTATGAAACATGAAACCTATCTAACAAAATTAGTGCTAAATAAATTAATGCAAAAGTTTATTCTATCCAATAACATTTGCCTAAAATTATTAAATATCATCTTTGTACTGAATGTAAGGGATTATGATGCATTGTGTCCATGCACAAAGATGATATCAAATTTAATAAATAGTGTATCATATCCTCTGGTCTCTCCACTGCCAGTTAATGTCTCTATGAGCTCAGTGACTGAGTACTGTTTCTTTCTCATCCTTTAGCATTTCTTTTCATTTTAACATATTTTAATAAGTGACATTTTGGTTCTGACTGTTAACACAAATTTCTTGGCAACTACAACGGTATCTGATAAAATGGCCACATTTCTAGAATTGACCTCTGTTCTTATTTTTCCTGTTACAATGACCATGTTGTCAGATCCATTATCAATGACTTATTCCTGACTGTTGGATTCTTTATTCTTAGAGATCAAATGATCCACATTATCATTAAATTGTCTTGCCCATTCCTCATGACCTATTTTACATATAGTGGATAGCAATATTATCAGATAATGGCGAGTGGGAATAGCCTGTGGATGCAGGAACACTACCAAAGTGTTCTGCCATATGTCTTCCAATTTCTATTACAGTGTATAATAAAAAAACATAATTGACTGCACAGTTAATGATTCTTTCATTTTATTTGTATGTAATATTTGCAAAATGTCTAGACAATAAAATGTTGATGTAAAAAGTCAGATAATATTTTTGATGACTACTCATTAAGTAAAGAGATAATACCTACTGACATATATACATGTAATTGACTTTATTGTGCCAGATAAAAATAGTTGCTTAAACAAAATCCCAAATCTTTTCATGCAAGGATCATAAAATATTTTACCTACATTACAAAGATATGTAAGCTTGCTATTCTATTCACTTTTAGAAATAAACCTGATTACTTTTAGGATTTAATGGACTTCAACAAACCTAATCGTATTTCATGAGAAGCTTGGTTATAACAATAAAGTAGAACATGTTAATTGTATCATCTTCTAGTAGATAAAATTACAGCTTCCTAAATATGTAGCTTAGTCTAAGAAAGACAAATTTCAGAAACAAAATAGATAGCAACAATGGGATCTGAAACAGGTTGGCATGTAAAATATTAAATATGTGCTGGCAGTTATATCAATTGTACCACCAAACCTGCACTATTGTGTATATCTTATATAATTCTTCTAGCCACTAGAATGTAGAACTAACTCCTTGTTTGGTTGTTACAGCTGTTCTAAGATAATATTGGGACCGTCCATAAATGATGTCATGCAGCTAGAAGGAAGGGGGGTCACACATTTGTGATGATGTGTGACGAGAAGGAGGAAGGTGTTTAAAAAATGTGAAGTCACATCAAAATGTGCAACTTTAAATAAAAGTACACTTAATTTTTTTTAACATGTTAATTTTAAAATTGGAAATATGGTGTTTTCTGGGGAGGAGGAAGCAGAGCTTTGTGATGGCATATTTGAGGGGTCTGACATTTTGTGACAATATGTGACGAGGATGGGGTGGGGGTAAAAATCAGCCAAAATCATGTGACGGCATTTCTGGATGGCCACATAGGACATTTCTCAAAAAGATTTAAATTCATTTCCTTGATAAGTAAAAATACTTGAATTGATCAATTATGATAAATTCAGAATTCTATTATTTACATTTCATCGTTTTGGCATTGTTTTGAAATATTTATTTACTTCCTGGGATTAACTTACCCTAAATATATTGCAATCTCCAGATTCCATGAAAATGTTAAAAATGTGTTTCTCTTGAAAACAGTATCAGTTGCTCTTGAAAATGGCAAATCACTTTCGCAAAAATATAAATTTGACATCACACTTTGAGTGGGATTTTCTACCATTTTTTGCTCAATGTCACTAGGTAGCTTTTTAACTAGAATTGGCATATATATATATATATATATATATATATATATATATATATATATATATATATATATATATATATATATATATATATATATATATATATATATATAAGATCTTGTTAATTTCCTATCATGTTCAAAATGTAGTTATTACTCAATAATAATAATAATAATAACAACAATAATAATAATAATAATAATAATAATAATAATAATAATAATAATAATAATAATACAGGGTAGCTCACATACTGTACAATGACTGCTCATCTATGAAGTAGTCTTTGGTAAAAACAAAAGATAACCACTAGAAACCGAAATAAAGAAAGACAAATTTATATTGGAATGAATAAATAAAAAAATAACACATGTAGGAATATTATTTTTGTTCCATGTAAATAAAGTATGGTTTACGGAAGAGACTGATTATTGTCTATCTAATGATTATAATAATGCTAATATAAATGATGATAATACTAATATAAATAATGATAATACTAATATAAATAATATTATCATCTCAGACATTAAGTCCATAGACAAGCAATGACATGCAAGATATGATACCCTAAAAATATAAATACAATATTTTAACTTGTATCACACACTTAAACAAAATATAACACATGCATAGGCAATTTATTTAATTCCTAGAGAGATGTACTATTTTAAAAATCATATTTTGAATTCTTGGACATTTTCAACTGTGTTTACATGTGGTCAACTTGAATTTGATAGAACTGCACCAGAGGATTGGACATTTTTATTGAATTTTTAGCTTGGTGTTGACAGTGGTAAAGTTTGCCAGCTTCTGCTAATCTCAGATAATAGTGTGTGGGTGTAGGAGATATTTTGGTGCAATTCCATTCAGGCACTTTTTGTACATGGACTGCCTTTTGTAGATCAATTATTTGGTTAGCAATCTGACATATAATATAAGTACAGCAAAGATGCTTACAAATGTCAAGGGATATATTGAAAATGAAGTGCTGACCATTTTTGGAATCTATCCCAGCTACCAGTTTTCGAGGCTGCAATTTCCCTATACTGCGAATCAATAATATAGTATATATGTACATGTACTATAATGTAAGAGATTTTATTCAGTAACTCAGTTTTTGCGGACAACACTTTTCACATGATTCAGAGTGGTCCAAAAGTATTTGCCTTTACCAATCACTACCATCTCACCTCTATCTGAGTGGCTTTGAGTCTCATTTCAGCCAATATGTGTATGTGAGAAAGCTAACTTCCCATGAGCCAATAGTTTTTATCATGGGGTTTACCTGGGTTCTTGCTCCACTAACTATACTGGCTGCCATGTAA
Organism: Unio delphinus; assembly: GCA_029339505.1. Classification (NCBI taxonomy): domain Eukaryota; kingdom Metazoa; phylum Mollusca; class Bivalvia; order Unionida; family Unionidae; genus Unio; species Unio delphinus. The sequence continues at coordinate 2,103,389 of JAQISU010000110.1, forward strand.
AGCACGTTATGCCCTAAACTATGGCATCAAACCCTAAACAACAACATCACATTTAGTTCACATGATGATTGCTGCACATGTGGACCCTCCCCAGCTTCTCACATTCAACATTTTTAATACATGGCCCATTAAATGTATGAGAAACTTTGCAATTGCAAGGTTTCTAAAATCAATGTGATGTTTCCAAACTAATACTTAGTTTTACCATCATTTATAATTTACTTTCACCCTGAGTTACTTTTAACTTTGTGAAGGCCATCATTTAGTTCCTTCTGAATAGCATTACCATCAGCACTTGAAGAGTCAATGGTTGCATCATCTGCAAACAAATTTGCATTTGTGAAATCAGTGTTCAAAGAAGGTAAATTACAATGATTAGAAAGAAAATAGGACTTATGATAGATCCCTGATAGACTCCTTTTTGAACAGTGAATAACTTAATAAAGAGAATAGGACTTATGACAGATCCCTGATAGACTCCTCTTTGAACAGTGCATAACTTAATAAAAATGTTGATTACTTCAGGTAAGTTGTAAATAGTGCCATTTTAATGACAGGTGGTCAGACTTGAAACACTGCAACTTCATGGTCCACCATGTCTAATGTCTTCTGGATATGAAAAGATTATAATCTCTGTTAAAATGATTTTTATTCATTTCTTTCTGTCATGGAGTTTATTACTTTGTGTCATATAATGAAAGGAATGTTACCTTAAGCCTGACTGAATCCTGTAGAAGTTTAAATTTCAAACAAATCATACACTTGTTTAAATATTCAACTTTTAGGAACATTTGACTGAATTTGGGAAAATAAAATTTTTATTAATTCTTCATTCTGGTTCCCAGGGCCATTTTTGCATCCAGTTTTAAAGATGTAATCTTTGCATATTTCAAGGTTTCTGGAGAAGTATCACTCATTATACTTGGGTTAATTATGTGTGTTTAAAATCTTTTTATCTTTTATAATTTCTACTGTAAGCTTAAAAGTTCTAGACCAGTGTTATCCAAGCAAGATGATCCATTACATTGCATTCAATAATAATTTTTACTGAAAATTAATAATTCCAGGCTATGACTGGTTTGGTATCAAAATCAACATTGGCAGTGGTAGAATTATTATTTGTAGTGAGTAGTGATGAAAGATTCATAGAAATAACTTCTTGAACATTTTGGCATTAGCATTAATAGATGTTGCTGTTTTATCATTAATTTAAGTTTTGAAAGAATGTTGCATCTTTTTTCTAGGTGGATTTTCATGCAGTTCTTTTGGAATTCTAATATGATAGACCTTTTACTTCCATCAGTGGATTGCCTGTGGTAATTCTTTTTCTGCAAGGAGTCTGGTATCTAGAATATTTTTGAATATGTTTGTTTACATATTGCAAACAAGAAAAGAAAATATTCTGAAACATTCATCTAATCTGTTTAATTAAAATCTTACCTAGGTCCAGTCCAAGTCAGAGAGTAATTTCCAACCTCAAACCCTACGGCAGTAGAAGCAAATGTACTGATTAAAACTTAAATGGAGCAAACAAGGACCTATTAAGATTGTATGATGTTTACAGTAATTCAATTTCAATTTTTATGTAGGATATTTACTCCAATGTTCACTTTGCAACACCAGACATTAGTCTTAGTAACATTGTCCACAGATTGGCATTTGTTATAATTAGAGACAATGATTCAAGATGGCTGCAGATTAAGTTTCATGTTCTCAGACTTTATATCAATCAATGGCAACATGGCTTAAAAATTAGTTTTATGTTTTAATTAGTTCTAATTGCCTGTAGTACAATAATTACTTCATGGTAATTGTTAATATTTAAAATGACTTCACAATCATAGTAGTTACTGATCAGGTTTGAATGACCTTAATTTTATAAGTACTTAGGGATCAATTAAAACATGGACTTGAATGTTTTGCAGTAAAGTTTAAGAAAAAAAAAACAACCAGATTGTTTGTTCTAGTCGCAGTTGATTAAATATCTTTTATCTACTGTAATTACTATAATATCATGTAGGTGCTGCTCATAGTCGGAACTATCTAAAGTGTATGGTTTCTGCTTGCTCATTTGAAGTCTTGTGGCCAAATTATTAAAGCACAACATCTCCTTATTTCTACCCACCTGATTTATTCTGCATGTATGATACAATACTCTTACACAAACCTATATACCTGAGATAATTCTTACATTCTGAATTTTACTGTCAGCTTAATCTTAAGACTGTTTTATATCCATGACTAAATTTATATGCAAAATCTGATGACAGACTAATAATACGTTACCGAATTTACCAAAGCAGACACTTAGTGACCTTGAACTTTTACCTTTAATGATGTGCCAAGCATATCCTCACATGTTTATTATCCTCTGGTAAGATAGTTCAGGAATGATTTAAGAAAATGTCATTTTAATAAATTTGATCAAATGATTCCTATGACATTGACTTGCCATGTTTGATATCCAGCTCCCTTAATAAACTTGTATTCAATAACTTCAATAATCTTTCATGAAATACTTACTAATTATGGTTCTTGCAACTTTGAACTTGATCATTAAAGCATACAAGCTATAAGCATGTTCTTTCATGTAAAAATGGATAACATAAGGATAAAATCATCAGAAGGAATTGCAGAGATCCAACTCTGTTATCTCTAATTAGCTGCCATTTAATGACTTCAGTGGTTGAACATTCACTAACTGAACTCAAAGGAGTGTGTTAAAATTTCCAGTTGTCAAGTAAATTTTCCAGTCACTTGCCCAGTCAGGTAAGTGCTGATTCATGGCTGACCTTTTTTTTTTTCTTTAATGAAAGGATTTTCTGTTAAGAATATTACCACCTATGTTCACTGATAGTCCTATACTATGTACTGTAATTTTGTTTTCTATTTCTTTTGAAAACCCTAACATGCACTTTGCTCTCACTTTTAAGGAAGAGAAGACTGGTCTCAATTTGCAATTCCTTACAACTGGGTTTAACATGGTCACATAATAAATTCCAGAGAAGAACCCTTCACATGGTAAAATTATATTGCTATCATATATTTTTATACTAGCTCATAGAGGTAGAAAATAAATTGTTTACAACTTGCCTAACTCGATGATTGATTTTTTAAAACAAATGTCACCCCCTGGACATAAAAACTAAAATGAAAGAAAAGTATACCCAATGCTGATAATTAAAATAACCAATCAAATTTGGGATTTCATCTATTTAATTAAGGTCAAGCAATGTCTGGATGGTAGTGGTTATGGAAAGTTTCAAAGGCCTTGACTATTGACTGCCAGTAATTGATTTACTCTTGATTGAATCATGACAATAAATGTGTGACTATTAATCCTTCTGTTGTATAAATCCTATCAACATTCTCAATGTAGACAATGCTTCATTGATTAATTTACTGAAAGTGTATTTCACTCCATCTTCTAATATATATGGTGCTATAAATCTATCATTACTCCATGAAGTGTCAGCATATACAGTATACATTATGTACCATGTTTATTATAGTTGATAAACTATTTCATAAAGTATGTGCCATGTTTATGATGATTGATAAGCTATTTCATAAAGTATGTGCCATGTGTATGGTGGTTGATAAGCTATTTCATAAAGTATATACCATGTTTATGATGGTTGATAAGTTATTTCATAAAGTATGTGCCATGTTTATGATGATTGATAAGCTATTTCATAAAGTATGTACCATGCTTATGATGGTTGATAGCTATTTCATAAAGTATGTGCCATGTTTATGATGGTTGATAAGCTATTTCATAAAGTATGTGCCATGTGTATGATGATTGATAAGCTATTTCATAAAGTATGTGCCATGTTTATGATGATTGATAAGCTATTTCATAAAGTATGTGCCATGTTTATGATGGTTGATAAGCTATTTCATAAAGTATGTGCCATGTTTATGATGGTTGATAAGCTATTTCATAAAGTATGTGCCATGTTTATGATGGTTGATAAGCTATTTCATAAAGTATTTACCATGCTTATGATGGTTGATAAGTTTTTTTATAAAGTATGTGCCATGTTTATGATGGTTGATAAGCTATTTCATAAAGTATTTACCATGCTTATGATGGTTGATAAGTTATTTCATAAAGTATTTACCATGCTTATGATGGTTGATAAGTTATTTCATAAAGTATGTGCCATGTGTATGATGATTGATAAGCTATTTCATAAAGTATGTGCCATGTTTATGATGATTGATAAGCTATTTCATAAAGTATGTGCCATGTTTATGATGGTTGATAAGCTATTTCATAAAGTATGTGCCATGTTTATGATGGTTGATAAGTTATTTCATAAAGTATTTACCATGCTTATGATGGTTGATAAGTTATTTCATAAAGTATGTGCCATGTTTATGATGGTTGATAAGCTATTTCATAAAGTATGCGCCATGTTTATGATGGTTGATAAGTTATTTCATAAAGTATGCGCCATGTTTATGATGGTTGATAAGCTATTTCATAAAGTATTTACCATGCTTATGATGGTTGATAAGTTATTTCATAAAGTATGTGCCATGTGTATGATGATTGATAAGCTATTTCATAAAGTATGTGCCATGTTTATGATGATTGATAAGCTATTTCATAAAGTATGTGCCATGTTTATGATGGTTGATAAGCTATTTCATAAAGTATGTGCCATGTTTATGATGGTTGATAAGTTATTTCATAAAGTATGCGCCATGTTTATGATGGTTGATAAGCTATTTCATAAAGTATGTGCCATGTTTATGATGGTTGATAAGCTATTTCATAAAGTATTTACCATGCTTATGATGGTTGATAAGTTATTTCATAAAGTATGTGCCATGTTTATGATGGTTGATAAGCTATTTCATAAAGTATGTGCCATGTTTATGATGGTTGATAAGCTATTTCATAAAATATGTACCATGCTTATGATGGTTGATAAGTTATTTCATAAAGTATGTGCCATGTTTATGATGGTTGATAAGTTATTTCATAAAGTATGTGCCATGTGTATGATGATTGATAAGCTATTTCATAATGCATGTGCCATGTTTAACTTCATTTATGTGCTACTTGATCATGCATATTAAAATTGTATCCCTATCAAGTCTGAATACAAAGATACAAAACAAAAGCTGGAATTTGTTTTCTTCAAAACACTGAGTTATGCCTTCCTCATCCTGCAACCCTTGCATAATTCTTTGGGGACTGACCCAGATGAAAGATCTTATCCCAAAATAAACTGGCAATAAAGCTCTGAAGTCTGTGCACATGAGCAGTTTCACAGTACAGTCCTAGTTCAATAGTGTCAAGTAAATTTAAGGGATTACCAAAAAGACAAAGGAAAAGACTAAGCTAAAGCTCAATTAGAGATAACAGGTAAAATCTTTAAAATAGAAACTACCAGTAGTTATCTGACATAAACCACACACCCCACTCACCCTAAAGGGCTCTGGGTGTCAGAGAGGTTTAAGGTACTCACCTTTATAGACCACTCACACATTTCACCAAGGTAATCTTCCAATATATTTTAAAGAGGAGCTAATATTTTTGAAACATATTTGTACATGTATCTCTTTCTGATACCCCCCCCCCAAAAAAAAATAACAAACAAATAGCATTTCTTCTCTTTGCAACATACTGTACTCCTACGAAAAAACATCATTAGTGCAGCTTTTCAAACTATCCAAAATCAAAACTTTTGTCATTCAATTCAAGGCTAAGTTTGTTTTCCTCATATCTTATGCAAGCAAATTTTATGATAGAAGGTATGTCTGACATATTTCAAATTGAAACTATTCTGCCCATGAGCCAATTTGTCGTAGCCATATCAGGCTTTTTGTCTTTCAGTAAGTACCAATGATAAAACAACCCAAGAAATCATCAATAATTGAAAACAACTTCAACTTGTGTGAATCAAAATTACATTTTCTACAAATGTAATAACAATTTTTGCAATCTCAGTTTAAAATCAGTTTGAAGAAATTCAATCAATGACAGGAGTCTGCAATTTTCTGCATGGAACCCAGACAATTGGTTATGACCTGGGTTTAGCACAAGAATTATTGAGGCTTAGTCATCTCTCATTATGCCGCATTCTTGACTACTTGGCAATTACATAAGGATGACTTCAAATCAATATTGCAGCCTCCAGGCACAGAACCGTCAAATGTAAAATCAATAATTGGAATGCAGCAAAAACATATAACTGCATATCCAATGAAATTTTTTCATGCAAAAATATTGCATCATTATTTTTTCTAGCATACTTTACTTTTCATCGTTGTTATTGTATCATCAGACAATAGATGGCATCAAGGATAATTATTTTAGTTTTTATCCCTGCAATAGATAGTGCCAAAGATAATTGATTTAGTTCTTCCCCTTGACTATAGATGGTGCCAAAGATAATTATTTTAATTTTTTTCCCTTGACAATAGATGCTGCCAAGAACAGTTGTCTTAGGTCTGGGTTTTTGTCCAGATAGAGAAAAGGGAGAGCCAGTCATGCTCAGTAAAACTGAGGGACCAGTCATGCTCAGTTTAACTAAGGGCCAGTCATGCTCAATAAAACTGAGGGGCCAGTCATGCTCAGTTTAACTAAGGGCCAGTCATGTTTACTTTAACTAAGGGCCAGTCATGCTCAGTTTAACTAAGGGCCAGTCATGCTTATTAAAACTGAGGGGCCAGTCATGCTCAGTAAAACTGAGGGGCCAATCATGCTCAGTATAACTCAGGGCTAGACATGCTCAGTAAAATTGAGGGCAGATATTATGTCCAAAGATGTTCCTAAACAATTATTAATCAGATTCCATCAACTTCTGAGTATTGATTCATTGACTGACAGATGAATGTTTGATGGCATACCATCACCTTCAAGATTAGTTCCAAGGCAATAAACAATAAGTGCCTTGCCCAGCGACATGCCACAAAAGCCAACCAGGGATGGCTCAAGCGCATTTGGAAAAAAGACACTAACTGATTTTGAATCCAGCACTCTCACCTGATAGCCACCACAGCTCAGAACTATCTGAATGGATGAACTGAATAATGGATTGCAATGCTTAAATAAGGCCCTTCAGAATAATATCATTTAACGGAAACTACCATATATACTCACTTGTAAGTCAGGTCTAACTGCATATAAGACAGACCCTGATCTGCCACCACATCATGCACTAATGTATCAGGGTCCATGTTGTTTACTCTATTGACTAGGTCATACAAAATTGTTTAGAAAAGAATTAACTACATAATTGCACAATACTGGCTATATAGTGCTAAGAAAAACTTTGCTTCTGAAACTTTAATGGTAAAAAATTACTAAAATCATTAGGAATATAATCCCTTTCAAGTAAGAGTTATCATGTATCCCTGAAAATTTAAGGAAAAAGCTTACATTTTGTAAAAGTATATAAAAAACAAAAGATAATAATCAAAGAAAGTAAAATAAGGGGTCAATATATTTTGTATAAATTTGATTCATATAAATAAATAGTCAATGACTTTCTCTAGTGGTACATCACTGTTCTCATTTCAGCTGATACGTGTATAAAAAAAAACACTCTAGGTCTCCAAGGATGCAATCCAAGACACTCAACATGAAATATATTGATTATGTCATTATGCAATTAATTCTGAGACTTCAGTCTGTTGACACATGAAGACATGATGGATCTGGGTTTTTGAAATGTGCTGTTTGGTATCTGTCATTAATGTTGAAAAAAAGCAGGTAATACATAGATGCACACAATAAGAAGTGTCAATCAAGCCATGTATTTGCAGCACAATAATAGTATACAATAAAACATTACCAAAATGTTTTTGGGAAGCTAATTGTTTGAGGCTCAGAACAAAGATATTCAACAATGCATTAATCATGCCAGATCTAGAATATTGTTGTTTTATCTTGGGTAATAGTGGTACAGAAAATCAAAAAGGATTACTCAGATTGCAGAAAAGAGTTATTCTTGATGCTGATTTAGACACACCATCAACAAATATATTTAAAACCCTAATGTGGCTTCCATTTTAGCAGAGAACTCTGTTTCAGAAGGGTTTACTAGTCTTTAAATCCATACATGGTTTGGCTCCTGATTGTTATAAATGTAATTTAAATTTGTTACAATTGTATATATATAAGAACTAAGATCTGTCTTGAACAACAAGTTAATTTTACATATTTAGAGTTTTGTTTTTATACATACCTTATATAAAGTCAGCTGAAACATGCCAAGCTTTAAAACACTTCTTAATCAACATCTGTAGTGGTAGGAGTTTATAAACAGTAACAAAGAAAGTGTGAAATCAACAAGCTTTGTAAAATGTAACAAAAAATTGATCACTCTGGAATACTTACAGTTTTAAGAAATTGAAAAATAATCCAAGTTCTGTTGGAAAATCCAAGATGAAAGTTAATCCATGATTAAGTTACAAAAGTCCTAGTAATGAAATGTTGTAATAGATTCAAGTTTGAGTTATGTTGGAAAATCCAAGATGAAAGACAATGATGTATACTGAAGTCTGTTTTGTGCTTATCTACAGTTACTTGCAGAATCACAAGATTTAACACTCTGGTGTTGGAAATCCAAATCAGATTTGATTGAACTGTCTTTGTCCAAGAATTTTGAATGAACACATTAAATATTTCCAGCGATTTGAATTAATCCTTTAAAATCTAAATGAATTAAAGAATTGTTAATATGGATTCCAAAACTGGCTATAACAAAAGAAAATGACTTAACGTCATTTGTAAAAGCCAAAACTAACTATATTTCACTAAAACAAAGATTATATCATATTCTAATATGCAGTCTTGAAAAACATCCCAAATTGTGAAATCTTGAGGGGGGGGAAGGAGTCATGTGATTGTTTATAGATACTCCTAACATGACACGACAAGAGCCAATCATTTTACTTTAAGAATAAAATGTTGTTTACTTCTTCACTAGTCCCCTCTTGACCTTGAAAACAACCAATCATTTTGAAATAAAAATGAAACCTGTTTATGTGGTGCCACTAACCTTGGCTCATGGTCAGAATCCATATCAACATTATTTGCTTATCAAAGAATAATTTTATAAACCAATTTTCTGATGAAATATCATCTCTAGTTAATAAATTTACATTCAAACAGCATGTAATGAAAAATAAAAAGAATTTAAAACTGACAAACAATATTAAATTAAAATAAATATATACCAAATCAGATATATATAACAATAGAAATAATCATTTGAATGATTTTGTTGAATTCAATACTACTACATTTTACAACATTGTTTTCATGTACATGTACTCACCTATAATGTTTTACATGTTTGCTACTACTAATTACATGAATCCTGTATTTACTCACACATGAAGCCTTGTGTATATTTAATTGTAGCAATAAATGTCTAGTTTTATTAACATTTATTGTTTAAGGACTCCTCATCTTGTAAATATTATCTTGATGTAGGCATGCTACCATGTCGGTTCACTGGCTACCAGTATTTAAGCATACTACCTTGTTGGTCCACTGCCGGTCAGTATTTAGGCATGCTACCTTGTTGGTCCACTACTGCCCTGCCAGTATTTAGGCATGCTACCTTGTTGGTCCACTACTGCCCTGCCAGTATTTAGGCATGCTACCTTGTTGGTCCACTGGCTGCTAGTATTTAGACATGCTACTGCCATTATTTAGGCATGCTACCTTATTGATCCACTGGCTGCCAGTATTTAGGTATGCTACCTTGTTGGTCCACTGGCTGCCAGTATTTAGGCACGCTGCTTTGTAGGTCCTCTGGAATTTTACTGTATTTGTCCTGTATAATGCTCAGCCTGATTTAAACTATATGTATTAAGTCAAGTCAGATATCAAACAAGATGCTGATTTGCCATAGCATAATGTACATGGAGATCAATGTATATGCTCTTTGTTCTACTAATTACTTTTAACAAACTGTACAGACCCAGATCTGACAGTGCATTTTGTGATGGCAGATCTGGGTCTGTGAAGTTTGCAAAAAGCAGTTTGCTATTGGAGTAATCTTATTAGCAAATAGAGCTACATCAACTTTCTCATAATAACCTGGAAGACCAAAGTTTTCATGTTCACTTGAATCGCAAGTAGATTCTATATATTTGTTTTGTGTTCAAAACATGAAAATTTATATCATGCCAAGTCAATTAGATTAAAGCACCTGCCCATAGATGCTTCATGGTGACCTACTCTGCCTGTCTATTTGTCATATTAATCAGCTACTACTGCTCCCTGTATCCCATGTAAAACAAAGTCGACCCTGATCTGTCTTTTTGTTGTGTGCTGGCATGGCAGCATCAGGTATATATATATATATATATATATATATATATATATATATATATATATATATATATATATATATATATATATATATATATATATATATATATATCTGTGTGACTGAGTTTTTTAGAACAGTAGTCCCTCCATCTAAAACCCCTCTCTGTACTGCCATTACAATTACTATACAGGTTTTATCATGAATACAAGTGGTCGTTAGTGTTTTAGCATTACTTCTTAATTTAGTTTACTTTTATGTTTTCTTCTTGACTCATGGAAACCAATTATTTTGTGATTTACTCATTAAATACTATATTGCTGATGCTGAATGCACTATCAAGACATCTTACTGAGAAAATAAAACTCTGTACAAATCTCAATCACTTATACAGTGAGACTGTTCCATATAGTAAATGCAGCAGCATTGCTTGGTACTCAGCATTAAGAGGTTAATATTAGGACTGGTCAGCCTGGTGTCAGGATAATGTGACTGGGTGGGACATCATGCTACATATATCTGCAGCATGATGCCCCAGTGCCAAACATCACTATAAACTGCCACACTGCAGACATTAAAGTGATATTATTGTTAACACATTAACCCCTGGAGGTTTTTGCTGTTTTCACATGAAAAGCAAGTAGGAAACACATTTTGGGAACTATTTCTGACTACATCCTAATACTGGTACATCAACTTCCAAGTAATTTTCCATTAGTAGTGCTACGATAATGTTTTCCAATGGTTAGGTTGCTGGTACATTCGAAGAAGGTGAAACATTGGAGGTTTTTTTTTCTTCATTTTTTTTGTGCTTAATTTTTACATGGAGAAGACTCTTTATTTTTATTGTCTGTCTACCTTTCTATAATACCACCCACTTTAGTGTATTATGCATGACCTCAACGATACAGGCCTTGGAAGTAGGTTACTACCTCATGCCCCATAAACTCGGGGCTTGGGGTTAATGTGTTAAAGCTATGTTAGAAATCAAAATCTTGCTCACACTTATACAGTGACACTTTTATGACTGCCATAAACATTGTTATGAAAATAGAGCTATGTAGTTGATATTTGTTTCATCAAAAATTTCTTGTCAAGGTTACAAAACTTAATTTATTTTCTTTATTTAAAATCTCAAAATACTATCTAAACACACTGAAACAGTCTGTTTCCTGCAAGAAAACTGAAGATTGTTTTTAGGAACTCCTAAATGAAGACAGAAAAAGGAAAAAATAATAACAGAGATGAAAAATTAAGTGAAGCAATATATATTGTTGATAGTTTTCTTGTTACAGATATTGGAGAAAATCAATTACTTTATCTCTGCATCCTTGCTGATAGAGTAGACGAGTAGCAATCAGACAATTTAGTGCTCTGTGCAAATCTTTTAAAAGTAGTTTGCAGAAGGAAACCAAAGGCAATGCACCCTCCAACATGTTGCAAGATCTTTTTTAGGGTTGTTGGAACACATATGTGAAAAGAAATATAGGTTGCAAAAATGATAGATAAAACAGTTTAGTCAGATCAGTTGGTACAGTCAGATACTAAAGGATTTCTCACTTTTGTTATTTCTTCAAAATTTTTTCAACAATCAGAACAAGATCACAAATAAAACAATGACATGCGATCAATTAAATTTGTATACATAATTCTTTTGCTAATTTGTTAAATCTTTTAAAAGGTGAAAATTACCCTATGGAATAACACACTATACTTAATGGATTTTTAGAAAAATATGGTCAGTGTGAGGGGTACATTATGCAACTGCCACATCTTCATTAATTCTCTATGTAGATAAGTGAAATTGACTGATCCAGTTGCCGAAGTGGTTAGAGCTTCCATATCAAATGTGGAAGGTCATGGGTTCAAACTCTGGCTGAATAATACCAAAGACTTTAAAAAATTATACTAGCAGCTACTTCATTTGGAATTCAGAGTTAAGAGGTTAGTATTAGGACTGGTTAACCTGGTGCCAGGATAATGTGATTGGATGGGTCATGATGCCACATGTCTGTGTCATGATCCTCCTGTTCTAGGCAACACTATAAACTAGCACACTGTGGAAATCACATGACTTAGATTGTTAAACTACATACCAGTGTATTTCAATAAAATGAATGAATACCAATAAGTGTATTGTCAATTAAATGACTGACTAACAGTTAGTGTATTGTCAATTAAATGAATAACTAACAGTAAGTGTATTGTCAATTAAATGAATGAATATCAGCAAGTGTATTGTCAATTAAATTAATGAATTAATACTAGTTAGTGTATTGTCAATTAAATGAATGAATACGAAGTTAGTGTATTGTCAATTAAATGAATGAATAACAGTTAGTGTATTGTCAATTAAATGAATGAATACCAGTAAGTGTATTTTCAATTAAATGAATGAATACCAGTTAGTGTATTGTCAATTAAATGAATGACTAACAGTAAGTGTATTGTCAATTAAATGAATGAATACAAGTAAGTGTATTGTCAATAAGATTAATGAATACCAGTAAGTGTATTGTCAATTAAATGAATGAATACCAGTTAGTGTATTGTCAATTAAAGGAATGAATACCAGTAAATGTATTGTCAATTAAATGAATGAATACAAGTAAGTGTATATGTCAATTAAATGAATGAATACCAGTAAGTGTATTGTCAATTAAATGAATGAATACTAGTAAGTGTATTGTCAATTAAATGAATGAATACCAGTAAGTGTATTGTCAATTAAATGAATGAATACCAGTAAGTGTATTGTCAATAAAATGAATGAATACCAGTAAGTGTATTGTCAATTAAATGAATGAATACCAGTTAGTATATGTCAATTAAATGAATGAATACCAGTAAGTGTATTGTCAATTAAATGAATGAATACCAGTAAGTGTATTGTCAATAAAATGAATGAATACCAGTAAGTGTATTGTCAATTAAATGAATGAATACCAGTAAGTGTATTGTGAATTAAATGAATGAATACCAGTTAGTATATGTCAATTAAATGAATGAATACCAGTAAGTGCATTGTGAATTAAATGAATGATTACCAGTAAGTGCATTGTGAATTAAATGAATGAATACCAGTAAGTGCATTGTGAATTAAATGAATGAATACCAGTAAGTGTATTGTCAATAAAAATGAATGAATACCAGTAAGTGTATTGTGAATTAAATGAATGATTACCAGTAAGTGCATTGTGAATTAAATGAATGAATACCAGTTAGTGTATTGTCAATTAAATGAATGAATATCAGTAAGTGTATTGTCAATAAAAATGAATGAATACCAGTAAGTGCATTGTGAATTAAATGAATGGTTACCAGTAAGTGCATTGTGAATTAAATGAATGAATACCAGTAAGTGTATTGTCAATTAAATGAATGTAAATGAATGAATACCAGTAAGTGCATTGTGAATTAAATGAATGAATACCAGTAAGTGCATTGTGAATTAAATGAATGAATACCAGTAAGTGCATTGTGAATTAAATGAATGAATACCAGTAATTGCATTGTGAATTAAATGAATGAATACCAGTAAGTGCATTGTGAATTAAATGAATGAATACCAGTAAGTGCATTGTGAATTAAATGAATGAATACCAGTTAGTGTATATCAATTAAATGAAAAAATAAAGGGTTGTAAATTTCATAGTTGACTTCAAAGATTTTATGACTGTTTCTGCTGTTGTATAAAATCCACAATGATTTGTTATCTACAAAAAAAAATTTAAAAATCCGCAAGCATTTTTAGTTACCAAACAAGATTCTGACTGGTGACCTCTGATGCCATTCATTGTGATTATTCATTTTTACATTTAAAAGGCTGTCAATATCTTCTGCTCCAGATTTCCCTTTGAATCATTTTTTTTTTGTATTTTGAGAAGAATGGAGAATGTACTCTCTGTATCAACATTAGAACTAGCAATGAAAAAACACACAGTCAGCCAGTCTGCAAAGAAATTAAAACTTCTGTTTTCCATTTGATATTTTTGCATGAACTGAACAAAACATTTATGACTGCTCTGGTGGACTAAGTGGTTAGAGTGTCCACCTCAAATGTGGGAGGTTGCATTTTGAGCCCTGGTCAACGAAAGACTTGTACAGTTGGTACATGCAGCTGTTTTGCTTGACACACAGAATTAAGAGGTAGGTGTTTGGACTAGTTGGTCTGGTGTCAGGATAATGTGACTGATACAGTGATAAGACAGAGAAACTGTTATAACTACATTAAAAAAATCCAGATCCAAATCCAAAACATTTATGTTGTTGTTTTATTAAGGTTTAATGCCATTTTTCAGCACAGAATAAGCTATACATGGTGGCCAGTATTAATGGTGGAAGAATAACCCAGGAAAACCCTGGAAAGAACCACCGACCAACGAGAAGCTACTGGCAAGCTTTCTCACATACACACATTGGCTGAATGAAATGCTTAAATATTCTTCCAAAAAACTTGAACAATTTTTATTTAAAGACTTGAAAGCCATCACTGACTGACTTGGATGCCTCTATTACTTACAACACCTAAAACAACATACCATATATGACCATAACTATCTAGATCACAATGATAAGGTAATCAATCAAAGGTTTGTTACAGACACACATTAGCCTTCTATAGCCATGTACCCAATCACACATCATTACACCATTATAACATTTCTGGTTCACTGATATCTATAATGTGTGGATAGAATGCATAAATGTTCTGTGTTTTTTTCAAATTAATTTCTTAAACTTTTTTCTTTAAAGCTGTAGAATTTCTCCCAAAGTAGAAACTGATATGTGTGGTAGACAGTCTTTCAAATTTAATTTTTGTCCTACCACCGATAGAATCATTACATGTATGCATCCTTTTAAAATCTATTTTAAAGTTCATTTGCAAAATCATACATACATACATTCCATCAGAATTGTTGCTTTTTTCTACCGATATTTTGTATTTGCTCATCCTATTTAACAAGTCACTATGGTGTTTAAGCAAGAGAGACTGGCATTCATGTCTTTAGAAGTATTTCTTGTTTTGCTATGCGCTGTTACCAGTCTTGTTTCTTCACAATATTGTTGTCCATCTAAGTACCAAACTTTGCACTAGTAATTGGGTTGGAATACTCCTCCTGATTTTATAGTCAAAGAGTCAAAAGTCGAAGTCACTTTTACTGAAAGCATAAAAATGATTTCTATACAAAATGGAACCAAACTTTGATAACGGCATCTATATCATATATATTTAACCACGGAAAGGGGCATAACTGGAGACAATGCATCAGCGCCTGACAAAAGAATAACAGGCACATGCTTACCTCATGTCAATAACGTCTACCAAGTCTCAAGGCAGTTGACTAAAAGCTGAAGAGATTGACAGAACCACATACATATGTTCACCTTATATCAGTAATGTCTGCCAAGGTTGTGTGTGTGTGTGTGTGTGTGTGTGTGTGTGTGTGTGTGTGTGTGTACATTTAACATGAAGATGGGGTAGTAGTCTGGAAAAATGCTTAACGGCATGACAGAATGAAATGCATATGTTGATCTGTTCTTGGCAAACTCTGGACAATATATTATAAACTGTGTCAAGAGTGACATGCTACATCATCATACCGTATATAGTATATACTTATAGTATGAAAGGGGCATAACTCTGAAAATATGCATCAAAACAGCAAGTAACACAGAAAAACACAAAAAATTATCTGGAAATATTTGACATGAACCAAATACCCATGTTGTATGGAACAAATTAATATAATGTCCTTTTCTTTTGAATTCCATGTAACAATATTGCACAAGAAACATTATCATAGCAAAGAAAGCTTTAGTACCATCTGTTATTTTATGTTTTAATCAGTCAGGCCCCATTACAGCAATTATCTTTTAATTAGTGAGGCCCTATTACAGGAATCAAGTTTAATCTTTGAAACAGTAAATAAGGTAACAACAATGGAATCAAGTTTAATCTTTGAAACAGTAAATAAGGTAACATAAATGGAATCAAGTTTTACCTTTGAAACAGTAAATAAGGTAACATAAATGGAATCAAGTTTGATCTTTGAAACAGTAAATAAGGTAACATAAATGGAATCAAGTTTTACCTTTGAAACAGTAAATAAGGTAACATAAATGGAATCAAGTTTGATCTTTGAAACAGTAAATAAGGTAACATAAATGGAATCAAGTTTGATCTTTGAAACAGTAAATAAGGTAACATAAATGGAATCAAGTTTGATCTTTGAAACAGTAAATAAGGTAACATAAATGGAATCAAGTTTGATCTTTGAAACAGTAAATAAGGTAACATAAATGGAATCAAGTTTTACCTTTGAAGCAGTAAATAAGGTAAAATAATTGGAATCAAGTTTTACCTTTGAAACAGTAACTAAGGTAACATAATTGGAATCAAGTTTTACCTTTGAAACAGTAAATAAGGTAACATAAATGGAAGCAAGTTTTATTCAAGAAATATTTCAAAGCACAAACAACTTTTCTTTTCATAGTTATATGAACAAATTGTGTAGTTGATTACCTTTAAGTAAAAGAATTAATAGTAATTACTAACTAAAATTAAATATACAAAAAGTCAGTTAAAAACAAAATGTGTTTTTAAGGGATGAATAATAAAATCAGATAATAAAATCAAGCATTTTAATATGAAGGAAAATTTTGGGTATTTCTCTAAAAAAGTATTTTTAACTACCTATGGATTGAGCATGATTTCAGACTTTCTCGGCTAAAATGTAAAATATTTAAAATGTTCATCTGATTAGCATATAAGCTTCAACTCTTTTAAGACTGGAGCCACTTGATGGAGTAGCCAAAGACCTCTTGAACAAATTTTATCATGGCATTTTTCTGTCAGATTACATATAAAAATGTCATCATTGAAAAATATGCAGAAATGTATTTGAAGAGTATGTCTGTAATTTACAGATCAGCAAAACAGCTTCATGAAATCATTTTCAAAATTGCTTTTGTCCCTTTGAGTGTAACTGGACACCAGAACAATTAAGATCTATTTTAAAGAATTTTAAAGTTCCTGAATGAAATTGATTGTCAAAATATAAATATGCTTGAAATTAAGTGGAACGCAATTTATCAAGAAAAGGTTAATTGTATTTAATTAAAAAACCTGTATTGAATAGGAACCAGTACTGGTAGAAGGATCTCAACTTACTGAAGATAAATGAATATAATCCAGATCATCATTATTCATTATACCCCTTTGATATTTTTGTACCATGGTATATTTTTAACATGTTAATTTACTGTATTCCAAACATTGCAATTCCATCCAAGATATTCTATACAGTCTGCTTGACTGATGTGTGGAAAATAGCCAAGGAATTCTGTAAGGCTATTGCTGTGACTATATACAAAAAGACTGAAAATGTAATGCTTTAAGGATTGTATGTTTCTTGCCATTATCTTTTATTTTATATACTTATTCATACTTTTATATTTATCTTTTATTTTTTTTTATCTTATTGTACTATTTATGGTTTCTTCAATGGGTTTTTCTTCTTTAAATTTATTTTGGCATTCTGTACCTGAACATTTTTACAATAGCACTGTAGTAGTATGCAGACATGCCACTGAACCATGTGTGTGTGTGTGTGTGTGTGTGTCTGTGCATATGTGTAGACACACACACACACACACATCTATCCATATATGCATAATTAAAAACTTTACATTTTGCCTGTGAAAGGTTTTTATATATTATAACTGATTACTTATCCAGCATTTCTTAATTTAGCACAGAAAAAATCCATTCAGCATGATAAAAATGTAATTTATTTCACATTTCAAACAGAAAAATGAAAGCAATTTCATAAAATACATTATTCTATATACAATATATATTCCCAACACTTTTATATAGCTTTTGTAATGATCATTGCATTGTTAAAACGTTCCTTGTACTTCAGTAATTAACAAAAAGGGACAACTACAACGGATTTGTTTGAAAACATTTTATCTGTTAGGGCCAGATTAAATTTTGGACATCTGTTGATCCCCTTGTAATCTTGTACAAAATGAATGACATCTGCCAGAATTTTTATAATATTGTTTAATATTGTCTGACCTTAACCTAGCAATACAGAATGCAATTCATAATGCTAACACATCAGAATCCATGTTGTTCTAATGATTATTGACTCAATCAAGAAGGAATGTTTGGCTTTGACATTACTTTTGCAACACTTTGATATTAGTTCAGTTCCCTCTCCTATTATTGTATTCAGTGATCGCAACCCACTTAGTTTCATTGAGAAAATGAAAAACAAAAATCAAAGATTATTGAAGATGGAGTTTGATGTTGCAGGTCTACAACACTGACTGACATTCGCCACATCAAAGGTAAAGATAATGTTTCCAGATGCACTTTCGTGTATACAGAAGTACTATAGTGCTTTATGTATATTTTTCATAATTCAGAAGACATCTTTCTATGTAAGTTTAGTCATTATAGTGTCAAATGTATATTTTACTAACATGTAAAAGAAATGTATATTTTACTAACATGTAAAAGAAATGTATATTTTACTAACATGTAAAAGAAATGTATATTTTACTAACATGTAAAAGAAATGTATATTTTACTAACATGTAAAAGAAAGCTTTATTGTATAAATCTTTGTTTTTCTGTATGATGGTTGGGGTTATGTAGATTTAATTTGTAATGTTTTCTTGACCATTGTCTTTGATTGAAGAAAGAGTTTTGGTAAGTACCTCTTTTGGTCATGTTTGTAAGTTACATGTATAAATAAGTAATAGGTTGTTTACTGATATTATAGTTCAAGGTTTTGGTTTTAAAGAAACAAACAGATTCTGGTTATTGTATTGTATCTTAATTAGTGTCACAGATTTTATGTTATCTTAGATTTCTATATAGGGTTATAGTCCACCAACTTATTAATCCCCTGTTTAAGTTCAGTTTGAAGAATTATTCACTGTTGTGTTCAGACATAATATGAAAGGAATCAAAACCATTCACTGGAATTAAAATGTGCTAATTGATATTGTACACAAAAATCACTACTTTAGGATTATTGTGAATTCATCCAAAGACATTCTGGATTATATCATTGGGATACATTAAGACTGTTGGTAAATCAACACATTCAAGACCATTGATACATCAGCACATTCAATTCTGGAATTCATTCAGAACACTCTATCTTTTTAGACTTGTGATATAAATTTTAGGATTATTTTATGATTTAATTTACAATACTGTAAGTTCCTTTACAATATTTATTCTGAGAAATAAATTTATTTGCTTATTTTAAGAAACTAGAGTTTTTTTTTTTTTACTTCTTTCTGTTACTTAGTGCATTAGCACAGAGTCGAAACAATGCACATCATGGTAATTTTACTGAAGTATTTGAGTGACATTTCCTCAGAATTATTATGTTCATTATTGATCTTTTTATTTTTTTAAATATAACTAAAGTGTACATATATAGAATATATACTGTATGACCCTGAAGGCCTCATGTAAGATTAGCTATGAATTAGCTACATGAATAGTACCCTGTGGAAAATATTTTTTAATATCTTTTTTATTATTATGCATTCACATGTGTCCATATATGCTAGTGTTGGAGTCTGAGATCAATGGATAATCTTGCTGGAAGCAATATAACCATGATATAACGTTTCTTTATGTAAAAAGGATAGTATGTATGTTTTGGCTTTATGTTCATAAACTAAGCAACAGAAAAACACAAAACCAAAAAGCTTTGTACAAAATTGACAAATAATTTATTTATCAAAGTTATAAAATTAAAATGCAATAGGAACTTTCAATATTATGAATTGAATCCAAATAATCCTAAAATTAATGTTCAAATCTAATAGAATTGAGTATTAATATGTTATGTACAATATATCTGAATTTTGTAATTGGCCTTAATCCAAAATCAAGTTAATGGTCTATTAGTAAACAACATAATACATAGATAATATTTACCTATGTATGATATAAAGTAAATATTCAGATTATTATTAATTGTAAGCATGTTTATTTCAGTTTGAGTTAAAGATACAGTCTTGCTTCTGATCTTAGAAAGTTCCAGATGAAAAAAATTCTTTTAAGTTGACAGAGTATTTCCAGAAAATGGTAAATGTGACCTAGATCAAGTGGAAGGGTATATAAAGTTTTTTACTTAAGGATTATTTACTCCTGCCTTAACACCTCAAAGTCTAATCAGTTTTAATTTTGTATTCAATATTTAATTTGGGTGGATTTATTGATTGAAAATTATTATTCACTGTAATTGCTAAGTGCTCAATAATATCCTTGACTAAAACATTAATGTGGAATTATAGTGAATTCAGTCAAGGAAATTTTGGATTATATTATTGTGAGACATCAAAAGACTGTTAGCACATCACTATATTCCAGACCATTTTCACATTTGTACATTCAAGACTACAGGCACATCAACACATTCAATATTGTAGTTTCTTTGGAACACAACTGGAAATCAAATTGAACTTTATACTTTTGGACATGTGATTGAATTTTTAGGACTTTTTGTGATTTATTTCACAATACTGTTAGTTTTTTTTAAATGTTCACATGTATTGAAATAAATTATTTCTTGAACTTTACAAAACTTGTTTATTTTCACTCTTTTATGTTACTTAGTTAAGACCAAAGAGACATGATATTTATTCAGTTATTCATGAAATGCACAAAAAAAGATAAAATGGACAAAAATCAATCTTACAATGCAACTGAACACACCATTACTGGTTATTAAGGTTTTTGTACATCATCAGCCCTGTAAATGTTTTGCTCTCTAAATGTTATTTTGATAAAAATTGTACTGGAGTGCTCCACATTAAATTGGCTGATGGGGAAATCTTTATAATCAAAATTGTGTTTCAAATCAGTGATGATTTACTTCAGTACTGTCTGCATAGTAACTTCGAGACAGTTTGAATGGTATTGATGATTTTGAGACATCTTAAAAGAAGATCAATAACTACATTTCAAATACAAATTAGGTCACATGCAAGCAAGGCATCTTTAGTACTCTTAACAATATTTCAATTTTCTAGCAAAGGTTATGTGGATTCTCCCCAAGGATATGACATAAAAGACATGTCTAATTATCAAAAATAAAAATAATGCACCAAAATAAACTACAACTGAACAAATTGCAAGCTGATTATGTACATAAGAAAAAATAATGAAATTATTGGTAATATGGTATACAAATGGTATGATACCTTGTCAGACACATAAATAGCAAACCCATATAATAGCAATGTAATTTTAATATTTGGCAATACAAGCATAAATTGTGTTTATCTTCATTAGGTATAAAGAATGCAAAAGACTTGTAATTTTTAAAAATAAAATACATATTGTAGACTCTTCACATTGACCCCAATATTACATAAAAATATATTTGTTTTAATGTTTCTACCACTAATTAAGCCAAAGCCCAGCTGAATGAAAATTGTGTCATTACTGGGGGCTATTTCTGAATACATCCTAATACATTGACTTCCAGGAGATTTCCAGTTAACCTAATGTCTAGTTGTGTTAGAAACATCATGTTTCATTGGTTATTTCACTCACGCATAGGCAGAAGGGCAAGTATTAGAGGCTTTCTTTGCTCAACAGAATCATTCTCATATTAATACCACTCTTTATTATAAATGCCTGTCTTATCTTACTTTTGTAAAGGTCTGCATTTCTGTGTGCAGTTCAGACCAGTCTGCCTTAGATCTGAGGTCCAATAGTCTAAAATCCAGACACAAAATCGGATTCTGACCACTGGTGAATTTTGGGTCAAAAGAAAACTGGTAAAAAAAGTTTTGGTTTTCCTTCTGTATTTTGTAGTACATGTACATGTACAACTAAAACGTCCAGATGATTTGGTATCATTGTAGAGCTAAATCTGTCTACCTTTCTATATTACCACCCTCTTTAGTGTATCATGCATGACTTTGATGCTGCAAAGCTTGAAAGTAGGTTACTACCTCCTGACCAATAAACACTGCAACAGGGGTTATTGAGTTAACTTAAATGAACCATAAATTAAATTAATGAGACAAAAAAAAATAATTACAAATTGTAGTAATGAAAGTGTAACTTCACTGTACCTGGAAATTACTTGTATTGTTTTGTTCATGATGTACATGTATTAAGAAATGTCTATACTAAGTAAACTACATGTATTAGGGTAATTTAGTTGGCTCTGAAGTAAGTCTTCTTACACTGCAGAGTGATCAGTTTTCAAGAGGGAAGGGGTATTGAATTTGCAAATCATTTTGCATAAAACATTAAACACCTATGGTCAGTCATAGTCATATGACTTCAGGTGGATAACCAAATACTGTTCAAATACATTTGTCCACATTTTCAGGACATGCACCAAAACTTTCAGAAAGTCTTTTTGTACAACATCAACTGAGAAAATAACAATTATTGCATTTTGGAGCATTTTTCCTGAAAACCAAACACAACACCAGTGTCCTACAGAATAAATTTATTAAATACATGCATTTCTACCAAATGACATTACTCTTGATCAGACGTATGATAACATTATCATAAGAAAGAAATCAGGAGCTCAAGATTTACCTGCTTCAATATTGCTTGTAACAAAAGAATACATAAAAAGGTAGCTTTTTTGGAGATGAGGTGATAAAACTAATTTTAACTATGTAATACAGTCTGTTACTACTGTGTAGTTTCTCTTTTCCAGATGGAAATACCATCAGCTCTGTGATAAGAATTCATCCTTGTACAGTGTGATTCCAGAATGTTCTGAAGTCCAACCCATAGCTATCATGCATATGTGAACTATTGAAAAATTATTTTTCAGGATATAGTCTAAACCAGCGGGACATCAATAAGTAGTAAGAGGAATGAATCAGGCAAATGCAACATGTAAGAAGTACATCATTCAAATTACCACCACCTCAACCAGCCAACAACATTTTAATATTTTAATACCAGCAATATGTAACATGTTACTAATGTGTTGCTGAATTTGTCCAGTTTGGGTGGAAGACCAATGTTTCCACAGCTGGTGAGGGAAAAACAGCAAGGAATCCTTACTCTCACTGGTGTGGTGAATACTACATCTAGATGGTACCTACAATGGCCACGTTTTGAGTTATGATATTCAGACCCCACAGAAATCACTTCCTCCAGAGTCAAATGAGTTAGATGGAGACCTGATGTAGCAGTCACAATTCAAAACCGCATGAGCTTTAATTTTCAGGAATGAGAAGGCCCTCATGGTAAGCACTAATAAGCACTCTTGATAGTTACAGTAATCCAGCTGAACTCATGCCTTATGTGAAGAAAATCTTTCATACTCTTTCTCTTCCTTTTCAATGCTGCCAATCGGCATCTTAAAGACCCATCTGAATACTGTATCTTCATCATCCCCAGCAATAATAAGACTGAAACTGGGGATCTAAATTTGGAGAAGAGCAACCAATGGATGCTGTTTTGTTTAATCAAAAACATGATTGTAAAATACAGAAACTAACTCAATTTCCATTGAACTTGCCTTGCTCTTTGTATAGAGCATTAAACATGCTCTTTCACCTTATGGACACTGACAAAAACAAGGCTCTCAGTAGAAACTTCACTCAAAAGTTCCAAGGAGCTCTAGGTTTTTAGATGTCAAGACACAAGATAGATTCCATCTAGGAATTAGAGACTGAGACACAGGTATTTGTAGCTTGAAATACCTTATCAGGTCTGGTAAAAGAAAGTCTGTGCTGAAGGACAGGCCTTTCAAATATTTAAGTGTTTAATAGAGTTGCCCAACAATCCTTCTTAGTTGAAACTAAGCATTGCTCCACATATAAAAAGAAGAGAAGAAAATCAAGCAAGTGCACACAGTTGACATGAAGGATAGAGATGTTTCCTGCACCAATCACAAAACATTCTACGTCTGTCATCATACACTTTAGATGCAGATCTCATGGACTGATTGATACATGTTGCAACTATTTTTAAAACAGGTTCTGGTATTGGGCTCTTGTATTAGGACAGAGCCCCTGTTCTGTATCAAGAGGTCCATTTTGGGACAATGACTTGAAGATTGTCCAGCCATGATCACTGGTGCACAGAGGGTCAATCAAAATGAGCTGAGCAGTGGAGTTCCTTATTTTGTGAAGAACTTGTTAAATCAACTTTAATGACAAGAAGGTGTAAAAACAGACAGCACTTCATGCTGAAAGTGTCCATTGCCTTGGCCCTCTGGTCATGTACTGAGGAAAGGTAAAATAGGAGCTTATTGTTTAGCAAGCAAGTCAACCAATGGTGTCCTAGATAGGGAATCCATTTTCAGATTGATGTAGAGACCATTCCATGATTATTATTATCGTTATTTTTGAAGTGTTGAATTTTGAATAAGCATTGAACCTTGAAGTTGAATGCATTGAGCATTAGGATTTTATGAAATTTATCTGGAGAAGTAACTTCAACATTTCTTCTTCACCTGCCCCATGTCAGTGTTAAAACTTTAAAGACATGCATTCCAACTCGGTGAAATTGAAAAGGATATCTTAGCAGGTTTCTTGAGAAAGTAGACTGTTGAACTACCTATCCATAACTGCTTCATAAGAACCCATGTCAAATAATCATTCTTCAAAGGTAAGTATTATATAATGTAATTCAGAGGTTCTGACTGATGAAAGAAATGTTATGTTACATGCTTAGGCTCGAATAAGCAGCAACACAGAAAGAGTGAAAACTAACAAGCTTGTAAAACTTTAACAATGATTTATTTAAGTACAAATATTTTCATAAAATAAATAAACTTACGGTTTTAGAGAATCAAATCCAACAAATATAGAATTTACAAAATAATCCACTAATGGAATTGCAAGTCCTGATAAATAAATGTTCTAATAGTTCCAGGTTCGAATCTTGACGATGTAATCCAAAATGGCTGACAATGTCACGTGATGCAGTTCTTGTTTTGTTATCATCCAAATGAAAATCATAAACACATGTCCTTTTCCAGATAATTCTTCTTTCTTCAATGAATTGACACAAAGTCCAGAACAAAATAATATTAACACTCAAACATGAAATACACAACTTAATAATAATAAAGCCCAAACATCTACTAATGTTAGCTTCCAAAATACAGCTATATATAACTGTTCTTCTGAAGTAAACAAGTGATCACGCGCTTTTCTAGAAACTGATAGAAGGTCAGAGGAAGAGTCTACCTTCACCTAGTCACGTAATGATAGAATGATCCAGAAGAAAATAAGCTACTAATTACTAAAAATAAAAAGTTGTCCTTGAAATTAACCAATAGTGTTAGAGACTTGTTGACAATGTCCAAAGCAAGGTCAGGAATTGGGTCAACAAGCCAAGGTCAAAACTTGTTTACAATTAAAGGATGGTCAGCCTAAACTTTCTAGAATAATTTCCCAATTAATGGATATTAAACCCTAAATGATAAATTTGGATTTAACAATTAAAAAAAATAAATAAATTAAATCCAATAGCCGTAACAGTTATCTTGGGAAAATTTAGGATCCACTGCTTATGATTGGTCCGAGTGAAATTAAGGCATACACCTTGGAAGTAATGTAAATTTAAAGTGACAATCTTGGTCAAAAATTCTGAAGTCTGAAATTTCCTGAAAGAGATCATTTTAGCTCTAGGGAAATCTAAAAAAGAATAGTGTTCTAGTTGTTAAACAAGAAATTTTAGGGACCAGGTGTCTGTCTTGTGAGAAAAGACAGGTTTTAGTGTTAGGATGCACAATTTCTAAAGAGAACAGCATATGGGATGCAATTTTAATTTCATGTAATATTCCATTTTTTGATTGTTTGTTTTATGCAAATGTGTTTAATATGACTAGGTTCCATATTATGTATTGTTTACTCATTTTCCTGGAAATGTGTTGATGCTAGAGTTGCTATGCAATTTATCTTTTAAATTTTACTGTATTAGTTCATTGGTAGAATCGATTGCATGTGATCCAAATTTTCATATGTGTGGGATTTCATAGTGTTATATGAAATAATTTCCTTTGTCTGTTAGGACAATACTGATTATTGTTAGTTAACAATATGTACCAAATTATATCCGATTTTGTAATGTTCAAATAATTTTGTAGGTTAAGGATTGAAGTGAGTTATAATTTGTAAATTTGAAAATGTAGCATATGTAAAGGAATACGGTAATGTTCGATAGACTGCTCACGTGTTAATTTATGGTCATGGCTGCAAAGCGAGGGTAATGTACTACTATATTAAGTCAGAATTTACACCATGTCTGGATAGCTAGTATGCTTCTGAGTAACATAAATATGGAGTTTTATGTACATCTAGCAAGTGGTACATATAGAGATTTAGGGATAATTTTGTCCTTTAAGAAAACAGCTTTCCGGGAGAGGGACGGGACAGTCCAAAGACAGAAGTCTGGAAAGAAGAAAGAGAAGAGACACGTTCAGAATAAGGACTAGGGAGTCCAGAAAGGGAAGAAGTGGTCGGAATAGAAAGACTCAAAGAAATAGGAACATTGTACCACAGTTGAGAGGAAGGTGATGCAATCAGTCGTGGATATTGCACTCTTTTCACCACTCATTATTATGATGAATTAAATCTGGATTAGACACTGCTGCTAAATTGTATTGACATAATTTTAAGTTGACTTAGAATTGCTGATATAAAGTTGTTTTGATTAAATTTAATATTTTCTTATCTGAGGGTGCATTACTCCTCCCCAATAATCTTGC
Organism: Unio delphinus; assembly: GCA_029339505.1. Taxonomy (NCBI): domain Eukaryota; kingdom Metazoa; phylum Mollusca; class Bivalvia; order Unionida; family Unionidae; genus Unio; species Unio delphinus. The sequence goes on from JAQISU010000110.1 coordinate 2,130,444, forward strand.
CTAGTACTCTGTTGATGTTATTTCTATTCACTCACACCAGGTCATGACATAGAGGGAGGTCATTCCCTAGATATTGTAGCTAAATCCAATTAACTACCCTCTTGCTAAGGAGACATTACATTATTATTATTATTATTATTATTATTATTATTATTATTATTATTATTATTATTATTAATGAATAAAGTGCCTTTCCTTCACATTGCTAATAATTTCATCACAAAAGCTGATATTTTCATGAAGAATTTCACTGTATTTGTGAAAAAGCCTTTGTGTTGCTGCAAAGATTTCCCACAAAATATTACCCATTCCATGATAAAGTTACTTTTTGTGAAAAACTGTCAGTTGTTATGACAATTGCAACTTTCCTTCTGAAAAACCTACCCATATATTTTGGTGCCAATTTTGTCATACAAAAGGTCTGGATCATACAAAAGGATCAATTTTCATGCAATATGTTAAAATATGTGATTTATAAACCTCAGAATATAAATCAGAGTAAAAGGTTTGTCATGAAAAATCATTCACTTCTGTTCATCCAGGAGACACACTATTTACAAAGTTGATGACATTATTACCAAAACAAATTTTCTTAAAGAAAAAAACAGTATCTACATAAACATAACCTTTATCCCAAAGGCATTCCTCAACTTATTATTTAAATGTATAGCTTTTCTTCATAAAGAAAAAAACAAGGACTACATTACTGACATGAATGGCCATTGATACTCATCAAACATCAAGCATTTCTCTGCAATCCAAAAAACAGATACATGTATACCCAAAGGGACATCCCAAATGGATTACTGTACATACTTGCTGATAAGACACATCCAACTGCAAACTGCACAGATCCAGATATGCCATTGGATAATGTGCAGGTTTGTGTGGAGTAATCAAAAGAGAAAACAACATAGACCCTGATCTGCAGTAACATTATGCTAGCAGGTCAGAACCTGTGTTTGCAGTTGGACATAACTTATCAATGAGTATATATGGTATATCTAGCTTTATACCAAGTATGGTACATTAACTCATAGGCCATGTGAAGTACATCACAGATGGAATATAACTTTGAAATGAGTCACATCCGTGATTATTTATTAATATTTATAACTTATTTGCTGACCTGACTTATAAAAACTTGCAGCTGAAACTAAAATGCTTTGAAATGGACCTTAGAAACAAACTATCCAATTTAACATCTGACCAAATCAATACATGACCTATTCTATAAAGAAACTATCCAAACAGTGCTTTCATAATGTTCCATTGTTACAAATTAAATAGCTCAGTTGTTGAGCAATGGATGAACATGTTATTAATGATTGAGATTGATTTCATAAATCAATTTCACCATCCTACTTCACTAGCATAAAGAAACCTTCAGGTTTGTTGGCATTTGTTCTACACACCAGTCCATTGTTAAAATTACTTTGTTTTGTGAAACATGACAAGAGCACTGCTGTATAATGTGACCTTCACCCCATGTTCTAAAGGTTTAGTAACCATGCCATTGAATGAGTTTTGTTAGCTTAATAATGAATCATCCCATGTATGAAGAAAATCCATCAAGGGTTACAGGAAATAAAAGCAAATGAAAACACTTTTATGGAAACAAAACTTGAACCCAAATTTTCTATTACAATTATTTTCACCCTAAAGGTCAGAGGTAAATGAGCAGGCGGCATGAATTTTGGTGTCTTTTGTGTGCTATACACTGTTCTCACAAACGATTGCTAAAAGTAAAATTGTGGGCAAATCTGGCTTCAAATTTGATGCTACCATCTCATAAAACAAGAGTCCCTCAAAGGGACTGATGCTCATTTTGGCCAATGAAAAAGCAGAAGAAATCATTCAGTGAAAAAGCCCACGTTAATATAACCATCCATTTGGGAGGAGTAGATATAAAACAAATTCCAAATGACTTCCGTAGTGGCCATAGTGGATATCTGACTAACTAGACCCTGGAAAGAATGTATGTAAGGTTTCATGTGCAATCAACCAAGCAGTATAGGTGGAGTAGCAGTAACAAACTTGTCTTCATGGATGGACAGATGATGGACATCAAAGAAAAGACAACAGACCATCCCATCATGTCTTCTAGTCTATTACCAGTAGTGCAAACAAGTTCAATTCAAGGAATATATTTGCCTAAAATATTAACATAAACAATTTTTTCATAAAATAATGTAGCACTTCAAAGTCACAAAAGTGCCAGTGATTTGTCTCAACAGACTTTAATTTGTCTGAGTGGTTTCAGAATATTTCAACTAATTGTTTCAATTCAATGAGATTTTAAGTCAATACATGTATAGAAATGTCCAAAGTGATCCAAATGACCATAATGTAGGATTGAAAAACAATTATTGTTTCTCCTTGTATTGTTTTCCAATCTCTTAGCAGCTTAGCACTGCACGTATACAAGCAATTCACACTACATACTGATGGCAAATGAATCTTCATGTTTATGCTGTAACATCTTTCAAACCAACAGAGCACTGGCAATAGCCAAAAAATTCCTCTCTGCAATTACATTATTACAAATAGTGTTGATAAAGGCGAACAACAAATGATACTTAAACACAATATGGACATGGTTGAAACACAAAATTCAAATAACTGCATGGAATTTCATGAAATTCAAATTTTTCTATCTAATTTAAAAAAAAAAAAAAGACCAAAAGACAAGATAATATGAAAACTTTTTTTTTTAACCTTTAATTTGTGCATAAGAGAGCAGAAGACAGATCTTTGTAGCTCAAAATACTTAATGATATTAGCAAGGTTTGAATCTAAATTGACTGCTCAGCCCTGATAGAATTTAAGTGTGTTCAAAATGGCAGTTCTGTGGCACTTGATAGTTGATACCAAATATCTTTTGTTCTTGAAAAGCAAGAAAAGGAAACCAGCAACAGAAGTTACAGAGCGACAGCTCAGATCAACATGTATTTTTATGCACTAATTGCATAAGATTCTCCATCTGGCATCATAGACCTTGGATGTCAAAGCTCCCCTGGTCTGAATGATGCAACTCACTGGCATTCTGGCCACAAAAAAATTGTTCTGGTGGATAGATCACTTGAGATGATCTAAACATTACAGTGGATACTGTATGGGTTGTTGTGGGAGTCCCTGTGTTGTGATAGAAAAGTCCTCTTGTGAGGTAGAGGCTTCATTTGATCCATCAATGATATAGAACATCACTGAACCATAATCGTTGAGGCCACAATGGGGATATGAGAATGATGTGAGCAGTGAAAGTTCTAATGTTTTACAGAACTTGAGGTAGAAATGAAAATGATGGGAAAGCATACACAAAAAGAAAAACCCAGCAGAAGCTGAATGCATCCACTGCCCATGTACTCTGGTCCAGGACTTGAGGTTTTCCACTTAGTGAAAAAAAAAAGAAACTCTGTTATGGTGCAGTGAAGAACCAAATGTTTATTCAATGAGAAGATGATGGTGCATCTCCATGATATTAGAGATACAATATAATGGTTGTGTTGTCATTACTCTGTCAATGAACTCTGGCAAAAAACAAATACAGCTTTCATTTCTAGAATGTTGATATGGAGGGGTGATTTTTCATGAGTACAAAGACCCTGTAGAATTATGCCCCCTTGGCAAATAAGCACTCCAACCAGACTATGACTCAATGGTAAAAAGATAGAAGAGTGTGTAAGGTGAATGCACAGGGACTCCATTCAGGGATCTCTCCTGATTCATCAATCAGTGAAAGGTTATCAAAACCCTGTCCTAGATGAATAAATTCTGATAGACAATGTCCTATGGAAACCAGATCTGCAGTAACTTTCAAAACTCCCAATAGAGATAGGTAATGGCAAGTACACATGTGGTTATGTTTTTGTTTGGTTTCTTGAAGGGGAGTAAAAACTAATTTTATTGATTTTTGCATAGCTGGAACTTTGATACCTTTTAGGGAGGAAAGTACCCCAACCATATGATGAATATTTTGTCCTCCCATTAGTGTGAACCAGAACATCATACTGCAATTCATGTCTACCAAACAGTATAAAATTCACAATACCAAATAAGGAATTATTTAAAATCAGTTTCCAATACTCTTTAAAGCCCTGTACATCTATTTGCTTCAGAGATGCAGCTAAAGTAAAAAAAAATTCTTTGTATGAGGTCTCAAGGTAGAATAGTTGTGCTAATTGTGTTGCCTTCTTTAAATAAAGTCAATAAAATTATTATTATTATTATTATTATTATTATTATTATTATTATTATTATTATTGTTGTTGTTGTAATGTTATTTATTACAGTTGTTATTATTATTATTATTATTATTATTATTATTATTATTATTAAGTATTATTATTGATATTGTTGTTATTATTATATTATTATTATTATTATTATTGTTGTTGTTATTATTATTATTATTATTATTATTATTATTATTATTATTATTATTATTATTATTATTATTATTATTATTAAGGAATATCAAACTAGCAAATGCAAACAAACAAAAAGAAAATGAAACATCAAAACAAAACACACACCCCAACCCCAGACCAGCAGACTACTATTCAGGAAGATGTGACACACAAGTAACCCAGGAAGTGTTAAGAGCAGTACACCTCCTCTCTCATGGAAAGGTGCGATATGCTACCAAGAGAGTGGGATGATCATTATGCCGCAACATAGAGAGCAACATAGAGAGAGAGAGTAGTCACCGGGCACAAATTCAAAACAGTTTCCGAACATTTCAAGTGAAAGAAGCTCTTCATCAGGGGGAAATATAAAACTTATATACACAAAAACATGCTTAACACAAAATCTACAAAATAATTCTGGACTCCAACATGTTAGAATTACTTGGGGTAGTTTAAACTGAAGATATTACAATACAAAGTTGTGCAAAATTAACAGATAAGTGGGTTGTCTATCACATAGTAAACCTGCATGTTTTGACCTAGTTCTCAATTGTGAACAAACCACAGAAACACAGCATGGCAAGATTGAGATCAACACCATCTATATAGAGGATTTGGTATAGGAATCATAGCCTAGTAGAGCTATGCAATGAAAGATCTTATTAGAACTGTGTGTCAGGATAATGGACATAAACAACAACACTAATAATAATAATAATAATAATAATAATAATAATAATAATAATAATAATACAAAAACAAAAATTACAAATATAAAAAAAACATTAAAAATGTAATTACTTGGGTAGATATTTGTGACAGGTTCAAAGCTAATGACTGACTGTAGTTTTATATAAGGCCAAGCTCTGAGTTTTCAATTGCTGTATCCAGTATCATTGCTCATGTTTGCATTCTATATCAATCAATCCATCCCAGGTTAGATTCAGAATATATATATATATATATATCTTAGATTAAGTGATGCTTTGTTATGTACATAATGCATTTGAAAAATAAGTATATAGTATCAAAAGAAAGTGTTTTATACATGTCACTGATATTTTTTAAAACTAACCCTATCACTGCAGCACTGAAATGAAATAGAAGCCACCTCAAATCGATGTGCATATTCCTGGAATGAAGTTTTCACATTTGGTTTCTACTAGGAAAGATGCAGTTATTTTTCTGCTGCCTTGGCCTTGTAAACCATAGATGACATTTGGGTTTTATCAGAGTGACTGCATAACAAATGTCAGACAAGGACCATCATCTGCAGTTGTGTTTATAATTTTTAAGAAGTCTAACCTAATTCTCAAGATCTGTCTTAAATCAAACATTTATCCAGACATAAACATTAGACAATTACAGTGGGAACTAAAACCTTCAATTCATGACTGAATTCACATACTATGTAATTTTTTACGCATTGAATCTCCTTGTCAACATAATAATATGCTGACTTGTACAAGGAACTTATGCCAGTCCAAACTTGTGAAGCAAGTGAACCAGGTTTGGTCAGCATCAAGTGTAAAAAATAACTTTTACAGAGAATATTAATTTACCATATATAATCACTAATAAGTCTGGTCAAACTACAAACAACAATGATCCTGATCACTGCATCATAACTAGCCTTCAAATCAGGGACTACATTACTTTTTTTTTCAACAGATTACTCTTTACAAACTGCTCAGCCCAGATCTGCTAGTGCATTATGTAATGGTAGATCGAGGTCTGTGCAGTTTGCAATTGGACTCAAACAAATATGTATGGTATCTACCACCTAACTATCAGAAATTACTTTACAATGTATTTACAGTGTATTTATTTTTCCTCTTTTGCTGCACAACTTAAGTACAACTGAAATAAACCATAAACTTCAAAAAAGGGTGCTTGCCAATAGCTTCTCATGGGTCAGTGGTTCTTTCTGGGGATTTTCAAAGTTTCTTCCTCCACCATTATAGTCACCTGGTGAATCTTTTGTTTTGAATTTTGGTTTTGGAAGCACTTTTAACACATTATTGCTGAATCTTGCCAAGGAAATGAAATCTATTTGTTTGAATTTAATATTGATTTTCATTTTAAAGTTCTTTTATGTTTCATTACATGCTATTGTAATATAAATTTATTCACTAGAGATGATGTTTTGTTCACCTAGTTTCTGACCTTGATTTAAGGTTATTGAGAACCATGTAAACAGGGTTTTATTATTATTTTTTAAATGATTGGTTGTTGTCAAGATCCACATGGGACTAGTGAATAAGTAAACAACTTTTTATTCTTAAAGTAAAATTGATTGGTTCTTGATAAGGTCATGTTTGGAATATGTCATATAAATGACCACATGACTCCTCCCCCCCCCCCTTTTTTACATTAATTTGCACTTTGGGGACTTTTCTTAACTGCATATAAGAATATGATATAATCTTTGTTTAAAGAAATATTCTCAGTTTTAGGCTTTTACAAGTGATGTTTAGTAATTTCCTTTTGTTGTAGCCAAGTTTTTGAATCCACATTAACAATTCTAAAGTTCAGTTGGATTTTAAAGAATTAATTCATAGCTCTGGAAATATTTGATGTGCTGATACATAATTCTTGGATCAAAGTCACTTTATCAAAATATTATTTGAATTTCCAACACCAGTTTAAAAATTCTCATGATTCTACAAGGAACTATAAATAAACACAAAACTGACTCGAACTATGTCATTGTCTTCCATCTTGCATTTTCCAACAAGACTCAAACTTTAATCTATTAGAACATTTTATTACTAGGACTTTTGAAATTTAATTTGTGGATTGTTCTTGGATTATTTTTGGATTTGATTCATAAAACTAAGTTATTTTTCCAATTTTCAAATCTTTTGCCAGGGAAATAAGTTATTTGTTAAATTTAAAAAAGCTTGTTGTTTTCACTCTTTCTATATTATCATTTTTTTAGAGCCTAAACTCGTAACAATATATATATATATGAAATTTTTTTTATTTTACTTTAGATATTTACTTTTAACCCTGTTGCTGTGTCGTCTGTCACTATACATATGCCAAAAATAACTGGGTACAGTCAGCTAAGATAGAACACATGCTACCTAATGATTCAATGTAAATAGGCATGCTTGGAAAAATGTCAGCAGTAATGGGTGTTTTTCTTGTAAGAGGTACTATGGAAACAAACTTAAAATGACCAATGGTGCAGGTTGTGCACAGGCATGTATGCAAATAAGTTTAAGGCATCACAAAAAGTTATTCTGAAATGCAGTAGGTGTCCAAAAGTATTTCTACTGAAATGCAGTAGGTGTCCAAAAGTGTTTCTACTGAAATGCAGAGGTGTCCAAAAGTATTTCTACTGAAATGCAGTAGGTGTCCAAAAGTATTTCTACTGAAATGCAGTAGGTGTCCAAAAGCGTTTCAACTGAAATGCAGTAGGTGTCCCAAAGTATTTCTATTTAAATGCAGTAGGTGTCCAAAAGTGTTTCAACTGAAATGCGGTAGGTGTCTAAAAGTGATTATACTGAAATGCAGTAGGTGTCCAAAAGTGTTTCTACTGAAATGCAGTAGGTGTCTAAAAGTATTTCTATTGAAATGCAGTAGGTGTCTAAAAGTGATTCTACTGAAATGCAGTAGGTGTCCAAAAGTATTTCTACTGAAATGCGGTAGGTGTCCAAAAGTATTTCTACTGAAATGCAGTAGGTGTCCAAAAGTATTTCTATTGAAATGCAGTAGGTGTCCAAAAGTGTTTCTACTGAAATGCAGTAGGTGTCTAAAAGTGATTCTACTGAAATGCAGTAGTTGTCCAAAAGTATTTCTACTGAAATGTGGTAGGTGTCTAAAAGTGATTCTACTGAAATGCAGTAGGTTTCCAAAAGTGTTTCTACTGAAATGCAGTAGGTGTCCAAAAGTATTTCTATTCAAATGCAGTAGGTGTCCAAAAGTGTTTCAACTGAAATGCGGTAGGTGTCTAAAAGTGATTCTACTGAAATGCAGTAGGTGTCCAAAAGCGTTTCTACTGAAATGCGGTAGGTGTCTAAAAGTATTTCTACTGAAATGCGGTAGGTGTCTAAAAGTGATTCTACTGAAATGCAGTAAGTGTTCAAAAGTGTTTCTACTGAAATGCAGTAGGTGTCCAAAAGTATTTCTACTGAAATGCAGTAGGTGTCCAAAAGTATTTCTACTAAAGTGCGGTAGGTGTCCAAAAGTATTTCTACTGAAATGCAGTAGGTGTCCAAAAGTTTTTCTACTGAAATGCAGTAGGTGTTTAAAAGTGATTCTACTGAAATGTGGTAGGTGTCCAAAAGTATTTCTACTGAAATGCAGTAGGTGTCCAAAAGTCTTTCTACTGAAATGCAGTAGGTGTGTAAAAGTGATTCTACTGAAAAGCAGTAGGTTTCCAAAAGTGTTTCTACTAAAATGCAGTTGGTTTCCAAAAGTATAGGTGTCCAAAAGCACTTATACCAGGTAAAGGTTAAATACAAAGTGTCACCCTGTGACCTTGAACTTGGGCTAAGTTCACCTGAACCTAATCAGGTTTTGTAGCCCTCTCAGGGCATATAAATATTCAATTAGGTGTGGTTTGGTTCCATAGTTCCTGGGCTATTTTGCTTAGAAACTGTGACAGACAAACAATTGATGGACTGCCAGTAGAAACTTGTTATACCTTTCATGTTTATTGAGATATACAATTACATGCTTGAAAGCTATTTTTTCGTTATAATCATTAAAATGCCTAAAGAAATGGAGCATCCGAAATCATGAAACACACTCTGTATCATCTTTTATTTGCCAGTCATAAAATATATCAGTGTATCATATCAGTTATGGAAAATCCATGAACATTTCAACTTGATATTGTTTAACCTTAGTTTTCATACTAATTCCAACTGAAGAAAATCAATGCTGCAGTTTACTGTGCTTCTCAGATGATAGGCACATGTTCAAAAGTAGACCCACCCATGCCCTACTTCAAGAAACTTTTAACCAGTAGTGTGGGTGGGGGGAGGGGAGAGAACATGCTGCTAAAATAATCCCATAGATGGTCAAACAATGTCTACAAACATGCATAATGCTTTGAAATCAAATTCCAAAGAGTTAAGGCTTAAAAATCAATGTCATGGTCCCAGTAGCATAAAAACATCACTTATTCACTTCATAAAAAAATGCTGAAAATATTTAAGGTTGGAAACATGATTAGGTCTTTAAGTTTGATCTTGCAGTCAAAAAAGGTGAGTTTGAAAGGGATCACTGAGTCTCTGTGTCTTTGTGTCTAATTTCAGTGGGCAATTCATTCCACACTGCTGGGTCCTGGTATGCAAAAGAACGTTGTCCATATGACTTCATTTTCATAGTGGGAATATTGAGTATATGATTGTCAGAAGAGGAGCGTAAGTATCTTGCTGGTGTGTACACATGGATGATGCCAGATAGGTATGTTGGACTAGAGTCCATCAGTGAAACATAGCACAGAGAGCATATTTTGTTTTTTATTCTGGATCAAATGAATAGCCAGCGTAGGGTACAGAGCCGTGGGGAGGTGTGCTCTGATTGTGGTACTCTAAGGATGATCCAAGCAGCTGTGTTTTGAACTTTTTGAAGTTTCTGGAGTAGATATTGAGATGAACCAGATAGAATTGAGTTACAATAGTCCAGTCTTGAAAGTACTAATGAACACACAAGTGATTTAGTGGCATCAACTGAAAAATATTTGCGAATGGAGCTGATGTGTCTCAGCTCAATATGTAGCCTTACATATGTTCATGACATGTTGGTGCAACATGAGAGTACTGTCCAGAGTAACACCTAGGTTTCATACTGACTGTGTGAATTTAATGTTGGTATTGCTGATATTTATTGTTTGAGGTAAAGGATATGAATGAGAAAATCTTTGTGTTGTTAAAGTATTTTTTTGTGATCAGAATGGCCTCAGTTTTATTATCATTCATCTGCAACTTGTTACATGTCATCCATGATATCACATCAGAAATGCAACTCTCTAATCCTTGGATGGTAGCATCAACTTCAGTTGGGTGACTAGATTTGCATATTTGGGTGTCATCAGCATACAATTAGTTAGACACTGAATGATTATCTATGACACTTGAGAGTGGCTAAGTGTATAGAATGAAGAAGACAGGTCCAATAACAGAACCCTGTGGAACACCACAACATAGATCAAGATTTGCAGATACAGTATAATCTGTCTTGAAAGAACACTCCTTCTGCCAAAAAATTATGGTCTCTCCAGACAGGTCATAACACTATATAATAAAAATAATCTGTGCATTGAGATTCTGGTTTCCCAAAACAGGTGGTCTCTCAAGATAGGTTTTACATAGCAGTGGTCTTTCAAGATAGGTTTTACATAGCAGTGGTCTTTCAAGACAGGTTTTACATAGCAGTGGTCTTTCAAGACAGGTTTTACATAGCAGTGGTCTCTCAAGACAGGTTTTACTGTACATTTATTCCATTTACAGATACAGATACAGATACATGTATTCCCTGTCTCAAATGAAATCCATCTACAAATTGTAGTAGTCATTGTTGTTAATAGTTTAACACCACTTTTCAGCGCATAATAGGCTACACATGGAGTCATTATATCTGGTGGAGGAAGAGCCAGAGAATACCTGGGAAGAACCACCAACCTGCAGGAAGCTACTAGTAAGCTTTTTAACATATCCATGTTGGCTGAGACAGAGACTCTAACCCATGCTGACAGAGGTGAGATATCAGTGATCTTTAAAGGTGATCAATTTAGACAATTTGGCCACCCAAGGCCCAACACATTTGAGTCAAGAATCTGAGCAGTTTTGTGAGATTATTTTACTTCTTTCTGCCATGTGACCTAAACTGAATCATAGGCATTTTCATTGTCTCAAATGCAAACCAGCAATACAATTATATCAAATTAGATGCTTAAGAACTCAAACCATCATACAGTAATAAAAAAAATATTTGTTATTGCTATCCTAACTTTTGACCCCAAAATCAATCGCTTTCTTTCTTATCTTAAATTCAAGCCATTTACAAAGCTTGGTCATGGTATCTGACATAAAAGTCAAGCCTTTTACAGAGCTTGGTCATAGTATCTGACATACGGGTCAAGTCATTTACAAAGCTTGGTCATAGTATCTGACATACAAGTCAAGTCATTTACAGAGCTTGGTCATGGTATCTGACATACACATCAAGTCATTTACAAAGCATGGTCATGGTATCTGACATACAAGTCAAGTCATTTACAAAGCATGGTCATGGTATCTGACATACACATCAAGTCATTTACAAAGCATGGTCATGGTATCTTACATACAAGTCAAGTCATTTACAGAGCATGGTCATGGTATCTGACATACACGTCAAGTCATTTACAAAGCATGGTCATGGTATCTTACATACACGTCAAGTCATTTACAAAGTATGGTCATGGTATCTTACATACACGTCAAGTCATTTACAAAGCATGGTCATGGTATCTGACATAAAAGTCAAGCCTTTTACAGAGCTTGGTCATAGTATCTGACATGCAAGTCAAGTCATTTACAAAGCATGGTCATGGTATCTTACATACAAGTCAAGTTATTGTCTGTTTCCTTCTTTCAGCTTTTACCTCATATATCTCAATCGATAGTTTCTTCATTGCAGGCTACTTTCAATCGATACTTTATTCATTGCAGGCTACTTTAAATTGATAATTTATTTATAGATGGCTACTATCAATCAATAGTTTCATCTAGTGTTGTTCCAATTATCGATTATAATCGATCATCAGTTGGATGAGCAAACTGATAAGATAATCGATTGTGAAACTCCATAATCGATTGTGTGTAAAGGGAGACAACTTTTTAGGTGCATGCAAAGCACAAAGGTTAGTAAAACTCCCAGCCACTAAAATTGACCTGAAATTTATTAATTGCTTCACAACTAGAAATAAAAAGTCTTATGATTCATTATTAGGAACATATAGTCATTATTATATGTTCAAGTTGTTAAATTGTTGAGTTAATAAAATTTAAATACATTTTGTTGATTTGTTTAAGTTAAATTGCAACATATTTTGTCGTATTTATAAACAATTACAAACAAGAAAATCATGTCCTTCTATACTTTAAATTATAGACACATCACAAATGAATGAAAAAATTTCGAGGGATTGTAATTTGTAGCAGTATTTCAGTTACATATGACTGATCAGCCATAAAAAGTTGCATTCATTTAACAAAGTTGTAGAACAAAAGTAACACAATGTATTTTTGTAATATTATTGTCAGGTTAAAGTATACATGTTATTAAAATATATTACTCCTGTATATTTATAAACATATTGAATTCTTGATCAAAGATATAACTGTGTAACAAAAATTAAAATTTGCTCTTAGTAACCGATTATAATCAATGATCAGTTGGTTAAGGGGAACCGATTATTGATTATGAATTTCTGACCGATTCCCATCACTAGTTTCATCGATAATTTCTTCATTGCAGGCTACTTACAATCAATAGTTTCTTCATTGCAGGCTACTTTCAATTGATAATTTCTTGATTGCAGGTAACTTTCAATTGAGAGTTTCTTCATTGCAGGCTACTTTTCAACCGATAGTTTCTTTATTGCAGGCTACTTTCAATCGATAATTTCTTCAATGCATGTTACTTTCAATCGATAGTTTCTTCATAGTTGGCTATTTTCAATCGATAGTTTCATCATTGCAGGCTACTTTCAATTGATAGTTTGATCGATAGTTTCATCATTGCAAGCTACTTTCAATCGATAATTTCTTCATTGCAGGCTACTTTCAATTGATAGATTCTTCATTTCAGGCTACTTTCAATCGATAGTTTCATCATTGTAGGTTACTTTTAATCAATAGTTCTTCATTGCAGGCTACTTTCAATCGATAGTTTCATCGATAGTTTCTTCCTTGTAGGCTAGTTTCAATCGATAGTTTCATCGATAGTTTCTTCATTGCAGGCTTTTTACAAATTTGTATTGCAATATCTGGTGAACATCTCAGAAACAGGAAACAAATGTACAGGTGGACCTTTATATGATGATATGGTCTGCCTTACAGACCTTTTATAAAAGAAAAAACAAAACTGTTTTTCACTCATAATAAAGTTCTTCAAATAAACACAACCATCTATATGTATGTATGGTCACAGATCCCAAAACGTTTCTACATTTTCATTTCTATTATTGCTATTTATCAGATGTAAATTCATTTTATATCACTAATTGTAATAAGACAAAGACTTGCTAATAACAACCGCTCCAGTGGCCTAGTGGTTAGAGCATCCACCGTGGAACCGGGAGGTTGTGAGTTTGATCCCTGGGCGAATCATACCAGATTTACACAAATGGTACTAACAGCTGCCTTGCTTAGCACTCAGCATTAAGAGTTTAGTGTTAGGACTGGTCAGAATGGTGTCAGGATAATGTGACTGGGTGGGATATCGATCATGCAACATGTCTGTGGCAGGATGCCTCAGTGCTAGACATCACTATTAACTGCCTCACTGCAGACATCATAGCGATATGACTGAAAAGTTGTTAAAACTACGTTAAAAATCCTAATCGCACACACACACACACACACACACACACACACACACACACACACACACACTTGTTAATAACATACTGCACTGTTAAGGTTACCAATTAGCATTAGATGTGTATAGGCCATGTGTTTTCTTTGCACTTCTTTTTTTACATTTCCATGTTTCTGAAGCATGCAAAAGAGATACTGCTATCTGTAAAAATTGATTTTTAAACAGAACTTGAGAAGTCAGTCCATTATCATCCTTTTCCTTGCCATGGGAAGAGTTTGGATATCATGGGCTCAAATATAGGACAGTTACTTTAGATGCCATATGAGCATTCAATGGATAGATTAGAATTCATATAAAATGTAAAATTCATGTAAGTTATTTCACTTATCTTTTTTTATGACCAATTAAGAATCAATGTAAACCCTTTTTGCCAATTAAGGAGCCAATATTATCCCTTAAATGTTTCATACAGTAATTGGAAATTGTGACTCAACAGTTCGTAACAAGGTTGTTCATGATTAAATAAAGTACTATCGAGCCATATGCAAATTAGGATTTTTAAATCACACACACACACACACAAAAGCTGATAACTGAAAGAGGGGTCAACATAACATTAATAGCAAAATACATGAAAATGGCTGCATTCATTCCTTATGTTAAAAAGCCTGGCTAAAGTAAAAATTGCATGTTTTAACAAGATTATATAATCTGCTCAGGAGAGGTTTTGCCAAATAGGAGGATGAGGTGGGCCTAAGAAGCTCATCTTGTTGGCCCACACAATCAGGTAGTCCACCATCGGATAAACAATTGACAGAGTAATTTGGGTTAAGTGGTAATTTTGCCCTGCATGCCAGGGCAGCCAAATGGTTGCCATATGAGAAGCCTTTAAAATATCAGCTTGGTATAATGTTGGTAAAACATGACAAAATAAATATTCCTACAAAGTTTTCTTCAAAGAAATTGGCAGGGTTCAATAATAATTTATTCCTGATAAAAATCTTTCCATGACTGCTGGCATAAATAACATTTATACTACAGCACATTTATATTGTGACCCTCCTAAGCAAAAAGCTTTATGCATGTACTAAAAACTTGGATGCAATTTTTTAATTTGTATGTTTTACCTGAATATAATTGGTAAGCAATAAAAACAACAGTAGGTTGTGGTTGATTTTCACTGTATATTTATACCATAATTCACACTAATTCATGGGAATTAGCATTATCAGATTTTCATTATGAGTGGTTAGGAAACTGAGAAGAAAAAAAACTGCCTTTGTGGGGTACCAATCCCAGGACCCATGGTATACTCTCACAATGTTCTAACTAATGAGCTATTTACAACATTGACATCCTTACTGATACGCTGGCATAAGTGGTTAGAATGTTTGCCTCAGATGCAGGTGGCCACTGGTTTTAACCAGAGTCATACCAGACTACTAAAATTGGTACTTAGAAATGCCTCACTTGACACTCAGCATTTAAGAGGTTAGCGTTAGGACAGTGAATGGATGGGACATGATGCAATATGTCTGCAGCATGATGCCCCAGTGCTAGATATCAATATAAACTACATCACAGCAGACATCATTGTGATATGACTCAAATTGTATTAGCTAATTAAACGTCTCAAGCACACACATTTACATATTAAGTATAGTACATGTGTTTAAGAACACCACATGTCTGAATCTACATTTTACATTTTGATAAAATATAACTTGTAAGTTTACAGCAGTCTATTATCACTTTAGTTTGTATCCAAAATGAAAAAAATTTAATATCAAAATCTTTGGTAATAAAAATAATTTACAAAGCTATATGCACCATATTTTCTGTTTCTAGATTGCACAATTGTGTATGCGTGATGGTGGCGATTGGGGGGGATGTTCAAAATCATACTAAATTACTTCATTTGGTGTTCAAAAGCAAATGGGTAAAACAAAATCACCATGGCAATGAATTCATCACCCACATTAATGTGCAACCATGAAATAATAACGGCAAATAGTTCTATTTTTATGTATATGGTAGTGAATGAAAAACACATTACTTGCCTATTTACTGAAAACTCATCCATACATGTATAATATCCACAACTTGCAAGAAAACTGACATGCAGTATTCCTCCTCTGCTATCAAACTAGTGATCATAAACATGACTACAATGCACTAAAATGTCACCAATATATCAAAGGGAAATGAAATGAGGCTGTTTACTCAATAACCAGACACCAGATTTACTTGGACTGGTGGTTCTCAAACTTTCTTTTCACAGACTACTTGAACATTTGCTGAGGATCTCAGTGAACCCATGGGATAGTTACATTTTAACAGTAATGGTGACCCATGGGATACCGGTAGTTATATTTTAAAAGTAATGGTGGTCCAAGGGTGAACCATGGGATAAATACATTTAACAATAATGGTGACCCATGAGATAGTTACATTTAACATTAATGGTGACCCATGAGATAGATACATTTTAATAGTAAGAGTGTCCCATGGGATATATACATTTTAACAGTAAGGGTCTCCCATGGGATAGATATATTTTAACAATAATGGTGACCCATGAGATAGTTACATTTAACAATAATGGTGACCCATGAGATAGATACATTTTAACAGTAAGGGTATCCCATGGGATAGATATATTTTAACAGTAATGGTGACCCATGAGATAGTTACATTTAACAATAATGGTGACCCATGAGATAGATACATTTTAACAATAAGGGTGTCCCATGGGATAAATACATTTTAACTGTAAGGGTATCCCATGGGATAGATACATTTTAACTGTAAGGGTGTCCCATGGGATAAATACATTTTAACTGTAAGGGTGTCCCATGGGATAAATACATTTTAATAGTAATGGTGACCCATGGGATAGTTACATTTTAACAATAAGGGTGTCCCATGGGATAAATACATTTTAACTGTAAGGGTATCCCATGGGATAGTTACATTTTAACAATAAGGGTGTCCCATGGGATACATTTTAACTATAAGGGTGTGACGATTTTACCCCAACCCCTTGTATGTAGGTATAAGTAACTATAACTTGTGATTCTATCTGGCCTTATACATGTATAAATTGTAGGTCTGCCTGACCCAGCTGTGATGTTTCCAATTGTTCTAAGTTAGCTAATTCCCTTACGTAAGATGGTCTTTGTTAGCTCTCGAGGGGAGAGGAGACTGTGTCCATCGCGGACGGGTGACGTAACCACATCAAAGGACAGGACAGCGCCTAATAAGAAGACTGTAACAATTGATAGACACACAGACAGACATTCGGATGATTGACAGTCAAACAACTGACCAGAGTCGATCGCCATCCAATCAGAATTCGCTGAGGGTGGGCCCTTGATTGGAATCTGCGAAAATAACTCATGTTTAATAAGAATTCGTCAGTTGCTACAAGAATTGAGAAGAGAGTAGAACTCCGTACGGCCAGACGAAAATTGGTGGCAGACTCAGATTTTGGAAATCAAGGAAATCTTAAGATAGCTTCAAAGGAAGCTTTCGGGTGACGTTGAGAGAATTTCGGGTGACGTTGAGAGAATTCCGGGGGAAATTCCGGATGACGTGGAAAGAATTCCGAGTGAATTTGAGAGATACCGAGTGAATTTCGGGTGACCTCAAGTGATACCGTAGAAGAGGAAACGGAAGTAGAGATAGAAGAGGAAACGGAAGTAGAGATAGAAGAGGGAACGGAAGTAGAGGAATCGGAAGGAGAGAAAGACGAATGGAGACTTATTTAGATGAGTAACACTCAAGAAGGGAAAATATTCCTCACACTGAAATCAAATGATGATCTAGGGATCATTGGGTCAAGAGTGACATTGATTGCTTAATATCTTTAAAATTTTCATTTATTAAATTGTTGTTTAAATTTCATCTTTGTATTTCTTTTGATTTAACTGTCGGCATTGCTGCCTGGGGGTTCGTATCCATATATAATATATTGTCCAGAAGTAAACATTCTGAATGCGGACCAGGGGAACTTCCTCATAATTCTTTAAAGTCTATAGGAAGAACCCCACCCCTACTAAACGACACTTCACAGTGGGCACTTCGTCCGGGATATGAATTAGACATATATTATTTTAGGACCTAAAGTTATTTGTAGGAGTATTAGGGAACAGTGTGAGATATTTTCCATTCTTTGTATTTGTTTTATGATTTTCTCATCTTGCATTTTATTGTCATATGTGCATGCTTTGAAAACCTTCCATTACTAGCAGTACTGGTGAAGCAGATATCGAACAAATATCTTACCTGAACGAAATTAGTTGCTATCGACAGGTAAGTATTTAAACTTGTATTACAAGTAGCTGTGTCTTGTTAGAATATTGAGACAAGGTATCACTTTACATTAGTTATAATGGCCACCGAAAGGCAAATGATAAAGGAATATCGAGCTATGGGGTCTGAAGAGCTCGGATATGAGGGAGATCGCCTGGCGGCCTTTATAGAAGAAAGGATCAAGGAATGGAAGGCCGAAAAAGCAGCGGACAAAGAGCAGGAGCTAGCCAAGATAGCAGCGGACAGAGAGCTGGAGCTAGCCAAGAAAGCAGCGGAAAGAGAGCTGGAGCTAGCCAAGATAACAGCGGAACAGGAGCTAGCCAAGATAGCTGCAGACCAAGAGCTAGCCAGACTCGCCCACACTCTGGAGATGGAAAAGGTGAGAGTTGAAGCTAGGACCAACGGACGGGATGACGCCAGTACAAGCTCTGGAACGACCGGCCGACCATTCACCGACCACCGGATGGTCCAGATCAACATGCCACGCTTCAATGACAGGGAGGAGGCTATTGACGATTTTCTCGTGCAGTTCGAGAAACTCGCACATGCTCATCAGTTCCCTGAACAGCACTGGGCCATTAACATCTCAGCCTTTTTGCAAGGTGCAGCTCGGGAAGTCTACCACGGCTTAGCTGCAGAAGAGGCTGATGACTACAATGCCCTCAAGAAGGCCCTTCTCTGCCATTATCGGCTGACCGCTGAGACTTACCGGAAACATTTTCGGGACTCGGCGAAAAAGGTAACCGAGACCCACTCTCAATTCCACAACCGTGTTCGAGGTTTATTTAAGAAGTGGATGAAAATGGCTGAAGTCGAACGCACGTACGACGGGCTACGCGAGGTAATACTCAAGGAACATGTCCTGGGTACTTACCGTCGCGAATCGACAGTCTTCTTAGCTGAAAGAGAACACCGGACGCTCGAAGAGATCGCTAACATGGCAGAGCGATACGAGCAGGTGCACTCGAAGAGTGGAGGTTGAGGGGGCGCGGATCGACCCCGACCCTCTGAGTCGCGTTGTATGGGGGAGGTTGAGCCTGCTGTCCGCAACCGTCAGGGCGACGGGAAGGTCGGAGGGGCACCTACAGGTAGGGATGCCACCTATCGACCTGGACAAGCCTCACCCACGAAACAAGGACTTGCAAGTCGGCGAGGGCCGCCGACGTGTTTTAACTGCAAGCGCCTGGGGCATTTTGCCAGGGACTGTCCGAATGGCAGGCAGACCCAGGTGAATGTCGTTGCTAGGAAAGAGTGCGTGCCGGAAGTGAGTCGCAACCCAGCCAACCTTGCGGCCGCAACTGTCAATGGTGAAGGTGCCACCATCTTGTATGACACTGGGTGCAACGTCCCCATGCTTGTCGACAAGAAGTATGTCAAGCCGGAGGACTATACAGGGGAGGTAATAGAAGTTCAGTACGCGAACTGCACGCGTGACTCATTACCAGTAGCTGTCATTGACCTCGATTCACCATACGTGAAGGGGAAAATTGCAGCTGCTTGCTTGGAGGGTCTATCACATGATGTCATATTGGGATGCCGTTATGTGTTACCCCAGCCGAACCCCGAAACCTGTACACCTATGCCAGTGAGTGCTGTTGAGACCAGGGCCATGAGTCGACAGCCGAAACCAAAGCCGATCCAAGTTACATCGACACCGGTTAGTAATGTTCTTCCAGCTGAGTTGAGGAAGCTGCAACAGGAAGACACAACTCTGGCGCAGTTGCATAAACACGCAGAAGCAGGAACGGAAAGGGAAACTCCGAACGGCGCGGTGATGTTTGTCTACAAGAAGGGAATCTTGTATCGCCACGCCAGGAAACACAACGAACACTTTAAGCAAGTCGTCGTGCCAAAGGAAAAGCGTTGTGAAGTGCTGAAGCTTGCACACGAAAGTCTCATGGGTGGACACATGGGAATTGCTAAGACACGTGACCGTCTTGTAAAAGAGTTTTACTGGCAAGGGGTCCAGGGAGACGTAAAAGGGTTCTGTCTCTCCTGTGACAAATGCCAGAGAATGGCACCGAAAACGGATCATCGACCCATTCCCTTGGGGAGTACGCCCCTTATCGATGAACCATTTAGACGTGTCGCCATGGATTTAATCGGACCGATAAAACCCGCGTCTGCGCATGGAAATCGGTATATTTTAACGGTCGTTGACTATGCTACACGCTATCCGGAGGCCGTAGCATTGCGTAACATTGACACGGAAACCGTCGCGGAAGCTCTGTTTGTGATCTGGTCAAGAGTCAGAGTGCCCGACAAGATCTCGACCGATCAAGGGACACAATTCATGAGTCGTGTGATGGCGGAGGTGAATCGTTTCATGTCAATTAAGCACCTCACGACTACACCGTATCACCCCCAATGTAACGGATTGGTCGAACGGTTTAATGGGACTCTAAAGCACATGCTCAAGAAATTGTGCGAAGGCCGCCCCAAGGATTGGGACCGGTATATTCCAGCCATGCTTTTCGCATACCGGGAAGTACCACAAGCGAGTTTGGGGTTCTCTCCCTTTGAACTCCTGTACGGGAGGACCGTACGTGGCCCAATCGCCGTACTGAGACAGCTGTGGACTGACGACCACGCTGTAGAGGAAGTACGCACTACCTACCAGTACGTCGCGGACTTACGCAACAAACTGGAAGAGGTTTGTTCTCTCGCGCAAGATAATCTCAAACGAGCTAAGGCGCAGCAGGTGAAAAATTACAATAAGCGCACAAAACCACGTCAGTTTGAGGTAGGGGATAAGGTGTTGTTGTTGTTGCCCCAGGAACACAACAAGTTGCAAGTTTCCTGGAGGGGTCCATACGTCGTCACCGAGAAGGTCGGAGGTCAAAACTACCGGATACGGCTACCGACGAAAGAGAAATTGTACCATGCCAATTTGCTCAAGAGGTACCGGGAAAGGGAGACCGTAAACAATTTTGTTGTCGCCACAATAGTCACCGAGGATGCCGAAGGCGATACGGAAGGTGTCAACACTGTCCCGAGCTGTCCATTAACGAGGGTCGAGACTCCGTCGGACGTGGAGTGTGACCCCATGTTAACTGAAGGCCAGCGGGACGAGATAGAGACCTTGCTGGCCGGGTATTCTGACGTGTTAACAGAAAAACCCGGGAGGACGGCGCTTGTCGAGTTCGGGTTAAAGATGGTGGACGACCGACCAGTGCAGCGGAAACCCTACCCCTTGCCCCACGCGAAACGACAAGTTGTAAGGGAGGAAATTGTACAAATGATTGCTCTGGGAGTAATCGAACCTGCCGACTCTCCGTACAGCTCACCAGTAGTCCTAGTGCAGAAGAAGGACGGCACCCATCGGTTTTGCGTCGACTACCGGAAGCTGAATCAGGTGACAGAATTTCAAGTCGAAATGTTACCTGACCTGGAACATATCTTCGCTTCAGTCTCAAAAGCGAAATATTTTTCCAAGCTCGATTTGTCCAAGGGGTATTGGCAAATTCCGGTAAGGAAAGAAGACAGACCGAAGCTTGCTTTTGCTACTCCCGACGGGACATACCAATGGCTGGTTATGCCGTTCGGGGTACAAAACGCACCCAGCATCTTTACCAGGATGATGCGGAAGTTGTTGGAGCCCTTGCGCGATAGGGGTGTCCACAACTTCATGGATGACCTCTTGTTAGCTACAGAGACATGGGGTGAACACCTCACTCTGTTAGCTGACGTTCTGGAGCGGCTACGTCAGGAGGGCTTGACAGCCCGACCTTCCAAATGTCACCTTGGTTTCAGGACATTGGACTATTTAGGACATACCCTGAGCCAAGGCACGCTGTCTCCAGAGAATTCGAAGGTGGAGCAACTGCAAAACGCTGCACGCCCCACCACAAAAACGGAGGTGAGGTCATTTCTGGGATTGGCGGGATACTATCGGAGATATGTCGCTAATTTCAGCGCGATTGCGGGGCTGTTGTCCGACCTAACCAAGAAACAGACCCCGAGTAAGATTTTTTGGACAGATGCGTGTGAGCACGCTTTCCAAACACTGAAGGCTAGACTTACATCCGACGCCGTTGTTCGTCTACCGGATTTGGATAAGGAATTCGTTCTTCGCACCAATGCATGCAACACAGGACTGGGAGCAGTACTGCTACAGGAGCATGACAAAACGCTTTTCCCTGTCGCATACGGCAGTCGGAAGTTGTCGGCTGCCGAGAAGAACTACTCCGTATCGGAGAGGGAATGTCTCGGAATCGTGTTCGGCATATCACGGTTCGAGCGATACCTATATGGACGCAAGTTCATATTGGAGACCGACCACCAACCACTCGCCTATTTGGCGCAGGCAAAGTTGTCCAATGGTCGATTGATGCGATGGTCGCTGTTCTTACAGCAGTACCAGATGCAGATCAGATACGTGAAAGGATCTGAAAACGTAGGCGCAGATTTCATGAGTAGAAGCGCTGGAATGATATAGATCATTCTGGTTAAAGTTTCATGTTCATACTCAGTTGAGCATCTAGTTGATTTTGCTGATGTTGTTCTTTATATTGTTGTAACACTTTTGCATTTGTAGTATTTTGAGGGAATAAAATCCTGATTTTATTCTCAAGCGTGGGGGGATGTGACGATTTTACCCCAACCCCTTGTATGTAGGTATAAGTAACTATAACTTATGATTCTGACTGGCCTTGTACATGTATAAATTGTAGGTCTGCCTGACCCAGCTGTGATGTTTCCAATTGTTCTAAGTTAGCTAATTCCCTTACGTAAGATGGTCTTTGTTAGCTCTCGAGGGGAGAGGAGACTGTGTCCATCGCGGACGGGTGACATAACCACATCAAAGGACAGGACAGCGCCTAATAAGAAGACTGTAACAATTGATAGACACACAGACAGACATTCGGATGATTGACAGTCAAACAACTGACCAGAGTCGATCGCCATCCAATCAGAATTCGCTGAGGGTGGGCCCTTGATTGGAATCTGCGATAATAACTCATGTTTAATAAGAATTCGTCAGTTGCTACAAGAATTGAGAAGAGAGTAGAACTCCGTACGGCCAGACGAAAATTGGTGGCAGACTCAGATTTTGGAAATCAAGGAAATCTTAAGATAGCTTCAAAGGAAGCTTTCGGGTGACGTTGAGAGAATTTCGGGTGACGTTGAGAGAATTTCGGGTGACGTTGAGAGAATTCCGGGGGAAATTCCGGATGACATGGAAAGAATTCTGAGTGAATTTGAGAGATACCGAGTGAATTTCGGGTGACCTCAAGAGATACCGTAGAAGAGGAAACGGAAGTAGAGATAGAAGAGGAAACGGAAGTAGAGATAGAAGAGGGAACGGAAGTAGAGGAATCGGAAGGAGAGAAAGACGAAAGGAGACTTATTTAGATGAGTAACACTCAAGAAGGGAAAATATTCCTCACACTGAAATCAAATGATGATCTAGGGATCATTGGGTCAAGAGTGACATTGATTGCTTAATATCTTTAAAATTTTCATTTATTAAATTGTTGTTAAAATTTCATCTTTGTATTTCTTTTAATTTAACTGTCGGCATTGCTGACTGGGGGTTTGTAGCCATATATAATATATTGTCCAGAAGTAAACATTCTGAATGCGGACCAGGGGAACTTCCTCATAATTCTTTAAAGTCTATAGGAAGAACCCCACCCCTACTAAACGACACTTCACAAAGGGTGTCCCATGGGATATATACATTTTAACTTTAAGGGTGTCCCATGGGATAGTTACATTTAACAATAATGGTGACCCATGAGATAGATACATTTTAATAGTAAGAGTGTCCCATGGGATAAATACATTTTAACAGTAAGGGTGTCCCATGGGATGGTTACATTTAACAGTAATGGTGACCCATGGGATAGATATATTTTAACAGTAAGGGTGTCCCATGGGATAGATACATTTAACAATAATGGCAACCCATGGGATAGCTACATTTTAATAGTAAGATGCGAAAGTTACATTTACTAACTGAACCAAATTATTTGATTCACACTAAATTTGATCAGAACTTCTCTTCATAACAATGGATATTAACTGACATACTTGGAATAAATAATCCCCGTCAAAAAACACACAAACAGTGGAGCATCATTAATCCAGACTCCGTTTATCTGGAAATTTGCTATCTGGACATAATTTAACAGGAACGGAATTCCTAAACATCAATTTGCTTCATTAATCAAGAAATCCGCAATCCAGATCGAGAAATCAAAATTGGGAACCAAAGTGTAAAATTACATTATAACTTGTCTTGATTATCTGGAAATAATCTATCCAAAAATAAGAAAATTTGAAAAGGTCTCACTGGATAGTTTTGTATTTTGACACCTCCCTAATATTTAAGGTAGAAGGCATGGGCCTAAATATCACAACCCTAGCATTTGTCAGTTCACACATAAGCTAAATCTGTAATGTGGTTTAGGATTACTTTGAGTTAGGCTTGGAAATGGGTTGACTTGTTGGTGACTGCTTGTCACAGTTAGACTAGCATTGGAGATCAAATGTGTAACTTGGGCTTCAAATGAGCAGCTGACTTGGCTTAGGTATTTACATGTGTCCCTTACAGAGGTAAATATCTAAATATCTAGATGGTTGAGGGCTGATGAAAAGTATGCTAATTTGTTACAGTACTAGTGAACTGTATTCATGCATAAGGCAAATACTGATTCTTTCAGCTGTCTTGTCACAGGAAATTATTCAAAATAGGTCTTTCCTTTAAAAAATGAAGGTAAAAAGGAGGGGTTGGTGGCAGTGTTGGTTCAGTATAAATGTCAATAGTTACATAAGGAATTAACTGTAATACCTCAGTCAGAATCTTACAAGCATCCTTTCAACAAAAATCATTAGTTATTTTTTATTTGCATCTTATATGCAATATTATTATCATTTTTCTGCAATAGGTCATTGTTGGATGAAAATTTGCCCAAAAACTGACCAGTGAGACCTAATCAAGAAATCTGCATTCCAGATCCAGAAATCAAAATCGGGGACCAAAATTACATTACAGCTTGTCTCTATAATCTGGAAATAATCTGTCCAAAAATAAGAAAATTTGAAAAATCATATATGAAAATACAGTCAGTAGAATAATATATAAAACAAAATAGTGAAGCCATTGAGAATCTATGGCCACTATCAATAACTAAGTAGCTTGACTATATTGTAACTAGTGATTGTATAAAAAATGTTTGTTTTAGCTAGTCGATGACGGGGCTGATAATAATTAAATCAACACACTGGGATCAAATCGTCCACTCTTTTTGAAAATAACATATGGTAAATAAATTAAAAGCGTCATTAAGCCTCTTTGTGGTTTACCAATCGTATGTAACAATCATAGTTTATTGATGGCTGTACAAATACAGTTGACAGATTTAAGCTGTAGCAACTGTTACAACTGTAAAATACAATTTATAAAAATGACTGCATTATATTAGTTTACCATAATTCATTTAACTGCAAGATAACAGTTTGTATTCATTGTACTTTTTACATATATTACATATTTTATGGCAACACCATCAAACAAGCATAGACAAGTAGAGAGATCGTAAAATAAAAAATGTACATGATTCAATTATCCAGAAAACTCATTAAACCGGACATATTCACTGGGAACAAATTTATCCCGATTAATGACGCTTCACTTTACTTAAGATAAAAACTATAGAGTGCTTGCCTATAAATCACTTGCATCAGATCAGCGTCTACCTATGTATGTCATGAATGGGTGCAACTTACAAGTGGGTATATAAGGTTTGCATTATGATGTAAATCCACATTATAATTCATTCCCAACAGTCAAACACTAAAACCAAGTGAATAGAACCAGACGTTTAAAAAAATGACACCAATTTAATTGGATGCATGAACATAACAAGTATTAAATGTGCAGATGTGGCACTTTTCAGTGTGTGTGTGGAGGGTTAGTGAGGGACAACTATAAAACAGACATATGTTCAATCTAGTTTATATTATTGTTCACAAACATGAAAATTGCAACAAACAAAGCTCTTTACACTCTAAAATTGATAGCTCCAGTAGTTTCCATGGCAGCTAACTTTGTTTCATTTGTAATACAGACCAATCAATATGAAGTAACTGAATACAATGCAATCATTCCAGTCTCTATCCCCTAAATCCCATATCCCCAGCCAGCACAGATAATTGCAAGCTTAGAAAATCCCATGAAATGTGTTAAATGGTGTTTGACACTTGTCACATTACAATGAAAGCTAACACTCAATGAAGTCCTGATGAAGTTAGTAATTTGTGCAGCTGTGTGTGTGTGTGTGTGTGTGTGTGTGTGTGTGTGTGTACAAGTACTAATTGATAGGTATTTCTCCTATTCCAAATCCAAGGGACATGCCATGTAAATTTTATTGTGGGGCTTGGGGTTATTGCTGGACATGAAGTTTTGCTGTAATGTAAAGATTTAGCAAAAAATATAAAAGTATGTACTTATAACTAATAATTGTCAACATGGGTTTATCATCTCAGAACTGCTACATGTATATATTCATGTTCATTATTATTCTGCTTAAATCAGAGGGCCTTGGGGAAAAATACACTAATTATGAACTAAATGATTTACCGTCATGAAATCCGCAAAAAATCTTTAATTATTATTAGAACTGATCATGTTTGACATCTGGCTATCGACACTCAAGAGGACCTTACTTATTGTGAGCTGTGACCCAAAATACTAAATTGCATGTAAGGTTTTGTGCATTTCAACTTTATACAAATGAAGCATTTCATCATACGATGCAGATAAAGTGGATGTCAAATTTTTTGCCAGTGAAATTCATTAATTAATTCTTAGTCTAGCCGACAATTAACTGTCTTGGAGTAGGAGTTTGGATGAAAGAATGTTTCCTTAACTGGGTCAGGCTGTTAGAATATTGATAGTAGAACTGAACTTGGTGTTTGACACGATTAAGAGAGAGAATTTCTCACATTAGAACTCAAAGTGATTTGAAACAAATGGTATGGTGATATTTCGACCCCAAGTGGCATTTTTGGCATCTTGATAGATGGGTTTTCACAATGTCCGCAGGAATAGCTTTTTTTCCGATTGGTCAAGTGTAGAAGGAGGGGTGTGTGTCGAACCCTAGAATCGGGGAAATATATATTCTCTGAGCTGATGAGTTTGAATTAGTCTGAAAATTTCTCTGCAAGAGAGAACCATTACCAGGACTGCGATCGTTCTTTGCAAGAAAAACGTTCGTAAAAATTGTGGTTCCAGGGGTTAAACTGAATGTGGAACAATTGTAAGATGCCAAAAACACAAGGTATTTAACTCAAATTCACATTTATCATGATGTAATTTATGTGATGTTTTCTTTTGTTATAGATGCATGATGTATTGATACTATGATACGAATAGTTCGGTATTACATTGATTTAATAACGTACTTTGATATGATGTTTCTTCTTTATAGATGCATGATGTGTTCATATTTTTGTATGGATAGTCGGTATTACAATGATTTAATAATGTACTTCTGAATCGTGAGTTAGAATTTTCAAATTATATACTTAGGTAGGTTAATGGGTGGTGTGGAAACCCGCCGTGTCTGTTTGTGATTGGAAAGTGTTACATTAATTTGAATTTATCATATTAGTGAATATGGATTGTGAGCTATGATATATTGCCTCACTTTACGTAATGATTTACGGGAATATATGTGACTTTCCCAAATTCTGATGTTGATAATTAGCAGTATAGCTCTATTGATCTGAAGACTTGTGTAGTATTTGTTAGCCGTATAAAAGTTAACACTGATAGTAAGATCTGATTGTTCGAACCAGAAAGACGGACGGACAATCTCAACTCTTAAAGCAAAACAAGATACTTAGGGCATTTTACCCTTTTCTTTTCAAAGGAAAATAGTTTGTTTGGAAAGAGTGAAAATTAGCGAGAAGTCAAGAAAAGGGGGGAAAAGAAGTCAAGAAAAGGAGGGAAAAGAAGTCCGAAGTCAGAGTTGTGGAATTCCCCGTTCAATCAAAGGGCAAGCTAAAGTCGTGACGCATGCAGAAGGAAAAAACCAGTCGACGAACAAGGTCATTGTGAATCACCCAACAGTCCAATGTTAATGAACATTCGATTTCATGATGAAAGTTACTATCAGTTATTAACGGATAAATTCATCTATTTTATTAGTGTTTGAATTTTAATTAACGTATCTGCTATTTTAAAGCTTCGGTTTTTTTAAGTGCTTCTGGACGAAGAATAGTCAGAAGGAAAGAAAATTGTAATTTATTGTATCATTCTTCTCTTAATTGTATATTTCTCTTAATTGTATTTTAATTAAATTCTCATTGTATTTTAATTAAATTCTCATTTTATCTTTACGGGGGCTCGTGTGTTGTCTTGTTCAAGATACCATCTCAGATTACCATATCCACTCTATGACCGGGCAAATTACACCGTAGAGGTCATTCCTTTAGATAACGAGAATTAGCGGGAGGCGGTTTCGAGTGTTGTTTTTCCAAGTTGCGCAATACCTCTGACCAGGTCTTGTGCGATATTGTACTAATAACCCTTGATACCGAGCCAGCCGTTACAGTGGACTATGACAGTTATTTCACTCCTTTATGCGAATAATATTACCGGTAATTATCAGATACAGTTGGAATAACTTATTTGCATTGTATTTTAACTTTTGTTATTCTAACAGTGAAACTTAAACCTCAAGGTAGATTAGTTTCGTTTTGTAACTAAATGGGCTACCTTCATTAATTAAAATTTTTTTATTATTATTTTATTATTATTATTATTATTATTATTATTATTATTATTATTATTATCAATAACTTATAAGTTTTGTCTTGAATAAATATGTTTGTGATTTAAACTGTCTGATAGTCAGTTGTGCATGGCTATATTGGGTCTTTCAGTGGCAACTTTCTCAGTGTCAGTTGTTCATTACACTATTGTCTCCCAATGGTAAATGTCTGAATACTAGTTGTTCATTACAATATTATGTCTGTCAATGGCAACTGTTTGAATGTCGCTTGTTCATTACTATTGTGTCTCTCAATGGTAACTGTCTGAATGCAAGTTGCTTGTAACACTATTGTATCTGTCAATGGCAACTATCTGAATGTCTCTCAATGGTAATGGTCTGATTGTCAGTTTTATATAACATAATTCTTGTCTCTCAATTGAAAGTGTTTGAATGTAAAAAAAAATAAAAAAAATATTTGTGTCTCTCAATGTCAACTGTCTGGATATCAGTTGCTCACTACAATATTGTGTCTCTCACTGGCAACTATCTGAATGTCAGTTGTTCATTACATCATGTATATGTCTCTCACTGGCAACTATCTGAATGTCAGTTGTTCATTACATCATGTATATGTCTATCAGTGGCAATTGTCTGAATGTCAGTTGTTCATTATATCATGTATATGTTTCTCAGTGGCAATTGTCTGAATGTCAGTTGTTCATTACATCATGTATATGTCTCTCAATGGCAACTGTCTGAATGTCAGTTGTTCATTACATCATGTATGTGCCTCTCAATGGCAACTGTCTGAATGTCAGTTGTTCTTTACAACATTGTGTCTCTCAGTGGCAACTCTCTAAATGGCAGCTGTTCATTACAATATTTATTTGCCTTACATAGAAAACTGTTTGAATGTCAGTTGTTTCTTACATCATGTATGTGCCTCTCAATGGCAACTGTCTGAATGTCAGTTGTTCATTACAATATTTATTTGCCTCTAATAGGCAACTGTTTGAATGTCAGTTGTTCATTATAACATTTGACTCTCAATGTAAATTCTCTTAAGTCAGTTGTTCATTGCAACATTATGTGTCACTAAGGACAACAAGAAAATAGTCTTAAGGGTAAGCTTCTCGAAAGAAGCATCATCAAATGGTTAATACATTGTTGTTTTTTTAAAGATCACAAGAGACAATAAAGATTCCATGGGGCATTAGTGTGATACCCAATGGTCTCTTCAGTAAAGTCTCCAATAAGTTCAGAAGTTTATGAGAATCCAAACCAATGAAAATACCTTTTAAAAATGTATAGGGCTGTCTTATAGTAGAAACCAAGCATTTCTTCTCTTTGAACAGGAATTAATAGAAGTCAGCCACTCCACTCACCGAGATACAGCTAAGAATAACATGTTTTCTACTTCACCAATCAGAAAAGATTCTCCACTTGGAATCATAGACCTTTTACATGGAGTATCTCCTGGCTTGAATGATGCATTTGGCAACTTTGCTGAGATCTTGTCCTGGTGGATAGATTGCTTGAGGTGATCCAAGCATGATGGTGGAGAATATGAGGACTGCTTACAGAAGACAGACCATGTGCTGTGAAAGAAGGTCCCAGGAATGTGCTGCATTCTGCATTCAGTAACATAGCAACCAATCAAGCAACCCCTATAACATGAGGCCAGGGTGATCTGGTGGTGGGCTAAAATTCCCCATCAAAACCAGTTTTCATCTGGAGGGGTCACAGAATCACATTTATCTTGGAGGGATGGAATAAAATTTCTTCCTTAGCCACTGTCTCCAATCCAGTTTGTCCTCTTTTGGGAGGGATTATGGACCTAATCCTATGAGGCACTAGCTGGGTTGGAACAACCACCACGGGTATAAGGGACTTGTATGTGTTTGCAGAGACTTATTCCATATGTTCCAGTGTAGAGGAGTGCTCTTCACCACTGAAGAGCTAATCATCTTCTGCAACCAAGAGGACTCAGAGAGGAATCTGGGTGTTCATGCCATTAGAAGAAAAAAGATCCTGTCTTCCTCCCTTATAAGTGTGTTTAATTTCAATGCAGCCCCAGGTCTTGTTCAAAAAAATAGCAAATTGGATACCCATTAGTCCATTGACAATTAGTACAATAAGGCAGATAGTATGTGTATGCCATGGACCTTTTATTTTCCCACATTTCCCCTCTCTCTGCATAATACTGCTGCAAAAGATTATGGCTTATGTGATTTGGATTTTTAATGTAGCTCAAACATATTTTAAGTCATATCGCTGTGATATCTGCAGTGTGGCAGTTTATAGTGATGTCTAGCACTGGGCTATCGTACCGCAGACATGTAGCATTACATTATCCTGACATGAGGCTGACAAGTCCTAACACTAACCTCTAAATGCTGAGTGCCTAGTGAGGCAGCTGTCAGTACCATTGTACAAGTCTTTAGTATGATTCAGCAGTGGTTTGAACTTACAAACTCCTGCATTTAAGACGGATGCTCTACCCTCAAGGTGACTAGAGTTTTCAGCTGCAAAAGAAATCTCTGAAAACAATGCACAATAATAACAACCGATAAGTATAATATTTATGAAAGGTGCAAAACCTGAAGTCAAATGCAGTGTAATAACAGAAATACCCTACCTACCTTGAATGGTGATAAAAATAATTTTAGATGGTGTTAAACCTGTTATCAAACATATTTATTAACAATACTTGACCTGAGTACTGATTACAAAAAACGAAACCAGCAAAATACAATATATTATAATGAATTTTAAGGAAAACAGTGCAAGTGCAGCTCACTCCAAATGATAATGTATAATGCGCTACCTTTGGTCAAACATGAATTAACATCAGAAATATTTAACCTGAGCATTGATGACAATGAATATAATGTAACCAGCAAAAAACATTAATAATAATGCAAACCAGTCTGTTGCGTTAACTGAAAATGAACGGTGTGTAACCATCTTAACACTACATCAGAAGAAAATGCTGATGTGAAATCCTTTTCATGAGTCTAAAAGTAAACATATAGTATTAGTCCCAACGAATCATTAAACTAGATGCTGACTAAATAAATGTAAACTGAATGAATCATTAAATTAGATATTGACTAAATAAATGTAAACTGAATGAATCATTAAACTAGATATTGACTAAATAAATGTAAACTGAATGAATCATTAAATTAGATATTGACTAAATAAATGTAAACTGAATGAATCATTAAACTAGATATTGACTAAATAAATGTAAACTGAAACAGAGATCACCATATACTAAGGTTACAAGCAAATATGGAGGTGAATGGGAAGACAATAACTGAATTAAATGAAACAATTATGGATTGCCCATTCACCAAAAGGGAAAGGGTAACATTAAAGTGCTCTGCCATTTCAACAGATGCCTAATAAGTCACAAGAAAGTTAATTTTGCAAATGCCTGTCAATATAAGACTAGATAGATAGAAAATTGTATTTAGATGCAAGATACACATTCTTTACAAGAGAGAAGGCAATAATTTTGAAGTGTTTTTGAATGAACAAAAAATATCATCCAAAAGGGATGATGACTATGGGGTGGAACAGACTGAGCTTGTGTTCTAGTTCTGAAATTTTAGAGCTATCCACCTAATGGGAGGATGGAATATTTATTATTATACCTATGATAGTAATTTCCATCCCAGAAAAAAAAAGACATGTATTAGTGACAGATAATGTAGTGCAAATATGTTAACAAATATTTGCAAGTACTTAATTTCATGGATTTGTCATATGAGAAAAAAGATAAAATATTGTGTGATGATGTACAGTGGGACCCTGCTATAACACGGTAGTTGGGAGCCATAGAATCCGACCAGGCTATGAACCGAACCGTGTTATAAGCAACCATGTACAATACCAACACATTTTTGGATTTATTTAGGGGGGGAGTTTACATAAAGACGGGTGCGAAAATGCATGGCACAATTACCATTTTTGATCAATATATGTTAAATGAGAAAAACATTTGTTGTGGTAACAGAAATTGCAGATATAATATATTACTTTATTCAGAGAACCATGCATTGGTACATACACGTGTCTAATTTATGTATACATGTATAATCTATTGCATGAAAAGAGTATCAACACCATGTACTCACCAGCGAATCTTGTAACATACATTGAATCCATAATACAAATATTTCCATTGAAAATATCCACACACGGATGTAAAATATTCAGTAATTTTGTCACAGATCATTATGTGATTGAATTCAATGAAAAGAAACAAACAAAAATTACGTAACGGGTGTACGTAATGAATGATGAAATAGTACATGTCCATAGATTAAATAATGGAAGCTAAAGTGTATTCTTATAATAACTACATGTACATCTCAGGATCTTTTTGTCTCTGAATTCAGTCATTGTAAATTTCAGCACATTTTCCCACCCAAGCTGCTAGTCAAAGTCCTTTGAACTTGCCGCCCAGTTATTGCGTCATGTTCTTTTGATGTACTCTAATAAATACAGCAGACAGAACTGGCTGTATGTATTTTAACCACTGAATTATGTCACTGTTTAGCTCGACAGTTCACTTTGATGGTAAACAATGTACTTAAATTAATTGATTTATACATTCTGGTGAGAATCTTTTATCAACTGCCGCATTGGCTGTTGCTTAGTTGTGTATGAAATTAAGAGAACATATATCGGAGATTATTTGAGCAACGATTGTATTCGGAATGCATTCAAGACAAACACAAAGTAGACACGATGGCTTCATTACTCAGGAATCAGTAATTATAATATTGACACTTATGAGCTGTAATTTTTCAACAATAAACAAAGATCAAAGTTCTCAGTAGGCCCAGCAATTGGTTCGTATTTCCGACATTTATTTTGGCACAAAAATAGAAGAAATTTGATAATACATTTTCTACACATTCTTTTTCGCACTGTTTAGATGAATATGAGAATGATAATTAAACTCTTAATTTTTTTTTTCATACTTAAATTTTTTTTTTTTTGTTTGGTCTTTGAGAAAAATACCTGTAATAAATTACCCGAAATTTCGGGAGCCATGCCACGACCGGGTTATATCCGAATTTGGGTTATAGCGGGGCGGGTTATAGCGGGGTCCCACTGTATATATCTCTATACAAGATTATTTTTGAATATACATATATTTCTGAGTAGTTTAGGGTCTCCAGAAAAGATCAATCATTTGCTAATTGAGCTGCCCTCTTAATTATTATATATTATTATATAAAATCATCACTTTATCTCACACAAATAAAACTAACTCTTCTATACACTATGAACATATCCCCTATTCCATCTCATCCCATGCATGACATCTTTGACCCTTTATGACCAAACACTGTATGCTCAGAAACCATATTTCATTCCGTCTTTTGATTTATGAATTCATTCTCACCTAGAAACACCAACAATCAATCCTCCAAATACTGCAATATTTTATATTTCCAAATAATTACCACTTTGATTAATTCAACATATATATATATATATATATATATATATATATATATATATATTGCTGTTTATATATATATATATATATATATATATATATATATATATATATATATATATATATATATATATTGCTGTTATGACTATATGCTTATAAACTATATAACTGAAAGAAGCAATACTAGTGAATTTTGTAAAACTTAACAAATAATTTAATTCTTTAAGTTATAAAATGAAATTTTAAGAATTATAGTATTATGAATCAAATCCAAAAAATCCTAAGTTCTATTCTAAGCAAACAAGATTAGTGTTCTAAATGAATTTCAGGTCCTGAATGTGTTGATGTACAAATGACCTTCAGTATGTTGAAGTGCCAGACCATTGTATGAGCACCTTGCAACTCCAATAAATAATTTAAATAAAAGATTCCTCTGAAATTATGTCTAAACACAATATTAAATACATCTGCAGACTATATTAAAACAAGAACATAGGAAATAGGAATGAAATAATTGTTCTCTTCTGGCACCTTATGCACATCACCATGACTCTACTTCAACTCTAACTGACAATACTACATATGTGACGTTTGATGGACTGAAGGGGTACTGGAGTACCAGTCAAGGGAAAGAAATAATCCAAATGAGCAGAAACACAGGCCAGGGGGAAAATCTATCACACTCAGTCAGATGATGAAATATGCTATCACTAGGTCAAGTGAAAGAGGAGGGATAGTGTTTTAAAAATTGAATTTCATTTGAAAAATGACTATCTGTTGATGAATGAATCGTATTAAATTGTTGTTTATTTGAATTTCACCTTATGTGTATGTATTTCGAAATTTAACTGTCAGCATCACTGACTGGGGGCTCTGAGCTTTGCATCTCTTTATCACTAATTCAATTTCTAACATGGATCTGTGAATGATACAGTATATTTTGTGGATCTGTGAATGATACAGTATATTTTGTGGATCTGTGAATGATACAGTATATTTTGTGGATCTGTGAATGATACAGTATATTTTGTGGATCTGTGAATGATACAGTATATTTTGTGGATATGTGAATGATACAGTATATTTTGTGGATCTGTGAGTGATACAGTATATTTTGTGGATATGTGAATGATACAGTATATTTTGTGGATCTGTGAGTGATACAGTATATTTTGTGGATATGTGAATGATACAGTATATTTTGTGGATATGTGAATGATACAGTATATTTTGTGGATATGTGAATGATACAGTATATTTTGTGGATATGTGAATGATACAGTATATTTTGTGGATATGTGAATGATACAGTATATTTTGTGGATCTGTGAATGATACAGTATATTTTGTGGATCTGTGAATGATACAGTATATTTTGTGGATCTGTGAATGATACAGTATATTTTGTGGATATGTGAATGATACAGTATATTTTGTGGATCTGTGAGTGATACAGTATATTTTGTGGATATGTGAATGATACAGTATATTTTGTGGATCTGTGAGTGATACAGTATATTTTGTGGATATGTGAATGATACAGTATATTTTGTGGATATGTGAATGATACAGTATATTTTGTGGATATGTGAATGATACAGTATATTTTGTGGATATGTGAATGATACAGTATATTTTGTGGATCTGTGAGTGATACAGTATATTTTGTGGATATGTGAATGATACAGTATATTTTGTGGATATGTGAATGATACAGTATATTTTGTGGATCTGTGAATGATACAGTATATTTTGTGGATATGTGAATGATACAGTATATTTTGTGGATCTGTGAGTGATACAGTATATTTTGTGGATCTGTGAATGATACAGTATCTTTTGTGGATCTGTGAATGATACAGTATATTTTGTGGATCTGTGAGTGATACAGTATATTTTGTGGATCTGTGAATGATACAGTATACCTATCATGACATGTTATTTACCTCATTATACTGCTGCCCATACTCTATATTTTGATGTGTAATGGATTCATGCTGATTTCTAAATGTTTTCACTGAAAACTCAGCCAAACGTACTAAAATTGTATTATCGTTTTTGCAAGCCTCGCCATTCTTGCTCTGCTAAATCCCTCTAATGTTTTGAAAATTCCTTCTTTATTTAAAACTCAAGGGAAAATTCATCCCCCCCCCAAATGCCCAATGTTTTGGAATAGATTTTGGTACCCTACTCATAAGAGCTAAATTTTCATGACTCTCATGAACAACATTATACAAAAGGAGACAGTATATGTATTTATGTATACGTATATTGAAAAAGAGCTAAGTAATATACGATTAAGCCAAAGATTTTTTTTTACATGTCAATGATGTCAGAATTAAGAGAAGACATCATTTCATACAACTCTTTTGATCTTGTTCAAAAGGAGCACAATTTCTGTAATGTTACTCATCCTGGCATTTCCAGTCAAACAAACACTCAGTACATGGTCTGACAGAAACACAATCATCCCACAAAACATCTCTTATCATGTAATTTTCAATAACCATACAAATGTCAAAACTCAGCAAAATTGTCAGTCAGGGATTGTTCCCTTGGCAACAGAAGTCTTTATAACTTGCCTGCCAGCAGGCTGCAAATAACCTTCAGTGAATCGATGCCAAAAGAGAACACTAATGACTCAAAATTAGAGACATGTCAGAAAACAATGTACAAGTAATAGTTGCTTCATGCACATTAGGCCCATGTCAAATATGTACATCTAATGGAGTTATCTTTCCTTTTATGGCAGCAAATGTATCCATTGCACTTCACTACTGAGAAAATAAACCTGGCTTGAAAGACTCCTGCAAAGCCAACTTCTTGAAACACCAGATCAATAAATGGATTTAATCATTATTATGTGTTTTGACCTGTCATGAGAGTTCACCTGTCCTAAGATGGACAATAATCTGAGACATAGTGAGATGGTGGTGTTCTAATATTATTGAATCGTTATATCATGAATTAACAATACTTACAATGGTTGTTGTTGTTGCTGTTGTTGCAGAACTAATTTAATTTTGTGTACCATCTATCTTCCTGAAAAGTCATTTATCAAATTATCCTTAGCATTAATTTAATTTTTAATGTTAGGATTTATATTTTATTTCTTTTTGTTCTTTGTCTTTCTATTCTGGGAAGTCATGATAGTTCAACTGGTAAAGTCTGAGACTCATTATCCAAGGAATGAGGGTTCAATACCCATCCAAGCTAGACTAGATTGGCTGCATTGGTGTGTGTTTTGGAAAGGCTCTAGCTCCCATTTTCTTGTCATGATATAGCCAATAAATTGTTAAAAGTGCCGAAAACCAGCAAAGTAAACCCCATCATTCCCCTTTTCATTCAACTATGACTAAATGATGTCCAATTTTTGGAACAGTGATCTGGTTGATAATTTGCCAAGTTTGTAAAAGTAGACAGTTAATAAATTGGTTATGTGAGGCATAACATTAAGTGCATCCTTAGATTTTTTAAGAAACAAATAAGTAAATACTTTTTACTGACATGTTTTCTGAGTTCCTAGTTGTCTCTCAAGCTAATTTATACTATACAGTGTAGATCAGTAAAACATGTGACTTTGTTTACCCAAAAAGTTGATTCCATTTCATTTAAATATGTGCTTTCTCCAGACCCCAATATAAACCAGTTTATTCATACCTCAATAGTTTATGCTATTCATGTACAGAGTAAATCCTACCTAAATAATTTATGCCATATATTGTACTTAATACCTAAATAATTTATGCCATATATTTTACTTAATACCTAATAATTTATGCCATATATTGTACTTAATACCTAAATAATTTATGCCATATATTGTACTTAATACCTAAATAATTTATGCCATATATTTTACTTAATACCTAAATAATTTATGCCATATATTGTACTTAATACCTAAATAATTTATGCCATATATTTTACTTAATACCTAAATAATTTATGCCATATATTGTACTTAATACCTAAATAATTTATGCCATATATTGTACTTAATACCTAAATAATTTATGCCATATATTTTACTTAATACCTAAATAATTTATGCCATATATTGTACTTAATACCTAAATAATTTATGCCATATATTTTACTTAATACCTAAATAATTTATGCTATATATTGTACTTAATACCTAAATAATTTATGCCATATATTTTACTTAATACCTAAATAATTTATGCTATATATTGTACTTAATACCTAAATAATTTATGCTATATATTGTACTTAATACCTATAAATAATTTATTCTATGCAATGTAAATTATAACTAAATAATTTATGCAATATATGTACTTAACACCTAAATCATTTATGCTATGCAGTGTACTTAATACCTAAATCATTTATGCTATATATGTACTTAATACAAAAATAATTTATATTACAGAGTGTACTTAATACCTAAATCCTTTATGCTATGAAGTGTACTTAATATCTCAATATTGTATGCTATACATTTTTTACATATTTTATGCTGTACTTAATACCTAAATCATTTATGTTATGCAGTATACTTAATACCTAAATCATTTATGTTATGCAGTATACTTAATACCTAAATCATTTATGCTATGTAGTGTACTTAATATTTCAATATTGTATGCTATACTGTGTATTTAATACCTAAATCATTTATGCTATGCAGTGTACTTAATGCCTAAATAATTTATGTTATGCAGTGTACTTAATACTTAAATAATGTATGTTATGCAGTGTACTTAATACATGTACCTAAATCATTTTTGCTATGCAATGTTCTTAGTACCTAAGTCATTCATTCTATACATTGAACTTCACCAACAATTAGGTGTGACACTCTCTACTCACTCAAATTTTTATTAAATTTCATTTAAATTAATTTTGTTTAGTTTCTGATGACAACCAGCACTAAAATAGTTTATGCTTTACTTCATACTTCATCATTATGAAGTTGACAATTAAATTTAGATTCCATTTCAGTTCAGATCTTGATCTTATATATTTTTTTATTTCAATCAGTTCCATTTTTGTCTTTTTAGAAAACAACAGTGTAATGTTCATTATTAATTTATGTCAATGTATGCTGTATATCAAGGGAATAAGCAGCTATGAACTGCAATTTATATGAATAAGCTCACTGTTTATCATTGAAGGCGAAGAATATTTGTCATGCATGTTTTGATGAGTTATCTTTTCCTTTATCTTAATTTATCAAACAATCACTTGTGTACCAGATGAAATGCTTACCCCTGAAGTTTTACACTGTAAAGCTGAGCAATTGATATGAAGCACACAAGCAGTACCCTATATTTATTTTTAAAGGGAAAATTTAGCTGAGAATGGAGATATAATTTCTATCTATTTGTGTTGCAGATGCAACACTTTGTAGCTTTCTGCACAAATATGGATACAGTTTTCTTGGACTTACAAATATAATCCCTGCATAGAGTTGAATATAAGCATTTACCAATGTATTTATGGAAGCTAATGATAATTGTGAGAAGCATATGAGGGACTAAAATCTTCCACCACACCCACCAGATATCACCAATTCCCTATTGTTATCTAAGTACTGAAAATTTCTACCTAGCCCAGCAAATGTTACCATAGATTGTGGCATGAGGCATTGTGGATCACAGTGAAAAAGTACAACATAAGTCAAAAGTTGACCAACACCATCAAGCAGCTGTACACCAGCATTGCTAGTGCAGTAATTGCTCAAGGTTCTGTGGGGACTGGTTCAAGACAATAGTTGGAGTATGTCAAGGCTTTCTCCTGTCACCCATGCTTTTCAACATCTACTTAAGGTGCATCATGAGCGAAGCCCTGGAAACCAGTGTGGGACAGTCAGCATTGGAGAATGTAACATCACCAACCTCTGCCTTGCAGACAACATTGATGGGCTGGCAGGCAGTGAAGATGAGCTTGCCACCTTAGTGAAGAACCTGGATGAAACATCTTCCAGATTTGACATGGAGATAAGTGCCGAGAAGACAAAACTGATGACAAACAGTGGCAAACAAATCAAAGCCAAGATTAAAGCCAGATGATAGGAACTGAAAACAGTGGGCTAGTTCAAATATCTTGGTTCCATAATCACCAAAGAGGGATCAAGAGCAGAAATTTTGTCATAAGCAGCACAAACAACAGCAGCTATGTCAAAGCTAAGACCCATTTGGAAAGACACAAGAATATCTGTCTGAAAACTAAAATCAGACTAATAGATTGAGAATACTGAATGAAGAAGTGCATAACACCATTAGGCACAAAGTAAGCCATTATGAAGACCTCCTCACCACTGTCAAAAAGAGAAAACTGAAATGGTATGGCCAAGTCACTTGAGCCAACAGTCTATCCACATCAGTACTGCAGGGCAGTGTCCAGAGTGGCAGAAGGACATGTAGACAGAGACTGACAACATCACAGAATGGACCAGGAGAAGTTTTGTGGAGACACAGGAATTGGCACATTATTGACACAAGTGGATGGAACTGGTCAGATGTTCAGCAGCACAGTGCCTCGACGACCACACTAGATCAAGAGACTGATGGTGATGATGATTGTTATGAAGGGGACTGAAAACTTATATCAAGCCCATCAAATGTTACCATTCCCTATTGTTATAAAGGGGACTGAAAACTTTTATCAAGCATATCAAATGTTACCATTCCCTATTGTTATAAAGGGGACTGAAAACTTTTATCAAGCCCATCAAATGTTACAATTCCCTATTGTTATAAAGGGGACTGAAAACTTATATCAAGTCCATCAAACGTTACCATTCCCTATTGTTATGAAGGGGACTGATGCATCTTAGAACTTATTGTATGATGGATTCTTTGATGTTTCCCATATTCTAAATTGTGGAGACCAATGGCTAGATAATGCTTCAAGTTTAGCTGGTATTCAATTTAGGGGTGTTATCAATACTGAATAATGAGTCTCTGGTTACAAAGATCAAGATCGGTCATTATTGAGAGAGAGAGAGAGAGAGAGATTGTGAGAGAGAAAGAGAGAGAGAGAGATCACGAGAGAGGGACAGAGACAGACAGACAGTGAGAATAAATTTATTTTCAGAAACTGATTTAATCTGAACATAAAATGAAACGGTGATCATTGGTGTCATTTTGTATATGAAGAAGGAAAGAAAACATGAAGCTGTGAAAAGAAAAAAAATCAACATAAGCAACAAATCTAGATTACAGTGAGAACAGTACATTATTAAAATCAATTCAGGACTAAGATGAAACAATAGATATTGAAAATTGGTTGTATTTATCAGGCTACAATGAAAGAATATATAAATTTCCATAAAGATCAAACATAATCAAAAGCATGAAAAATACTAACTTTTTAACCAGTGCTCCCTGAATGAAATCCAGAAATTAATCTTTATTGACTATTGTAGCAATCCACAACATTCATTTTGACGTGTGTAATTATTAACATGAAGAAAAGATCATGATATAAGGTGTGTGTGTATCTATATATATATATATATATATATATATATATATATATATATATATATATATATATATATATATATATATATATATATATATATATATATATATATGTATGTATGTATGTATATATATAAATATATATATATATATATATATATATATATATATATATATACATACATACATACATACATACATACATACATACATACATACATACAGTGGGACCCCGCTATAACACGGTAGTTGGGAGCCATAGAATCCGACCGGGCTATGAACCGAACCGTGTTATAAGCAACCATGTACAATACCAACACATTTTTGGATTTAATTCGGGGGGGGGGGGTACATAAAGACGGGTGCAAAAATGCATGGCACAATTGCCATTTTTGATCAATATATATTAAATGAGAAAAACATTTGCTGTAGTAACAGAAATTGCAGATTTAATATATTACTTTATTCAGAGAACCATGCATTGGTACATACACGTGTCTAATTTATGTATACATGTATAATCTATTGCATGAAAAGAGTATCAACACCGTGTACTCACCAACGAATCTTGTAACATACACTGAATCCATAATACAAATATTTCCATTGAAAATATCCACAAAAGGATGTAAAATATTCAGTAATTTTGTCACAGATCATTATGTGACTGAATTCAATGAAAAGAAAATAACAAAAATTACGTAACGGGTGTACGTAATGAATGATGAAATAGTACATGTCCATAGATTAAATAATGGAAGCTAAAGTGTATTTTTACAATAACTACATGTACATCTCAGGATCTTTCTGTCTCTGAATTCAGTCATTGTAAATTTCAGCACATTTTCCCACCCAAGCTGCTAGTCAAAGTCCTTTGAACTTGCCGCCCAGCTATTGCGTCATGTTCTTTTGATGTACTCTAATACAGCAGGCGAACTGGCTGTATTTTAACCATTGAATTATGTCACTGTTTAGCTCGGCAGTTCACTTTGATGATAAACAATGTACTTAAATTGATTGATTTATACATTCTGGTGAGAATCTTTTATCAACCCCCGCATTGGCTATTGCTTAGTTATGTATGAAATTAAGAGAACATATATCGGAGATTATTAGAGCAACGATTGTATTCAGAATGCATTCAAGACAAACACAAAGTAGACACGATGGCTTCATTACTCAGGAATCAGTAATTATAATGTTGACACTTATGAGCTGTAATTTTTCGACAATGAACAAAGATCAAAGCTCTCAGTAGGCCCAGCAATTGGTTCGTATTTCCGACATTTATTTTGGCACAAAACTAGAAGAAATTTGATAATACATTTTCTACACATTCTTTTTCGCACTGTTTAGATGAATATGAGAATGATAATTAAACTCTTGACGTATTTTTTTTTCATACTTAAAAAAAAATTATTTTTTTTGTTTTTTTTGGTCTTTGAGAAAAATACCTGTAATAAATAAATTACCCGAAATTTCGGGAGCCATGCCACGACCGGGTTATATCCGAATTCGGGTTATAGCGGGGCGGGTTATAGCGGGGTCCCACTGTACATAC
The DNA here is from genome assembly GCA_029339505.1 of Unio delphinus. Classification (NCBI taxonomy): domain Eukaryota; kingdom Metazoa; phylum Mollusca; class Bivalvia; order Unionida; family Unionidae; genus Unio; species Unio delphinus. The sequence continues at coordinate 2,173,937 of JAQISU010000110.1, forward strand.
ATACATACATACATACATACATCACTCATTTTATCTGTGATAACATTAGTGCATGGAAATTATTGAAAAGGCATTATAAATTTCACAATTTTAATAAGGAATCATAAGAAAAATAGTTTCTCAATATATACATACAACAACACAAGGCAAAGTATCAATCAAGATGTTGTTAATTTCGCACTAGTGACAGCACTGTAAGAAATAAATAATACCAATTAAAGAAGTCATGTTTCAACATTGTTATTTAATTCCATTTCAGTTTGATATGCCCTCATCTATTCAAACAAAAAAATGTCAACTCTCATTATGATGACAGCAAAAACGTCCATGAGAACTAAAAGATGTACATACTGAGAAGCTAAGTAGACTTCATTCTGACAACTGTTGTAGAATAAATACATGCAGTTCTATGACATTATGACCAAAGCTACATAACATCAATACATGAAAGGTGCTGAAATCACAGTCATATCTGAGTGTTTATCAGCCTAATTTCTTTTTTGAAATCACACATTGTAGACAAGTCAGACATTTTTATCCTTCGTTAATCTTTAGAGCAAGTAAGAACAAAGATTGAATTAATAAAAAAAATCTCCGGCCACACATACATGTCATATGAGAATATGTACCACAACTGCCATAATATTGTAAGGTGATATCACTAATATAATGAGATATGAATCACAATGACTCATAGGTTATCATGTGTGTTGTTCCTTTCAGATTATTAATTTATTCATAATATCGGAGATCAGGTCTCCAAACAGTTATCAGATTCTTCTTTTATGTTATTCATCCATTTGAAATTATTAGCAGTAGCACTGACCTCATACAAAGTACATTAGCACTGATCTCATACAAAGTACATTAGCACTGACCTCATACAAAGTACATTAGCACTGACCTCATACAAAGTACATATTAGCACTGACCTCATACAAAGTACATTAGCACTGACGTAATACAAAGTATTTGATAAAGAAGTCTAGAGAGTTTAGTCCATTTACTGTCCAAATTGATAATGAACTATCCAAATTGTAATGGACATCCAAAAATCCTATCATCAGTGGTCGGATAGTTATATCAAAAAAGTTTCCTTTACAGTTCCGAATAAAGCATATAAGTAGGTTTGTTTGTTTTATTAGGATTTTTAACGCAGCTTTAACAATTTTTCAGTGATATCGCTACGATGTCTGCTGTGAGGCAGTTTATAGTGATATCTAGCACTGAGGCATCATGCTGCAGACATGTAGCATGATGTCCCACCCAGTCACATTATCCTGACATAAGGCTGACCAGTCCTAACACTAACCTCTTAATGCTGAGCGTCAAGCGAGGCAGCTGTTAGTACCATTTTTGTAAGTCTTTGGTATGACTCGGCCGGGGATCGAACCCACGACCTCCCGCTTCCATGGCGAACGCTCTAACCACTAGGCCACCGGAGCGGTTCATATAAGTAGGAGTACTTTTCCTCAATTTTATGATGTTTTTATAAAAAAAATTGATATGCAAGTTTTCAACAATTGTGATACATTTGTACTTTCAAATCCACAAACTTCACACTCATATAGTAAAATGGGTAATATATTATGATCGAAAAGATGCAATTGCAGGTCTATAGGAAGAATGAAGTATCTTAATTTTTGGTAATATAGTTGCAAGGCTTTTCTAGCTTGAAAACATTGTATTTAATAGACTCAACAAACTTTAAAGATGAAAGAAACCCAACTGCACTTCTATATTTAAACTCAGCAGATATGTTTTACACTATCACCAGTTGTAATCTACATTTATCATCTTTTCATGTACCAAAACTCAAGAACTTTGTCTTTGGAAAGCTAATACTCAATTTCCATAGTTTGAATATTAATAACACACAATTAAACTATTCTGAAAAGAATTTTTGTCAGTGCCAAAATAATAGTGTCATCAGCATAAAGTTGTATAAAAATGTAAAGGAAGAAGTATATAGTAAGCAGAAAAATAGAACTGCACATTAGTGTCTTCATTTTCCAATATATACATGTATTTTCTAAAGTCATTTATATGCATCATAAATGATATTGGTGAAAGATTTTCTCCTTGCCTCACACCCATACTACCCTGAAAGAAAGATTGCTATCCTGTATTACTGATACAAGATTTCATTTTATTATACATATTATATATTATTTTAAACAGTTTCCCAGTTTATAGTGTAATAGTTTAATCTTCAAAATCTGAGCTGATACTTTGGTGTAAAACCTACAAGTGTCAATAAAACATACATATTTCTATTATTTTTCTTTCTTTTCGATTGATTTTGTTCAAATCTGGACTACCGGTAGTGTTCTTGGACCATGAATGTTAACAGTTTGTTAGCAGAGATTCACAATGTGCTGTATTATGGTGACAGTTTAAATTAATTTCTGCAGAGATTAATAATGGGTTTGGCTCTGGCACTTTATCAATATTTCTAAGTATGGAAGTTTATTTTATTTGTTTTAGGTTATCAGTGAATATATGTGCTGATACTGAGAGGGAGGTAGATCAAACTATACTCAACTTGATTTATATTCAATAATTGCCATCAGGTTTAAAACTTCAACTTTTCTTTTTAGGTATAATAACCTAAAAATCAGTTAAATTAATATTTGTGGAAGACAAAGGTTATAACTATAATAATATAACTATCACTATAATACATAATGTATTGACTTGCAAGCCCCCAATCCCAAATGTTAATTTTAACCCTTTTCCCCCTCACTTTGCCATGCCCTTACTTTGCTGCTGTTGATGTATATGGTTCCCAATGTGTGTTATTAAGACAGAAGTGTACAAATATGCCCCACAAAATAAAATAGCATAATATTTTCATGTAAATTTAGGCTTGACCATTAGAAAGCTTTGCATTTTCAAGAGTTTTTCTTCAGGTGATGAAATTATGAATAAAGCTTTCTTTCAGCAGCAGATTTAAGTAGAAGTCAAATTCAAATATCAAACGGCCTAAATATCAAATGGCCTAAATATCAAATGGCCTAAATATCAAATGGCCTAAATATATTCCTAAGATACAGTGTGCACTGTCCAACATACATGTAGCAAATGATAATGTTGATGAGTTTCCAAAAGACACAAGTATGGTCACATAGGCTGTGAAAAATTACTGGATGCAGTTATCTTGCTAAATGGTAAGAAAGGTGATGAAAAGATTTAAAAATGGAGGAAAAAAACCTGGGTGGGAAATAGGCACATTAGGGAAACACATATGACTGGGGGTGGGGGTGGGGGAGAGCTGCTTATAAAAAGTTCATATAAAAATCTTAAATAAAGCCCTTGCCATACAGTAAAACAGTTGTACAGTATACTCCTATGTGGTATCATGTGACAGTTATACAGTAAACTCCTATGTGATATGCACACTGTATGGCAAGGGAATCAATTACACGGTGAAGAAAAGTTAAATGATGGATGCCCCTTTACCATGAGAGCAAGAGTTTGGACCGCATAGATATGGGTCTTATTTTTAACTTAAAAATACATTTAAATAAACAGCAAACCATACAAAGATTCAATGCATATAACTAATGGGATAGGGGCAATTTATCAGGGGCCCCGAGTGGCCGAGTGGTCTAAAGCGCTGTCCATTATGGATCACTGCCATCTCACCTCTGTCTGCGTGGGTTCGAGTCTAAGATTTGGCTAATGTAGTTATGTGAGAAAGTTTGCCAGTAGCTTCTCGTGGGTCAGTGGTTCTTTCCGGGGGTTTTCTGGGTTCTTCCTCCACCATTAATACTGGCTGCCATGTATAGCCTATATTGTGCTTAAAAATGATGTTAAACCATAAAAAACAAACAAACAAGCAATTTATCACGTTACTCTGTTCCAATGAGTTTGAGTCTTGGCCTGGCTAATGTAGGTAGTGAGAAAGTTTGCCAGTAACTTTCAGTGGTCCTTTTTATATTCTTCCTACACTAAATATACTGGCTGAAATGAATACCTATCATGTGATGAAAAATAGTGATAAACTCCTTAAACAAAGCTACTTATAACAGTGGTCCCACACTTAAAAGGTACCATGGGTATGATTATTAATCTTATTAACCTGGCTTCTAAAATATGCCTTAATTTATTTCTTTTATTTATATTAGTTCATTATAATCAATTTAAATGTAATTTTACATTATTATATACCCCAGTTTTCTCTATATATTCACTACTATCATGCACAACAAGGTGGAAGATACCTCAATAAAAGGCTACACTACTATCATGTGTGTCACTTAAACAGTACCCATGTAAAGTGTTACAGAGGGGGATTAGTGTATAGACATTATTAATCTTAAGATGTCAAGGCCCACCTTATCTTGTAAGAATTTTTGTTACAGTCTTCATCCTGTCAATTATTTACCATTATATCATCTTAATCGATTAGGAATTCACACCACTCTTTATACCTGCCACATCACAACAAAGCCACATGAAAAATATATATTTTATTCCCAACCCCACTGACAACATCAACATTTATACAAACACATCTCCCAACAAGCCTTATTAAAAACAGAAAGACTATTTCAGACACAACCCCATAACATGCTTTAAAAGTAAATAGTAATGCTCATGGGAAACTCACCATACAGAAAGGGATTATTGTATAGACATTATTAATCTTAAGATGTCAAAGCCTACCTTATCTTGGCAAAACTTTACATATGTTGTTTTTCAGCGGTTGGCAAAATATGTAATATATGATGGCATTTTGTGTGGTACCAATGCTAACAGAAAAAATTAAATAAAATGCAATTCTATTACAAGAAAGAACAAAAAATAATCTCAGTAGAATTTGTTCATAGGTACCAATCTCATAAGTCTGAAGTACATCAACCAAAAATTAAAGTATAAAAAAGAACCAATTGTTGGCTAACATAAACTTAGCAAAGAAATACATATTAAACAGGTCACTGACCAATAAAGAAATACATATTAAACAGGTCACTGACCAACAAAAAATAGAAAAAAGTAATTGATCATTGGCAAACATCAAAGAAAACAAGCAAATGCAGGGGGAAAAAAAGTCTCCAACAGAAGAAAAAGGATAAGTATCAAGCAACACATGGACATAGATTTGAATCATTTTACAGAAAAGCATGAAAAAGCATGAAGTTGAGATGCTAGATTGTACATTGAGAGGCAAACTTGGGTTTTAAAATGGTGATGTCATCAAATATTGAGTACCAGGTTTTTATTAAAATTGGTTAACCGATGGATACTGCTGAATAATATCAGATTAATTTGCACACACAGGGAAAAGTTTGATTGGAGAAATCACATAGCTTATAAGAGGAGGAGACATCAATATTAACTGGTTTTAATGGAACCCAACAATGTTTAGAACCAAAAACTTTCAAGGTGCATTATTTTTTCAGATGGTTTGGCATATATTAATTTTTGCCTGAAATGGCAACACTGGGCTTGGCCAACAATAAAGGGATGTGTTAAGTATTTTGAAGACTCCTGTGGATGAGCCATTGTGCAAATGTTTGCAAAGTGGAACACCTCAATTTGTCTTACATTAGATGCTCATTGAAGAACAAAAGTTATTACATATCACTGCGTTGAATTAGACTATTTATGTTATCTGTGTTTAAGATTACTGGCAGGTTTCTGATATTGGCAATGTTTCTTTGAAGTCAGATTTAACTCCATATATACAACACAAAGCATGATTATTTCCGTTGTTGGAATTGTTCATGTGTGATTCATTTTGGAAGGCAGTTGAGGAAGCAATAAGTTGTCATCACAGCTAGGAAAGCAAAATAAATTTCAGAACTCCTGGTTGATGGAGTTTTTCCTCTATAAAGCACAGCAGCAAGGTGAAAATTGTAATTCTTTGTGTATTTCACAAACAACATATTGACACAAGTCACTCTGGAGTTTATGATGTTCATTGAAATAGGAATACAACCTCTATGAAACATTCTACACACTGAATTGAACATTCAAGTTAGTTATCCTCATTAATGTTCATTATCTCAATCTAGCTATTAACTGACCCATGAATTTTAAGATGATTTTAGATTGATTGAAAGATAGTAATAAGCACATGTTCATATTTGCATATTTGATTTGTGTTGATCAGGCAATAACTAACCGAACAGAGGCATTTATTATTATTGCATTAACTACAAGGCACCTATTAAACTATTCAATATTACGATGCATCCAACCCCTCTTTCCGCAATGAAACGGTAAATCCAAATGTAATGTATATTCTTTTTTCTACAGAGACAAGCATATTTCATGTTTCAGGTCCATCAGAAACAATTCTGAAAATGGGAAGACCATGGTCATCCAGAACAACTCAGTTCTGACCAGGATTCACTCAAAGAATCCATTAGGGAAGTTTTTAAACACCAGTGCCATTCAGTCTCTAGTGATTATGGTTTTGAATACTAATGACACTTGCATTAACTTCAAACCCCTACTGATCTTTCTGAGAGTAGCAAAGACTGTATCTAATTAAGCCTATATTTTGCCACCCAATGGAGTTTAAGAATTGAAAATTGTTTTATGATTTTTTTTAAATAAATATTAGTATGGTTGTGATTATGTAAATGTTTGCACATATGTATAATGATGATACAATACTAAGTCTACCAACTGATTTATTTTTCTTTTGTCAATGTATTCAATTCTTTTAACATGACAAACATGTTTTTTTCTTTTACTCAGATATGAATTTTAGATAACGTTTTTAGGCTTATGTGAAAAGTTATTTTTTTCACCATTGGACATTGTTGATTTTTTTGAGTTCACATACACTGGCACATCCATTGGACCTCAAAACATGTTCTGGGAATATGTCATGTATGGAACTCTGCGATACTTTTCTTAAAGTTAAAATGCTCACTGATAGCAAAGAAAATCGCAAAATCTAAGCAAAGTCTTGAAAGAAGAGTTTTCTGGACAATTTCACAACTTCCAAACACACAGTCAATGTTGAAACCCTGAGAAAGCAACTGAAAATGATAATGAGCAGTACTTCCAGTTTCTGGAATCAAGTCTTTGGAAATGCTGCAAATTGATTTTCAATCTCTGACTTGGGGGTACATAAATTTTCTTCCAGATTTCACAAGATAAAAATAAATATTTGGATATTTGTCCATGTACTTTGACTTTTTTGTCTACTTTTGGACCCAGCTATTATTTGTGAGATTTTCCCTCATGAATAACTCTCTGTCCCAATCCCAATCAGCTGATTGTAGACCAATATCAAAAATGGAAGGAGAAGTCAATAATTGTAAACAATTTTATTAACATTGAGTGTCCTTTTTGAAAAACAGTAAAAAGTTATTAATATTTATTATTTGATTTAGTTTGCAATTCATGTTTATTTGTATTTAAAGTGATTTATGTTGAAAATGATTTAGGTCATTACTAACATTCTGTTATCATTAATGTTAAATGACAGATTTTTGAAAACAAATTGTGGCATTCAAGAAGAATTTTAAAATGTTAGAGTTAAAAAGTTTGTCACTCATTGGACAAAACTTTGCTTATCCCTTAGTTTTATCATAAAGAAATGTTTGACAGTATAGTTTGGTGCTTTGTGGCACATCAACAACAGCCAGTTATTTTGCAATCTCCTAATCAACAATGAAGAAGTAAAAAGTGCAGCATCTTTTACTCTGGTTGGATCAGGTCTTGAGTATCACTCGACTGTGGAAACCAAGATCTAATAAATAAGATAGTGTTCATAGAAGAGCTGCTAGATTCACCACAAATATCATAACACTAGCAGTGTCAGTGCAATGTTGAACCATCTCCAGTGGGAATCACTCCAATCCAGGTGAATAAAGGCCCAGCTGACCATGATGTACAAGATTACGAATAACCTAGTGGACATATCAGCGGACAAATACCTGACCCTGACATATAGACAAACTAGGTTAAACCACAAGAAAAAGTTCCAATTAAAGTCAGCATCATCAAATTGTTTAAGTTCAGCTTCTTCCCAAATACAATAGCGACTTGGAACAAATTACCATCAACAATTGCAGAAGCTCCTGACTTGGTATCTCACAAGCAGGAGCTTTCCCAAATCACATTCTAATGAACTAGTCAGCTACAAGTAAGACCTAGTGATTCTCAGGGCTATGTCAGTTGAGGTTTCCATATCTCATTGCCGCTACGGTAGCCGGATTGGTCTGAGTATAAAGGGACGAAAATGTACACTGACATTTTTTTACTTATTTCTGCCTTTCCTATCATTACTCTTCTGACTGACATATCACTTCCGTCTTTACTTTATCTTTGACCACGCACCACCTGTTGCTTAATAGTCAAGTGTGACTGAGTCACAGTATAGATAGATAGATAGGTAGATAGATAGATAGATAGATAGATAGATAGATAGATAGATAGATAGATAGATAGATAGATAGATAGAAAGAGTGGATGGAAGGAGAGGGAAGTATTTTTTGCTTGTTTTTAAGAGTGTAATGCCATTTTTCAGCACATGACATCAACCAGCATGGAGGAAGTACCTGGGACCACCCTATAATAATAGTTATTACAGTAAAACCTGTCTTGAAAGACCACTGTTATGTGAGACCACCTGTCTTGAGAGACCATATTCTCAATGCACAAATTAATGATTATATAGTGTTTTGACCTGTTATGAGAGACCACCTGTCTTAATAGACCATCATTTTATGGCAGAAGAGGTGGTCTTTCAAGACAGGTTCTATTGTATTATTATTACTTATAGAACTGCGATATGGACAATAAACAGCTTTTAAAATTATAAAATGTGTTAAAACTCGAGTATATTTTAAGACATCAAGTAGAAATAATTACAGGTTCTATTTTGGCACTCAATACAAAAACTATTGATAATCATTTAATTTCAGCACTTTATACCATCACACTAGTTTTATTTCTTTCTATACATCATGTCACTAGGCATGAGAATAATTTTTGGCCAATTTTGTGAAGTGGTCGTCAGATTTCTTTTTTTCTTTTGAAGCTATAATCATTCTGAAGAAATATTGCACATGTAATGTAAATAAACTGGATAATTTGAAGCACCACAGAAAAACGTTTATATGAAACCACATTTTAATGCTGATAGATAATTTAATTAACCCTCCAATAAGAAAAATATGGGAAACAACTCTAGATGCTGAAGATACCAACCCATCGGCAATTAAATATGAAACAAACACATGTGAATGTACCTAAATGTAGACATGAGAATATGGTAAATGTCTTTAAAATTATGGGATATGTTATCTTAGAAATAATATCAAATATTTATACTATATTTATACAAGCTTTTTTAAGCATTATGTGTTGGTAAATGTCATACAGAATAATAATAAACAGTCCTGGGACAATCTTTCATCAGAATACACTGAAAATAGTGTGAAAGCCTTACCGACTCAATTCAGTCAATGGGTGCTAAATTGTGGGGCTTCTGCAGCAAGCTGTGCTAAGCCTTCAAAATCCACTACAGCACCTTATACAAATATCATCAGCATTATCTGGAATGAGATCAATACTCTGTGGTATTGGAAATATCAATGTCTTGGCACATTTGCTAGAATTGACTAAAATGGACCACTGCTGCATTGGTCTGTATAATACTATCAGCTAATACACATATTTATAAGGATGGAGCACTCAGCTGCATTAATTTGTCAAATAAGCAGGAAAAAGAGCATCTTTGTGCAGAAATTTGTACACTAACTGAAGAAACACATTTAATTGCAAGAATTCATAAGACTTGGACAACAAGATTTCATTGACCCATTTTAGTTTAGTTATTTGTTTACACTGATCAAAGAAACAGTTATTGCAAGCATTCAAATTAATCTCAGCTAAAATGAATTCCATGAGTTTCAACAGAAACAGTCAAGCATGTTCAGTTTGGGTTCATATAAAACCTGGCCTGCAAACAATTGTATTCTGTCAATTTAGTTCCCCTTGTTAGGTTTTCAAGCATGGGTAGATTCTGTTCAGTGCAATCAAAGTATCCATGTATAGTTACATTCTAACTGCATATATGGGATTACAAGTTGATTTTAACAGCTAACAACATACATCCTGATCTGCCATTACAAAAGGCACCTACAGATAAGGGTCTACGATGTTTGTTCCAGTGACACCTAACAAATTGCACAGTCACCCACCTTTGCTGGTGCATTATGGAACAGCAGATCATGGTTTGTGCAATTTGCACTTGGACTTATAAGCAGATACATGTGGTATTCCTGGATTAGATCAAATTGGAATAACTTCTGTAGATAATATGGTGTCTTGCACTGTAAAGCACACATTATGTATGCAGACTGTAAACAGATATTCACATCCAGTGTTACTTGTCTGATAGTTTGAATGACCATGTACTTTTACTTGGTTATACTAGACCCTTAGCTGCAAGTCTAAGGGAGCTCACTGATGACCAATAGCCAGATGTCACCCTCTTAATCTTGCCACAACCTGAGGCTGAGATATATTTAAAAAAAACATTTATTGGTGGTGTGGTGATGGTGGTGGTAGGGTAAACTAATTTTAATGAAGATATATGTACCTGTCACCATTGTATAGCTTACTCTCTTCCTGATGGATACTAACCATGACAATATTATGAGAATTCCTCTTCCCACAGGGTGATTACAGAATTGTCTTGATTCTAGAACATTCCAAAGTCCAACCCATAGCTACCTTGCCATGTGTACTATCTCTCGTTTTTTTTAGGATATAGCCTTAACTATATTTGAAGATCAGTGAAGAATAGAAGGAGATACTTTAACAATAGTATCAAGTAAGTATTACATCATCAACATTAGGCATAAAATCTGCTCCCAATAACTACATATCAATATATCAGCAACATGTAGCTTGTTGCTACTACATATATGAATTTGCCAGTTTAGTGGGAAGTTGATGTTCACACAACTGGTGAAGAAAAAAACAACTTTTTTTTGCTTAGAATCTGGTAGAAAAAGGCAAGAATTTTAATCATAATTTCAACTGAACCTAGTCTTACCTTTGCCATTGTAAAGGGGATGAAAATGGCTCCTTTGTTTCATAGATGCTTTGTTTCATGGATGAATAAAGCTTCATCCAAAGGTTCAAATGTATTTTCAGTTAGAGACTATAAGATACATGAGAGATTCCATCATGGTATTAGCAAGAGAGACACCAGTCCTTGCAGTTCTAAATATTTGATCAGGTCTGTGATGTGAAAGCATACACCAGTGGCCAGGCCAGAAACCAAGCATTGTTTCTCTTCAGAAAAAGAGGGAAAAAAAATCAGCTTATGCACTAGCATTGACATGTTTCCTACTGCACCAATTGCAAAAGATTTTTTTACCTGGTACCACAAACCTTAGATGTAGATGAATAGATGACCCCCTGGACTGAACAATGAACTGTTGGTGGAGTTATCATTTGAGATTAGACAAGTGTGAAGATAGAGAATCTGTGGACTGTTATGTATGAGAGAAGTATTTGGGGTAATGTCCACCAGCAGGTTAAGAACATCACTGAGCTACAACTGTTGGCCAACAGAGGAGTTATCAAAATGAGCTGAACAGTGGAGTTCTTTACTTTGTGAAGTGCTTATGGAATCACCCTGAAGGGTGGAATGTGTAAGCAAACAGATGATACCACTTGAGACTGAAAGCATCAGCTGCCCAGGCTCTTTGGTCTGGGACTGGGATATTAAATGGGAGTTTGGATTGTTTAGCATTATATCAAACTAGTCCACTAAGGGTATCCCTGCCCCAAAAGTTTGAATAGAGAGAATCTGCCATGTATTGATCCAGAACTATGAGGAATACGGTACCTTATCCTTAAATGAGAAACTGACTGCAAAATTATTATTTTGCCAGTAATGTGGCTGCTCAGATAATGCCTTCCAAGGCTGACCAGCCAAAGAAGATTCCAAACCTCTAGAGAAGGTGCATTTGTGCATCCTTGTGTCCTAAGGTATGCTACCAGAATTTAGTTACATAAGAGACTATGGTACAGCAACTGCTTAGTCTATCCACACACCACTGATGAATGGTAATGTAAAATGTTTATTCTTCTGGTATCACAAACCCTAAAGAATCAGTTCTTCTGGCTCCATATGAGAGCTCACCCTGAATTTGACATATCTACAACTGATAGAGGTTCAGTTGTGTGCACGAGGGCTCTGATGAAAAACCATTCCAATTTGTTTCCCAAATCAGATTGTGGTGAAAATCCAGTCCAGCAGAAATCTGATATTTCTGAGGGTCCCTGTGCAGTTTTCAGTTGGCCAGAGGAAAAAAGTGCATTCTGGGAACCAGATTTCTACAAAGCTCAAGGTCACCAGTTTAGAACAAAAGCTGACAATGTGGTCATGGTTGTCAGTGCCTCCAATAGGGTTTCCTAAACAACACATAATATTATTCCTCTGTGAAGAAATTAATTCCCACAAAGATGAAATCTTAAGATGAAGTAAATTCCGATTTGTTCAGGTTGGGTAAATAAACATAAAGCCTGTTTACTATTGACCAGCAATGAGGCAGATTTAGTCTAAGGAGGATCAAACTATCATCAAGTTATTGCAGGATCTTGATATTAAGTGACCTTAAGTACTCCCATAGCCATGATAAATCATCTGGGGGCAGAGGCTGGCAGAGCACAAAGTTGGAAGATTTACTTGTCCAAGTCAATATAGAGGTACTTCCTGAGAGGAGGAAAGATAGGTATGTGAAGGTACACATCCTGAATACTGAGAGACCATCCAATTGATAGGCGTTATGTCAGTCTGCATCTTAAACCTTCCATCTACAGAAACCTGTTAAAAGGAGGAAAGGTTAATACTAAGATTACACTTTCTTCCTTAGTTAGGTACCTATAGAGTCCAGAAGTAGAGACTGAATATTAGTTGATAGTACCCTCTCTACTGCATCATACTGGACAAGGTAGCTCACCTCTTACCTTCGTCGCAACAGAGTCAACTGGCAGAAGAACACTTAAGATCTTATTAGAGAAGGAAGATCTGAAAAGGGAAGTTGGTATCCTCCTTTTTTGATAGAAAACTCATAGCCATTATCCGTGATTTTAGACCATGCGTTTGCAACACGGTTTATCATGGCACCAAAAGGGCACTCACTAAAAGACAGATGAGTCCCCAGGGCTGTCCACACACTTCCTTCAGATTGGTGTTGTTGCTTTAACTGGTACTGCGTGACTTTAATGAACTTCACTGACACATCCTTTGGTTGATCAGGATGATTTCACTTTGCCAGTTTTGTTGATAGAGGAGTGCACGCGAGGGACCTTTGATACTGGTCTCCCAGATCCTAAGAAGCTATGAAGGCAATGAGCCCTCTGAAGAAGATCCCCACATCTAAGGGGGTCTGCCCTCAGGCGGTTCTTACTGTGCTTCAGTAAGATCTTGGATACAATCAGAGCAAAATACTTGTAGAGGTGGAGAAGCTCCGGTGATAAAGGTATGAATAACGATAATACATGCCAAGCTATTTTCGCCAGCTGGCGACAACAGGGCTTCCTCGTTCAACAGGCTGCAAAACAGAGGTTGACGGAAGGAGGTGGTGCAGCTCGACCATTTTTATGTTGCCAAAGAAATTCCTGGCCTTTACAAAAAATTTGGAAAAGATCCTTAATCATACCTAAGTGACAAAGCAAAAGGAAATATAGTCAAAAGATAAAACAATAAAGTTTCAAGCTGAAGAGAAATTTACTGTCGTTAGAGCATATAGATTTACGACACAGATCACTGCTTTGTCTGAAGACATGCTCTCTTCCTCCTCTGCTACCACGAGGCAGGGTGCCCAAAGTGATGCGGCACCACCTCAGCCTGTTCTGCATCAAACAAATGTGAGACTGTACAAGAACACATAAAGCCATCTTTTTTCTTTTATGGGGGAGACGTTTTGGTACGAGGGACTTCTACTCCACACACAACTCCTCATGCAGAGCTGAAGGACTGTCCTAACAGCAGACTTGGCAGGCGTGTGAGAGCAATTCAATCTTCCATGGATGTCTGGTGGAGAGGGGAAAAAGTATGACACCCTGCCTCTTTTTTAAACCCACTTCATACTTTCTGTAGCGATTTTCTCCTGCATCATAAGTCGATTGTTTTGATGAGTATCTCAGTATTGAGAATTGGATTGGCCATCTAGGTATAGACATTTTCTTGGTAACATGATGGGTCAGGTGGTACAAGTGTATAGAAAGGTCAAAGGCGAAATCATTCCGTCTAGATGATAAGTCCTATTTCGAATTATGTGCCCAGATTGATTGGTGGAGTAGCGAGTAAAAAGTCACATATCTTGTCGTTTCCTTTCGCGAACAAGCGCAAAAGCGTCCTTAAAACCTGAAAGATGGTGCTTTTTAGAATTACGAGATTCTTTCAATGGCACATGAGGAAAGATTTTCACCGACTTGTTTTACGCGCAGCTGAAAGAAAGAAGAAAAAGAGCTGGCAAAACACTTCTGAATTTGGACAAAGTAACAGGAGACCTGTTCACAAAGCCTATCCAACAACAACACGTGATTTAACTGATGTTCTGGCTAACGAAAATTTTACTGACGCACAGGTATGTCCAAATATGCGACTTCATATTCAACAAGCGTGACCAAAATGTTTAAATGATGCCATACACAAGATGTAGAATTGGATGGCTTTGATCGCGTAGCTACAGTCGCCAGTTAGGAGCCTATGAAAAAGAAGGGAAGGAAATATAAGAATCAGTGGCGATGGGGCATATGCTAGTTCTACGGAAACAGATGATTGGAGAGCTTAATAACGAAAAAAGTATGTTGATATGGTCGTCTGAGCTCAATAAAGTCCCACGTTTGAGTTTTACAAGTTCTAGCTCTAAATCCCTGACTTGCTTGAAATGTTTCAAATGTGTCCAGAAGGGATATTAAAAAACATTGTCCATAATTTAACCAATTTGAACAAATAGGATTAAACATGCAAATTGCTAAGCTACAGTTGGCTTTGTGAAGGGATTGCGCTGAAGCTATGGTTGGCGCCGCGATATTCATCCAAGAGGCACACGAAAAACATCACTGCGTCGGGAATGTATGTAACAGCCAGCATCCAAGGTCACAATACCAAGCTTTTAATTGATATTAGAGCGATCGTCACACTTTTATTTGAGAAATTATAGTGGCAAATCCTTATCCAAACCCGATCTCAACTCAGCAAAGCTAAGCAGGATATTGTTTCAGAGGTACCGTGCTGACGCTTATAGGACAAGCAAGTTTCACTTTTGCTTATCACATCAAAGCAGTGGTTGCAAGGACTGACGTCGCTTGGATCATATGTATGGATTTTATGAAGAACAACTATGCATCAACAATCGTTATGGTATATTCAGATTGGAGACAAGTCGCTGCCCGTCTCGTTCGAAGGAACTGTGTTACAGAATAACCTTGGCAGAACCTGTAAACCTGCCGACTTGAGGAAAAATTGTCACACCCGCAGTTTGCTAAATGCCAAACATCTCCCCAGTTTGAAGAGGAAATGGAAGATGCTTACTCTCAAGCAAGGGAAAATAGTAATGGCGCTCTTGAGCGGCTAAAGCGATGTCATGACAGCCATTTGTCGTGGGAAAGATTCAAAGAAGAAAAACTATATGTATTCTTCCTCATGGAAAGATTTGTTTGTCTCCCAAGTTTTCGGGTTACTGGCGGGGATCATTCAAGGCTTTAGTGACTGAAATCCCGAACAAGGTGAACTGTGGGTGAAACGGATGTCCACAGTTTATATATTGTGACCTTATGTAGCTTTGCCGTACTCAGCTCCTCATGGGAAAATCGAATCTGCCGCACATCGCAAAGAATGCTGAGGCGCATGAGGTTGCACATTACGTAGGAATTAAGACTTGCCTGAACCATGTGAAGATACGATGACTGACAAAGTTGACGGCGATGAAACTAATTGTCAATTTAAAGAGTCATTCGCTGCGCGACTTGGCCAGAAAAACGTGTCCTGTATTGGGTGAATGATTAAATTTTCTTCTAAATCCTTGAAATGTCTTGAAAAAATAGTTAGTTTCTCTATCATGTGGCAAATCAATGTGATATAATTTCATTGTGCTAAAAGATTCTGATTGATTTATGATTTCTTGATTGATTTCTTATACCTGTAATACTCACAGGGATACACTTTATTTGTTTCATGTACAGACGTGCGTATCATCAATTTCCTGATACTATAGGGATCAGTGGCTGGAGAAAAACACCAGGCACAAAATCATGATGCATCTATTCACGATGTTTCATGATTCGATGTATGACAGTACAGTCAACTTTTTACAATGTTCGCCTGTTCAAAGCGGTCAAATGTCCCAAATAGCCATTCAAATTTCCGTCTGGCAAGTTTATATGTCCTCTGTGTAATGGTCGTCTGCCTTCCCCCAAGATAGTGACACAGGAAATGTGGATCACAGCGACTTATGCTTGCAATGAAGTTGTTGTAAATGCCAAGATGCAAGTTTTATAAATCTAGGTATATATGCCAAGTCATAAAAAATATATATTTGGTCATTGGCTGAATAATAAAAAGTAACCAAAGGCAGTAAAATGTGAACTGTCTTCCCCACTGTCCTTCTTGTATTCCAATGTTTTGGTACTAATAGCAGTGCATACAGTCATCTAATTTGACAATCATAACATGAACATAGCCTAAAAAGTTCCGTTAAACACAAAATTGAACCCAAGTTATTGCAACATTTTATAATGGTCACCATGACGTACTTTTTAGAAGAGGGTTTAATTCTCATCGAGACGTATGCCTTCAGCAATTTTCATGATTCTAGATACGCCGCGAAGCATGAACATATAATAAATATACACATATGTACAAAATGAGCCACCATCACCTGGAATAGGTGCAATGAAACCTCTTAAATCTTGCTTAGGACTTAGAAAGAGATGCTGAACATACCATACGTATATGCTTTCATTGGAGTGCGAACCACCACCACCAGCACTGATGCTTATAATGGGGTGTAACGCAAAGACTCTACACTACTTTACTAAGGTAAACTAAATGACTTCTTATATTGTCTGACAATACAAAGATTCCATTAAAGAACTAAGAAGGAATGAACAATGTATAGCTGTGAATGTATTGCTGATACAAATTTCGCACAGCAGTATTTATTCGCAAAACATGCAATCACTTTTTGGTCCATGGGAAATAATTCAGAAAGTCTTGTTCCGAAGACTGCCTTGCAGCACGTCTATTAACGGACTTGCAAACATTCTTTTAAATTTATGAAAGAAAGTAAGTTTGGCAAAATATATTTTAGTTGACTTAGTTCCTTAATTTTATTTTGACATACTACATGTATAAGGGTCTCACGTATTTCAAGCTACTGAACTTTCAAAATCTAAATGAAACGTTTACTCGAAAGTCAACAAGATCGGGGAATGTCAGTTTGTTTCACAGATTTGCTTTTATTTTATGAACCGAACAAACATTTATATTGAGATTGTTACTTTGAAGTGAAAAAAGGAATGCTTATTTCTTCTCATCAGCCTGCTTTGCATCTACCTACCGCCCAGCCTCCTCGATGTATCCGTGTATTTACATGCGACAGCCTCTGTAATTTTGTTGAAAAACCCAGAGATCGCTTTCCAATCATTGGCACATAGGGGGAATCGGTAGAACTTTAGCACTACATGTTTGCATCCCCTCCCACTTGGAAAAATTATGCGGGCGCCCTTGGTTCCAATTAGATGCTTAAATATATAATTTAATTAGTATTCTTAAATATATAATTTAATTAGTATATAATTTAATTAGTATATAATTTAATTAGTATATAGTATATAATTTAATTAGTATTCTACTCTTTTCAGTGCTTATGGTAAGAGTCGTTAAAGTCCTAATAATGATGACGATGATGGTGGTTATGAGGTAGCTGTCTCATTCTTCAAAATCAGATGTTTGCGACATTTATCACTCATGTAGCACAGCTCGTGTCCAACATAATTTGTACATCTTTACTTTTTATCCTTAATTCGGTGTAGTTGAGAAGACTAGGTACTCGTTATTATTGTCATGGCACGCACAAAACAGACGTCACGCAAATCAACGGGAGGAAAGATGTAGTCTGCTTGGAGCCGAAATAGATAAAGATACCTATGACAAAAAAATTAAGAAGAAATCAAGAAGAAAAGACGAAAAGAATACAGAGCAGAACTTAGAACTCAGAAAAAACTAACTAAAGAAAGAAGGAAATTACCAAACAAACAAGTGAGTTGTTTTAAGCACGAACAGCACGAGAGAAAATGGCGTCAGCGAAAAGAACTATGACAAACCTACAGAAGTATTTTAAAACCAGGAGAGTACAATTAGAAGATGGTGATTACATTGAATGCAAGTATAGAGAAGGAACCCAACAAGTAATCTTTCCAGACTCAATAGGGACAATGAATTTTGCCAGATTAGACAATACCGACTCTGAAAGAGAAATTAATAAATCATAAAATAAGAAAAGCAAAATAAAACCTATCCGATGCGTTTTTTTTTTTAAAAAAACAATAATGTACTTTTAAGTCCTGGAACTGAAAATGACAACATGGAGCTAGCATACTTTCGAGAGATGCAATGTAAGGCCAAGATGCGTCCTCTATAGCCCAATTTATACCCAGAAATCATTTTGCAAATTTAAGGGCAGTACATTATTTTTACAATATTTAAGATGCATAAGGTCTGTTTTAAATAACCAGGATAACCAGTGAAGAAAACCTGGAAGATTTTATTCTATAAAAATCAAACCATTTACGTGTGCAAAATTGAAAATTGCATTCTTAGAAATAATACAAGGGTAATAACTCGTACAACCTTACATCGTCATAGACTAAAACTCGTACTATTCATGAAGGTGTGTCTCCCCTCTTAAAACAGATTTTCTCCACTGAAGTTTCTTACACAAAAATTCAATATACAAGTCTATTGTCTTATTTATATTATCTACAAATAAAATCTGACGAGAATTATCAGTATTATGCATCTAGAATCAATAATAAAATAAATGAAATTATCATTTAAAGTAGGAATAGTTAACTTGACTATGTATTTACAAGCAAAACGAATTATTAGATGAATTGTTGAACTCGTGTCTGTCTTAAATCAACTTTACATAGTCTAATTTTATTCTAGATCATTGTTATATGAATTAACGTAACACGGGCTTAGAGCCATGTCAAACTGAAAGGAATATATTTATATATTGGACAATCAATTTTCCAAAGGTATGTAGAGGTTAAAAAAATTGTAAAGGAAAGTAGTTTGTATCATAAAAGACGATAGAAAGTCGATATATTGTTTTTGTGTTCCTTGCATGTTTCTGTTCTGTGTGTCCATGATTCCATCTATGTGGTGTTCATTGACTCTTACTCTCCACAATACATGGAAGCCTCTCTTCGTGTTCTTTCTTCCTGTACGTGTCATGATGAACCCGAATGTAACAGGCGTTACAACGATAAGTAATTAATCGTGTACAACAAAGTTTTAAAGTGAACACTTGTCAATTACGAAAGCAATCAGAAAACAACAACAACAGTACACATACTTCATATTTTGACTCTTATTTGCTACCATAGATTCGATGTTTTGTTTCTTGAAAATTATGGTAAGTCACAAAAGGTAGCCGATTTAGAGAGCATAGGCATTGGTAATGGGTTCACTAAAGGTAGTCGATTTTAATAGCATACCCATTGGTTATGGGTTCACTAAAGGTAGCCGATTTTAATAGCATACCCATTTGTAATGGGTTCACTAAAGGTAGCCGATTTTAATAGCATAGGCTTCGGTAATGGGTTCACTAAAGGTAGTCGATTTTAATAGCATACCCATTGGTTATGGGTTCACTAAAGGTAGCCGATTTAGAGAGCATAGGCATTGGTAATGGGTTCACTAAAGGTAGTCGATTTTAATAGCATACCCATTGGTTATGGGTTCACTAAAGGTAGCCGATTTTAATAGCATACCCATTGATAATGGGTTCACTAAAGGTAGCCGATTTTAATAGCATAGGCATTGGTAATGGGTTCACTAAAGGTAGCCGATTTTAATAGCATAGGCATTGGTAATGGGTTAACTAAAGGTAGCCGATTTTAATAGCATAGGCATTGGTAATGGGTTCACTAAAGGTAGCCGATTTTAATAGCATAGGCATTGGTAATGGGTTCACTAAAGGTAGCCGATTTAGAGAGCATAGGCATTGGTAATGGGTTGGTAGCTGCTTGGGAGTAGATATTAGTGAGAACAAGGGCAGCCGCAAGTTTGTGCTGAACGAAACGGCGCCCAGGGCAAGCGTCGCTTCGGCCCCTCTCCCACTTTTGAAAAAAGAAAAAAAATTACCGCAAACTCCGTGAAAATATGCATCTTCCTTCAGGCTTACTTTTTCTATGTCGTCTATGAATGTGCACATTAGCTGCATACAGATAAATATTCTTGGCTTATCCACTCTCCAGTCCTTTTCTTTTCTTTTTTAAAATGTCACCACCGTGCGTCCCGCGTGAAACCAATATTATTTTCAAACGCACACCCCATACAAGAAAAAGCAAACAAACTCAACAACCTATTTTGTTTTAAATGATAAACAAAACAAAACAAACAGAATCTACACAACAAAATAATCTCCTATCCACCATTTAGAAAGAACAAATTCTTCAATCAGTCATCCGACTATCCTGAAATCTGTCAAAATGATTCTAAGCAATTCACCCACCTATTATCCAAATTTTTTTTTAAAAAAACCTAGGTCACCACAGATCTATTCATTCTTTATTTTACAAACACAAACCCATTGCACACTACACGATAGAAATAAATTGAAAACCCTACTAGACCACCCTTCTTCATATCGCCCAGAATTAAACAAAATATTAGTCCACCCACTTTACTATCCTGATTTGTTTCTTCTATAAATGAACTGTAATAGCAATTTAATATTTACCATTTCTTCTATCATAAATAGTTCCAAGTTTATCTGCGTAACTTAGTCTCCACAAAACAGATACCATTTCATATTCCGGTAATTGAATCCAATAAAGGTATCCGAAAATTAAACATAAATTGATATCCACCAATTTAAAAAAGTCATGTCTAACAAAATAATTAAATTTAATAAATAAACACGTTTTAAAAACATTAACCTAGTTAATGAGGAAACTGGAATACCCAGGGACCGGTTGTTACGTCATAATCATCCCACGGGAGACTCTGTGGCGGAATGTGGACATCACTTGCAGTGTAAGTTAAACGATCTTAATTACAGATGATGACACCACTGCGGCTTCTGCTAACTCATCCCACGAAACTCTTGCAACTTTCTTTGTGTCTTTGTTTGCCGCAAGAGTTATCGTTAGGTGCTAGGTACACAATGTCCACAACCATCCGACGAGATCTCAACCACTCGGTTTTATCTATTGAAAATGCGTCATACTTGGCATAGCCATCAAGCTGCAACCAGACGAGAAACATTATCAGCTGATGATGGAGTATTGAAGCAGCTCGTGAAACAGGTTTCAGATATGGACAGGTAATGCAAATCAATCATGAAAGAGTATCTGCGGAAAATTTAGAACTGACACGTACTGATTCAATTTGGGAAGTGAATGATGTCTTAAATCAAATGGATATAGAACAATAGGGATGTGCGGAGCAGCATCAGCCAACCTGTGATCAGTTAGGGATAATTATACGTTGTATCAAACTTTTCATTGAGAATGTATGTCTTTGTACCCAAATATTCTGAAACCAAGAAAGTGTGCGACTGAAGATCAATTGCGAACCTCAGACTATCTTTCTTACTAGACGATGCCATAAAGCTGTGCACACTCTGCAAAACCGCGCACAATAAACAAGGACAGGTGGATGTCGTTGATACTGCACTAAAACGTAGTTTAAATCCTCAATGAGATTGACAAGTGTACAGCCATAAAAGACGAAATACGGTCCGTACAAGGCACACACTTCTGTGGGCATCGACAAGATGGAAGAAATAGTTTAAAACCCTAATTAATCCCAAATGGAAAGGTCGAAATCGCGAGAGCCGTTAATTTTCAGTAAGCTGTGTTTAGTCGGACCAAACGACAAGAATGTCGTTCCAACATTGCAATAATCAAGAGCTAAACATAGGGCCGGCCTATTCCAAGCGCTCTTCACTCGCCACATGAAGTAGTCTAACAGAGAGTCGAAATATTAAAACTTAATGACAGAAAACGATGTATCGGCCTGTCCGTAATAACAATGTTTAATGGTTGTTTTGACTCCGTTGTACCTTAAACCAAGCTGGTAATTGCTACAACGCCCCCTTCGACCTATTGAGCCTGGGAGACGGCAGAGCCAAAAGTGCACAAGAATGAACGAAGCCTTACGATGCTTGAACCATTACTAAGCGCTGCGAAAAAAGTTTTTTGAGCTTCAGAAATGAATTCAATAATCCCTCTACTACGTATGATGGGTTTGGGCCATGAAACAGTGTGGAAGACATTTTGATTCATAATTTGCTGCAGGCTCGGGGTTTGCGATAAAGGTTTGGTTACCTCTGACTGCGTCTAGTGGATCCCCCTTGTCATAACGCTGGACGAAAGGGGTTTTGGCATCTACTTTAGCACAGGACAGAAACGTTTTGGCCCCTATTCAACCTGATGAGTCCATACAATTCCACACCTACTTGAGTAATTGCCCTTTGCTTGATATTTTAAAATTTTATCACATAATACGATATAGTCACTCACATTAAAAGTCAGTGAATACAGCAGTTATAATTCTTCTAGAAAAATAAAGTTCTGATTGCATGTTTGGTATTTGGTGGTGGTACATTTTTGTTACCAAATGATATGGCAATACGAATAGTTGACAAGGTAGGTTATAAAATCAATTTTCAAAAGTTCTCATATTCATTTTATCAAGGAATAAACACTCTGGAGTAAACGGTAAGTAATTATACTAAAATCTGTATAGTTGTCGACGGTAATTTGTCTAAACATGGACAACGAGGTAAAGCAATAAAAAAAAAAAAAAAAAAAAAAAAAAGTTGGCAAAAATAATGTCGACAAAATTGATAGAAATGGCGAAAGTGCAGAAATCAGAACGGTATTATATTCAACATGGATTGTAGTACCTATAACAACGGATAATAAAGCCCATGATTTAAAAGAAGCAGCAGAAGGGGCGAACCGGACAACATTTTTAGACAAGTTTTCACTGAAATCACGCTTAAAAACAATGAAACCAGTGACATCAGGCCCCCCCAATGTGTATGTGAATCATGGATTAGGTCCCAAAAAAAATTATGAAAAAATCAATGAAATTAATGAAATCCTCCATCGATTTTTTGGGAAAAGGGACTACAACGTCGTTGTCCGGCTCACTAGAACTTTCAGTTGGGGTTAACCGAATATTTGATCCAGTCCGATACGATATCGTGTTCCAGACCTTGTCTGGGGGACATGTAAATCACTACGACGAAAATCACTACGATTTTACAAACAGACTAATTTGTAAAACCTCCTCTTGTAAATCAATCAGATTATTAGATTGGTCAGTGAGTTTGAAATTAATTCTGGTTAATGAATTATTATGACATCGCATATAGACTGGATTCACCGGGGACTCAATTATTAAAAACCCTGGAGGGGCTGTTGGTGCAAATGAATACAAAATATATCCTTGCTGAGCTTGATTTGATCGTTCGAGATTAATTTGATAGCTTCCTTCGATCACATCAAATACTAAATTGAGCGCAATCACCGTTGAAATATTCACATTGAACGGAGCAATATGCCTGCCACCACCGTCTGGGTCATTATTATGGGTCAGGATAGTTGTTTGTGGTTGTGATGGTGTTTTTTTCCACGTATCATGGATTTTTTTGAAACCTTCATCGATGGCATCATCGAGAGATTTTTGTAGTTCTAAGAGATTATATCCTGGTAGTTTGAATGTTGGAATATCTCTTATGCGGATCTTATAGTCTATTGCAAATAAATCTCTTGTTTTAGGACTACTGTCACCTAATACCTCTTGAATAATTTGTGAATGAAATGTTTCCATGTCATTGATGATTTTGTTACATGTTTCTACGACACTGATAAATTCATCTCGGGTGAGAGTGCCGGATCTAAGTGATATAAACAACAACGAAATATCGTTATTGAAAGCTGTGAAATTTTCAGTGATTTTATCCCGGTTAGCAAGATGATGAATAAGTTTTATTTTTTCATCATATTCTACTCTAATGAAAAAATACGACTTATCATAATATCTATAGCTTTTTATTGGATTATCAGATTTTATCCTGTCTGTGATATAATCGGTTTTTTGTGGTTCTGGTAATTTAACGGTTTTTCCACCGGGTGGTAATTCAGGCCATCCTAGTACGGTTCTAATAGAACTCTGATAGATATCTACGACTTATCCTTCTGTGCTTATTTCAATGGCAGATGATAGTGTCGGCACATGAACTGTTATAGCTATTTTTGATTCTTTTCCAGTAATCGATTTTATTCTACGCGCGAATTCATCATTGATTTGTTCAATTTGATATGATCCGGTTGGTATGGAAACAACATTCCAGTCTGGAGTTCCGTCGGGTTTATTCTTATTTGCAAATACCAGTGAATTATTGGGTTGTTGACCACCAAATGATTTTGACCTAATATTTGGCCAACTGTAGTATACTCGTAATTTTGCTAGCGCTATCTCCTTCACTGGGACCGGAGAGGGGAAATTCACACTGAATTCTGGATTCGTTGAGGTTATTGAGATCATGCTTGTTTGTACTGGGTTTGTGTTCTCCACTATTTGTTGAAGTAATTCCATCTGTGTTGTCATTGTTATTATACTCATGTTTTTGTACTTTTAATTTTGACATCGCAGAATCATATATATCTACCATCGCTGAAAACTCACTCTCTGATATAATTGTATCATCGAGCGATGACGATATCAATGAGGATAATTGCGAGTATGCAGTGGACACAACATGAAATTGAATTATGTAGTCTTGTAGTTTCCGTTGGCTGCATGAGGATATTTTTTTTGTGATTATTGAAATAATTCCAGCGATTGTTGTTGCCGCAGAAATGCAAATTGGAACAGCTATCGGGGTCATCATTGTCACTGAAGACAGTATAATACCGGCTCCGGTGATTACACCACTCACTGAATACACAGTAACATCAATTGCGGTAATTCTCCTGCGATATTTTTTAATTTTCATTGCATACTCCTCAGACAAGGTTTTGAGTCTAGTTTGATACTCTCTGACCTGATCATAGCGATATTGCGATGATGAAATCATTTTTTATTTTAAATACGCTATCGTTTTCAATTACGATTTACTTAAATCCGCTACGAATTCCACATACCACGTTGTTGAGACCCTAACCAAATTTTTATCAGTAGATGTGATTGTAAACTTTTCAGTTGTATTCTTGTCGATGATCGTTGAAATCGTATTATTGACCCCGGATGAACTGGACGATGAAATATTAAATTGAGATAATGGTGTTACTAGTGTTAATCGATAAATACCCTTAACGGTTGCAGTGATATCTAATTTGTTGTTTGTAGGTGTCCACTCCAATGATCCGTGTTGGATCGTGTATACTACGTTGTTGGTTTTCTCATGAGGAATTTTTGTTTTTTCAATGGCTGTTATCATCCTCGAAAGATCACCTTTGATGTCTTCGATGGAAGTTTTCGTCTCATCGATGGATTTTTTAATATCAGGGAGTTTTATTTCAATTTTATCTAACGGGGTTCCAATAAATTTATCAATGATATTTCTACGAAATGCGGTAAACTGTTTTATGTGTTCTTCGGTTTTAGATTGAAGTGTTTCTAGTTCCAACGCAGAATCGTTGAGAGTTTTAAATCGATCTGTAATCGTCGAAAAAAGTACACCCGGTTTGAGTTTACCCTGATCGGAAAATAACGCGATAGTATCCTCGATTGCGTTTTGTTGTTTAACTAAAATATCATCCAGAGAAATATTACTGGTTTTCAATTTACCCTGATCGGAAAATAGCGCAACGGTGTTCTCGATTGCGTTTTGTTGTTTAACTAAAATATCATCCAGAGAAATATTACTGGTTTTCAATTTACCCTGATCGGAAAATAGCGCAACGGTGTTCTCGATTGCGTTTTGTTGTTTAACTAAAATATCATCCAGAGAAATATTACTAGATTTCAATTTGCCCTGGCGATCTTGAAATACAACTATTTCGCTCGGGTCAACATTTACTAAATTCAACGTCTCAGCGATTTCATCTTTAATTTTTTTTTTATATCCTTGATAGAATCAGGGGTTGCAGTGTCATCGGGTTTGGGTTTCAGAGGTCTTCCCCAAATATCAATCATGTTATTGTATAACACTTTTTCTCTTATTAAAAAGCGATTACTAGTGTAGTCATTAATGACAATATGAGGTGGTTTTCCCCTTGGGTTACCCAAGGAGTTAGAAATAGCGTCAAGGACATTTAATACTTCACTGCCGCATATTGGTGGGTCATTGATTTGTTGTGTTGGTAGCGTAGAATACCAAGTCTTCATTGGAAGGGTTTTTATATACCGCATAAACTCTTTTGGTGGGGCTAATCCATATGAATCAAAATAGACAATCCCACGTGGATCAATAGCGTATGCAACCCAGTGAGTTCCAGGTCCGGTGCTGTTATCGAGATTAATAATACCTGTTTCAGTTTTGTTTGGTTGATGTGGTAATTGATCTTTCATAAAAACACCTCTGAAATTTTTAATCACTAGTTTTTTAGCAGCATCCATTAAATCAAAATTGGACATGGGAACCATAGGTTCGGAAATTGAAGATTTCTGAATTAATAAACCGTTCCTGGTAGTCTCAGGCCTGATCCGTGAACGGATCTCCCGCTGTACCATGAATACGGGGTCCCTGGTAGTCTTAGACCTTTTCCGCTGTACCACGAATACGGGGTTCCTGGTAGTCTTAGACCCAATCCTTGAACGGATCGTCTCTTTTTTTTATATCCTTGTCCAGCTGCCTTTTTCAACGCCATTCCTGCTGCAGTACCAACGGCTCCTAACGCCGCTGCTTTAGCCACCGCTGGGGCTGCTGCTGCAATCAATGCTGGTATTGCAGCTAACAATGGAAATATACCGCCTGTTTTCATCATATTTTTGATAGCAGCCGCAGAGAGAGTAATCTGAACCCCTTTTTTTATCCTTGAAAGCATCATTGAAATGTTTCACCTGACGAGTTGTCAGCGATAATTTATTTTCACCACCAGTCATTTGATTAGGTTTCAACGTGATTGTGGTTCCACATTTTTTAGCCGATTCTGATTGCAATTTTTTGATTTGACCAGGAGTTAACGTAACACTAATAACACTATATGACATTATATATAATTGATTGATTCTAATTCAATGAAAAATCGAGAAAAATCGTTCAAAGATTTTCCACTGGGGCATCTACCACTCTCATTCTTCCACCAACACCTTCGAGTAGCATTGATTTATCACTGAGAATGACAGCAACCGCTCTATAATCAGCAATAGCAGCACCACGAGTCACATTAGCTCTAAAGTGTATATCAACGACGGATTGTCTCATCAAATCGAGATGTTCCAGTGAGAAGTAATAGATCGGATACAGATTTTTAAAATCATATTGTGATATTTGCTAACCAGTATCCACATTTTGATCGCGTGCCATAAATGACAACAGACGATGATAAACTCGTGCAATATGATTTTCTGTGTAATTAAGTTGTATATCCTCAGATGGTTCCTGCTGGCCGTTTATTCTCAGTGAGACGTCTTTCACACCTAATTGATCAAATATCATATGACTTCGTTCTTGATTACCAACTCGTGCGTTATCCTGTAACGCAATAAATATATGACGTGGCACAGAAACGCCTTGTTTTGATGCTAGGTTCCAAGTGAATAACCCGTTGATATTTGATTGTTTCACATCTGTACTCACGGTTAGCCAACTTAGTAATGATTTTCCTCCTTGGTCAATAAATGATAGTAATCGTCCTTCTGCGGTGATTGCTGGAGTCAACACTGGCATCCACAATGATATTTTTGTTAAATCGACTCTACCGGCATCAGCATTGGGGGCTGCAGCATCTGCTGCAATCCTCCAAATTGCGTCGTTATCATCACCCTTTCGTACAAGCGATACTGTATGCTTCGCCCCGTAGATAACTTTTCTGACGTTTCTACAGAATCCAAATATGTGATGCAGTGGAATCGCGCATGAAAATGATTTACGCTCTCCTTGCAACATTGAGTTTCGTGTTGCAGCTCCTAGATTGAAATTAACGTCGTTGCTTATAATCATATTCTCGACATCAGCATCACTATTATCACGTTTTTTTGGTCGTCTTACAACAAATGGATTTCCTCCAGCGGTATTCTTACCATCTTTTGCAAACATCATAGAGGGTCCTGCTGATCTTGTATAATCATCAGAATATCTCGCTAACCCGATTATTGTTGTAGCCACATCAACATCGCGATCTATGGACTCAATTTCTTTTCCATCAATGAGATATCTAGCACTCTCAAATAGCGCCATAATACCATTATTGACAAAACCGGCTTGAGTACCAGCTGGATACGGTGCTGGTACAGCAGTAGTATCAGCAGCTGTTACAATTTCTCCTTCTACTTCAATAAATGCTTCACAGGGTAAAAAGTATTTACTGGTATCATGGACTTGAAGATCAATTCTTGCTCGACTATTTGAGTTTATGGCATGATAGGCGTAATATTGATAATCGCGTACAGAATCATCCTTGCCAACTGGGGCGTCTATATCAAACGCCGGATCATGTGATTTTTTGAACATTTTATTCTATTTATCAGAGTCTAAATAGTAAAATCGTAAACGATTTTCCATTTTCATCGTGAAAAACGCTAGCGTGAAAATCCATAGAATTTCATCGTGAAAAACGCTAGCGTTTTCGTCGTAGTTTTTTAAGGCCACTTCCTGCTATCATGTTTGCAATATTGCTTTGGTCCCCTTGATTTACCATCGACGCTAGTTTTTCATCTACTGCGTTATTTATAATTTTACTAACACTTGCAGGCATTTCTTCTGTAGACGGTAACGGTTTCTTTTTTCGCTTCACTAATGATGTTATTTTATCCTTCGCAGTTGAAAACGCTTTCCCGGCAAGATTTCCAACAGTACTAATACCCTTATCACGAATAACATCAATGGCTTTCATTGATAACTGTTTAGCTAACGGCATCACTTTTGGAGCCATTCTTGAAAAGAATCCTAAAATGGTATTGCCGAGGCCATCTCCATAGTATGCCTTATAAACTGGAAACCGTGAATTAACTACATAGACGGGGGTTGGTTTATCATGATTGTAATGGATGATCATTATTATAAAAACAATAGTGTTTTCAATTGTTATTTAATCACTTTGATACCCATTTGCTAACTCGTCAATGAAATCTCGATAGGTTTTGATATCCATGATACCGCCGGCAAATAACCGTCTACAGATATCAGCTGCTTCATTAATTATTTCCGGTGAATTATTTCCAGCTCGGAACCCTCCTACAAGAACATCTAATCGTGATATATCATTGATAACACTATCAGGACATACCCCACTTTGGGGTCCACTGGAATCTTGCAGTCCACTTCCGCTATAACCAGCTGCTTCATCTAGTTTTTCTACATCCGTTTCTTGTAAATAATCATCATCATCATCATCATCAGGTGGTAGTTGTTGTTTTTTTTGTCTTCTTGTTTGTCTACGTGTTGGTGTTTGACGTTTTAGTTCTTGCCGTTCTTCTATTTCTCGTTGTCGTTCTTCTATTTGTTCTCTTTTATAATTACTAATTCCCCTTTGAAATTCCTTGTATCCTATCTCATCCTTATTCAAACGACCAATCCCTTTATTTAGTTTATACAAATTATCGAACCAATCATTACTTGATATTCTATCATTCTTATACTCGTCCTTTAAAAAATCTTTTTTTGAATTATAACTTTGAGCAGCAAAATTACCAAAGGCTTGATAATCCTTTGATTTCAATAAACTAGGTGTTTTTATTAATATTTTAGCATGATCAGTAAACTTATTCAACAGAGAAACAGTCGTTTTTTTCGGATCAGTTTTTTCAGTTTGTTCAGTTTTCGCTGCTATTTTTTCAAGTTCACCAATAACAGATTTTCCCCTCTCGGGACCATCTCCCAGTAAAGCACGCTCTACCCCCTTCGTTGCTGTGGTTACTGGTTTAAACAACTCTTCAGACCCCAGAGCAAAATCAGTTTGTAAACTCTGTCGTTGTTGCAGTTTATTTCTTACAGAGTCACGAATTGGTATAAATTTCTTAATTGCATCTAGTCGCTCACGAGCCAATCGGGTTGTTAATGCCTCATTGACCATTATTTGAAATCGCAAACTATTTTTCAATTGCAAAACACTTGACATGTCGGATGATTTTTAACACAGTCATGGAAGTGTTATTTCATCGTGAGACACCTTCTATCATTGATGGAGAAAGTATCAAAATTGTATATAAATAAAATAATACTGATAGTTTCTCCACTTTTTTGACATGTCGGATGATTTTTAACATGGTCATGGAAGTGTTATTTCATCCTATAACAGCTTCTATCAATGATGTTGAAAGTGTGGAAATTCATATAAAAATAATTAATACCACACTTTCAACATTCTTTATTTGATCAATCTGACATATCCTCCATCGATTTTTGACATCTCCTTTTGAGGGTCGGCTAAAAAAAATGAGGGTCGGAATGATAAATGGTCGGTCACAATCAAAAAATGATAATGGTCGGGCAATCAATGGTCGGGCAATCAATGGTCGGGCAATCAAAATAGTTCATTTTCTTGAATTAATGCTCGTAGGTTTCTAATTTTAGAGTTGACTTCTTTTTTCAATTCGTATTCGTTACCTAATTCTTTTCGTATTCCTTCTACGATAGTATACAACGGGACGAACACACTGATGTCACTGGAAAATGAAAGAGAGTCCTTAATAGAATTCTGAATTTTTTTGATGAGTGCATACTTCTTGGGTAGCATATATTTGTTAGTGCTAACCCCGTATTCTATATCCTGAAAATCAGACACAATTTGATCAGGATTTAATCCATCTGATAGTTTGATATCCTGATTTTTCAATTTTGCTATTTCAACTATGATGCTATTCATGTTTTCAGAATTCATTATTCTATAAGAATGACATATCTCTAATTGGAAATTATGACGCATTAGACATAACTAAATTGAACTTTCTGTCTGTTCTTTTTTGAACTAGCAGATCGATAAATTCTCCCTGCAACTCTTTGAACAGAAGTTGGACAAATATCGAAGTGCCTACCGGCTTCATTCATAGATGAAAATATTTTTTCTTCATTAGTTATTGTATTCAAAGATTTCACAGGTCTCTTCCAAACCGTTTTACAAGTGCCAGCTCTTCCTCGTTTGGAATTCTCACTCAGTGTGATAGCCTGCAGATTTGATAAAGAATTGTTCATTGGATTAGAATCCTTGTGATCAATAACAAAACCATCCTCGATCAATCCATAAAAACATTCAAATATGAAACGATGATTGAGATAAGTTTTCCTTCCAACAGTAAACCTCAAATACCCTTGATTACTCACAACACCGACCGGTTTCTTCATTCTACAGTGTCTTACAACACCATCACTGGATGCTTCATAATTTGTAATCACTGGATGCTGTCTGAATTCTTGGTTCATATATACTATTCTATTGTTTGTCTAATTCAGTGTTTGGTTCAATAATTACATCACTGGAAAATCTTTCGATATAGTCTTGCGGAGTTCTTATGATTTTGTCAGTGACGTTATCAGGGTCAAAGACTTTTTCAGGGTCATAATTTCTGATGGATTGTCCATTTTTTATTCTTTTATCATAATAACGCTTCAATTCCCTATATCGCTTACCACCACAATCAATACATAATTGTGATCTTCCCTTGACCCCAACCCCACATCGAATACAGGGTAACGGACCAAGACTTCCACGTCGAAAACTTTGCATATGATACCTACAGTATTCATTTTTTCTGCATGATTTGTTACACGGGGTTACATTTCCCATCATGAGCCATTTGCAGTGATTCATTATACATAAATCTTTCATTTAAATGCATGTTTTATATATAGCATGAAGGAGTTCAAGAGATTGACTTCGAAAAATGCTAAATTCAATGCTGATAGAGAGTTCAAGAGATTATTGAAAATCAATCCTAGATTTAATATCGATAGACCCAAAAAACGTCCAATAGACGGAAATATGAAGGAGTTTAAGAGATTATTAAAAATCAATCCTAGATTTAATATCGATAGACCCAAAAAACGTCCAATAGACGGAAACAAACGTAACAAACGTCCAAGAGACGGAAACATGAAAGAGTTTAAGAGATTATTAAAAATCAATCCTAGATTTAATATCGATAGACCCAAAAAACGTAACAAACGTCCAAGAGACGGAAACATGAAAGAGTTTAAGAGATTATTAAAAATCAATCCTAGATTTAATATCGATAGACCCAAAAAACGTAACAAACGTCCAAGAGACGGAAACATGAGATCACCATGGAAGGATGCTCAATTCAATCTTGATATAGTTTCTAATACACCCAAGAATAAAATTCTTGATAAACCCATCAGAGACTGTTTTAATGAATTCAAGCATGATGGAGCATCTTATTGTTGGTCAACATTTCGAATTGATGGTGTTGTTGACGCTACCATGAATGATGAAAAAGCAGCAGTGATCATTTCACGTCTTGGGAAAGAAGGAAATATTTTTCGAATCAAATTCATTATCCGTGAAGATGACAAATGGATTATTAGGGATAAATTTGAACCCATTCTCAGGGGCAAAAAAACTGTCACCGTGAATCAGGATTCCAAACCGGGAATTTTGACTGGAATTGATAAACCCTACTACGAAAGATCTTATCCTGTCACAGCAGTTGTTTACGGGATCTATCCGCTCAATGAAAAACCTGATATTTCAAAACTAGCACCCATGAAATATTCGACAGGGCTCAATTGTATAGCAGAACGAATAATAGAACACTTCACAAATACGTCCCGGGGAAATAAACTAACTGATCTAAGACGAAAAAAAATAACCGAGTGGGAGTTCACGGTAAAAGAGCATGGGGCAACAATTCAGGATATAACCAAATTAGAAACATCATTGAGATTTCCAATATCGGTAAGGACAATCACCGGTGAAGTATTAAAAGAACCGAAATATCAATCAAAAAAAGGAAAACCCATTGAAATTATTGATCATAATGAACACGCGTGGTCATCTGCAGTAACAATATTCCCACGGGATAGAACCGTAAAATATCTATCCCAAACCGAAGAGTTTTTTTCAGAGCAGAAATTATTTGATGCTATTTACCATTTGAGTAAAAACGATCCTGTGTCAGCGTGGCTATTTCATAGTAATTCAGACGAGGAATGCAGATTTGATCAGTTTGTAAGGCCTAACGGAGAATTATACCGTACTGAAGAACTGCAGAATCAAATGAAACAACTAGCTAGTGAGTTTTCTGAGGGGGAAATCGAAGATCAATTATTAGCAAACTGTTTCACAGTACCATCCATTGCAGCACATTTTGCTAGAAAGAAAAACGCGTGGAAACCAACACAAAGTGAGTTCTTATCAGATGTCAAATTGTCCTGTCTTGAATACAGCCATGGAGGATTATGGAACACAAAATACACCGCTGATACCGTTATTTCCGTTGATATGATTGCGTGTTATCCAGGAAGTTTTCTTGGGTATGGAGAATGCGAGAAATATTTCAAACGATTTGGACACCCTACACACGAAATGACCCGTGTTGCGATTAATGGACCACTTCCTGATTTTGATTTAACCGGATTCGCTTGTGTGGTATCATTTGAAATGGCTGAAGGGCTTCATCCGTGTAGTTATCTTTGGATTGGTAAACACATGTCTGAAAAACACTGGATGCCAATAGTGTTATTACGGTATATGCTTGATTGTAAGATGTTAAAATAATTAATTGTCAGTGAAGCAATTATATCCTATCGAGCACAGAAATCAGTCTGGTTACCACAACCTGATCTAGAAAAAATAATTAGCGAAGAGCGAAAACTGTTTCCTGATTTTAATGAACAACAAATCATGGATTGGTCCAGACAGTTATTTGAAATCAGAAACAATGAAGCAAAAAATCTTGGACGAAGAATAATCGGTAAATTTACCCAAGGTGGCAAAGATGATAATACGAAATATTCTTCACGATTGATTATAGACAACGCTGAATACGATTTTGTAATGGCGGATCTAACGAATAAGGGCCTATATGTCAATCGTAAGGACGCATTTCTGTCCGATGGAACCAAATTGGGTACAATTGTTACCTACAATGATGGATACCATCCGCAGTACACACATTTGAGAGCTTCTATGCTTGGTTATGCTTCTATCAATCTGTTTTCAATGATCAATAGATTTCCTACCACCGCAGTTAGAGTTGCTACTGATTCATTTTACATAAATAGCAAAATGGCTGATTTTAAGGCTACTGGCAACGAGAAATGGGGATCATGGAGAATTAAGAAAGAAATGATTCATGATTATATTCCATCAGCAGATGTTACCATTGAAAATAATTACTTAGAAAGCAATCAGTGTTCAGAATTTTCTAGTGCACCACCGATTTCTGATCCAATATGCCTGTATAAAACAGTTTATTTAAACGGCTGTGGTGGGTCAGGAAAAACAACCCGGGCAATTGAGTTATTTCGTGGGAAAAATCCAAACATGATTGTGCTAACACCAACTCATAGACTTGCAAGAGAAATGATACAGAGAGGGGTAAATGCCTGCACTTACCACAGCTTTTTCCGATGGAAGGGAGATAAATGGACTCCTGAGCGCATGGGAGAGAAATTTATTCCTGAAATTATCATTTGGGATGAAATAGACACAGTGTCAGAAGATGTCTTAAAAATATTTCTTGAGTGGTTGTTATTGAAGAATACAAAAGTCGTCATGTACGGTGATCACGGCCAACCATCACCATTTGTCGGTGCATCTCCACATGAATGGCTAAAGGGTTTTGTAGACTATTATGAAGAAATTGATACCGATCATAGATCACTTGATGAAAAATTAAAAGAATTGAAGAAACTAATTAGATTACAACTGGATAGAATCCAGTGTGAAATAACCCGTGAAATAATTTCGGAAACTCCCATGAATGAGTTTTGGGAAGCGTGGAGACCAAATGATTTAATCAATGCAAGTAGAAAAATAGTCAGGGACACACTTCAGATGAAGTTATTTGAATTGCATAAACAAAAATTTGCAACACTTCCAGTACCCCTCTGTTATAGGCCATCGGATACGCGAAAACAGAATATTGAAGTTGATATTCCAGGCCTGACAGAGTCAGGGCGTGAAAAGAAGATTCTCGTATTAAATGATATTGTGCTGGTTGATATCAATGTCGTTGAAGATGCATTGCGTGCTAATAAATCCCCATGGACGCTAGGTTATGCAGCAACAATACACTCTTCACAGGGATTGACTATATCGGATACAACTGTTTGGATGGTAGATGATCGCATAGAATGGTCGAATTTAGTCTATTTCGCAGTGTCTAGAGTACGAAAAATAAATCAACTTCGAAGAATTGTCCTGACAGAGTCAGGCGATGATGAAATCATTGGCGATGATGAAATCATTGGCGATGATAATGACACAACAATAGATGATTTTATTGATAAAAAACTCTCCGGTTACAAACAACAGGACAAAAAAAACAACGAGAATTCGATATTGATGCTGAATTAATAATCACTTTGAAGCAACAACAGAATAATCACTGCGCGAGTTGCAATTGTATAATGCGTTGGCAGTATTCGGATAAGGATCCTCGCCAATTCACCGTAGACAGAAAAAATAACAATCTCGGTCATGTCAGAAATAATGTGATGATGACTTGTCTTGAGTGCAATAGACGCAAGGGTGCTAGTTAAGACCATGCGGTGGTAATTGAGTATCCTCGGGTATCACTTGCAGTTGTTGTCTAGTAAACCCACGCTGAGGGGCAGTTGAATCCAGTTTATAGATTGGAGGTCTACCCGTAGATCGTGTTATACTAGATATCTTATGCGTAGTGACGCTCCAAATAGGATCAGTAGCCCTTTTTGTACCACCCTCAAGCTCTCCTGGTTCATATAAATACCTCACAATGACATTACTACCAAGAATTGGTTCTTTGAAATCTTTTTGTGGTTTTTCAGGTATCGACTTCTTTTTAATCGCGTTGATAGGTTTCATGTTGATGGTTCTAGTAATCTCGTTATTCAGTGCGGTAACTACACCTGGTAATCTCTTAACCCATTCACGGGATCTTTTTTCTTGGATGAATTCTTTTGCATATTGATATCCAAATAACCGCTCAGCAAGAATCCGATTAAATCGTTCTACAATGGCCTGATCACGATGCAGTGCAGTATGCCCTCGTCTGATAGCGACATTGTGATATTTCATTGTAGATAACACTGCACCCTGAAATTCCTTGCCCGGGTCAACTTGTAACAGATTTGGCCAGTGCAGAGGGCTCCTTCGATAAATCCTTTCAAATGCAGAAGCGACTTCAGTGGCCGATTTTGTTTTTAACGGTTCTGCTTCTTTGTATCGACTTGCAATATCAACTACAGTTAACGCATATTTGTAACCACGATCATGTGGCAGAAATAATATATCAGCCTGATGAACTTCATTGGGTCCGGTTACATCAAAATGCGAGAATTGAATTTGTTTAGGCGGTGGTAGATAAATTTGCCATAGTGCCTGTTTGGATAACCAATGAGCCGCAGTGGTTTTTTTCACTTTTGCGGCGCTAGCGAGTTTACTGATTGCAGCGTTACCCTTCCAGCATCCTCTTGGGGAATAATAAATAGATTCCATGTTGCTATTAATTACCAGCACCTAACATCAATTTGCTTTTCATTGCCGATTTTATCAAAAAGGAAGCCAATTTTTCTTTGAAGGATTTATCAGTGATAGAATTCAACGCATGAATTAATTTCACATCTGCTAGATGCCTGTGTTGCAAATTGCTACTTTTATAAGCAACATCATGAAGGTGACAGGCCTTATCAATAGCGTTTATTGGTTCCTCACCGGGTCGGGGCTGATTTTGATCATTGAGTCTGATATCAAGTCTTGTTCCCGGTCCACAATAACTATACCCTGGAAGGTGTTTTTCTCCGGGGTATTTTGCCCATGGGGTTCCAGGGAGTTTTGCTAATTTGGCAGCGATATCACCTCCTCGTTTTTTTTTAAAGGTTCCTTGGGTTCCTTGGGTTTAGAAACAAATCTAAATTTCTTTGTACTACACTGTACGCATTTACCAGAAAGCGCTGATCGGTTATTTTTAGTTGTAATCGTCGTCAAGTCATCTGTGCCAGTACGCGCTTTACACTTCACGCAATATAGATCCATAATTTATGTATAGAGATATGAATATAATTGATTTTTCAGCGACTAAAACAAGAGAACCAGTGAAGCATCATGCAGCGCTACCAAACTCTATCCGCGCAATTATAATCGGGCCATCTGGATCCGGCAAGACGCAATTGTTGCTCAATTTAATAATGAGATGGATGAAGTGGGATAAGTTGTATTTAATTTCCCCTAGCGTAGATGATCAACGATGCTATGAAGTGCTAAAAGATTTTAATGAAAACGCTTCAGAGATTGCCGGCGAGGATGTTATTGAATTTATAACCGATATTGACGAGGCGCCATCCGTGAATGACCTCGATTGAAGTATCAACAATTTAGTTGTATACGACGATGTCATGTTAGATAATCAAAAAAATCCTGCTAGAATATTTTCCCGAGGCAGGCATAAAAACACGGATGTGATTTATGTCACTCAACGCTACACTCAGATTCCAAAAGTGATTAGAGATAACTGTAATATGCTTGCTGTATTCAACGGCGTTGATACACATACGCTACGAAATATTTGGCAGACATGGTGCTCCGATATGGACTTCAATCAATTTAGAAATTTCTTTAGTCATGCTCAGTCTACCCCACACGGATTTGTAACAATAAATTTACATGACCCTCGAACACGATATCGTATCGGACTGGATCAAATATTCGATTAACCCATAGCAGCAGAAGGGGTGAGTGACAACGATGTTGTAGTCCCTTTTTCCCAAAAAATCGATGGAGGATTTCATTAATTTCATTGATTTTTTCATATTTTTTTTTTGGACCTAATCCATGATTCACATACACATTGGGGGGGGGGGGGGCCTGATGTCACTGGTTTCATTGTTTTTAAGCGTGATTTCAGTGAAAACTTGTCTAAAAATGTTGTCCGGTTCGCCCCTTCTGCTGCTAAAGAGATCCATGGTAAAACAAATAAACAAGCATTTATTATAATATTTATGGTTAGAAGAGCGGATGTAATTTAGTTTCAAGTATAATTAACTAGATATTTAATATATATATTATTTCTTTTTTAATGCTTTTTCTCGGAGCTGTTTTACTTCTTATTATTTTTCTTACTAAAATAATTCTCTTAGTACATGTGCAATAAACATTTTAATCAATGCATGAATGAACAGACTGGCATTATTACCCAATACGGAAATTAATTGTAAAGCTAATGTGAAAATCAGTACATTGCACCACATATGATATGAGTCAATGCTACAACCAAAAAATTGGTAATAGGTTTCATGCGTGTTTAAATGTTACTAATGGATCAGTGGTCACCTTTACTCTATCTTCACCTACCGTAGTTCCACCTCCAAGTGTAAAATCTTTTACAATATTTGCTATGATCAGATACCAATAAATGCAAAAATAACAGAAATTGTTAAACGTTTTTTCCTTAAACAACTTGTTATAGTCTTCACCTTTCTTTACTTCTCTTTACAGGGGCCCCGAGTGTCCGAATGGTCTCAAGCGCTCTCCGTTACGGATCACTGCCATCTCACCTCTGTCTGCGTGGGTTCGAGTCTAAGATTCGGCAATAGGAGTTACGTGAGAAAGCTTGCCAGTAGGTTATCGTGGGTCGGTGGTTCTTCCCTGAGGTGTTCTCGGGTTCTTCCTCCACCAGTAATACTGGCCGCCATGTATAGCCTATCGTGTGCTGAAACTGGCGTTAAACCCTACAACAACAGCAACAACAACCTCTCTTTATAGTTTATGTCTATCTTATTATTGCATTGTCAAAAGTTATTTTCTAAACCCGAAAAATGTCCAGATATATTAATCGTTATGCTTTTAGTAATTTGCAATGGTTCTTGCAGTTTAGATCGTTTTAGTCGAATCTGAGACTCGAGGAGAAAGAACAGGAAAGCGGAGTTATAACGAAGACTACTTCAAGCAAAAAGTGCTTTTTAATAGGCTGTGGTTTTTGTAAATGTTGTTTTTATGTAGAATTAAAATACGACTAAGCACTAGTGATATAAAATCCTTTATAACTGATAAGCACCTTCAAAAGGTAAAAGCTTAAGAAAATCCAAATTCAGAAATGATGTAACGATGTAGGTGTAAAAACGTTACAGTAAAACTGGCAAATGAAACAAACACTAAATTCAGCTCTTGTATTACATGTGGATATTTGCATTAAATTAGATTCACCATCTAGTATAGGTAGAAAAGATTACGATTTATGTTTAATTAAATTCTTTGCGCCAGGAAAACTGTATCGTGAATTAAAACAGGCACCATAACCAGCGTACCTGATTAACCGAATATAATTTATTGTATGTGAGGCCGTGAATTACTGGATATACCAAGTAAAATAAAAGTGATAATTCTCTTGAATGAATTACGAGAAATATAACAGCTGCGCCGATTTCAATATAAGTGTGAAATGTGAAGTTATTCATATGATGCCTGAGTGACCATGGGGTAAAATGGCGGCCTCGCTTAAGGGTGCAATTTAATTACGAATACACCTGCCTAATATAAACGTTCATACAAAATAAAATACATTAGTGATGTAAAAAAAGTCAATAATTTTGGATAGGTATAATAACGCAAAAGATAAGAATATCTTTCACTTGTTCTGACCAGTCGATGGAAGGAAGTTCTTGTAATAAAAATCTTAATAACCGCAAACCCAAATCTATATATGTGACAAAGCACATTTTGCTAGCCAAACATTTAAGCATAAAATTAAAAGAAACTTCGTTTGCTATCGAGTGAATAACGGATGTATCTAATCTCGTGGTGGGTGAAAAACATTATTTTTTCACTCATAGGAGCAAATATCATCTATGTCTTACCAACACCAAGTCTAAATTATCACATTCTTACATTTAAATAAGAGTCAAAATACAGAGGGCGCCACCATTGTATCCTGCATTACCTACCTTAGACTTCGTGCAGAGCTACTCCAAACGTGACTTATTTTAGGTTTTTGAACGTCAACGAAAAAAAGAATAAACTGATTAAACAGATACACCATCAGACAGGTGTAAAGAAAGTAGAAACAACTTAATGGTTTCTTTTTGTTTATCTTTTCTCTTTAATCGCCGAGATTAACACTGCGACTGTGGTATGGATGTTGTGGCACGATGACAACAGAATCCATAGATACATTGCGGAAAAGATTTCATACAGAGCCTGCTAGCAGAAGTCTGCTACGTGAATCGCATTGCACCTGCAAAATAGTTGTGACGCTGACGTATCAGAAAATTCCACGACTTCTACGTTGTGTTGGATTTGCAAACAGTCAATGGTTAAAGACACAACCTGAGGCTACTGTCATTTAACTGGTTGATATCGTGGCGATTTGCATAATAAATGTCATCTGTGATTGACGACGCCATAATATAGTCAAGTCGTATTTCTTAGTATCAGAGACTACCACCAGCATCGCATATTGAAATAGGTAAGAAACTTTTAGAAGATAATAACATGCATACCAAATAAATTAGAGAAATATTTATGCTTCTCTTCCGGCAAATTGCGTTTTAATAGACAGCCTGCAGTTCCTGAAGACTTTACTTAATAAGCTAGCTAACAAATTAAAATCTATTTTGAGGAAAATTTGCTGGTCTTGTGCTGTCATGCAATCATGCGCTGAAGATGACAGTTAGGTTGGAGTTACTTAAAGATACAGACAAGTATAATGTTTCGACAAAGCGACACGCTGTTGTGAAGAATAAGTTTATGCCAAGCTACAACAAATCTTAGGAACCAAATTATATTTAAGATCATATTATCAAAAATTGTGAGATAACAAAATATTGAATAACAAGACTCGCCTTTTTTCTGGAGCAAAATAGAAAATTTTAATTAAATGTCAGATGATTCCTTAAGAATCCTATGCAGGGAACATAGATGCAAAAAGCTCTTATTTTTCACAATTAATATTGGTTGCGCGGGCTAGTTAAGCTGTCTTCTTATTTTTTCAACTACGCCATGCTAACAATATGCGCACAAAACATTGGCAAACGTTATGCTTCCTCAGCAGGTAAGTATAATTTTGAAATCGATATCGTAGTCCACAGGTCAGATCTCTGTCCCAATCCTTTTAACTTCCTGCTTCCGACAAATCCCAGTTGGATCTGAGCTCGAATGACACGCACGCACACGCACACGCACACACACACACACACACACACATACATACATACATACATACATACATACATACATACATATGTTAGGATTAAAGTTTTAGTAAAATTAATAAGATAGATATTTTCTTTTGAATTGAATTAAAGTAATGTTTTATTTGTTAAAAGATATTAAAGGTAATTTCATTTGTTTTTGTAACACAACTATATAGAATAGAAATGGTTGTTGAGCAAGTAAAAAAGGGCAATGTATATAACCACACTATAACTCAAGTAAAAGTAGCTAAGAACATTGCCAATATACAATGTTGTGTGAGATTGTATACGAAAAACATTATACATGAATTTTGCCTGCTCAGCTATAGTTCTAAGCTACATTAGTAAGAATATGTTTCTGACCTAGTGTTGGCATGAGTTCAATTCAGTTAATGAAGCTGAAGTAAGATTTCTCTAGACGATACAGAAACAAGATGGCTTCCAACTAACGGATATCCATATTTGGTCTGACGTCGTTAAGGCCGGTGTAGATGATTACAGAATTGAGTCTTATGACGTAAGTAAGGTGGTTTTTACCTGTCAGAACTGGTCTCGACCGGGTTGTGGAGTTCGTAGTTTTCTGACTGATGCGTAGAAGGGTATGACCTTGTCTAACCCTGAATCTGGCCGCGAACGTATAAATAGAAATGCGCGAATCAGGTCAGATCAGTTATAGCGCATCAGCAGAAAACTGACGTTGACTCTTCAATTACAGGTAGGCATCTGTACAAGTTATAATTTCTTGTAAGAAATAAGTATTTTTAATGATTGAGATTTTTAATGGTAAAATTGTTTTGTGTGCAACATTACTATTGAATTCTTTATTTATAATACATTGTAATGGAATGTTTAAATGTTCTAAAGAATTTATATTTATGTAACTTTAATTATAAAGGTTTGAATTAGTTGAATTAGCTACCAACTTCATACTTGACTTAATGTTGAAATAAAGTATTTCTTAAGTAAGAAAGAGTAATTTCTAGCAATATATTCTAAATCAATATTCTTAATATTCTGTTTTAAAATGAGTAAAATGCATTAACTGTTATTACATTTAAGGCTTTTGCTATCTTGAAATTGATTGAGAATTAACTAGTAAATAATATTCTAAGGTGCAGAAGTTAATGAAGTTGGAAAGCTTAAAGATGGAAAATGTAATATGTATTTTATGAATTTTATTATAAAGTTTTAGAAGTGTTTCTAGAATGTAGTAATATATATGTGTGTTGATTATTTAAATAAAGTTATAACGCATTAGCAGAAAACTGACGTTGACTCTTCAATTACAGATGTAGCTGTTTTATCATCGTGGCGCTCTCTTTAAGAGAGCCTGATTTCTTTCTTCTTCTCTCTCTTTTACCATGGATATTGACGTTCCCCAACTTACGAGTAATTCCTTCTCATAGCAAGAAATGAGAAGAAGGTTATGAAAAGCTAATCACAACACAAAACAAGCAAAGACATTCATAACAAGTGAGTGGAGAATGTTACAGATCTCTGTACCCTCTCGCAAAGCCAGCGGAGTGATTATTTCTTTGAAGGAGTGTTTATAATT
This sequence comes from Unio delphinus, assembly GCA_029339505.1. Taxonomy (NCBI): domain Eukaryota; kingdom Metazoa; phylum Mollusca; class Bivalvia; order Unionida; family Unionidae; genus Unio; species Unio delphinus. The sequence goes on from JAQISU010000110.1 coordinate 2,217,191, forward strand.
ACGATCCATGGGAGAGATTGGCACTAGCATATTTACGATCGTCAGACTTCATACCGCCTATGTTCGCATTTTCTTGCCTGTATCATACAGATAGCTGTTCACGTGACTGATTCGTGATTCTGCTTGCTGGAATGGCTTCACAGATTCCTAGCAATGTATATACCAGTATCTACGCGCTATCCAGTTCTAGTGACGCACACTCCATTCGACTATGGTTCCTTGATCCTACGTAGACAACGATTGGAAACCAAATCAAGTTCTTACGCAGACGACTATCAACTCATCCCACAAAACTACGTCAGCAGCAGCACTTCAGTGACCTTTGTCAGCTCAAAGATTCCTCAAAAGTACTTTTACACGGCAAATTAACTGTGTATACATTTACTATCAACGCCCAGAACATTGTGAGTTAAGCCGTTAATGTGACTTATTACTATTGACATTATTTCTAGGAGTGCAATTTTTCTCTGGAAACACCAGATTCTCAAGTACAGGTATGTCTCTTATCACATTAGATATTTTTAAAGGTGATCAATCACAAAATCCTGTTAAATGGCTAAATCATTTTTTACAATGGGCTAATTTTTATGATTTATCAGAAGCTAAGATTCTGAATGCTTTTCCTTTCACCTCCAACAACATGCTAAAGTATGGTATGAATCGCTACCTGATAACGTTAGGAATAACTGGTCAAGTCTAGTAACTGCCTTTACATCTAGGTTTCACACTGACGATATCATTTTAGATCTATCAATTTTACAAACTCGACAAGAATCGTCTGAAACAGTTTTGGACTATTTAACTCGTCTCTTACAAATTGCAAATAATCAAACTATCTCAGATGAAATATTGTTAGCAGTTGCATTACAAGGTTTAAAACCAGCTATTAAACAAATCGTAATGAATAAAAATCCAACAAATATGGATGATTTACGACAAGCCGCAAATCTAGCAGAGAAATCTCTTGTCGCAACTGAGAATGATGATTGGTCAACACTTAACACAATTTTAGAAGAACTTAAACATCTTAAAGATGAAATTAAAGCAGTCAGCTCAGAACAGAACACAGAAAACAATGTACATGTAATATCTCAACCCTTCGTACGTGCCCAAAACAAACCATTTCGGCTGCATTGCAATAATTCTCATCATTATACATCGTCTTCTCAGACAGTTAATTTTCCAAACTATTTCTCCAGTTCAGTACATAAATCTAGCGATAACAATACATATCAGTTACCTACTCGGGCTGCGCGCTACCAGCCACAACTACATAGTCGTAAGCCATTTTGTCTCAGATGTGGTATTTGTTTTCAATCACACGGAAGATTATGTCCTGCGCTCGATAGAAAGTGTTACTTGTGTCACAAAACAGGTCATTTTGCACGAGTATGCTTTACCCCACAACAACAATATAAACTCGCGCCAAATCAAAGGTTACAACCTTGCCACAAACAAACTCGAGAACCACAAATCACATTAGTCACACCTATTCACAAAAATCTTGTTCCTCTTTTTGTTAAAAACAAAATCACGAATGCATTAGCAGACACAGGCGCGTCTATTTCGGCCATCAACTTAAAATTTCTTTCTCGCGCAGGATTCAATTCACGTCAAATTCAACCTTCAAATCTCAATAATATTATCGCAGCAGGGGGCGAAAGTCACGAAATTTTTGGAATGATTCCACTTAATTTGAAAATTGGAGGTGTAAGTTTTTCTCATACACTGTACGTTATTCCGGCCCTTCGTCATTCGGTCATTCTTGGACTAGATTTCTTGAGTAAATACAAGGCAGTAGTGAATCTAGATACACAAACGCTCTCTTTGCTAGACGATACGGTAATTATCAATCTGATCCGTACTGAGTCAGGATTAGCACGTGTAAACAGAAGCACTACGGTTCCACCAAACTCTTGTTGTTCCATTCCTATTCATATCAGTAAAATCAAAAAAGGGACACCTGTTTTACTAGAACCATCTCATAATATGTCAAACTCCACATTTTTGACAGCTTGAACAATTGTAACGGTTTCGAAAAATAACTTTGTTCAGATCTTGAATCCTACTTCACAAGCTATAGACATACAGGCAAATACCGTACTAGCTTATGTAGACGTACTACACCCACAGACCATATTTACTGTTAGTGAGGACACTTATGACAGGAGTATCACATCTGATACACCTGACATCGTGGACACACAAACTAGTAAATCACAAGAACCAATTAATTTTGATTTACACTCTTCAGATTTGTCAGAAAATAAAAAACAAGAACTTCAATTATTTTTGAATAAACATAGGGATGTGTTTGCCTTGAACTTAGATGAATTAGGAAGTACTACGGTATTTACTCATCGAATAGAGACAGGTGATTCCATGCCAATTCGTTGTCAACCTTATCGTGCGTCTCCGCACATCAATAAAGAAATTGATAGACAGGTAGATGAATTATTAGAACACCAACTAATTGAACCCAGTTCTTCTAGCTATGCATCTCCAGTTGTTTTAATCAAAAAGAAAAATGGGGAATATCGTTTTGCCATTGACTATCGGAAACTTAATCAAGTGACACAACCAATGACATTCCCTCTTCCAAGATTAGAAGATGTAATTGATGCAGTTGGACAAACTAAACCATGTCTTTTCAGTACATTAGATTTAAATTCAGCATTTTGGCAAATTAAAATGGATCTAGAGACAAAACATAAGAGCTCTTTCATAACATCACGTGGTCTTTACCAATGGAATGTAATGCCGTATGGACTCAGAAATGCGCCCGCCACATATTGCATTCTTTTAGGTCATGTACTTAGAGGTATACCATGGTCAACATGTCTTGCATACATAGATGACATTATTATTTTTTCCAATTCATTTGAAGAACATTTAGCACACCTTGAACTTATTTTTGATCGATTACGTCAAGCAAACTTGACACTCAAACCATCAAAATGTGTATTCGCAGCATCTGAAGTTATTTATCTTGGTCATAAATTCTCAACAAAAGGAATTAAAGTAGATGAGTCCAAAATTGACACAGTTACACAGTTTCCTGTTCCAAAAACACAAAAAGATGTTAGGAGTTTTCTAGGGTTGTGCAATTATTACAGAAAATTTGTCCAAGGATATTCTACAATAGCAACACCTTTAAATAAGTTATTGACAAAAGACAGTTCGTTTCTTTGGACAGACAAGTGTCAAAAAGCATTTGAAACTCTTAAGACAGCCTTGACCACAGCTCCTATCTTGGCTTATCCTGATTTTAATAAACCATTTAGACTCACATGTGATGCCAGTGGTACAGCTCTAGGTTATATTTTGTCTCAGTTAGGGACAGACGACAAAGAGCATGTCATTGCTTATGGTGGACGAACATTAACAAATGCTGAAAGACAATGGTCAGTAACTGAACAGGAGTGTTTAGCGGTATTAGAAGGTATCCGAACATATCATGTTTACCTATCACATCAGAAATTTACTGTCATTACAGATCACAAGGCATTAGTTTGGCTAAAGACAGTTAAACACACTTCGAATAGACTAATTCGTTGGTCACTTCGCTTACAGGAATACGATTTTGATATCGTATACACTCCAGGCCATAAAAACACAAATGCAGACGCACTCTCACGTCGAAACTACGACCAAACAGCTAAGACTGACAGCCAGTTAGAAAAATCTCCAGCATGCACTAACACTCAGACTCAGTTAGAATCATCAGTACACTCCATTCAAGAAGAAATGACAGAAGTCACATTCTTTTACGATAAGCAAAATACTACTAACCTATTTCCACTACAGACTAATGATAACACACCTTGCAGTAGTTCTAAAGAATTACCGGATATCGCCCAATATCAGCGCGAGTGCCCTGATTTTAAGGACATGTATGTTTACTTAGAACAAGGAATATTACCATAAAACACTCGTCGCGCAACAGCTATTCCATATGAAGCAAATCAATATGAACTAATCAATGGTGTCTTACATCATTTTTTCCAGCCTCGTACAAAACATAAAACTTCTCCAGATCAACTCATAAAACAAGTTGCTTTACCCACAAATTTGAGACTTGATGTCCTTCTATCTTATCACGATTCAAAAGCAGGTGGCTGTCATTTTGGTGTTCAAAGAACATATCAAGCTATCAAACAGAAATACTATTGGCCTAAAATGTATCAAAATGTGTATGACTACATTACATCATGCTCTAAATGTCAGCTTATTAAACGTGACACAAATGCACGAAAAGCTCCACTGCACCCATTGCCCCCAGAAGACGTATTCTCTAGGTGGCACATGGACATTTTGTGCATGCCAAAAAGTAAGGAAGGTTATCAATACATCTTATTGGTGACAGATAGTTTGTCACAATGGTGTGAAGCCTTGCCCTTACGTTCTCAAACAGCAACAGAAATCGCCAGTGTTTTGTACAATGAGATATTTACACGTTATGGTGCACCGCGAACACTTGTCAGTGATCGTGGACGAAATTTTATGTCTCAAATTGTACTCGCACTTTGTGAATTATTTCAAGTAACACGTCACCATACTAGTTCATACCACCCTCAAACTAACAGTCTCTGTGAGAGAAAAAATCGTACCATTAGTCAGGCCCTACGTGCTTACTGTAGCAAACATCAAGATGATTGGCCGTCCATATTACCCAGCGTAATGATGGCATTCCGAATGAGTCCAGCAGTTAATTCTACTGGATACTCACCTTATTACATAGTCTTTGGGAAAGAAATGACTTTACCCTTAGATGTATCTCTTACGCCTAAAGAAACTGTACAAACACAAACACAACAGTACATAGATCAATTGATTCAAAGATTGAAAATAGTTCAAGAAATAGCTAAAGCAAATACACGTGAAGCACAAAGCACAAGCAAACAGAGGTTTGACCAGAAAACAAAAGAACCATCCTTTCGTGTTGGAGATTATGTACATTTACAAATCTCACATATACCTGTAGGGTTATCAAAAAAGCTTTATCCTCGTTGGGAAGGTCCATATTACATCACTCAAGTAGGTCCGAATAGCACCTACAGATTACGTCGTTGTTCAGACAATAAAGAAATGAAATCACTTGTACACGCAAACAGGCTTAAGCACTATAAAGATCCTAGGGATTATAGACCTCCGACACCGGACACAATTAGTACACCTCCACAGTCAACACAAACATCAAATGATCAAACGAACAATGAGCAATCACCAACCAACAATGGTACCGAATGGTACTTAGTTGATAAACTGTTGAAATCCAAATGGATTTCTGGAAAGAAGCATTATTTGGTTAAGTGGTCAGATGGATCCACACCATCATGGCAGCCAACGGAGAATGTTTCTCAGGCATTAAAAGAAGCATTTCACAGAACACGCACACAATCAAACACACGTCGCAAACGACGAAGTCGAATATTTCGTAATTGAATTCAATACGAAATTCTGAAAACATAAAAAAAGAACAAATTCCTTCGTATTTGGAAGAGAAAATTATAGTCCTATCGTCCATTCCATTATTTTTTCTCATACCCTCTATTTCTCTTTTCTTCTTTCTGGCGCCAAATCTCTCAGTTCTCTTTCTTTCTCTTAAGGTATGGATGAAATTTGGATTGGTTCGTAGGTATATGTTTCTTTTTAACTCTGAATTCAGAGTACATAGTATCAGAACAAACAACAACATAAAAACAAAACAATTTGAAACATGGGTTATCTCCAGCATCCCCCACTTTTGTATAGTTCAGCTTATAAGTGGATTCACAGTTTAAATCAGGCTTACACGGACTTGTTGAATTGAACGTATCGAATATTGTTACAAGGATGTCAAATGAAGCTACATAATGATATTATTTCACAGTTATAATACGTCTTAAAACGAATACGCAGTATAATACAGCAATCTCATTAATGCATGGTTTGACAATGTTTAGAGGTTTATCCCTCACGATTTCATACCATTAGTATGAAAGTATGTACTTTATGGTACGGTGTCTTGGCGCATTCGCCATAAATGATAAAATAGTCAAAATGTCCGCGCGATTACTCGACAGAGATCACGTAATGCATAGCTCTCAAGACATGAGCAGCTATTGGTCTATATACAGCCAGCTTCTGAGAAAAATTCATTTGAAAAGATAATGGCAGTACATTCTCTTTCACGCGTCAAAGATAACGTTGATAAAACACGTACATTTCAAGCTGCACTAGACTCACTCATTGTTCTTAGGTTAATTCAAAGGCGTTACATATTCATACACGCACAGGTCAAAGTTGATTGCAAGTGAACATACGCCATGGTTATTATGGCTAGTGTAACATAAAATTGTCAGTTCCAAACTCTCGATATAATAAGTATTCACCCATAAATATGTTCTGCTAATGTTATACGAATAACATATAAAAGAGAAAAAGAAATACAGAAAAAGGACACAAAGGAAGATTACACTAAAATAGAAAAAGAAAAATAAAGATAACAAGAACTGTATGCTATTATTTTGTTTTACAATCGTCTGATAAGCCTAGTTTAGAGGTAGGTTTTGTAGAATTATGTGTTTAATAAATATATATATCTTATCAAAGTATTCAATGCTGTGAAGTTTTATTCCCATTGTATTTTTTGGGGAATCCTTTTCACGAATTTTGCATTGTACTCTTTATTGTATTTTATTTGAACATTTGACTGAGATTTGTGCAATGCACTTCCCATTGTGTTTTGGGAATTTTATCAAATATTTTGCATTGTACTCCTCATTGTACTTTTTGAATTTGAATTGAGTATTTTGCAATGTACCTTCTCATTGTATTTTTTGTATTTTACTTGGTATTTTGCAATATATTTGCAGTGTTTACATTGCATTTTTAAACTTTGTATTTTTAAACTTTGCGAAAATGTCTCGCAGTGTTTTTTTATCATTGTATTTTTTTGACCTTTCATCTTGTTTGATGAATAAGATTGATTTTTCTTTTCGAGCCTCGAGGACTCGGCTCAAATTAACTAGAGGGTATTGTTAGGATTAAAGTTTTAGTAAAATTAATAAGATTGATATTTTCTTTTGAATTGAATTAAAGTAATGTTTTATTTGTTAAAAGATATTAAAGGTAATTTCATTTGTTTTTGTAACACAACTATATAGAATAGAAATGGTTGTTGAGCAAGTAAAAAAGGGCAATGTATATAACCACACTATAACTCAAGTAAAAGTAGCTAAGAACATTGCCAATATACAATGTTGTGTGAGATTGTATACGAAAAACATTATACATGAATTTTGCCTGCTCAGCTATAGTTCTAAGCTACATTAGTAAGAATATGTTTCTGACCTAGTGTTGGCATGAGTTCAATTCAGTTAATGAAGCTGAAGTAAGATTTCTCTAGACGATACAGAAACAAGATGGCTTCCAACTAACGGATATCCATATTTGGTCTGACGTCGTTAAGGCCGGTGTAGATGATTACAGAATTGAGTCTTATGACGTAAGTAAGGTGGTTTTTACCTGTCAGAACTGGTCTCGACCGGGTTGTGGAGTTCGTAGTTTTCTGACTGATGCGTAGAAGGGTATGACCTTGTCTAACCCTGAATCTGGCCGCAAACGTATAAATAGAAATGCGCGAATCAGGTCAGATCAGTTATAACGCATCAGCAGAAAACTGACGTTGACTCTTCAATTACAGGTAGGCATCTGTACAAGTTATAATTTCTTGTAAGAAATAAGTATTTTTAATGATTGAGATTTTTAATGGTAAAATTGTTTTGTGTGCAACATTACTATTGAATTCTTTATTTATAATACATTGTAATGGAATGTTTAAATGTTCTAAAGAATTTATATTTATGTAACTTTAATTATAAAGGTTTGAATTAGTTGAATTAGCTACCAACTTCATACTTGACTTAATGTTGAAATAAAGTATTTCTTAAGTAAGAAAGAGTAATTTCTAGCAATATATTCTAAATCAATATTCTTAATATTCTGTTTTAAAATGAGTAAAATGCATTAACTGTTATTACATTTAAGGCTTTTGCTATCTTGAAATTGATTGAGAATTAACTAGTAAATAATATTCTAAGGTGCAGAAGTTAATGAAGTTGGAAAGCTTAAAGATGGAAAATGTAATATGTATTTTATGAATTTTATTATAAAGTTTTAGAAGTGTTTCTAGAATGTAGTAATATATATGTGTGTTGATTATTTAAATAAAGTTATAACGCATTAGCAGAAAACTGACGTTGACTCTTCAATTACAGATGTAGCTGTTTTATCATCGTGGCGCTCTCTTTAAGAGAGCCTGATTTCTTTCTTCTTCTCTCTCTTTTACCATGGATATTGACGTTCCCCAACTTACGAGTAATTCCTTCTCATAGCAAGAAATGAGAAGAAGGTTATGAAAAGCTAATCACAACACAAAACAAGCAAAGACATTCATAACAAGTGAGTGGAGAATGTTACAGATCTCTGTACCCTCTCGCAAAGCCAGCGGAGTGATTATTTCTTTGAAGGAGTGTTTATAATTACGATCCATGGGAGAGATTGGCACTAGCATATTTACGATCGTCAGACTTCATACCGCCTATGTTCGCATTTTCTTGCCTGTATCATACAGATAGCTGTTCACGTGACTGATTCGTGATTCTGCTTGCTGGAATGGCTTCACAGATTCCTAGCAATGTATATACCAGTATCTACGCGCTATCCAGTTCTAGTGACGCACACTCCATTCGACTATGGTTCCTTGATCCTACGTAGACAACGATTGGAAACCAAATCAAGTTCTTACGCAGACGACTATCAACTCATCCCACAAAACTACGTCAGCAGCAGCACTTCAGTGACCTTTGTCAGCTCAAAGATTCCTCAAAAGTACTTTTACACGGCAAATTAACTGTGTATACATTTACTATCAACGCCCAGAACATTGTGAGTTAAGCCGTTAATGTGACTTATTACTATTGACATTATTTCTAGGAGTGCAATTTTTCTCTGGAAACACCAGATTCTCAAGTACAGGTATGTCTCTTATCACATTAGATATTTTTAAAGGTGATCAATCACAAAATCCTGTTAAATGGCTAAATCATTTTTTACAATGGGCTAATTTTTATGATTTATCAGAAGCTAAGATTCTGAATGCTTTTCCTTTCACCTCCAACAACATGCTAAAGTATGGTATGAATCGCTACCTGATAACGTTAGGAATAACTGGTCAAGTCTAGTAACTGCCTTTACATCTAGGTTTCACACTGACGATATCATTTTAGATCTATCAATTTTACAAACTCGACAAGAATCGTCTGAAACAGTTTTGGACTATTTAACTCGTCTCTTACAAATTGCAAATAATCAAACTATCTCAGATGAAATATTGTTAGCAGTTGCATTACAAGGTTTAAAACCAGCTATTAAACAAATCGTAATGAATAAAAATCCAACAAATATGGATGATTTACGACAAGCCGCAAATCTAGCAGAGAAATCTCTTGTCGCAACTGAGAATGATGATTGGTCAACACTTAACACAATTTTAGAAGAACTTAAACATCTTAAAGATGAAATTAAAGCAGTCAGCTCAGAACAGAACACAGAAAACAATGTACATGTAATATCTCAACCCTTCGTACGTGCCCAAAACAAACCATTTCGGCTGCATTGCAATAATTCTCATCATTATACATCGTCTTCTCAGACAGTTAATTTTCCAAACTATTTCTCCAGTTCAGTACATAAATCTAGCGATAACAATACATATCAGTTACCTACTCGGGCTGCGCGCTACCAGCCACAACTACATAGTCGTAAGCCATTTTGTCTCAGATGTGGTATTTGTTTTCAATCACACGGAAGATTATGTCCTGCGCTCGATAGAAAGTGTTACTTGTGTCACAAAACAGGTCATTTTGCACGAGTATGCTTTACCCCACAACAACAATATAAACTCGCGCCAAATCAAAGGTTACAACCTTGCCACAAACAAACTCGAGAACCACAAATCACATTAGTCACACCTATTCACAAAAATCTTGTTCCTCTTTTTGTTAAAAACAAAATCACGAATGCATTAGCAGACACAGGCGCGTCTATTTCGGCCATCAACTTAAAATTTCTTTCTCGCGCAGGATTCAATTCACGTCAAATTCAACCTTCAAATCTCAATAATATTATCGCAGCAGGGGGCGAAAGTCACGAAATTTTTGGAATGATTCCACTTAATTTGAAAATTGGAGGTGTAAGTTTTTCTCATACACTGTACGTTATTCCGGCCCTTCGTCATTCGGTCATTCTTGGACTAGATTTCTTGAGTAAATACAAGGCAGTAGTGAATCTAGATACACAAACGCTCTCTTTGCTAGACGATACGGTAATTATCAATCTGATCCGTACTGAGTCAGGATTAGCACGTGTAAACAGAAGCACTACGGTTCCACCAAACTCTTGTTGTTCCATTCCTATTCATATCAGTAAAATCAAAAAAGGGACACCTGTTTTACTAGAACCATCTCATAATATGTCAAACTCCACATTTTTGACAGCTTGAACAATTGTAACGGTTTCGAAAAATAACTTTGTTCAGATCTTGAATCCTACTTCACAAGCTATAGACATACAGGCAAATACCGTACTAGCTTATGTAGACGTACTACACCCACAGACCATATTTACTGTTAGTGAGGACACTTATGACAGGAGTATCACATCTGATACACCTGACATCGTGGACACACAAACTAGTAAATCACAAGAACCAATTAATTTTGATTTACACTCTTCAGATTTGTCAGAAAATAAAAAACAAGAACTTCAATTATTTTTGAATAAACATAGGGATGTGTTTGCCTTGAACTTAGATGAATTAGGAAGTACTACGGTATTTACTCATCGAATAGAGACAGGTGATTCCATGCCAATTCGTTGTCAACCTTATCGTGCGTCTCCGCACATCAATAAAGAAATTGATAGACAGGTAGATGAATTATTAGAACACCAACTAATTGAACCCAGTTCTTCTAGCTATGCATCTCCAGTTGTTTTAATCAAAAAGAAAAATGGGGAATATCGTTTTGCCATTGACTATCGGAAACTTAATCAAGTGACACAACCAATGACATTCCCTCTTCCAAGATTAGAAGATGTAATTGATGCAGTTGGACAAACTAAACCATGTCTTTTCAGTACATTAGATTTAAATTCAGCATTTTGGCAAATTAAAATGGATCTAGAGACAAAACATAAGAGCTCTTTCATAACATCACGTGGTCTTTACCAATGGAATGTAATGCCGTATGGACTCAGAAATGCGCCCGCCACATATTGCATTCTTTTAGGTCATGTACTTAGAGGTATACCATGGTCAACATGTCTTGCATACATAGATGACATTATTATTTTTTCCAATTCATTTGAAGAACATTTAGCACACCTTGAACTTATTTTTGATCGATTACGTCAAGCAAACTTGACACTCAAACCATCAAAATGTGTATTCGCAGCATCTGAAGTTATTTATCTTGGTCATAAATTCTCAACAAAAGGAATTAAAGTAGATGAGTCCAAAATTGACACAGTTACACAGTTTCCTGTTCCAAAAACACAAAAAGATGTTAGGAGTTTTCTAGGGTTGTGCAATTATTACAGAAAATTTGTCCAAGGATATTCTACAATAGCAACACCTTTAAATAAGTTATTGACAAAAGACAGTTCGTTTCTTTGGACAGACAAGTGTCAAAAAGCATTTGAAACTCTTAAGACAGCCTTGACCACAGCTCCTATCTTGGCTTATCCTGATTTTAATAAACCATTTAGACTCACATGTGATGCCAGTGGTACAGCTCTAGGTTATATTTTGTCTCAGTTAGGGACAGACGACAAAGAGCATGTCATTGCTTATGGTGGACGAACATTAACAAATGCTGAAAGACAATGGTCAGTAACTGAACAGGAGTGTTTAGCGGTATTAGAAGGTATCCGAACATATCATGTTTACCTATCACATCAGAAATTTACTGTCATTACAGATCACAAGGCATTAGTTTGGCTAAAGACAGTTAAACACACTTCGAATAGACTAATTCGTTGGTCACTTCGCTTACAGGAATACGATTTTGATATCGTATACACTCCAGGCCATAAAAACACAAATGCAGACGCACTCTCACGTCGAAACTACGACCAAACAGCTAAGACTGACAGCCAGTTAGAAAAATCTCCAGCATGCACTAACACTCAGACTCAGTTAGAATCATCAGTACACTCCATTCAAGAAGAAATGACAGAAGTCACATTCTTTTACGATAAGCAAAATACTACTAACCTATTTCCACTACAGACTAATGATAACACACCTTGCAGTAGTTCTAAAGAATTACCGGATATCGCCCAATATCAGCGCGAGTGCCCTGATTTTAAGGACATGTATGTTTACTTAGAACAAGGAATATTACCAAAAAACACTCGTCGCGCAACAGCTATTCCATATGAAGCAAATCAATATGAACTAATCAATGGTGTCTTACATCATTTTTTCCAGCCTCGTACAAAACATAAAACTTCTCCAGATCAACTCATAAAACAAGTTGCTTTACCCACAAATTTGAGACTTGATGTCCTTCTATCTTATCACGATTCAAAAGCAGGTGGCTGTCATTTTGGTGTTCAAAGAACATATCAAGCTATCAAACAGAAATACTATTGGCCTAAAATGTATCAAAATGTGTATGACTACATTACATCATGCTCTAAATGTCAGCTTATTAAACGTGACACAAATGCACGAAAAGCTCCACTGCACCCATTGCCCCCAGAAGACGTATTCTCTAGGTGGCACATGGACATTTTGTGCATGCCAAAAAGTAAGGAAGGTTATCAATACATCTTATTGGTGACAGATAGTTTGTCACAATGGTGTGAAGCCTTGCCCTTACGTTCTCAAACAGCAACAGAAATCGCCAGTGTTTTGTACAATGAGATATTTACACGTTATGGTGCACCGCGAACACTTGTCAGTGATCGTGGACGAAATTTTATGTCTCAAATTGTACTCGCACTTTGTGAATTATTTCAAGTAACACGTCACCATACTAGTTCATACCACCCTCAAACTAACAGTCTCTGTGAGAGAAAAAATCGTACCATTAGTCAGGCCCTACGTGCTTACTGTAGCAAACATCAAGATGATTGGCCGTCCATATTACCCAGCGTAATGATGGCATTCCGAATGAGTCCAGCAGTTAATTCTACTGGATACTCACCTTATTACATAGTCTTTGGGAAAGAAATGACTTTACCCTTAGATGTATCTCTTACGCCTAAAGAAACTGTACAAACACAAACACAACAGTACATAGATCAATTGATTCAAAGATTGAAAATAGTTCAAGAAATAGCTAAAGCAAATACACGTGAAGCACAAAGCACAAGCAAACAGAGGTTTGACCAGAAAACAAAAGAACCATCCTTTCGTGTTGGAGATTATGTACATTTACAAATCTCACATATACCTGTAGGGTTATCAAAAAAGCTTTATCCTCGTTGGGAAGGTCCATATTACATCACTCAAGTAGGTCCGAATAGCACCTACAGATTACGTCGTTGTTCAGACAATAAAGAAATGAAATCACTTGTACACGCAAACAGGCTTAAGCACTATAAAGATCCTAGGGATTATAGACCTCCGACACCGGACACAATTAGTACACCTCCACAGTCAACACAAACATCAAATGATCAAACGAACAATGAGCAATCACCAACCAACAATGGTACCGAATGGTACTTAGTTGATAAACTGTTGAAATCCAAATGGATTTCTGGAAAGAAGCATTATTTGGTTAAGTGGTCAGATGGATCCACACCATCATGGCAGCCAACGGAGAATGTTTCTCAGGCATTAAAAGAAGCATTTCACAGAACACGCACACAATCAAACACACGTCGCAAACGACGAAGTCGAATATTTCGTAATTGAATTCAATACGAAATTCTGAAAACATAAAAAAAGAACAAATTCCTTCGTATTTGGAAGAGAAAATTATAGTCCTATCGTCCATTCCATTATTTTTTCTCATACCCTCTATTTCTCTTTTCTTCTTTCTGGCGCCAAATCTCTCAGTTCTCTTTCTTTCTCTTAAGGTATGGATGAAATTTGGATTGGTTCGTAGGTATATGTTTCTTTTTAACTCTGAATTCAGAGTACATAGTATCAGAACAAACAACAACATAAAAACAAAACAATTTGAAACATGGGTTATCTCCAGCATCCCCCACTTTTGTATAGTTCAGCTTATAAGTGGATTCACAGTTTAAATCAGGCTTACACGGACTTGTTGAATTGAACGTATCGAATATTGTTACAAGGATGTCAAATGAAGCTACATAATGATATTATTTCACAGTTATAATACGTCTTAAAACGAATACGCAGTATAATACAGCAATCTCATTAATGCATGGTTTGACAATGTTTAGAGGTTTATCCCTCACGATTTCATACCATTAGTATGAAAGTATGTACTTTATGGTACGGTGTCTTGGCGCATTCGCCATAAATGATAAAATAGTCAAAATGTCCGCGCGATTACTCGACAGAGATCACGTAATGCATAGCTCTCAAGACATGAGCAGCTATTGGTCTATATACAGCCAGCTTCTGAGAAAAATTCATTTGAAAAGATAATGGCAGTACATTCTCTTTCACGCGTCAAAGATAACGTTGATAAAACACGTACATTTCAAGCTGCACTAGACTCACTCATTGTTCTTAGGTTAATTCAAAGGCGTTACATATTCATACACGCACAGGTCAAAGTTGATTGCAAGTGAACATACGCCATGGTTATTATGGCTAGTGTAACATAAAATTGTCAGTTCCAAACTCTCGATATAATAAGTATTCACCCATAAATATGTTCTGCTAATGTTATACGAATAACATATAAAAGAGAAAAAGAAATACAGAAAAAGGACACAAAGGAAGATTACACTAAAATAGAAAAAGAAAAATAAAGATAACAAGAACTGTATGCTATTATTTTGTTTTACAATCGTCTGATAAGCCTAGTTTAGAGGTAGGTTTTGTAGAATTATGTGTTTAATAAATATATATATCTTATCAAAGTATTCAATGCTGTGAAGTTTTATTCCCATTGTATTTTTTGGGGAATCCTTTTCACGAATTTTGCATTGTACTCTTTATTGTATTTTATTTGAACATTTGACTGAGATTTGTGCAATGCACTTCCCATTGTGTTTTGGGAATTTTATCAAATATTTTGCATTGTACTCCTCATTGTACTTTTTGAATTTGAATTGAGTATTTTGCAATGTACCTTCTCATTGTATTTTTTGTATTTTACTTGGTATTTTGCAATATATTTGCAGTGTTTACATTGCATTTTTAAACTTTGTATTTTTAAACTTTGCGAAAATGTCTCGCAGTGTTTTTTTATCATTGTATTTTTTTGACCTTTCATCTTGTTTGATGAATAAGATTGATTTTTCTTTTCGAGCCTCGAGGACTCGGCTCAAATTAACTAGAGGGTATTGTTAGGATTAAAGTTTTAGTAAAATTAATAAGATTGATATTTTCTTTTGAATTGAATTAAAGTAATGTTTTATTTGTTAAAGATATTAAAGGTAATTTCATTTGTTTTTGTAACACAACTATATAGAATAGAAATGGTTGTTGAGCAAGTAAAAAAGGGCAATGTATATAACCACACTATAACTCAAGTAAAAGTAGCTAAGAACATTGCCAATATACAATGTTGTGTGAGATTGTATACGAAAAACATTATACATGAATTTTGCCTGCTCAGCTATAGTTCTAAGCTACATTAGTAAGAATATGTTTCTGACCTAGTGTTGGCATGAGTTCAATTCAGTTAATGAAGCTGAAGTAAGATTTCTCTAGACGATACAGAAACAAGATGGCTTCCAACTAACGGATATCCATATTTGGTCTGACGTCGTTAAGGCCGGTGTAGATGATTACAGAATTGAGTCTTATGACGTAAGTAAGGTGGTTTTTACCTGTCAGAACTGGTCTCGACCGGGTTGTGGAGTTCGTAGTTTTCTGACTGATGCGTAGAAGGGTATGACCTTGTCTAACCCTGAATCTGGCCGCAAACGTATAAATAGAAATGCGCGAATCAGGTCAGATCAGTTATAACGCATCAGCAGAAAACTGACGTTGACTCTTCAATTACAGGTAGGCATCTGTACAAGTTATAATTTCTTGTAAGAAATAAGTATTTTTAATGATTGAGATTTTTAATGGTAAAATTGTTTTGTGTGCAACATTACTATTGAATTCTTTATTTATAATACATTGTAATGGAATGTTTAAATGTTCTAAAGAATTTATATTTATGTAACTTTAATTATAAAGGTTTGAATTAGTTGAATTAGCTACCAACTTCATACTTGACTTAATGTTGAAATAAAGTATTTCTTAAGTAAGAAAGAGTAATTTCTAGCAATATATTCTAAATCAATATTCTTAATATTCTGTTTTAAAATGAGTAAAATGCATTAACTGTTATTACATTTAAGGCTTTTGCTATCTTGAAATTGATTGAGAATTAACTAGTAAATAATATTCTAAGGTGCAGAAGTTAATGAAGTTGGAAAGCTTAAAGATGGAAAATGTAATATGTATTTTATGAATTTTATTATAAAGTTTTAGAAGTGTTTCTAGAATGTAGTAATATATATGTGTGTTGATTATTTAAATAAAGTTATAACGCATTAGCAGAAAACTGACGTTGACTCTTCAATTACAGATGTAGCTGTTTTATCATCGTGGCGCTCTCTTTAAGAGAGCCTGATTTCTTTCTTCTTCTCTCTCTTTTACCATGGATATTGACGTTCCCCAACTTACGAGTAATTCCTTCTCATAGCAAGAAATGAGAAGAAGGTTATGAAAAGCTAATCACAACACAAAACAAGCAAAGACATTCATAACAAGTGAGTGGAGAATGTTACAGATCTCTGTACCCTCTCGCAAAGCCAGCGGAGTGATTATTTCTTTGAAGGAGTGTTTATAATTACGATCCATGGGAGAGATTGGCACTAGCATATTTACGATCGTCAGACTTCATACCGCCTATGTTCGCATTTTCTTGCCTGTATCATACAGATAGCTGTTCACGTGACTGATTCGTGATTCTGCTTGCTGGAATGGCTTCACAGATTCCTAGCAATGTATATACCAGTATCTACGCGCTATCCAGTTCTAGTGACGCACACTCCATTCGACTATGGTTCCTTGATCCTACGTAGACAACGATTGGAAACCAAATCAAGTTCTTACGCAGACGACTATCAACTCATCCCACAAAACTACGTCAGCAGCAGCACTTCAGTGACCTTTGTCAGCTCAAAGATTCCTCAAAAGTACTTTTACACGGCAAATTAACTGTGTATACATTTACTATCAACGCCCAGAACATTGTGAGTTAAGCCGTTAATGTGACTTATTACTATTGACATTATTTCTAGGAGTGCAATTTTTCTCTGGAAACACCAGATTCTCAAGTACAGGTATGTCTCTTATCACATTAGATATTTTTAAAGGTGATCAATCACAAAATCCTGTTAAATGGCTAAATCATTTTTTACAATGGGCTAATTTTTATGATTTATCAGAAGCTAAGATTCTGAATGCTTTTCCTTTCACCTCCAACAACATGCTAAAGTATGGTATGAATCGCTACCTGATAACGTTAGGAATAACTGGTCAAGTCTAGTAACTGCCTTTACATCTAGGTTTCACACTGACGATATCATTTTAGATCTATCAATTTTACAAACTCGACAAGAATCGTCTGAAACAGTTTTGGACTATTTAACTCGTCTCTTACAAATTGCAAATAATCAAACTATCTCAGATGAAATATTGTTAGCAGTTGCATTACAAGGTTTAAAACCAGCTATTAAACAAATCGTAATGAATAAAAATCCAACAAATATGGATGATTTACGACAAGCCGCAAATCTAGCAGAGAAATCTCTTGTCGCAACTGAGAATGATGATTGGTCAACACTTAACACAATTTTAGAAGAACTTAAACATCTTAAAGATGAAATTAAAGCAGTCAGCTCAGAACAGAACACAGAAAACAATGTACATGTAATATCTCAACCCTTCGTACGTGCCCAAAACAAACCATTTCGGCTGCATTGCAATAATTCTCATCATTATACATCGTCTTCTCAGACAGTTAATTTTCCAAACTATTTCTCCAGTTCAGTACATAAATCTAGCGATAACAATACATATCAGTTACCTACTCGGGCTGCGCGCTACCAGCCACAACTACATAGTCGTAAGCCATTTTGTCTCAGATGTGGTATTTGTTTTCAATCACACGGAAGATTATGTCCTGCGCTCGATAGAAAGTGTTACTTGTGTCACAAAACAGGTCATTTTGCACGAGTATGCTTTACCCCACAACAACAATATAAACTCGCGCCAAATCAAAGGTTACAACCTTGCCACAAACAAACTCGAGAACCACAAATCACATTAGTCACACCTATTCACAAAAATCTTGTTCCTCTTTTTGTTAAAAACAAAATCACGAATGCATTAGCAGACACAGGCGCGTCTATTTCGGCCATCAACTTAAAATTTCTTTCTCGCGCAGGATTCAATTCACGTCAAATTCAACCTTCAAATCTCAATAATATTATCGCAGCAGGGGGCGAAAGTCACGAAATTTTTGGAATGATTCCACTTAATTTGAAAATTGGAGGTGTAAGTTTTTCTCATACACTGTACGTTATTCCGGCCCTTCGTCATTCGGTCATTCTTGGACTAGATTTCTTGAGTAAATACAAGGCAGTAGTGAATCTAGATACACAAACGCTCTCTTTGCTAGACGATACGGTAATTATCAATCTGATCCGTACTGAGTCAGGATTAGCACGTGTAAACAGAAGCACTACGGTTCCACCAAACTCTTGTTGTTCCATTCCTATTCATATCAGTAAAATCAAAAAAGGGACACCTGTTTTACTAGAACCATCTCATAATATGTCAAACTCCACATTTTTGACAGCTTGAACAATTGTAACGGTTTCGAAAAATAACTTTGTTCAGATCTTGAATCCTACTTCACAAGCTATAGACATACAGGCAAATACCGTACTAGCTTATGTAGACGTACTACACCCACAGACCATATTTACTGTTAGTGAGGACACTTATGACAGGAGTATCACATCTGATACACCTGACATCGTGGACACACAAACTAGTAAATCACAAGAACCAATTAATTTTGATTTACACTCTTCAGATTTGTCAGAAAATAAAAAACAAGAACTTCAATTATTTTTGAATAAACATAGGGATGTGTTTGCCTTGAACTTAGATGAATTAGGAAGTACTACGGTATTTACTCATCGAATAGAGACAGGTGATTCCATGCCAATTCGTTGTCAACCTTATCGTGCGTCTCCGCACATCAATAAAGAAATTGATAGACAGGTAGATGAATTATTAGAACACCAACTAATTGAACCCAGTTCTTCTAGCTATGCATCTCCAGTTGTTTTAATCAAAAAGAAAAATGGGGAATATCGTTTTGCCATTGACTATCGGAAACTTAATCAAGTGACACAACCAATGACATTCCCTCTTCCAAGATTAGAAGATGTAATTAATGCAGTTGGACAAACTAAACCATGTCTTTTCAGTACATTAGATTTAAATTCAGCATTTTGGCAAATTAAAATGGATCTAGAGACAAAACATAAGAGCTCTTTCATAACATCACGTGGTCTTTACCAATGGAATGTAATGCCGTATGGACTCAGAAATGCGCCCGCCACATATTGCATTCTTTTAGGTCATGTACTTAGAGGTATACCATGGTCAACATGTCTTGCATACATAGATGACATTATTATTTTTTCCAATTCATTTGAAGAACATTTAGCACACCTTGAACTTATTTTTGATCGATTACGTCAAGCAAACTTGACACTCAAACCATCAAAATGTGTATTCGCAGCATCTGAAGTTATTTATCTTGGTCATAAATTCTCAACAAAAGGAATTAAAGTAGATGAGTCCAAAATTGACACAGTTACACAGTTTCCTGTTCCAAAAACACAAAAAGATGTTAGGAGTTTTCTAGGGTTGTGCAATTATTACAGAAAATTTGTCCAAGGATATTCTACAATAGCAACACCTTTAAATAAGTTATTGACAAAAGACAGTTCGTTTCTTTGGACAGACAAGTGTCAAAAAGCATTTGAAACTCTTAAGACAGCCTTGACCACAGCTCCTATCTTGGCTTATCCTGATTTTAATAAACCATTTAGACTCACATGTGATGCCAGTGGTACAGCTCTAGGTTATATTTTGTCTCAGTTAGGGACAGACGACAAAGAGCATGTCATTGCTTATGGTGGACGAACATTAACAAATGCTGAAAGACAATGGTCAGTAACTGAACAGGAGTGTTTAGCGGTATTAGAAGGTATCCGAACATATCATGTTTACCTATCACATCAGAAATTTACTGTCATTACAGATCACAAGGCATTAGTTTGGCTAAAGACAGTTAAACACACTTCGAATAGACTAATTCGTTGGTCACTTCGCTTACAGGAATACGATTTTGATATCGTATACACTCCAGGCCATAAAAACACAAATGCAGACGCACTCTCACGTCGAAACTACGACCAAACAGCTAAGACTGACAGCCAGTTAGAAAAATCTCCAGCATGCACTAACACTCAGACTCAGTTAGAATCATCAGTACACTCCATTCAAGAAGAAATGACAGAAGTCACATTCTTTTACGATAAGCAAAATACTACTAACCTATTTCCACTACAGACTAATGATAACACACCTTGCAGTAGTTCTAAAGAATTACCGGATATCGCCCAATATCAGCGCGAGTGCCCTGATTTTAAGGACATGTATGTTTACTTAGAACAAGGAATATTACCAAAAAACACTCGTCGCGCAACAGCTATTCCATATGAAGCAAATCAATATGAACTAATCAATGGTGTCTTACATCATTTTTTCCAGCCTCGTACAAAACATAAAACTTCTCCAGATCAACTCATAAAACAAGTTGCTTTACCCACAAATTTGAGACTTGATGTCCTTCTATCTTATCACGATTCAAAAGCAGGTGGCTGTCATTTTGGTGTTCAAAGAACATATCAAGCTATCAAACAGAAATACTATTGGCCTAAAATGTATCAAAATGTGTATGACTACATTACATCATGCTCTAAATGTCAGCTTATTAAACGTGACACAAATGCACGAAAAGCTCCACTGCACCCATTGCCCCCAGAAGACGTATTCTCTAGGTGGCACATGGACATTTTGTGCATGCCAAAAAGTAAGGAAGGTTATCAATACATCTTATTGGTGACAGATAGTTTGTCACAATGGTGTGAAGCCTTGCCCTTACGTTCTCAAACAGCAACAGAAATCGCCAGTGTTTTGTACAATGAGATATTTACACGTTATGGTGCACCGCGAACACTTGTCAGTGATCGTGGACGAAATTTTATGTCTCAAATTGTACTCGCACTTTGTGAATTATTTCAAGTAACACGTCACCATACTAGTTCATACCACCCTCAAACTAACAGTCTCTGTGAGAGAAAAAAATCGTACCATTAGTCAGGCCCTACGTGCTTACTGTAGCAAACATCAAGATGATTGGCCGTCCATATTACCCAGCGTAATGATGGCATTCCGAATGAGTCCAGCAGTTAATTCTACTGGATACTCACCTTATTACATAGTCTTTGGGAAAGAAATGACTTTACCCTTAGATGTATCTCTTACGCCTAAAGAAACTGTACAAACACAAACACAACAGTACATAGATCAATTGATTCAAAGATTGAAAATAGTTCAAGAAATAGCTAAAGCAAATACACGTGAAGCACAAAGCACAAGCAAACAGAGGTTTGACCAGAAAACAAAAGAACCATCCTTTCGTGTTGGAGATTATGTACATTTACAAATCTCACATATACCTGTAGGGTTATCAAAAAAGCTTTATCCTCGTTGGGAAGGTCCATATTACATCACTCAAGTAGGTCCGAATAGCACCTACAGATTACGTCGTTGTTCAGACAATAAAGAAATGAAATCACTTGTACACGCAAACAGGCTTAAGCACTATAAAGATCCTAGGGATTATAGACCTCCGACACCGGACACAATTAGTACACCTCCACAGTCAACACAAACATCAAATGATCAAACGAACAATGAGCAATCACCAACCAACAATGGTACCGAATGGTACTTAGTTGATAAACTGTTGAAATCCAAATGGATTTCTGGAAAGAAGCATTATTTGGTTAAGTGGTCAGATGGATCCACACCATCATGGCAGCCAACGGAGAATGTTTCTCAGGCATTAAAAGAAGCATTTCACAGAACACGCACACAATCAAACACACGTCGCAAACGACGAAGTCGAATATTTCGTAATTGAATTCAATACGAAATTCTGAAAACAAAAAAAAAGAACAAATTCCTTCGTATTTGGAAGAGAAAATTATAGTCCTATCGTCCATTCCATTATTTTTTCTCATACCCTCTATTTCTCTTTTCTTCTTTCTGGCGCCAAATCTCTCAGTTCTCTTTCTTTCTCTTAAGGTATGGA
Organism: Unio delphinus; assembly: GCA_029339505.1. Taxonomy (NCBI): domain Eukaryota; kingdom Metazoa; phylum Mollusca; class Bivalvia; order Unionida; family Unionidae; genus Unio; species Unio delphinus. The sequence goes on from JAQISU010000110.1 coordinate 2,239,861, forward strand.
TGAAATTTGGATTGGTTCGTAGGTATATGTTTCTTTTTAACTCTGAATTCAGAGTACATAGTATCAGAACAAACAACAACATAAAAACAAAACAATTTGAAACATGGGTTATCTCCAGCATCCCCCACTTTTGTATAGTTCAGCTTATAAGTGGATTCACAGTTTAAATCAGGCTTACACGGACTTGTTGAATTGAACGTATCGAATATTGTTACAAGGATGTCAAATGAAGCTACATAATGATATTATTTCACAGTTATAATACGTCTTAAAACGAATACGCAGTATAATACAGCAATCTCATTAATGCATGGTTTGACAATGTTTAGAGGTTTATCCCTCACGATTTCATACCATTAGTATGAAAGTATGTACTTTATGGTACGGTGTCTTGGCGCATTCGCCATAAATGATAAAATAGTCAAAATGTCCGCGCGATTACTCGACAGAGATCACGTAATGCATAGCTCTCAAGACATGAGCAGCTATTGGTCTATATACAGCCAGCTTCTGAGAAAAATTCATTTGAAAAGATAATGGCAGTACATTCTCTTTCACGCGTCAAAGATAACGTTGATAAAACACGTACATTTCAAGCTGCACTAGACTCACTCATTGTTCTTAGGTTAATTCAAAGGCGTTACATATTCATACACGCACAGGTCAAAGTTGATTGCAAGTGAACATACGCCATGGTTATTATGGCTAGTGTAACATAAAATTGTCAGTTCCAAACTCTCGATATAATAAGTATTCACCCATAAATATGTTCTGCTAATGTTATACGAATAACATATAAAAGAGAAAAAGAAATACAGAAAAAGGACACAAAGGAAGATTACACTAAAATAGAAAAAGAAAAATAAAGATAACAAGAACTGTATGCTATTATTTTGTTTTACAATCGTCTGATAAGCCTAGTTTAGAGGTAGGTTTTGTAGAATTATGTGTTTAATAAATATATATATCTTATCAAAGTATTCAATGCTGTGAAGTTTTATTCCCATTGTATTTTTTGGGGAATCCTTTTCACGAATTTTGCATTGTACTCTTTATTGTATTTTATTTGAACATTTGACTGAGATTTGTGCAATGCACTTCCCATTGTGTTTTGGGAATTTTATCAAATATTTTGCATTGTACTCCTCATTGTACTTTTTGAATTTGAATTGAGTATTTTGCAATGTACCTTCTCATTGTATTTTTTGTATTTTACTTGGTATTTTGCAATATATTTGCAGTGTTTACATTGCATTTTTAAACTTTGTATTTTTAAACTTTGCGAAAATGTCTCGCAGTGTTTTTTTATCATTGTATTTTTTTGACCTTTCATCTTGTTTGATGAATAAGATTGATTTTTCTTTTCGAGCCTCGAGGACTCGGCTCAAATTAACTAGAGGGTATTGTTAGGATTAAAGTTTTAGTAAAATTAATAAGATTGATATTTTCTTTTGAATTGAATTAAAGTAATGTTTTATTTGTTAAAGATATTAAAGGTAATTTCATTTGTTTTTGTAACACAACTATATAGAATAGAAATGGTTGTTGAGCAAGTAAAAAAGGGCAATGTATATAACCACACTATAACTCAAGTAAAAGTAGCTAAGAACATTGCCAATATACAATGTTGTGTGAGATTGTATACGAAAAACATTATACATGAATTTTGCCTGCTCAGCTATAGTTCTAAGCTACATTAGTAAGAATATGTTTCTGACCTAGTGTTGGCATGAGTTCAATTCAGTTAATGAAGCTGAAGTAAGATTTCTCTAGACGATACAGAAACAAGATGGCTTCCAACTAACGGATATCCATATTTGGTCTGACGTCGTTAAGGCCGGTGTAGATGATTACAGAATTGAGTCTTATGACGTAAGTAAGGTGGTTTTTACCTGTCAGAACTGGTCTCGACCGGGTTGTGGAGTTCGTAGTTTTCTGACTGATGCGTAGAAGGGTATGACCTTGTCTAACCCTGAATCTGGCCGCAAACGTATAAATAGAAATGCGCGAATCAGGTCAGATCAGTTATAACGCATCAGCAGAAAACTGACGTTGACTCTTCAATTACAGGTAGGCATCTGTACAAGTTATAATTTCTTGTAAGAAATAAGTATTTTTAATGATTGAGATTTTTAATGGTAAAATTGTTTTGTGTGCAACATTACTATTGAATTCTTTATTTATAATACATTGTAATGGAATGTTTAAATGTTCTAAAGAATTTATATTTATGTAACTTTAATTATAAAGGTTTGAATTAGTTGAATTAGCTACCAACTTCATACTTGACTTAATGTTGAAATAAAGTATTTCTTAAGTAAGAAAGAGTAATTTCTAGCAATATATTCTAAATCAATATTCTTAATATTCTGTTTTAAAATGAGTAAAATGCATTAACTGTTATTACATTTAAGGCTTTTGCTATCTTGAAATTGATTGAGAATTAACTAGTAAATAATATTCTAAGGTGCAGAAGTTAATGAAGTTGGAAAGCTTAAAGATGGAAAATGTAATATGTATTTTATGAATTTTATTATAAAGTTTTAGAAGTGTTTCTAGAATGTAGTAATATATATGTGTGTTGATTATTTAAATAAAGTTATAACGCATTAGCAGAAAACTGACGTTGACTCTTCAATTACAGATGTAGCTGTTTTATCATCGTGGCGCTCTCTTTAAGAGAGCCTGATTTCTTTCTTCTTCTCTCTCTTTTACCATGGATATTGACGTTCCCCAACTTACGAGTAATTCCTTCTCATAGCAAGAAATGAGAAGAAGGTTATGAAAAGCTAATCACAACACAAAACAAGCAAAGACATTCATAACAAGTGAGTGGAGAATGTTACAGATCTCTGTACCCTCTCGCAAAGCCAGCGGAGTGATTATTTCTTTGAAGGAGTGTTTATAATTACGATCCATGGGAGAGATTGGCACTAGCATATTTACGATCGTCAGACTTCATACCGCCTATGTTCGCATTTTCTTGCCTGTATCATACAGATAGCTGTTCACGTGACTGATTCGTGATTCTGCTTGCTGGAATGGCTTCACAGATTCCTAGCAATGTATATACCAGTATCTACGCGCTATCCAGTTCTAGTGACGCACACTCCATTCGACTATGGTTCCTTGATCCTACGTAGACAACGATTGGAAACCAAATCAAGTTCTTACGCAGACGACTATCAACTCATCCCACAAAACTACGTCAGCAGCAGCACTTCAGTGACCTTTGTCAGCTCAAAGATTCCTCAAAAGTACTTTTACACGGCAAATTAACTGTGTATACATTTACTATCAACGCCCAGAACATTGTGAGTTAAGCCGTTAATGTGACTTATTACTATTGACATTATTTCTAGGAGTGCAATTTTTCTCTGGAAACACCAGATTCTCAAGTACAGGTATGTCTCTTATCACATTAGATATTTTTAAAGGTGATCAATCACAAAATCCTGTTAAATGGCTAAATCATTTTTTACAATGGGCTAATTTTTATGATTTATCAGAAGCTAAGATTCTGAATGCTTTTCCTTTCACCTCCAACAACATGCTAAAGTATGGTATGAATCGCTACCTGATAACGTTAGGAATAACTGGTCAAGTCTAGTAACTGCCTTTACATCTAGGTTTCACACTGACGATATCATTTTAGATCTATCAATTTTACAAACTCGACAAGAATCGTCTGAAACAGTTTTGGACTATTTAACTCGTCTCTTACAAATTGCAAATAATCAAACTATCTCAGATGAAATATTGTTAGCAGTTGCATTACAAGGTTTAAAACCAGCTATTAAACAAATCGTAATGAATAAAAATCCAACAAATATGGATGATTTACGACAAGCCGCAAATCTAGCAGAGAAATCTCTTGTCGCAACTGAGAATGATGATTGGTCAACACTTAACACAATTTTAGAAGAACTTAAACATCTTAAAGATGAAATTAAAGCAGTCAGCTCAGAACAGAACACAGAAAACAATGTACATGTAATATCTCAACCCTTCGTACGTGCCCAAAACAAACCATTTCGGCTGCATTGCAATAATTCTCATCATTATACATCGTCTTCTCAGACAGTTAATTTTCCAAACTATTTCTCCAGTTCAGTACATAAATCTAGCGATAACAATACATATCAGTTACCTACTCGGGCTGCGCGCTACCAGCCACAACTACATAGTCGTAAGCCATTTTGTCTCAGATGTGGTATTTGTTTTCAATCACACGGAAGATTATGTCCTGCGCTCGATAGAAAGTGTTACTTGTGTCACAAAACAGGTCATTTTGCACGAGTATGCTTTACCCCACAACAACAATATAAACTCGCGCCAAATCAAAGGTTACAACCTTGCCACAAACAAACTCGAGAACCACAAATCACATTAGTCACACCTATTCACAAAAATCTTGTTCCTCTTTTTGTTAAAAACAAAATCACGAATGCATTAGCAGACACAGGCGCGTCTATTTCGGCCATCAACTTAAAATTTCTTTCTCGCGCAGGATTCAATTCACGTCAAATTCAACCTTCAAATCTCAATAATATTATCGCAGCAGGGGGCGAAAGTCACGAAATTTTTGGAATGATTCCACTTAATTTGAAAATTGGAGGTGTAAGTTTTTCTCATACACTGTACGTTATTCCGGCCCTTCGTCATTCGGTCATTCTTGGACTAGATTTCTTGAGTAAATACAAGGCAGTAGTGAATCTAGATACACAAACGCTCTCTTTGCTAGACGATACGGTAATTATCAATCTGATCCGTACTGAGTCAGGATTAGCACGTGTAAACAGAAGCACTACGGTTCCACCAAACTCTTGTTGTTCCATTCCTATTCATATCAGTAAAATCAAAAAAGGGACACCTGTTTTACTAGAACCATCTCATAATATGTCAAACTCCACATTTTTGACAGCTTGAACAATTGCAACGGTTTCGAAAAATAACTTTGTTCAGATCTTGAATCCTACTTCACAAGCTATAGACATACAGGCAAATACCGTACTAGCTTATGTAGACGTACTACACCCACAGACCATATTTACTGTTAGTGAGGACACTTATGACAGGAGTATCACATCTGATACACCTGACATCGTGGACACACAAACTAGTAAATCACAAGAACCAATTAATTTTGATTTACACTCTTCAGATTTGTCAGAAAATAAAAAACAAGAACTTCAATTATTTTTGAATAAACATAGGGATGTGTTTGCCTTGAACTTAGATGAATTAGGAAGTACTACGGTATTTACTCATCGAATAGAGACAGGTGATTCCATGCCAATTCGTTGTCAACCTTATCGTGCGTCTCCGCACATCAATAAAGAAATTGATAGACAGGTAGATGAATTATTAGAACACCAACTAATTGAACCCAGTTCTTCTAGCTATGCATCTCCAGTTGTTTTAATCAAAAAGAAAAATGGGGAATATCGTTTTGCCATTGACTATCGGAAACTTAATCAAGTGACACAACCAATGACATTCCCTCTTCCAAGATTAGAAGATGTAATTGATGCAGTTGGACAAACTAAACCATGTCTTTTCAGTACATTAGATTTAAATTCAGCATTTTGGCAAATTAAAATGGATCTAGAGACAAAACATAAGAGCTCTTTCATAACATCACGTGGTCTTTACCAATGGAATGTAATGCCGTATGGACTCAGAAATGCGCCCGCCACATATTGCATTCTTTTAGGTCATGTACTTAGAGGTATACCATGGTCAACATGTCTTGCATACATAGATGACATTATTATTTTTTCCAATTCATTTGAAGAACATTTAGCACACCTTGAACTTATTTTTGATCGATTACGTCAAGCAAACTTGACACTCAAACCATCAAAATGTGTATTCGCAGCATCTGAAGTTATTTATCTTGGTCATAAATTCTCAACAAAAGGAATTAAAGTAGATGAGTCCAAAATTGACACAGTTACACAGTTTCCTGTTCCAAAAACACAAAAAGATGTTAGGAGTTTTCTAGGGTTGTGCAATTATTACAGAAAATTTGTCCAAGGATATTCTACAATAGCAACACCTTTAAATAAGTTATTGACAAAAGACAGTTCGTTTCTTTGGACAGACAAGTGTCAAAAAGCATTTGAAACTCTTAAGACAGCCTTGACCACAGCTCCTATCTTGGCTTATCCTGATTTTAATAAACCATTTAGACTCACATGTGATGCCAGTGGTACAGCTCTAGGTTATATTTTGTCTCAGTTAGGGACAGACGACAAAGAGCATGTCATTGCTTATGGTGGACGAACATTAACAAATGCTGAAAGACAATGGTCAGTAACTGAACAGGAGTGTTTAGCGGTATTAGAAGGTATCCGAACATATCATGTTTACCTATCACATCAGAAATTTACTGTCATTACAGATCACAAGGCATTAGTTTGGCTAAAGACAGTTAAACACACTTCGAATAGACTAATTCGTTGGTCACTTCGCTTACAGGAATACGATTTTGATATCGTATACACTCCAGGCCATAAAAACACAAATGCAGACGCACTCTCACGTCGAAACTACGACCAAACAGCTAAGACTGACAGCCAGTTAGAAAAATCTCCAGCATGCACTAACACTCAGACTCAGTTAGAATCATCAGTACACTCCATTCAAGAAGAAATGACAGAAGTCACATTCTTTTACGATAAGCAAAATACTACTAACCTATTTCCACTACAGACTAATGATAACACACCTTGCAGTAGTTCTAAAGAATTACCGGATATCGCCCAATATCAGCGCGAGTGCCCTGATTTTAAGGACATGTATGTTTACTTAGAACAAGGAATATTACCAAAAAACACTCGTCGCGCAACAGCTATTCCATATGAAGCAAATCAATATGAACTAATCAATGGTGTCTTACATCATTTTTTCCAGCCTCGTACAAAACATAAAACTTCTCCAGATCAACTCATAAAACAAGTTGCTTTACCCACAAATTTGAGACTTGATGTCCTTCTATCTTATCACGATTCAAAAGCAGGTGGCTGTCATTTTGGTGTTCAAAGAACATATCAAGCTATCAAACAGAAATACTATTGGCCTAAAATGTATCAAAATGTGTATGACTACATTACATCATGCTCTAAATGTCAGCTTATTAAACGTGACACAAATGCACGAAAAGCTCCACTGCACCCATTGCCCCCAGAAGACGTATTCTCTAGGTGGCACATGGACATTTTGTGCATGCCAAAAAGTAAGGAAGGTTATCAATACATCTTATTGGTGACAGATAGTTTGTCACAATGGTGTGAAGCCTTGCCCTTACGTTCTCAAACAGCAACAGAAATCGCCAGTGTTTTGTACAATGAGATATTTACACGTTATGGTGCACCGCGAACACTTGTCAGTGATCGTGGACGAAATTTTATGTCTCAAATTGTACTCGCACTTTGTGAATTATTTCAAGTAACACGTCACCATACTAGTTCATACCACCCTCAAACTAACAGTCTCTGTGAGAGAAAAAATCGTACCATTAGTCAGGCCCTACGTGCTTACTGTAGCAAACATCAAGATGATTGGCCGTCCATATTACCCAGCGTAATGATGGCATTCCGAATGAGTCCAGCAGTTAATTCTACTGGATACTCACCTTATTACATAGTCTTTGGGAAAGAAATGACTTTACCCTTAGATGTATCTCTTACGCCTAAAGAAACTGTACAAACACAAACACAACAGTACATAGATCAATTGATTCAAAGATTGAAAATAGTTCAAGAAATAGCTAAAGCAAATACACGTGAAGCACAAAGCACAAGCAAACAGAGGTTTGACCAGAAAACAAAAGAACCATCCTTTCGTGTTGGAGATTATGTACATTTACAAATCTCACATATACCTGTAGGGTTATCAAAAAAGCTTTATCCTCGTTGGGAAGGTCCATATTACATCACTCAAGTAGGTCCGAATAGCACCTACAGATTACGTCGTTGTTCAGACAATAAAGAAATGAAATCACTTGTACACGCAAACAGGCTTAAGCACTATAAAGATCCTAGGGATTATAGACCTCCGACACCGGACACAATTAGTACACCTCCACAGTCAACACAAACATCAAATGATCAAACGAACAATGAGCAATCACCAACCAACAATGGTACCGAATGGTACTTAGTTGATAAACTGTTGAAATCCAAATGGATTTCTGGAAAGAAGCATTATTTGGTTAAGTGGTCAGATGGATCCACACCATCATGGCAGCCAACGGAGAATGTTTCTCAGGCATTAAAAGAAGCATTTCACAGAACACGCACACAATCAAACACACGTCGCAAACGACGAAGTCGAATATTTCGTAATTGAATTCAATACGAAATTCTGAAAACATAAAAAAAGAACAAATTCCTTCGTATTTGGAAGAGAAAATTATAGTCCTATCGTCCATTCCATTATTTTTTCTCATACCCTCTATTTCTCTTTTCTTCTTTCTGGCGCCAAATCTCTCAGTTCTCTTTCTTTCTCTTAAGGTATGGATGAAATTTGGATTGGTTCGTAGGTATATGTTTCTTTTTAACTCTGAATTCAGAGTACATAGTATCAGAACAAACAACAACATAAAAACAAAACAATTTGAAACATGGGTTATCTCCAGCATCCCCCACTTTTGTATAGTTCAGCTTATAAGTGGATTCACAGTTTAAATCAGGCTTACACGGACTTGTTGAATTGAACGTATCGAATATTGTTACAAGGATGTCAAATGAAGCTACATAATGATATTATTTCACAGTTATAATACGTCTTAAAACGAATACGCAGTATAATACAGCAATCTCATTAATGCATGGTTTGACAATGTTTAGAGGTTTATCCCTCACGATTTCATACCATTAGTATGAAAGTATGTACTTTATGGTACGGTGTCTTGGCGCATTCGCCATAAATGATAAAATAGTCAAAATGTCCGCGCGATTACTCGACAGAGATCACGTAATGCATAGCTCTCAAGACATGAGCAGCTATTGGTCTATATACAGCCAGCTTCTGAGAAAAATTCATTTGAAAAGATAATGGCAGTACATTCTCTTTCACGCGTCAAAGATAACGTTGATAAAACACGTACATTTCAAGCTGCACTAGACTCACTCATTGTTCTTAGGTTAATTCAAAGGCGTTACATATTCATACACGCACAGGTCAAAGTTGATTGCAAGTGAACATACGCCATGGTTATTATGGCTAGTGTAACATAAAATTGTCAGTTCCAAACTCTCGATATAATAAGTATTCACCCATAAATATGTTCTGCTAATGTTATACGAATAACATATAAAAGAGAAAAAGAAATACAGAAAAAGGACACAAAGGAAGATTACACTAAAATAGAAAAAGAAAAATAAAGATAACAAGAACTGTATGCTATTATTTTGTTTTACAATCGTCTGATAAGCCTAGTTTAGAGGTAGGTTTTGTAGAATTATGTGTTTAATAAATATATATATCTTATCAAAGTATTCAATGCTGTGAAGTTTTATTCCCATTGTATTTTTTGGGGAATCCTTTTCACGAATTTTGCATTGTACTCTTTATTGTATTTTATTTGAACATTTGACTGAGATTTGTGCAATGCACTTCCCATTGTGTTTTGGGAATTTTATCAAATATTTTGCATTGTACTCCTCATTGTACTTTTTGAATTTGAATTGAGTATTTTGCAATGTACCTTCTCATTGTATTTTTTGTATTTTACTTGGTATTTTGCAATATATTTGCAGTGTTTACATTGCATTTTTAAACTTTGTATTTTTAAACTTTGCGAAAATGTCTCGCAGTGTTTTTTTATCATTGTATTTTTTTGACCTTTCATCTTGTTTGATGAATAAGATTGATTTTTCTTTTCGAGCCTCGAGGACTCGGCTCAAATTAACTAGAGGGTATTGTTAGGATTAAAGTTTTAGTAAAATTAATAAGATTGATATTTTCTTTTGAATTGAATTAAAGTAATGTTTTATTTGTTAAAAGATATTAAAGGTAATTTCATTTGTTTTTGTAACACAACTATATAGAATAGAAATGGTTGTTGAGCAAGTAAAAAAGGGCAATGTATATAACCACACTATAACTCAAGTAAAAGTAGCTAAGAACATTGCCAATATACAATGTTGTGTGAGATTGTATACGAAAAACATTATACATGAATTTTGCCTGCTCAGCTATAGTTCTAAGCTACATTAGTAAGAATATGTTTCTGACCTAGTGTTGGCATGAGTTCAATTCAGTTAATGAAGCTGAAGTAAGATTTCTCTAGACGATACAGAAACAAGATGGCTTCCAACTAACGGATATCCATATTTGGTCTGACGTCGTTAAGGCCGGTGTAGATGATTACAGAATTGAGTCTTATGACGTAAGTAAGGTGGTTTTTACCTGTCAGAACTGGTCTCGACCGGGTTGTGGAGTTCGTAGTTTTCTGACTGATGCGTAGAAGGGTATGACCTTGTCTAACCCTGAATCTGGCCGCAAACGTATAAATAGAAATGCGCGAATCAGGTCAGATCAGTTATAACGCATCAGCAGAAAACTGACGTTGACTCTTCAATTACAGGTAGGCATCTGTACAAGTTATAATTTCTTGTAAGAAATAAGTATTTTTAATGATTGAGATTTTTAATGGTAAAATTGTTTTGTGTGCAACATTACTATTGAATTCTTTATTTATAATACATTGTAATGGAATGTTTAAATGTTCTAAAGAATTTATATTTATGTAACTTTAATTATAAAGGTTTGAATTAGTTGAATTAGCTACCAACTTCATACTTGACTTAATGTTGAAATAAAGTATTTCTTAAGTAAGAAAGAGTAATTTCTAGCAATATATTCTAAATCAATATTCTTAATATTCTGTTTTAAAATGAGTAAAATGCATTAACTGTTATTACATTTAAGGCTTTTGCTATCTTGAAATTGATTGAGAATTAACTAGTAAATAATATTCTAAGGTGCAGAAGTTAATGAAGTTGGAAAGCTTAAAGATGGAAAATGTAATATGTATTTTATGAATTTTATTATAAAGTTTTAGAAGTGTTTCTAGAATGTAGTAATATATATGTGTGTTGATTATTTAAATAAAGTTATAACGCATTAGCAGAAAACTGACGTTGACTCTTCAATTACAGATGTAGCTGTTTTATCATCGTGGCGCTCTCTTTAAGAGAGCCTGATTTCTTTCTTCTTCTCTCTCTTTTACCATGGATATTGACGTTCCCCAACTTACGAGTAATTCCTTCTCATAGCAAGAAATGAGAAGAAGGTTATGAAAAGCTAATCACAACACAAAACAAGCAAAGACATTCATAACAAGTGAGTGGAGAATGTTACAGATCTCTGTACCCTCTCGCAAAGCCAGCGGAGTGATTATTTCTTTGAAGGAGTGTTTATAATTACGATCCATGGGAGAGATTGGCACTAGCATATTTACGATCGTCAGACTTCATACCGCCTATGTTCGCATTTTCTTGCCTGTATCATACAGATAGCTGTTCACGTGACTGATTCGTGATTCTGCTTGCTGGAATGGCTTCACAGATTCCTAGCAATGTATATACCAGTATCTACGCGCTATCCAGTTCTAGTGACGCACACTCCATTCGACTATGGTTCCTTGATCCTACGTAGACAACGATTGGAAACCAAATCAAGTTCTTACGCAGACGACTATCAACTCATCCCACAAAACTACGTCAGCAGCAGCACTTCAGTGACCTTTGTCAGCTCAAAGATTCCTCAAAAGTACTTTTACACGGCAAATTAACTGTGTATACATTTACTATCAACGCCCAGAACATTGTGAGTTAAGCCGTTAATGTGACTTATTACTATTGACATTATTTCTAGGAGTGCAATTTTTCTCTGGAAACACCAGATTCTCAAGTACAGGTATGTCTCTTATCACATTAGATATTTTTAAAGGTGATCAATCACAAAATCCTGTTAAATGGCTAAATCATTTTTTACAATGGGCTAATTTTTATGATTTATCAGAAGCTAAGATTCTGAATGCTTTTCCTTTCACCTCCAACAACATGCTAAAGTATGGTATGAATCGCTACCTGATAACGTTAGGAATGACTGGTCAAGTCTAGTAACTGCCTTTACATCTAGGTTTCACACTGACGATATCATTTTAGATCTATCAATTTTACAAACTCGACAAGAATCGTCTGAAACAGTTTTGGACTATTTAACTCGTCTCTTACAAATTGCAAATAATCAAACTATCTCAGATGAAATATTGTTAGCAGTTGCATTACAAGGTTTAAAACCAGCTATTAAACAAATCGTAATGAATAAAAATCCAACAAATATGGATGATTTACGACAAGCCGCAAATCTAGCAGAGAAATCTCTTGTCGCAACTGAGAATGATGATTGGTCAACACTTAACACAATTTTAGAAGAACTTAAACATCTTAAAGATGAAATTAAAGCAGTCAGCTCAGAACAGAACACAGAAAACAATGTACATGTAATATCTCAACCCTTCGTACGTGCCCAAAACAAACCATTTCGGCTGCATTGCAATAATTCTCATCATTATACATCGTCTTCTCAGACAGTTAATTTTCCAAACTATTTCTCCAGTTCAGTACATAAATCTAGCGATAACAATACATATCAGTTACCTACTCGGGCTGCGCGCTACCAGCCACAACTACATAGTCGTAAGCCATTTTGTCTCAGATGTGGTATTTGTTTTCAATCACACGGAAGATTATGTCCTGCGCTCGATAGAAAGTGTTACTTGTGTCACAAAACAGGTCATTTTGCACGAGTATGCTTTACCCCACAACAACAATATAAACTCGCGCCAAATCAAAGGTTACAACCTTGCCACAAACAAACTCGAGAACCACAAATCACATTAGTCACACCTATTCACAAAAATCTTGTTCCTCTTTTTGTTAAAAACAAAATCACGAATGCATTAGCAGACACAGGCGCGTCTATTTCGGCCATCAACTTAAAATTTCTTTCTCGCGCAGGATTCAATTCACGTCAAATTCAACCTTCAAATCTCAATAATATTATCGCAGCAGGGGGCGAAAGTCACGAAATTTTTGGAATGATTCCACTTAATTTGAAAATTGGAGGTGTAAGTTTTTCTCATACACTGTACGTTATTCCGGCCCTTCGTCATTCGGTCATTCTTGGACTAGATTTCTTGAGTAAATACAAGGCAGTAGTGAATCTAGATACACAAACGCTCTCTTTGCTAGACGATACGGTAATTATCAATCTGATCCGTACTGAGTCAGGATTAGCACGTGTAAACAGAAGCACTACGGTTCCACCAAACTCTTGTTGTTCCATTCCTATTCATATCAGTAAAATCAAAAAAGGGACACCTGTTTTACTAGAACCATCTCATAATATGTCAAACTCCACATTTTTGACAGCTTGAACAATTGTAACGGTTTCGAAAAATAACTTTGTTCAGATCTTGAATCCTACTTCACAAGCTATAGACATACAGGCAAATACCGTACTAGCTTATGTAGACGTACTACACCCACAGACCATATTTACTGTTAGTGAGGACACTTATGACAGGAGTATCACATCTGATACACCTGACATCGTGGACACACAAACTAGTAAATCACAAGAACCAATTAATTTTGATTTACACTCTTCAGATTTGTCAGAAAATAAAAAACAAGAACTTCAATTATTTTTGAATAAACATAGGGATGTGTTTGCCTTGAACTTAGATGAATTAGGAAGTACTACGGTATTTACTCATCGAATAGAGACAGGTGATTCCATGCCAATTCGTTGTCAACCTTATCGTGCGTCTCCGCACATCAATAAAGAAATTGATAGACAGGTAGATGAATTATTAGAACACCAACTAATTGAACCCAGTTCTTCTAGCTATGCATCTCCAGTTGTTTTAATCAAAAAGAAAAATGGGGAATATCGTTTTGCCATTGACTATCGGAAACTTAATCAAGTGACACAACCAATGACATTCCCTCTTCCAAGATTAGAAGATGTAATTGATGCAGTTGGACAAACTAAACCATGTCTTTTCAGTACATTAGATTTAAATTCAGCATTTTGGCAAATTAAAATGGATCTAGAGACAAAACATAAGAGCTCTTTCATAACATCACGTGGTCTTTACCAATGGAATGTAATGCCGTATGGACTCAGAAATGCGCCCGCCACATATTGCATTCTTTTAGGTCATGTACTTAGAGGTATACCATGGTCAACATGTCTTGCATACATAGATGACATTATTATTTTTTCCAATTCATTTGAAGAACATTTAGCACACCTTGAACTTATTTTTGATCGATTACGTCAAGCAAACTTGACACTCAAACCATCAAAATGTGTATTCGCAGCATCTGAAGTTATTTATCTTGGTCATAAATTCTCAACAAAAGGAATTAAAGTAGATGAGTCCAAAATTGACACAGTTACACAGTTTCCTGTTCCAAAAACACAAAAAGATGTTAGGAGTTTTCTAGGGTTGTGCAATTATTACAGAAAATTTGTCCAAGGATATTCTACAATAGCAACACCTTTAAATAAGTTATTGACAAAAGACAGTTCGTTTCTTTGGACAGACAAGTGTCAAAAAGCATTTGAAACTCTTAAGACAGCCTTGACCACAGCTCCTATCTTGGCTTATCCTGATTTTAATAAACCATTTAGACTCACATGTGATGCCAGTGGTACAGCTCTAGGTTATATTTTGTCTCAGTTAGGGACAGACGACAAAGAGCATGTCATTGCTTATGGTGGACGAACATTAACAAATGCTGAAAGACAATGGTCAGTAACTGAACAGGAGTGTTTAGCGGTATTAGAAGGTATCCGAACATATCATGTTTACCTATCACATCAGAAATTTACTGTCATTACAGATCACAAGGCATTAGTTTGGCTAAAGACAGTTAAACACACTTCGAATAGACTAATTCGTTGGTCACTTCGCTTACAGGAATACGATTTTGATATCGTATACACTCCAGGCCATAAAAACACAAATGCAGACGCACTCTCACGTCGAAACTACGACCAAACAGCTAAGACTGACAGCCAGTTAGAAAAATCTCCAGCATGCACTAACACTCAGACTCAGTTAGAATCATCAGTACACTCCATTCAAGAAGAAATGACAGAAGTCACATTCTTTTACGATAAGCAAAATACTACTAACCTATTTCCACTACAGACTAATGATAACACACCTTGCAGTAGTTCTAAAGAATTACCGGATATCGCCCAATATCAGCGCGAGTGCCCTGATTTTAAGGACATGTATGTTTACTTAGAACAAGGAATATTACCAAAAAACACTCGTCGCGCAACAGCTATTCCATATGAAGCAAATCGATATGAACTAATCAATGGTGTCTTACATCATTTTTTCCAGCCTCGTACAAAACATAAAACTTCTCCAGATCAACTCATAAAACAAGTTGCTTTACCCACAAATTTGAGACTTGATGTCCTTCTATCTTATCACGATTCAAAAGCAGGTGGCTGTCATTTTGGTGTTCAAAGAACATATCAAGCTATCAAACAGAAATACTATTGGCCTAAAATGTATCAAAATGTGTATGACTACATTACATCATGCTCTAAATGTCAGCTTATTAAACGTGACACAAATGCACGAAAAGCTCCACTGCACCCATTGCCCCCAGAAGACGTATTCTCTAGGTGGCACATGGACATTTTGTGCATGCCAAAAAGTAAGGAAGGTTATCAATACATCTTATTGGTGACAGATAGTTTGTCACAATGGTGTGAAGCCTTGCCCTTACGTTCTCAAACAGCAACAGAAATCGCCAGTGTTTTGTACAATGAGATATTTACACGTTATGGTGCACCGCGAACACTTGTCAGTGATCGTGGACGAAATTTTATGTCTCAAATTGTACTCGCACTTTGTGAATTATTTCAAGTAACACGTCACCATACTAGTTCATACCACCCTCAAACTAACAGTCTCTGTGAGAGAAAAAATCGTACCATTAGTCAGGCCCTACGTGCTTACTGTAGCAAACATCAAGATGATTGGCCGTCCATATTACCCAGCGTAATGATGGCATTCCGAATGAGTCCAGCAGTTAATTCTACTGGATACTCACCTTATTACATAGTCTTTGGGAAAGAAATGACTTTACCCTTAGATGTATCTCTTACGCCTAAAGAAACTGTACAAACACAAACACAACAGTACATAGATCAATTGATTCAAAGATTGAAAATAGTTCAAGAAATAGCTAAAGCAAATACACGTGAAGCACAAAGCACAAGCAAACAGAGGTTTGACCAGAAAACAAAAGAACCATCCTTTCGTGTTGGAGATTATGTACATTTACAAATCTCACATATACCTGTAGGGTTATCAAAAAAGCTTTATCCTCGTTGGGAAGGTCCATATTACATCACTCAAGTAGGTCCGAATAGCACCTACAGATTACGTCGTTGTTCAGACAATAAAGAAATGAAATCACTTGTACACGCAAACAGGCTTAAGCACTATAAAGATCCTAGGGATTATAGACCTCCGACACCGGACACAATTAGTACACCTCCACAGTCAACACAAACATCAAATGATCAAACGAACAATGAGCAATCACCAACCAACAATGGTACCGAATGGTACTTAGTTGATAAACTGTTGAAATCCAAATGGATTTCTGGAAAGAAGCATTATTTGGTTAAGTGGTCAGATGGATCCACACCATCATGGCAGCCAACGGAGAATGTTTCTCAGGCATTAAAAGAAGCATTTCACAGAACACGCACACAATCAAACACACGTCGCAAACGACGAAGTCGAATATTTCGTAATTGAATTCAATACGAAATTCTGAAAACATAAAAAAAGAACAAATTCCTTCGTATTTGGAAGAGAAAATTATAGTCCTATCGTCCATTCCATTATTTTTTCTCATACCCTCTATTTCTCTTTTCTTCTTTCTGGCGCCAAATCTCTCAGTTCTCTTTCTTTCTCTTAAGGTATGGATGAAATTTGGATTGGTTCGTAGGTATATGTTTCTTTTTAACTCTGAATTCAGAGTACATAGTATCAGAACAAACAACAACATAAAAACAAAACAATTTGAAACATGGGTTATCTCCAGCATCCCCCACTTTTGTATAGTTCAGCTTATAAGTGGATTCACAGTTTAAATCAGGCTTACACGGACTTGTTGAATTGAACGTATCGAATATTGTTACAAGGATGTCAAATGAAGCTACATAATGATATTATTTCACAGTTATAATACGTCTTAAAACGAATACGCAGTATAATACAGCAATCTCATTAATGCATGGTTTGACAATGTTTAGAGGTTTATCCCTCACGATTTCATACCATTAGTATGAAAGTATGTACTTTATGGTACGGTGTCTTGGCGCATTCGCCATAAATGATAAAATAGTCAAAATGTCCGCGCGATTACTCGACAGAGATCACGTAATGCATAGCTCTCAAGACATGAGCAGCTATTGGTCTATATACAGCCAGCTTCTGAGAAAAATTCATTTGAAAAGATAATGGCAGTACATTCTCTTTCACGCGTCAAAGATAACGTTGATAAAACACGTACATTTCAAGCTGCACTAGACTCACTCATTGTTCTTAGGTTAATTCAAAGGCGTTACATATTCATACACGCACAGGTCAAAGTTGATTGCAAGTGAACATACGCCATGGTTATTATGGCTAGTGTAACATAAAATTGTCAGTTCCAAACTCTCGATATAATAAGTATTCACCCATAAATATGTTCTGCTAATGTTATACGAATAACATATAAAAGAGAAAAAGAAATACAGAAAAAGGACACAAAGGAAGATTACACTAAAATAGAAAAAGAAAAATAAAGATAACAAGAACTGTATGCTATTATTTTGTTTTACAATCGTCTGATAAGCCTAGTTTAGAGGTAGGTTTTGTAGAATTATGTGTTTAATAAATATATATATCTTATCAAAGTATTCAATGCTGTGAAGTTTTATTCCCATTGTATTTTTTGGGGAATCCTTTTCACGAATTTTGCATTGTACTCTTTATTGTATTTTATTTGAACATTTGACTGAGATTTGTGCAATGCACTTCCCATTGTGTTTTGGGAATTTTATCAAATATTTTGCATTGTACTCCTCATTGTACTTTTTGAATTTGAATTGAGTATTTTGCAATGTACCTTCTCATTGTATTTTTTGTATTTTACTTGGTATTTTGCAATATATTTGCAGTGTTTACATTGCATTTTTAAACTTTGTATTTTTAAACTTTGCGAAAATGTCTCGCAGTGTTTTTTTATCATTGTATTTTTTTGACCTTTCATCTTGTTTGATGAATAAGATTGATTTTTCTTTTCGAGCCTCGAGGACTCGGCTCAAATTAACTAGAGGGTATTGTTAGGATTAAAGTTTTAGTAAAATTAATAAGATTGATATTTTCTTTTGAATTGAATTAAAGTAATGTTTTATTTGTTAAAAGATATTAAAGGTAATTTCATTTGTTTTTGTAACACAACTATATAGAATAGAAATGGTTGTTGAGCAAGTAAAAAAGGGCAATGTATATAACCACACTATAACTCAAGTAAAAGTAGCTAAGAACATTGCCAATATACAATGTTGTGTGAGATTGTATACGAAAAACATTATACATGAATTTTGCCTGCTCAGCTATAGTTCTAAGCTACATTAGTAAGAATATGTTTCTGACCTAGTGTTGGCATGAGTTCAATTCAGTTAATGAAGCTGAAGTAAGATTTCTCTAGACGATACAGAAACAAGATGGCTTCCAACTAACGGATATCCATATTTGGTCTGACGTCGTTAAGGCCGGTGTAGATGATTACAGAATTGAGTCTTATGACGTAAGTAAGGTGGTTTTTACCTGTCAGAACTGGTCTCGACCGGGTTGTGGAGTTCGTAGTTTTCTGACTGATGCGTAGAAGGGTATGACCTTGTCTAACCCTGAATCTGGCCGCAAACGTATAAATAGAAATGCGCGAATCAGGTCAGATCAGTTATAACGCATCAGCAGAAAACTGACGTTGACTCTTCAATTACAGGTAGGCATCTGTACAAGTTATAATTTCTTGTAAGAAATAAGTATTTTTAATGATTGAGATTTTTAATGGTAAAATTGTTTTGTGTGCAACATTACTATTGAATTCTTTATTTATAATACATTGTAATGGAATGTTTAAATGTTCTAAAGAATTTATATTTATGTAACTTTAATTATAAAGGTTTGAATTAGTTGAATTAGCTACCAACTTCATACTTGACTTAATGTTGAAATAAAGTATTTCTTAAGTAAGAAAGAGTAATTTCTAGCAATATATTCTAAATCAATATTCTTAATATTCTGTTTTAAAATGAGTAAAATGCATTAACTGTTATTACATTTAAGGCTTTTGCTATCTTGAAATTGATTGAGAATTAACTAGTAAATAATATTCTAAGGTGCAGAAGTTAGTGAAGTTGGAAAGCTTAAAGATGGAAAATGTAATATGTATTTTATGAATTTTATTATAAAGTTTTAGAAGTGTTTCTAGAATGTAGTAATATATATGTGTGTTGATTATTTAAATAAAGTTATAACGCATTAGCAGAAAACTGACGTTGACTCTTCAATTACAGATGTAGCTGTTTTATCATCGTGGCGCTCTCTTTAAGAGAGCCTGATTTCTTTCTTCTTCTCTCTCTTTTACCATGGATATTGACGTTCCCCAACTTACGAGTAATTCCTTCTCATAGCAAGAAATGAGAAGAAGGTTATGAAAAGCTAATCACAACACAAAACAAGCAAAGACATTCATAACAAGTGAGTGGAGAATGTTACAGATCTCTGTACCCTCTCGCAAAGCCAGCGGAGTGATTATTTCTTTGAAGGAGTGTTTATAATTACGATCCATGGGAGAGATTGGCACTAGCATATTTACGATCGTCAGACTTCATACCGCCTATGTTCGCATTTTCTTGCCTGTATCATACAGATAGCTGTTCACGTGACTGATTCGTGATTCTGCTTGCTGGAATGGCTTCACAGATTCCTAGCAATGTATATACCAGTATCTACGCGCTATCCAGTTCTAGTGACGCACACTCCATTCGACTATGGTTCCTTGATCCTACGTAGACAACGATTGGAAACCAAATCAAGTTCTTACGCAGACGACTATCAACTCATCCCACAAAACTACGTCAGCAGCAGCACTTCAGTGACCTTTGTCAGCTCAAAGATTCCTCAAAAGTACTTTTACACGGCAAATTAACTGTGTATACATTTACTATCAACGCCCAGAACATTGTGAGTTAAGCCGTTAATGTGACTTATTACTATTGACATTATTTCTAGGAGTGCAATTTTTCTCTGGAAACACCAGATTCTCAAGTACAGGTATGTCTCTTATCACATTAGATATTTTTAAAGGTGATCAATCACAAAATCCTGTTAAATGGCTAAATCATTTTTTACAATGGGCTAATTTTTATGATTTATCAGAAGCTAAGATTCTGAATGCTTTTCCTTTCACCTCCAACAACATGCTAAAGTATGGTATGAATCGCTACCTGATAACGTTAGGAATAACTGGTCAAGTCTAGTAACTGCCTTTACATCTAGGTTTCACACTGACGATATCATTTTAGATCTATCAATTTTACAAACTCGACAAGAATCGTCTGAAACAGTTTTGGACTATTTAACTCGTCTCTTACAAATTGCAAATAATCAAACTATCTCAGATGAAATATTGTTAGCAGTTGCATTACAAGGTTTAAAACCAGCTATTAAACAAATCGTAATGAATAAAAATCCAACAAATATGGATGATTTACGACAAGCCGCAAATCTAGCAGAGAAATCTCTTGTCGCAACTGAGAATGATGATTGGTCAACACTTAACACAATTTTAGAAGAACTTAAACATCTTAAAGATGAAATTAAAGCAGTCAGCTCAGAACAGAACACAGAAAACAATGTACATGTAATATCTCAACCCTTCGTACGTGCCCAAAACAAACCATTTCGGCTGCATTGCAATAATTCTCATCATTATACATCGTCTTCTCAGACAGTTAATTTTCCAAACTATTTCTCCAGTTCAGTACATAAATCTAGCGATAACAATACATATCAGTTACCTACTCGGGCTGCGCGCTACCAGCCACAACTACATAGTCGTAAGCCATTTTGTCTCAGATGTGGTATTTGTTTTCAATCACACGGAAGATTATGTCCTGCGCTCGATAGAAAGTGTTACTTGTGTCACAAAACAGGTCATTTTGCACGAGTATGCTTTACCCCACAACAACAATATAAACTCGCGCCAAATCAAAGGTTACAACCTTGCCACAAACAAACTCGAGAACCACAAATCACATTAGTCACACCTATTCACAAAAATCTTGTTCCTCTTTTTGTTAAAAACAAAATCACGAATGCATTAGCAGACACAGGCGCGTCTATTTCGGCCATCAACTTAAAATTTCTTTCTCGCGCAGGATTCAATTCACGTCAAATTCAACCTTCAAATCTCAATAATATTATCGCAGCAGGGGGCGAAAGTCACGAAATTTTTGGAATGATTCCACTTAATTTGAAAATTGGAGGTGTAAGTTTTTCTCATACACTGTACGTTATTCCGGCCCTTCGTCATTCGGTCATTCTTGGACTAGATTTCTTGAGTAAATACAAGGCAGTAGTGAATCTAGATACACAAACGCTCTCTTTGCTAGACGATACGGTAATTATCAATCTGATCCGTACTGAGTCAGGATTAGCACGTGTAAACAGAAGCACTACGGTTCCACCAAACTCTTGTTGTTCCATTCCTATTCATATCAGTAAAATCAAAAAAGGGACACCTGTTTTACTAGAACCATCTCATAATATG
This sequence comes from Unio delphinus, assembly GCA_029339505.1. Classification (NCBI taxonomy): domain Eukaryota; kingdom Metazoa; phylum Mollusca; class Bivalvia; order Unionida; family Unionidae; genus Unio; species Unio delphinus. Next base: position 2,261,817 of record JAQISU010000110.1, read on the forward strand.
TCAAACTCCACATTTTTGACAGCTTGAACAATTGTAACGGTTTCGAAAAATAACTTTGTTCAGATCTTGAATCCTACTTCACAAGCTATAGACATACAGGCAAATACCGTACTAGCTTATGTAGACGTACTACACCCACAGACCATATTTACTGTTAGTGAGGACACTTATGACAGGAGTATCACATCTGATACACCTGACATCGTGGACACACAAACTAGTAAATCACAAGAACCAATTAATTTTGATTTACACTCTTCAGATTTGTCAGAAAATAAAAAACAAGAACTTCAATTATTTTTGAATAAACATAGGGATGTGTTTGCCTTGAACTTAGATGAATTAGGAAGTACTACGGTATTTACTCATCGAATAGAGACAGGTGATTCCATGCCAATTCGTTGTCAACCTTATCGTGCGTCTCCGCACATCAATAAAGAAATTGATAGACAGGTAGATGAATTATTAGAACACCAACTAATTGAACCCAGTTCTTCTAGCTATGCATCTCCAGTTGTTTTAATCAAAAAGAAAAATGGGGAATATCGTTTTGCCATTGACTATCGGAAACTTAATCAAGTGACACAACCAATGACATTCCCTCTTCCAAGATTAGAAGATGTAATTGATGCAGTTGGACAAACTAAACCATGTCTTTTCAGTACATTAGATTTAAATTCAGCATTTTGGCAAATTAAAATGGATCTAGAGACAAAACATAAGAGCTCTTTCATAACATCACGTGGTCTTTACCAATGGAATGTAATGCCGTATGGACTCAGAAATGCGCCCGCCACATATTGCATTCTTTTAGGTCATGTACTTAGAGGTATACCATGGTCAACATGTCTTGCATACATAGATGACATTATTATTTTTTCCAATTCATTTGAAGAACATTTAGCACACCTTGAACTTATTTTTGATCGATTACGTCAAGCAAACTTGACACTCAAACCATCAAAATGTGTATTCGCAGCATCTGAAGTTATTTATCTTGGTCATAAATTCTCAACAAAAGGAATTAAAGTAGATGAGTCCAAAATTGACACAGTTACAGTTTCCTGTTCCAAAAACACAAAAAGATGTTAGGAGTTTTCTAGGGTTGTGCAATTATTACAGAAAATTTGTCCAAGGATATTCTACAATAGCAACACCTTTAAATAAGTTATTGACAAAAGACAGTTCGTTTCTTTGGACAGACAAGTGTCAAAAAGCATTTGAAACTCTTAAGACAGCCTTGACCACAGCTCCTATCTTGGCTTATCCTGATTTTAATAAACCATTTAGACTCACATGTGATGCCAGTGGTACAGCTCTAGGTTATATTTTGTCTCAGTTAGGGACAGACGACAAAGAGCATGTCATTGCTTATGGTGGACGAACATTAACAAATGCTGAAAGACAATGGTCAGTAACTGAACAGGAGTGTTTAGCGGTATTAGAAGGTATCCGAACATATCATGTTTACCTATCACATCAGAAATTTACTGTCATTACAGATCACAAGGCATTAGTTTGGCTAAAGACAGTTAAACACACTTCGAATAGACTAATTCGTTGGTCACTTCGCTTACAGGAATACGATTTTGATATCGTATACACTCCAGGCCATAAAAACACAAATGCAGACGCACTCTCACGTCGAAACTACGACCAAACAGCTAAGACTGACAGCCAGTTAGAAAAATCTCCAGCATGCACTAACACTCAGACTCAGTTAGAATCATCAGTACACTCCATTCAAGAAGAAATGACAGAAGTCACATTCTTTTACGATAAGCAAAATACTACTAACCTATTTCCACTACAGACTAATGATAACACACCTTGCAGTAGTTCTAAAGAATTACCGGATATCGCCCAATATCAGCGCGAGTGCCCTGATTTTAAGGACATGTATGTTTACTTAGAACAAGGAATATTACCAAAAAACACTCGTCGCGCAACAGCTATTCCATATGAAGCAAATCAATATGAACTAATCAATGGTGTCTTACATAATTTTTTCCAGCCTCGTACAAAACATAAAACTTCTCCAGATCAACTCATAAAACAAGTTGCTTTACCCACAAATTTGAGACTTGATGTCCTTCTATCTTATCACGATTCAAAAGCAGGTGGCTGTCATTTTGGTGTTCAAAGAACATATCAAGCTATCAAACAGAAATACTATTGGCCTAAAATGTATCAAAATGTGTATGACTACATTACATCATGCTCTAAATGTCAGCTTATTAAACGTGACACAAATGCACGAAAAGCTCCACTGCACCCATTGCCCCCAGAAGACGTATTCTCTAGGTGGCACATGGACATTTTGTGCATGCCAAAAAGTAAGGAAGGTTATCAATACATCTTATTGGTGACAGATAGTTTGTCACAATGGTGTGAAGCCTTGCCCTTACGTTCTCAAACAGCAACAGAAATCGCCAGTGTTTTGTACAATGAGATATTTACACGTTATGGTGCACCGCGAACACTTGTCAGTGATCGTGGACGAAATTTTATGTCTCAAATTGTACTCGCACTTTGTGAATTATTTCAAGTAACACGTCACCATACTAGTTCATACCACCCTCAAACTAACAGTCTCTGTGAGAGAAAAAATCGTACCATTAGTCAGGCCCTACGTGCTTACTGTAGCAAACATCAAGATGATTGGCCGTCCATATTACCCAGCGTAATGATGGCATTCCGAATGAGTCCAGCAGTTAATTCTACTGGATACTCACCTTATTACATAGTCTTTGGGAAAGAAATGACTTTACCCTTAGATGTATCTCTTACGCCTAAAGAAACTGTACAAACACAAACACAACAGTACATAGATCAATTGATTCAAAGATTGAAAATAGTTCAAGAAATAGCTAAAGCAAATACACGTGAAGCACAAAGCACAAGCAAACAGAGGTTTGACCAGAAAACAAAAGAACCATCCTTTCGTGTTGGAGATTATGTACATTTACAAATCTCACATATACCTGTAGGGTTATCAAAAAAGCTTTATCCTCGTTGGGAAGGTCCATATTACATCACTCAAGTAGGTCCGAATAGCACCTACAGATTACGTCGTTGTTCAGACAATAAAGAAATGAAATCACTTGTACACGCAAACAGGCTTAAGCACTATAAAGATCCTAGGGATTATAGACCTCCGACACCGGACACAATTAGTACACCTCCACAGTCAACACAAACATCAAATGATCAAACGAACAATGAGCAATCACCAACCAACAATGGTACCGAATGGTACTTAGTTGATAAACTGTTGAAATCCAAATGGATTTCTGGAAAGAAGCATTATTTGGTTAAGTGGTCAGATGGATCCACACCATCATGGCAGCCAACGGAGAATGTTTCTCAGGCATTAAAAGAAGCATTTCACAGAACACGCACACAATCAAACACACGTCGCAAACGACGAAGTCGAATATTTCGTAATTGAATTCAATACGAAATTCTGAAAACATAAAAAAAGAACAAATTCCTTCGTATTTGGAAGAGAAAATTATAGTCCTATCGTCCATTCCATTATTTTTTCTCATACCCTCTATTTCTCTTTTCTTCTTTCTGGCGCCAAATCTCTCAGTTCTCTTTCTTTCTCTTAAGGTATGGATGAAATTTGGATTGGTTCGTAGGTATATGTTTCTTTTTAACTCTGAATTCAGAGTACATAGTATCAGAACAAACAACAACATAAAAACAAAACAATTTGAAACATGGGTTATCTCCAGCATCCCCCACTTTTGTATAGTTCAGCTTATAAGTGGATTCACAGTTTAAATCAGGCTTACACGGACTTGTTGAATTGAACGTATCGAATATTGTTACAAGGATGTCAAATGAAGCTACATAATGATATTATTTCACAGTTATAATACGTCTTAAAACGAATACGCAGTATAATACAGCAATCTCATTAATGCATGGTTTGACAATGTTTAGAGGTTTATCCCTCACGATTTCATACCATTAGTATGAAAGTATGTACTTTATGGTACGGTGTCTTGGCGCATTCGCCATAAATGATAAAATAGTCAAAATGTCCGCGCGATTACTCGACAGAGATCACGTAATGCATAGCTCTCAAGACATGAGCAGCTATTGGTCTATATACAGCCAGCTTCTGAGAAAAATTCATTTGAAAAGATAATGGCAGTACATTCTCTTTCACGCGTCAAAGATAACGTTGATAAAACACGTACATTTCAAGCTGCACTAGACTCACTCATTGTTCTTAGGTTAATTCAAAGGCGTTACATATTCATACACGCACAGGTCAAAGTTGATTGCAAGTGAACATACGCCATGGTTATTATGGCTAGTGTAACATAAAATTGTCAGTTCCAAACTCTCGATATAATAAGTATTCACCCATAAATATGTTCTGCTAATGTTATACGAATAACATATAAAAGAGAAAAAGAAATACAGAAAAAGGACACAAAGGAAGATTACACTAAAATAGAAAAAGAAAAATAAAGATAACAAGAACTGTATGCTATTATTTTGTTTTACAATCGTCTGATAAGCCTAGTTTAGAGGTAGGTTTTGTAGAATTATGTGTTTAATAAATATATATATCTTATCAAAGTATTCAATGCTGTGAAGTTTTATTCCCATTGTATTTTTTGGGGAATCCTTTTCACGAATTTTGCATTGTACTCTTTATTGTATTTTATTTGAACATTTGACTGAGATTTGTGCAATGCACTTCCCATTGTGTTTTGGGAATTTTATCAAATATTTTGCATTGTACTCCTCATTGTACTTTTTGAATTTGAATTGAGTATTTTGCAATGTACCTTCTCATTGTATTTTTTGTATTTTACTTGGTATTTTGCAATATATTTGCAGTGTTTACATTGCATTTTTAAACTTTGTATTTTTAAACTTTGCGAAAATGTCTCGCAGTGTTTTTTTATCATTGTATTTTTTTGACCTTTCATCTTGTTTGATGAATAAGATTGATTTTTCTTTTCGAGCCTCGAGGACTCGGCTCAAATTAACTAGAGGGTATTGTTAGGATTAAAGTTTTAGTAAAATTAATAAGATTGATATTTTCTTTTGAATTGAATTAAAGTAATGTTTTATTTGTTAAAAGATATTAAAGGTAATTTCATTTGTTTTTGTAACACAACTATATAGAATAGAAATGGTTGTTGAGCAAGTAAAAAAGGGCAATGTATATAACCACACTATAACTCAAGTAAAAGTAGCTAAGAACATTGCCAATATACAATGTTGTGTGAGATTGTATACGAAAAACATTATACATGAATTTTGCCTGCTCAGCTATAGTTCTAAGCTACATTAGTAAGAATATGTTTCTGACCTAGTGTTGGCATGAGTTCAATTCAGTTAATGAAGCTGAAGTAAGATTTCTCTAGACGATACAGAAACAAGATGGCTTCCAACTAACGGATATCCATATTTGGTCTGACGTCGTTAAGGCCGGTGTAGATGATTACAGAATTGAGTCTTATGACGTAAGTAAGGTGGTTTTTACCTGTCAGAACTGGTCTCGACCGGGTTGTGGAGTTCGTAGTTTTCTGACTGATGCGTAGAAGGGTATGACCTTGTCTAACCCTGAATCTGGCCGCAAACGTATAAATAGAAATGCGCGAATCAGGTCAGATCAGTTATAACGCATCAGCAGAAAACTGACGTTGACTCTTCAATTACAGGTAGGCATCTGTACAAGTTATAATTTCTTGTAAGAAATAAGTATTTTTAATGATTGAGATTTTTAATGGTAAAATTGTTTTGTGTGCAACATTACTATTGAATTCTTTATTTATAATACATTGTAATGGAATGTTTAAATGTTCTAAAGAATTTATATTTATGTAACTTTAATTATAAAGGTTTGAATTAGTTGAATTAGCTACCAACTTCATACTTGACTTAATGTTGAAATAAAGTATTTCTTAAGTAAGAAAGAGTAATTTCTAGCAATATATTCTAAATCAATATTCTTAATATTCTGTTTTAAAATGAGTAAAATGCATTAACTGTTATTACATTTAAGGCTTTTGCTATCTTGAAATTGATTGAGAATTAACTAGTAAATAATATTCTAAGGTGCAGAAGTTAATGAAGTTGGAAAGCTTAAAGATGGAAAATGTAATATGTATTTTATGAATTTTATTATAAAGTTTTAGAAGTGTTTCTAGAATGTAGTAATATATATGTGTGTTGATTATTTAAATAAAGTTATAACGCATTAGCAGAAAACTGACGTTGACTCTTCAATTACAGATGTAGCTGTTTTATCATCGTGGCGCTCTCTTTAAGAGAGCCTGATTTCTTTCTTCTTCTCTCTCTTTTACCATGGATATTGACGTTCCCCAACTTACGAGTAATTCCTTCTCATAGCAAGAAATGAGAAGAAGGTTATGAAAAGCTAATCACAACACAAAACAAGCAAAGACATTCATAACAAGTGAGTGGAGAATGTTACAGATCTCTGTACCCTCTCGCAAAGCCAGCGGAGTGATTATTTCTTTGAAGGAGTGTTTATAATTACGATCCATGGGAGAGATTGGCACTAGCATATTTACGATCGTCAGACTTCATACCGCCTATGTTCGCATTTTCTTGCCTGTATCATACAGATAGCTGTTCACGTGACTGATTCGTGATTCTGCTTGCTGGAATGGCTTCACAGATTCCTAGCAATGTATATACCAGTATCTACGCGCTATCCAGTTCTAGTGACGCACACTCCATTCGACTATGGTTCCTTGATCCTACGTAGACAACGATTGGAAACCAAATCAAGTTCTTACGCAGACGACTATCAACTCATCCCACAAAACTACGTCAGCAGCAGCACTTCAGTGACCTTTGTCAGCTCAAAGATTCCTCAAAAGTACTTTTACACGGCAAATTAACTGTGTATACATTTACTATCAACGCCCAGAACATTGTGAGTTAAGCCGTTAATGTGACTTATTACTATTGACATTATTTCTAGGAGTGCAATTTTTCTCTGGAAACACCAGATTCTCAAGTACAGGTATGTCTCTTATCACATTAGATATTTTTAAAGGTGATCAATCACAAAATCCTGTTAAATGGCTAAATCATTTTTTACAATGGGCTAATTTTTATGATTTATCAGAAGCTAAGATTCTGAATGCTTTTCCTTTCACCTCCAACAACATGCTAAAGTATGGTATGAATCGCTACCTGATAACGTTAGGAATAACTGGTCAAGTCTAGTAACTGCCTTTACATCTAGGTTTCACACTGACGATATCATTTTAGATCTATCAATTTTACAAACTCGACAAGAATCGTCTGAAACAGTTTTGGACTATTTAACTCGTCTCTTACAAATTGCAAATAATCAAACTATCTCAGATGAAATATTGTTAGCAGTTGCATTACAAGGTTTAAAACCAGCTATTAAACAAATCGTAATGAATAAAAATCCAACAAATATGGATGATTTACGACAAGCCGCAAATCTAGCAGAGAAATCTCTTGTCGCAACTGAGAATGATGATTGGTCAACACTTAACACAATTTTAGAAGAACTTAAACATCTTAAAGATGAAATTAAAGCAGTCAGCTCAGAACAGAACACAGAAAACAATGTACATGTAATATCTCAACCCTTCGTACGTGCCCAAAACAAACCATTTCGGCTGCATTGCAATAATTCTCATCATTATACATCGTCTTCTCAGACAGTTAATTTTCCAAACTATTTCTCCAGTTCAGTACATAAATCTAGCGATAACAATACATATCAGTTACCTACTCGGGCTGCGCGCTACCAGCCACAACTACATAGTCGTAAGCCATTTTGTCTCAGATGTGGTATTTGTTTTCAATCACACGGAAGATTATGTCCTGCGCTCGATAGAAAGTGTTACTTGTGTCACAAAACAGGTCATTTTGCACGAGTATGCTTTACCCCACAACAACAATATAAACTCGCGCCAAATCAAAGGTTACAACCTTGCCACAAACAAACTCGAGAACCACAAATCACATTAGTCACACCTATTCACAAAAATCTTGTTCCTCTTTTTGTTAAAAACAAAATCACGAATGCATTAGCAGACACAGGCGCGTCTATTTCGGCCATCAACTTAAAATTTCTTTCTCGCGCAGGATTCAATTCACGTCAAATTCAACCTTCAAATCTCAATAATATTATCGCAGCAGGGGGCGAAAGTCACGAAATTTTTGGAATGATTCCACTTAATTTGAAAATTGGAGGTGTAAGTTTTTCTCATACACTGTACGTTATTCCGGCCCTTCGTCATTCGGTCATTCTTGGACTAGATTTCTTGAGTAAATACAAGGCAGTAGTGAATCTAGATACACAAACGCTCTCTTTGCTAGACGATACGGTAATTATCAATCTGATCCGTACTGAGTCAGGATTAGCACGTGTAAACAGAAGCACTACGGTTCCACCAAACTCTTGTTGTTCCATTCCTATTCATATCAGTAAAATCAAAAAAGGGACACCTGTTTTACTAGAACCATCTCATAATATGTCAAACTCCACATTTTTGACAGCTTGAACAATTGTAACGGTTTCGAAAAATAACTTTGTTCAGATCTTGAATCCTACTTCACAAGCTATAGACATACAGGCAAATACCGTACTAGCTTATGTAGACGTACTACACCCACAGACCATATTTACTGTTAGTGAGGACACTTATGACAGGAGTATCACATCTGATACACCTGACATCGTGGACACACAAACTAGTAAATCACAAGAACCAATTAATTTTGATTTACACTCTTCAGATTTGTCAGAAAATAAAAAACAAGAACTTCAATTATTTTTGAATAAACATAGGGATGTGTTTGCCTTGAACTTAGATGAATTAGGAAGTACTACGGTATTTACTCATCGAATAGAGACAGGTGATTCCATGCCAATTCGTTGTCAACCTTATCGTGCGTCTCCGCACATCAATAAAGAAATTGATAGACAGGTAGATGAATTATTAGAACACCAACTAATTGAACCCAGTTCTTCTAGCTATGCATCTCCAGTTGTTTTAATCAAAAAGAAAAATGGGGAATATCGTTTTGCCATTGACTATCGGAAACTTAATCAAGTGACACAACCAATGACATTCCCTCTTCCAAGATTAGAAGATGTAATTGATGCAGTTGGACAAACTAAACCATGTCTTTTCAGTACATTAGATTTAAATTCAGCATTTTGGCAAATTAAAATGGATCTAGAGACAAAACATAAGAGCTCTTTCATAACATCACGTGGTCTTTACCAATGGAATGTAATGCCGTATGGACTCAGAAATGCGCCCGCCACATATTGCATTCTTTTAGGTCATGTACTTAGAGGTATACCATGGTCAACATGTCTTGCATACATAGATGACATTATTATTTTTTCCAATTCATTTGAAGAACATTTAGCACACCTTGAACTTATTTTTGATCGATTACGTCAAGCAAACTTGACACTCAAACCATCAAAATGTGTATTCGCAGCATCTGAAGTTATTTATCTTGGTCATAAATTCTCAACAAAAGGAATTAAAGTAGATGAGTCCAAAATTGACACAGTTACACAGTTTCCTGTTCCAAAAACACAAAAAGATGTTAGGAGTTTTCTAGGGTTGTGCAATTATTACAGAAAATTTGTCCAAGGATATTCTACAATAGCAACACCTTTAAATAAGTTATTGACAAAAGACAGTTCGTTTCTTTGGACAGACAAGTGTCAAAAAGCATTTGAAACTCTTAAGACAGCCTTGACCACAGCTCCTATCTTGGCTTATCCTGATTTTAATAAACCATTTAGACTCACATGTGATGCCAGTGGTACAGCTCTAGGTTATATTTTGTCTCAGTTAGGGACAGACGACAAAGAGCATGTCATTGCTTATGGTGGACGAACATTAACAAATGCTGAAAGACAATGGTCAGTAACTGAACAGGAGTGTTTAGCGGTATTAGAAGGTATCCGAACATATCATGTTTACCTATCACATCAGAAATTTACTGTCATTACAGATCACAAGGCATTAGTTTGGCTAAAGACAGTTAAACACACTTCGAATAGACTAATTCGTTGGTCACTTCGCTTACAGGAATACGATTTTGATATCGTATACACTCCAGGCCATAAAAACACAAATGCAGACGCACTCTCACGTCGAAACTACGACCAAACAGCTAAGACTGACAGCCAGTTAGAAAAATCTCCAGCATGCACTAACACTCAGACTCAGTTAGAATCATCAGTACACTCCATTCAAGAAGAAATGACAGAAGTCACATTCTTTTACGATAAGCAAAATACTACTAACCTATTTCCACTACAGACTAATGATAACACACCTTGCAGTAGTTCTAAAGAATTACCGGATATCGCCCAATATCAGCGCGAGTGCCCTGATTTTAAGGACATGTATGTTTACTTAGAACAAGGAATATTACCAAAAAACACTCGTCGCGCAACAGCTATTCCATATGAAGCAAATCAATATGAACTAATCAATGGTGTCTTACATCATTTTTTCCAGCCTCGTACAAAACATAAAACTTCTCCAGATCAACTCATAAAACAAGTTGCTTTACCCACAAATTTGAGACTTGATGTCCTTCTATCTTATCACGATTCAAAAGCAGGTGGCTGTCATTTTGGTGTTCAAAGAACATATCAAGCTATCAAACAGAAATACTATTGGCCTAAAATGTATCAAAATGTGTATGACTACATTACATCATGCTCTAAATGTCAGCTTATTAAACGTGACACAAATGCACGAAAAGCTCCACTGCACCCATTGCCCCCAGAAGACGTATTCTCTAGGTGGCACATGGACATTTTGTGCATGCCAAAAAGTAAGGAAGGTTATCAATACATCTTATTGGTGACAGATAGTTTGTCACAATGGTGTGAAGCCTTGCCCTTACGTTCTCAAACAGCAACAGAAATCGCCAGTGTTTTGTACAATGAGATATTTACACGTTATGGTGCACCGCGAACACTTGTCAGTGATCGTGGACGAAATTTTATGTCTCAAATTGTACTCGCACTTTGTGAATTATTTCAAGTAACACGTCACCATACTAGTTCATACCACCCTCAAACTAACAGTCTCTGTGAGAGAAAAAATCGTACCATTAGTCAGGCCCTACGTGCTTACTGTAGCAAACATCAAGATGATTGGCCGTCCATATTACCCAGCGTAATGATGGCATTCCGAATGAGTCCAGCAGTTAATTCTACTGGATACTCACCTTATTACATAGTCTTTGGGAAAGAAATGACTTTACCCTTAGATGTATCTCTTACGCCTAAAGAAACTGTACAAACACAAACACAACAGTACATAGATCAATTGATTCAAAGATTGAAAATAGTTCAAGAAATAGCTAAAGCAAATACACGTGAAGCACAAAGCACAAGCAAACAGAGGTTTGACCAGAAAACAAAAGAACCATCCTTTCGTGTTGGAGATTATGTACATTTACAAATCTCACATATACCTGTAGGGTTATCAAAAAAGCTTTATCCTCGTTGGGAAGGTCCATATTACATCACTCAAGTAGGTCCGAATAGCACCTACAGATTACGTCGTTGTTCAGACAATAAAGAAATGAAATCACTTGTACACGCAAACAGGCTTAAGCACTATAAAGATCCTAGGGATTATAGACCTCCGACACCGGACACAATTAGTACACCTCCACAGTCAACACAAACATCAAATGATCAAACGAACAATGAGCAATCACCAACCAACAATGGTACCGAATGGTACTTAGTTGATAAACTGTTGAAATCCAAATGGATTTCTGGAAAGAAGCATTATTTGGTTAAGTGGTCAGATGGATCCACACCATCATGGCAGCCAACGGAGAATGTTTCTCAGGCATTAAAAGAAGCATTTCACAGAACACGCACACAATCAAACACACGTCGCAAACGACGAAGTCGAATATTTCGTAATTGAATTCAATACGAAATTCTGAAAACATAAAAAAAGAACAAATTCCTTCGTATTTGGAAGAGAAAATTATAGTCCTATCGTCCATTCCATTATTTTTTCTCATACCCTCTATTTCTCTTTTCTTCTTTCTGGCGCCAAATCTCTCAGTTCTCTTTCTTTCTCTTAAGGTATGGATGAAATTTGGATTGGTTCGTAGGTATATGTTTCTTTTTAACTCTGAATTCAGAGTACATAGTATCAGAACAAACAACAACATAAAAACAAAACAATTTGAAACATGGGTTATCTCCAGCATCCCCCACTTTTGTATAGTTCAGCTTATAAGTGGATTCACAGTTTAAATCAGGCTTACACGGACTTGTTGAATTGAACGTATCGAATATTGTTACAAGGATGTCAAATGAAGCTACATAATGATATTATTTCACAGTTATAATACGTCTTAAAACGAATACGCAGTATAATACAGCAATCTCATTAATGCATGGTTTGACAATGTTTAGAGGTTTATCCCTCACGATTTCATACCATTAGTATGAAAGTATGTACTTTATGGTACGGTGTCTTGGCGCATTCGCCATAAATGATAAAATAGTCAAAATGTCCGCGCGATTACTCGACAGAGATCACGTAATGCATAGCTCTCAAGACATGAGCAGCTATTGGTCTATATACAGCCAGCTTCTGAGAAAAATTCATTTGAAAAGATAATGGCAGTACATTCTCTTTCACGCGTCAAAGATAACGTTGATAAAACACGTACATTTCAAGCTGCACTAGACTCACTCATTGTTCTTAGGTTAATTCAAAGGCGTTACATATTCATACACGCACAGGTCAAAGTTGATTGCAAGTGAACATACGCCATGGTTATTATGGCTAGTGTAACATAAAATTGTCAGTTCCAAACTCTCGATATAATAAGTATTCACCCATAAATATGTTCTGCTAATGTTATACGAATAACATATAAAAGAGAAAAAGAAATACAGAAAAAGGACACAAAGGAAGATTACACTAAAATAGAAAAAGAAAAATAAAGATAACAAGAACTGTATGCTATTATTTTGTTTTACAATCGTCTGATAAGCCTAGTTTAGAGGTAGGTTTTGTAGAATTATGTGTTTAATAAATATATATATCTTATCAAAGTATTCAATGCTGTGAAGTTTTATTCCCATTGTATTTTTTGGGGAATCCTTTTCACGAATTTTGCATTGTACTCTTTATTGTATTTTATTTGAACATTTGACTGAGATTTGTGCAATGCACTTCCCATTGTGTTTTGGGAATTTTATCAAATATTTTGCATTGTACTCCTCATTGTACTTTTTGAATTTGAATTGAGTATTTTGCAATGTACCTTCTCATTGTATTTTTTGTATTTTACTTGGTATTTTGCAATATATTTGCAGTGTTTACATTGCATTTTTAAACTTTGTATTTTTAAACTTTGCGAAAATGTCTCGCAGTGTTTTTTTATCATTGTATTTTTTTGACCTTTCATCTTGTTTGATGAATAAGATTGATTTTTCTTTTCGAGCCTCGAGGACTCGGCTCAAATTAACTAGAGGGTATTGTTAGGATTAAAGTTTTAGTAAAATTAATAAGATTGATATTTTCTTTTGAATTGAATTAAAGTAATGTTTTATTTGTTAAAAGATATTAAAGGTAATTTCATTTGTTTTTGTAACACAACTATATAGAATAGAAATGGTTGTTGAGCAAGTAAAAAAGGGCAATGTATATAACCACACTATAACTCAAGTAAAAGTAGCTAAGAACATTGCCAATATACAATGTTGTGTGAGATTGTATACGAAAAACATTATACATGAATTTTGCCTGCTCAGCTATAGTTCTAAGCTACATTAGTAAGAATATGTTTCTGACCTAGTGTTGGCATGAGTTCAATTCAGTTAATGAAGCTGAAGTAAGATTTCTCTAGACGATACAGAAACAAGATGGCTTCCAACTAACGGATATCCATATTTGGTCTGACGTCGTTAAGGCCGGTGTAGATGATTACAGAATTGAGTCTTATGACGTAAGTAAGGTGGTTTTTACCTGTCAGAACTGGTCTCGACCGGGTTGTGGAGTTCGTAGTTTTCTGACTGATGCGTAGAAGGGTATGACCTTGTCTAACCCTGAATCTGGCCGCAAACGTATAAATAGAAATGCGCGAATCAGGTCAGATCAGTTATAACGCATCAGCAGAAAACTGACGTTGACTCTTCAATTACAGGTAGGCATCTGTACAAGTTATAATTTCTTGTAAGAAATAAGTATTTTTAATGATTGAGATTTTTAATGGTAAAATTGTTTTGTGTGCAACATTACTATTGAATTCTTTATTTATAATACATTGTAATGGAATGTTTAAATGTTCTAAAGAATTTATATTTATGTAACTTTAATTATAAAGGTTTGAATTAGTTGAATTAGCTACCAACTTCATACTTGACTTAATGTTGAAATAAAGTATTTCTTAAGTAAGAAAGAGTAATTTCTAGCAATATATTCTAAATCAATATTCTTAATATTCTGTTTTAAAATGAGTAAAATGCATTAACTGTTATTACATTTAAGGCTTTTGCTATCTTGAAATTGATTGAGAATTAACTAGTAAATAATATTCTAAGGTGCAGAAGTTAATGAAGTTGGAAAGCTTAAAGATGGAAAATGTAATATGTATTTTATGAATTTTATTATAAAGTTTTAGAAGTGTTTCTAGAATGTAGTAATATATATGTGTGTTGATTATTTAAATAAAGTTATAACGCATTAGCAGAAAACTGACGTTGACTCTTCAATTACAGATGTAGCTGTTTTATCATCGTGGCGCTCTCTTTAAGAGAGCCTGATTTCTTTCTTCTTCTCTCTCTTTTACCATGGATATTGACGTTCCCCAACTTACGAGTAATTCCTTCTCATAGCAAGAAATGAGAAGAAGGTTATGAAAAGCTAATCACAACACAAAACAAGCAAAGACATTCATAACAAGTGAGTGGAGAATGTTACAGATCTCTGTACCCTCTCGCAAAGCCAGCGGAGTGATTATTTCTTTGAAGGAGTGTTTATAATTACGATCCATGGGAGAGATTGGCACTAGCATATTTACGATCGTCAGACTTCATACCGCCTATGTTCGCATTTTCTTGCCTGTATCATACAGATAGCTGTTCACGTGACTGATTCGTGATTCTGCTTGCTGGAATGGCTTCACAGATTCCTAGCAATGTATATACCAGTATCTACGCGCTATCCAGTTCTAGTGACGCACACTCCATTCGACTATGGTTCCTTGATCCTACGTAGACAACGATTGGAAACCAAATCAAGTTCTTACGCAGACGACTATCAACTCATCCCACAAAACTACGTCAGCAGCAGCACTTCAGTGACCTTTGTCAGCTCAAAGATTCCTCAAAAGTACTTTTACACGGCAAATTAACTGTGTATACATTTACTATCAACGCCCAGAACATTGTGAGTTAAGCCGTTAATGTGACTTATTACTATTGACATTATTTCTAGGAGTGCAATTTTTCTCTGGAAACACCAGATTCTCAAGTACAGGTATGTCTCTTATCACATTAGATATTTTTAAAGGTGATCAATCACAAAATCCTGTTAAATGGCTAAATCATTTTTTACAATGGGCTAATTTTTATGATTTATCAGAAGCTAAGATTCTGAATGCTTTTCCTTTCACCTCCAACAACATGCTAAAGTATGGTATGAATCGCTACCTGATAACGTTAGGAATAACTGGTCAAGTCTAGTAACTGCCTTTACATCTAGGTTTCACACTGACGATATCATTTTAGATCTATCAATTTTACAAACTCGACAAGAATCGTCTGAAACAGTTTTGGACTATTTAACTCGTCTCTTACAAATTGCAAATAATCAAACTATCTCAGATGAAATATTGTTAGCAGTTGCATTACAAGGTTTAAAACCAGCTATTAAACAAATCGTAATGAATAAAAATCCAACAAATATGGATGATTTACGACAAGCCGCAAATCTAGCAGAGAAATCTCTTGTCGCAACTGAGAATGATGATTGGTCAACACTTAACACAATTTTAGAAGAACTTAAACATCTTAAAGATGAAATTAAAGCAGTCAGCTCAGAACAGAACACAGAAAACAATGTACATGTAATATCTCAACCCTTCGTACGTGCCCAAAACAAACCATTTCGGCTGCATTGCAATAATTCTCATCATTATACATCGTCTTCTCAGACAGTTAATTTTCCAAACTATTTCTCCAGTTCAGTACATAAATCTAGCGATAACAATACATATCAGTTACCTACTCGGGCTGCGCGCTACCAGCCACAACTACATAGTCGTAAGCCATTTTGTCTCAGATGTGGTATTTGTTTTCAATCACACGGAAGATTATGTCCTGCGCTCGATAGAAAGTGTTACTTGTGTCACAAAACAGGTCATTTTGCACGAGTATGCTTTACCCCACAACAACAATATAAACTCGCGCCAAATCAAAGGTTACAACCTTGCCACAAACAAACTCGAGAACCACAAATCATATTAGTCACACCTATTCACAAAAATCTTGTTCCTCTTTTTGTTAAAAACAAAATCACGAATGCATTAGCAGACACAGGCGCGTCTATTTCGGCCATCAACTTAAAATTTCTTTCTCGCGCAGGATTCAATTCACGTCAAATTCAACCTTCAAATCTCAATAATATTATCGCAGCAGGGGGCGAAAGTCACGAAATTTTTGGAATGATTCCACTTAATTTGAAAATTGGAGGTGTAAGTTTTTCTCATACACTGTACGTTATTCCGGCCCTTCGTCATTCGGTCATTCTTGGACTAGATTTCTTGAGTAAATACAAGGCAGTAGTGAATCTAGATACACAAACGCTCTCTTTGCTAGACGATACGGTAATTATCAATCTGATCCGTACTGAGTCAGGATTAGCACGTGTAAACAGAAGCACTACGGTTCCACCAAACTCTTGTTGTTCCATTCCTATTCATATCAGTAAAATCAAAAAAGGGACACCTGTTTTACTAGAACCATCTCATAATATGTCAAACTCCACATTTTTGACAGCTTGAACAATTGTAACGGTTTCGAAAAATAACTTTGTTCAGATCTTGAATCCTACTTCACAAGCTATAGACATACAGGCAAATACCGTACTAGCTTATGTAGACGTACTACACCCACAGACCATATTTACTGTTAGTGAGGACACTTATGACAGGAGTATCACATCTGATACACCTGACATCGTGGACACACAAACTAGTAAATCACAAGAACCAATTAATTTTGATTTACACTCTTCAGATTTGTCAGAAAATAAAAAACAAGAACTTCAATTATTTTTGAATAAACATAGGGATGTGTTTGCCTTGAACTTAGATGAATTAGGAAGTACTACGGTATTTACTCATCGAATAGAGACAGGTGATTCCATGCCAATTCGTTGTCAACCTTATCGTGCGTCTCCGCACATCAATAAAGAAATTGATAGACAGGTAGATGAATTATTAGAACACCAACTAATTGAACCCAGTTCTTCTAGCTATGCATCTCCAGTTGTTTTAATCAAAAAGAAAAATGGGGAATATCGTTTTGCCATTGACTATCGGAAACTTAATCAAGTGACACAACCAATGACATTCCCTCTTCCAAGATTAGAAGATGTAATTGATGCAGTTGGACAAACTAAACCATGTCTTTTCAGTACATTAGATTTAAATTCAGCATTTTGGCAAATTAAAATGGATCTAGAGACAAAACATAAGAGCTCTTTCATAACATCACGTGGTCTTTACCAATGGAATGTAATGCCGTATGGACTCAGAAATGCGCCCGCCACATATTGCATTCTTTTAGGTCATGTACTTAGAGGTATACCATGGTCAACATGTCTTGCATACATAGATGACATTATTATTTTTTCCAATTCATTTGAAGAACATTTAGCACACCTTGAACTTATTTTTGATCGATTACGTCAAGCAAACTTGACACTCAAACCATCAAAATGTGTATTCGCAGCATCTGAAGTTATTTATCTTGGTCATAAATTCTCAACAAAAGGAATTAAAGTAGATGAGTCCAAAATTGACACAGTTACACAGTTTCCTGTTCCAAAAACACAAAAAGATGTTAGGAGTTTTCTAGGGTTGTGCAATTATTACAGAAAATTTGTCCAAGGATATTCTACAATAGCAACACCTTTAAATAAGTTATTGACAAAAGACAGTTCGTTTCTTTGGACAGACAAGTGTCAAAAAGCATTTGAAACTCTTAAGACAGCCTTGACCACAGCTCCTATCTTGGCTTATCCTGATTTTAATAAACCATTTAGACTCACATGTGATGCCAGTGGTACAGCTCTAGGTTATATTTTGTCTCAGTTAGGGACAGACGACAAAGAGCATGTCATTGCTTATGGTGGACGAACATTAACAAATGCTGAAAGACAATGGTCAGTAACTGAACAGGAGTGTTTAGCGGTATTAGAAGGTATCCGAACATATCATGTTTACCTATCACATCAGAAATTTACTGTCATTACAGATCACAAGGCATTAGTTTGGCTAAAGACAGTTAAACACACTTCGAATAGACTAATTCGTTGGTCACTTCGCTTACAGGAATACGATTTTGATATCGTATACACTCCAGGCCATAAAAACACAAATGCAGACGCACTCTCACGTCGAAACTACGACCAAACAGCTAAGACTGACAGCCAGTTAGAAAAATCTCCAGCATGCACTAACACTCAGACTCAGTTAGAATCATCAGTACACTCCATTCAAGAAGAAATGACAGAAGTCACATTCTTTTACGATAAGCAAAATACTACTAACCTATTTCCACTACAGACTAATGATAACACACCTTGCAGTAGTTCTAAAGAATTACCGGATATCGCCCAATATCAGCGCGAGTGCCCTGATTTTAAGGACATGTATGTTTACTTAGAACAAGGAATATTACCAAAAAACACTCGTCGCGCAACAGCTATTCCATATGAAGCAAATCAATATGAACTAATCAATGGTGTCTTACATCATTTTTTCCAGCCTCGTACAAAACATAAAACTTCTCCAGATCAACTCATAAAACAAGTTGCTTTACCCACAAATTTGAGACTTGATGTCCTTCTATCTTATCACGATTCAAAAGCAGGTGGCTGTCATTTTGGTGTTCAAAGAACATATCAAGCTATCAAACAGAAATACTATTGGCCTAAAATGTATCAAAATGTGTATGACTACATTACATCATGCTCTAAATGTCAGCTTATTAAACGTGACACAAATGCACGAAAAGCTCCACTGCACCCATTGCCCCCAGAAGACGTATTCTCTAGGTGGCACATGGACATTTTGTGCATGCCAAAAAGTAAGGAAGGTTATCAATACATCTTATTGGTGACAGATAGTTTGTCACAATGGTGTGAAGCCTTGCCCTTACGTTCTCAAACAGCAACAGAAATCGCCAGTGTTTTGTACAATGAGATATTTACACGTTATGGTGCACCGCGAACACTTGTCAGTGATCGTGGACGAAATTTTATGTCTCAAATTGTACTCGCACTTTGTGAATTATTTCAAGTAACACGTCACCATACTAGTTCATACCACCCTCAAACTAACAGTCTCTGTGAGAGAAAAAATCGTACCATTAGTCAGGCCCTACGTGCTTACTGTAGCAAACATCAAGATGATTGGCCGTCCATATTACCCAGCGTAATGATGGCATTCCGAATGAGTCCAGCAGTTAATTCTACTGGATACTCACCTTATTACATAGTCTTTGGGAAAGAAATGACTTTACCCTTAGATGTATCTCTTACGCCTAAAGAAACTGTACAAACACAAACACAACAGTACATAGATCAATTGATTCAAAGATTGAAAATAGTTCAAGAAATAGCTAAAGCAAATACACGTGAAGCACAAAGCACAAGCAAACAGAGGTTTGACCAGAAAACAAAAGAACCATCCTTTCGTGTTGGAGATTATGTACATTTACAAATCTCACATATACCTGTAGGGTTATCAAAAAATCTTTATCCTCGTTGGGAAGGTCCATATTACATCACTCAAGTAGGTCCGAATAGCACCTACAGATTACGTCGTTGTTCAGACAATAAAGAAATGAAATCACTTGTACACGCAAACAGGCTTAAGCACTATAAAGATCCTAGGGATTATAGACCTCCGACACCGGACACGATTAGTACACCTCCACAGTCAACACAAACATCAAATGATCAAACGAACAATGAGCAATCACCAACCAACAATGGTACCGAATGGTACTTAGTTGATAAACTGTTGAAATCCAAATGGATTTCTGGAAAGAAGCATTATTTGGTTAAGTGGTCAGATGGATCCACACCATCATGGCAGCCAACGGAGAATGTTTCTCAGGCATTAAAAGAAGCATTTCACAGAACACGCACACAATCAAACACACGTCGCAAACGACGAAGTCGAATATTTCGTAATTGAATTCAATACGAAATTCTGAAAACATAAAAAAAGAACAAATTCCTTCGTATTTGGAAGAGAAAATTATAGTCCTATCGTCCATTCCATTATTTTTTCTCATACCTTCTATTTCTCTTTTCTTCTTTCTGGCGCCTAATCTCTCAGTTCTCTTTCTTTCTCTTAAGGTATGGATGAAATTTGGATTGGTTCGTAGGTATATGTTTCTTTTTAACTCTGAATTCAGAGTACATAGTATCAGAACAAACAACAACATAAAAACAAAACAATTTGAAACATGGGTTATCTCCAGCATCCCCCACTTTTGTATAGTTCAGCTTATAAGTGGATTCACAGTTTAAATCAGGCTTACACGGACTTGTTGAATTGAACGTATCGAATATTGTTACAAGGATGTCAAATGAAGCTACATAATGATATTATTTCACAGTTATAATACGTCTTAAAACGAATACGCGGTATAATACAGCAATCTCATTAATGCATGGTTTGACAATGTTTAGAGGTTTATCCCTCACGATTTCATACCATTAGTATGAAAGTATGTACTTTATGGTACGGTGTCTTGGCGCATTCGCCATAAATGATAAAATAGTCAAAATGTCCGCGCGATTACTCGACAGAGATCACGTAATGCATAGCTCTCAAGACATGAGCAGCTATTGGTCTATATACAGCCAGCTTCTGAGAAAAATTCATTTGAAAAGATAATGGCAGTACATTCTCTTTCACGCGTCAAAGATAACGTTGATAAAACACGTACATTTCAAGCTGCACTAGACTCACTCATTGTTCTTAGGTTAATTCAAAGGCGTTACATATTCATACACGCACAGGTCAAAGTTGATTGCAAGTGAACATACGCCATGGTTATTATGGCTAGTGTAACATAAAATTGTCAGTTCCAAACTCTCGATATAATAAGTATTCACCCATAAATATGTTCTGCTAATGTTATACGAATAACATATAAAAGAGAAAAAGAAATACAGAAAAAGGACACAAAGGAAGATTACACTAAAATAGAAAAAGAAAAATAAAGATAACAAGAACTGTATGCTATTATTTTGTTTTACAATCGTCTGATAAGCCTAGTTTAGAGGTAGGTTTTGTAGAATTATGTGTTTAATAAATATATATATCTTATCAAAGTATTCAATGCTGTGAAGTTTTATTCCCATTGTATTTTTTGGGGAATCCTTTTCACGAATTTTGCATTGTACTCTTTATTGTATTTTATTTGAACATTTGACTGAGATTTGTGCAATGCACTTCCCATTGTGTTTTGGGAATTTTATCAAATATTTTGCATTGTACTCCTCATTGTACTTTTTGAATTTGAATTGAGTATTTTGCAATGTACCTTCTCATTGTATTTTTTGTATTTTACTTGGTATTTTGCAATATATTTGCAGTGTTTACATTGCATTTTTAAACTTTGTATTTTTAAACTTTGCGAAAATGTCTCGCAGTGTTTTTTTATCATTGTATTTTTTTGACCTTTCATCTTGTTTGATGAATAAGATTGATTTTTCTTTTCGAGCCTCGAGGACTCGGCTCAAATTAACTAGAGGGTATTGTTAGGATTAAAGTTTTAGTAAAATTAATAAGATTGATATTTTCTTTTGAATTGAATTAAAGTAATGTTTTATTTGTTAAAAGATATTAAAGGTAATTTCATTTGTTTTTGTAACACAACTATATAGAATAGAAATGGTTGTTGAGCAAGTAAAAAAGGGCAATGTATATAACCACACTATAACTCAAGTAAAAGTAGCTAAGAACATTGCCAATATACAATGTTGTGTGAGATTGTATACGAAAAACATTATACATGAATTTTGCCTGCTCAGCTATAGTTCTAAGCTACATTAGTAAGAATATGTTTCTGACCTAGTGTTGGCATGAGTTCAATTCAGTTAATGAAGCTGAAGTAAGATTTCTCTAGACGATACAGAAACAAGATGGCTTCCAACTAACGGATATCCATATTTGGTCTGACGTCGTTAAGGCCGGTGTAGATGATTACAGAATTGAGTCTTATGACGTAAGTAAGGTGGTTTTTACCTGTCAGAACTGGTCTCGACCGGGTTGTGGAGTTCGTAGTTTTCTGACTGATGCGTAGAAGGGTATGACCTTGTCTAACCCTGAATCTGGCCGCGAACGTATAAATAGAAATGCGCGAATCAGGTCAGATCAGTTATAACGCATCAGCAGAAAACTGACGTTGACTCTTCAATTACAGGTAGGCATCTGTACAAGTTATAATTTCTTGTAAGAAATAAGTATTTTTAATGATTGAGATTTTTAATGGTAAAATTGTTTTGTGTGCAACATTACTATTGAATTCTTTATTTATAATACATTGTAATGGAATGTTTAAATGTTCTAAAGAATTTATATTTATGTAACTTTAATTATAAAGGTTTGAATTAGTTGAATTAGCTACCAACTTCATACTTGACTTAATGTTGAAATAAAGTATTTCTTAAGTAAGAAAGAGTAATTTCTAGCAATATATTCTAAATCAATATTCTTAATATTCTGTTTTAAAATGAGTAAAATGCATTAACTGTTATTACATTTAAGGCTTTTGCTATCTTGAAATTGATTGAGAATTAACTAGTAAATAATATTCTAAGGTGCAGAAGTTAATGAAGTTGGAAAGCTTAAAGATGGAAAATGTAATATGTATTTTATGAATTTTATTATAAAGTTTTAGAAGTGTTTCTAGAATGTAGTAATATATATGTGTGTTGATTATTTAAATAAAGTTATAACGCATTAGCAGAAAACTGACGTTGACTCTTCAATTACAGATGTAGCTGTTTTATCATCGTGGCGCTCTCTTTAAGAGAGCCTGATTTCTTTCTTCTTCTCTCTCTTTTACCATGGATATTGACGTTCCCCAACTTACGAGTAATTCCTTCTCATAGCAAGAAATGAGAAGAAGGTTATGAAAAGCTAATCACAACACAAAACAAGCAAAGACATTCATAACACATACATACATACATACATACATACATACATACATACATACATACATACATACATACATACATACATACGCTGCCAAGTTTGCCATTGGCAAAATTTGTATACTTTGTGTTGCTAAGAATAAAATGCAAACAACTGGGTTTGTGTAATCTTATTATATAATCCTCAGCTGCCATAATTTTTGTGTAGCGAAGAATATAGGCAATTCTAAATGATAATATGGATAACAAGTTCACCGTACTTCCTTTCTTCTTCAAATATTCGTAGTAGGTTTTTCTGAGGACATAAGTATACTGACCATGTTTGTTTCATTAGCTGAGATCATGTTGACACTTATGGCTTGTCATAAAATCATCATTTACCATCTCTTGTTACACGAGAAAAAGTTAGGGGAGCTATTGACCAAATGCGAAGGTGGGTTCAAAACTACATTTTACGATATTACTATAAACATTTATTATATTACTATTGCATAATTAGTACTCGTGTTCCGTATCTTAATGGATGACGCTTGTAATAACATGTGGAGTTTGTTCACAATTATTATTTCCGGTTTAGTTTGTAATGCCAGTCTATTTTTATTGCATTTTTTTTTGTCTCTTATTTTGTAGTGAAACAAACGTTACATTTTGTTATTCGTGATATTGATTTCAAGTAAATGTTTATTCATGAGAATACGAGCATTGTAGTATGGTTAACTATATTTCGGCGACAGTGTAGAGTGAGTAATGAGGAATTGGTGCTGATACATAAGTGAAATCTGTGATCGATTGCACGATGCTTTGTGTACAGTCTACACCGTAGAGGCGTAGCGGGGGTTGTGGGGCAGATTACCCCGGGCGCCAGACTATTGGGGGAGCCAAAATGGGAAATGGGCTTTAAAATACGTTGTATTGGGTGATGGCGATTTTTATCAATGAAAATATTGGGTTTCAGAGTTGAGGGGAGTGGGGGGCTAAAAATGAATATTGTCCTCGGGCTCCAAACACTCTAGCTACGCCTCTGCTACCCTGTTAGAGGCATGCCAGATAACCTATGACAAGCATTTTACCATGAATACATCTTTGAAGGTGCTTTAGATTAATATATGACTTATTATGATTTGGACGCTGGAAAATTTAGTACTGAGAAACAAATGCAGAGGACATCTGGTAAAAATAATTGCGGACATCTGGTAAAAATAAATTAATACACGAAGCCATCTATGTGTTGTTTGGGGTTAAGATTTAGGCATTTCCTGATTCTCATTGATTACATAAATATACAATAGACTTGATGTATCTTAAGATATTTTCATACTTGTGTGTGTGGAGAGAGAGAGAGAGAGAGAGAGACAGAGACAGAGACAGAGACAGACAGAGAGAGAGAGAAGAAGGAGAAAGAGAAAGAGACAGAGAGAGACAGAAAGAGAGAGACACACAGAAAGAGACAGAGAGAGAGAGAGAGAGAGAGAGAGAGAGAGAGAGAGAGAGAGAGAGAGCGAAAGAGAGAGTGAGAGTGAGAGGAAGAGACAGATAAAGAGACATAGATTAGGGAGACAGAGAGACAGAGATGGATATTGAGACAAAGACAAAGAGAGAGAGATAAAGAGAGAGAGAGAAAGAGAGCTACTGAGATAGACAGAGAAAAACAGAGACAGAGACAGACAGACATAAAGACCGAGAGAGAGATTCTGTCGCTGTCTGTCTGTCTGTCGCTCTGTGTCTCTCTCATGTTGCATCAAGCACGTTGCTTGTTTATTTCAAGATATACATCTATCCTGTTATTTGCTAATGACTTCGAATGCCTTTTATCACTTTGTACATTGCATCCAGTCGTACCTTATTTTAAGAATTGATCCGGATAGTTTATTTCATTACATATTTTCCATAAAATTATCAAGATATCGGGAAATGGTTTACCACAACCGAGATACATGACAAGTATCCTCTGTCATTTTTATGTCATATAAATTTGCTGGAAACCGATTTTTTTGACTCCATAACTGTGCATTTCATGTTATGCAAATGTTTCATACTTCTTTATTCCGTTTAGTATATTTATGTTAGCTCGGCAGGGTATTGCATAAATCAGATTCTCCTATGTAACAAACTTGGCAATCTTGAGACATCTTTTTTTACGTCTTTTAACATACCTAAATAGTATGAAATACTTAAACAAAACACGTTCGTAGATAAGATAAAAGTATTGGAAACAGTTTAGGATAATTGTATTCTTTTTGGGCATACCAAAGTTTGGTTCTGCAGACGCACTTTTCTCCAGATCAAATTTAGGTATATCACATCACAGGGACAAATTTCATACGACATTTGAAGAAGATATGATATTTTATTGTAAAGCACTTGTTTTGTATAAGCAAAGTTATGAGATGGATAAAGACAAACGAATCGCCTTTCTTCCTTTATGATTTCAGTCAGAAATTAACGGGGTATTTAAACTCAGATTTCCAGAAATGCGAACACCTTTTCTTTTAATAAGCCTCATGCCCCATTAAATATTCCGTTTAATATCTTTAACATAAAATACGGTAGCTTGCTTGTAAAAGACCGGTATTACTATACCAGATCAGTCTGAACAGATCTCAATTTGGAAACATCAGTAAAATGTGTTTTTATACGTAACATAAGAATTGAAACACTGCAGCATTGCACATTTTTGATCTGAACATATGAGAACTTTTTGGAATACATTTTTCTGTTATAAATAAAGCAGAAACATGCCAATAAAATTATTCTTTTTATGGAAGATGCAGTGCGATCTGACCTGTTAGGGATGCTATTTTTTCTCCAGTGGAAGTAGCCATTATGTCGTGTTCTATGGAATCTATGAGGGTTAACTGTAAGGTATATCAACTTAAAGATATCAAGATATACTAAGGATATAACGTCATAATATTTTCATAATTTTAAAGCCTGCTAACTGATACATTAATACCAATTTTGTTGATTGTGTTACGTCATGAAATTATTCTTCAATAGAGAGCCATTCTCATTAAATAGCGAGTTGAAATATTACAAACTCCATAATTTCTGTCCTTGGCTTTAAGATGCTCATCCACCCTTGCTACTGTTTTATATTTGGTTTTGATGTGATCGTCCACTCTCATTTTTCTTCAATATATTGCACTGATATACTCACCCACTCTCACTTATGTTCATTAATCAAAGCAGATGTTTCAGAAATTGAAGTCTCACAATTTTCATGAAGAATTTAAAATTGAAGCACTGGTTATGGGTGGAATGAGTTTAAAAAACGTACAAGTTTTATTTTCTGAAGAGATTTCTACCTCTCTTAAATAAATATAAAGACATATGTCAGGAATTTTGTGGAAATTATATTAGCAAGTGTTGTGGAGAGCGACAATATAAAATGCTTATACGGAGTAGAATATTTCCTTATATCTACTACTAACAACGCACCTGTACATTTATTATATAATTTTTAAGGTAAAAACCCACCAATTTGCACGATTTGTGATTTCCATTAATTGCTAATGCGATTGATAACTTTATCACAAAATCGGCAGAAAGAGATTCCGACATTTACAATAATTGTGTATTTTGTGAAATTAATGATCGTTTTATATAAAAACGAAGAGATTAGTATACCGTGAACATTGATGGGTTGGGATAATGTCGATGCATCGCAGAGCGGCTGTATTTGACAGATTTCAGAGTTCGACATCTTGAAATAAACTATTTCAATGACTGTGAATTCATCTCTAAGGATTTTGGTTCATTTTTTATATTTATTTCTTAATTCAACGTAAATTATGCCACCATAGCAAGTTTCAGCCTTGTTCGATAACAGACGTTACCCCCAAATATGGATCATCTCCAACTTCTATAAACACTGATTTCGTCATCGTTTTCAGAATGGAATATGATTTTAATGAGAGAAACAATCATTACGTAAACAACTGCATCGCTAAAGTAAATGACGAATTTTGTCCTGAACAACACGGACTGCTTGTCGTTGATTGTAAGAGGTGTAAAAAGTGACAATGAATGGCTGAAAGAATCATGTCAATCCATGATGCTTCAGATGGAAAACAATTTTTAAAATGTAATTACATGAAACCTATTTTCTGTTACTTGGAGTTCGCCTTTATGTATTTTTATGAAACCTCATTGGCTTAATAA
This sequence comes from Unio delphinus, assembly GCA_029339505.1. Lineage (NCBI taxonomy): Eukaryota > Metazoa > Mollusca > Bivalvia > Unionida > Unionidae > Unio > Unio delphinus. Next base: position 2,289,461 of record JAQISU010000110.1, read on the forward strand.
ATGTCTTAGATGGTTTACAGTCTTGATATAGTTTAAAACCTGTTCATCCTGAGAGAGAGAGAGAGAGAGAGAGAGAGAGAGAGAGAGAGAGAGAGAGAGAGCAGAACAAGAACGGTATAAATATGAAAATACAATCTAGAATAACACACTGATGAAGATATTGGAGTGATCTGTTTATTTTTATTCAGTATCATAATGTAGTATATTATATTATTTCATAAATGAAAGTCTAAGCACAGCACAACCTTTGTAACGTTTTGATGTTTTTCCAACAGACCTATGTGTGTCACAAACCTTAAACATTGATGTTAAATATCGGATAAACTTGGTTAAGTTGATTGACTTGATTCAAGCATCGGGTGAATTTGATAAAGTAGACCACCTTTACTCAAATATTGGATAAATTGGGCAAAGTAGTTTGTCGCGTTTTAAACACAAGTCTGACGATAGCACTTTTGTGAGATTCTGTAGGGTCGGTATGGGAAGACCTCGTGTTGTGATCCCGATCCAAAGAACGATGGATTCCTTCATTTCGGGAAAACACAATGCGGAGACTCTTTCTAAAATTTCCCGACATAAAGCAGTACAAAAATGGGTTGATACATGATTCTATATATGGTAGACAATCGACGATGACCTGAAACAGAGATGATAAGCAATCTTACAGAAATACAATGATTTTGAAATATGATCATGAAAAGGATACAATATGCATTCAGTTTCAATTTAAAATAAATAGAGTACAAGTCTTTTGATAAGGATCAGGATCATCACAAAGAAAAACCCACATCACCAACAGAATGAATTATTCAGACTTACCAAATATATCAACAACATGTTAATTACAGTGAGACATGTCAGCGAATAAAGCTACATTTATAAATTATCGATGAAAGTTAAAGCCCTTATAAAAAGAAGGGACTATGACGTTGAGGTCAGTGGAAATCATGAGCGTAATTTATAATCCGTGATTAACTTTACCCTATTTTACAATATTTACATTAGTATTAGGATGATAATTAGATGCCATTTAAAATACAAATCATAGTACTGTGACTCCATACAATTAAAAATTCAATTAAAGAACTTTTGTCTTTGATAAATAGTGTCTTCGTAAAAATAGATAATATATTATGTCTCTGTTACTCAATAATCTTGCACGAGATTGCTTAATAACGTCGCATTTAATTGATTGTCTTTTATGAAATTATTGTGAAAACGCTTCGCTCAATGATGCTCCGGACGTACAGAATGTACAATTTAGACAACGCGATACGAAACGCATGATGAGATATAATCAATGTTTTTAGATGAAACGGGATTTAAAATTTGAAGATCAGTTACAATAAAGAATTTAATTTCTGAAGTATCACTCTATAAAATAATCCGACGCTAGAAGAAGCATGAACACAGTTTGTAAAATCAATTATATGACATTATTTAAATTTTGAAAAGGTGACTTCGCAGTGGAAATAATTTAATAATACAGATAAATGCGATTAGTCTTTTAGATAAAATAATTCTAAGGATGGGTGTGGTATCCGGCTATAATAAATGGACTATTACTGATTCATATTTAAGTTTCCTGTTCATAATAGATATATCAATAGGGACAGTGTAGTACCTTATCGTCTTCCTTAAAGTGCTAAATATGAAGGGACCCGGGTTGGCTGTTTGGACTGATGCGTTCGCTTTTACAGATTGCTGACATGCCTGCTTTGTCTGAGTAGCTTTTGAATCTCGGGCTGAGACAACATGTGTATATGAGAAAGTATGCCATTAGCTTTCTCTGACGCAATGATTCTTCCTGGGGGTTTCCAATGGCCTCCATCTACTAGATATACTGGATGCTATGCTTAGCCTATCGTATGTTGACCAATAACGGTAGACTCACAACAACAACCAAGTCTATCCGTACATGTGACAGAACCATCATAAATATTTAGTATAGAATTAACGATCATCTTTGGGTATTTGTGGAAGTGTACATTTTCTCTAACCACTCATCTAAACTTTATTTACTCTGTGAGTGATTTGGTTAAATGTAAGTTTTGATAAATACCCAGGCATGCTCATTTAATACCTTTAATTCTATTTGCAAAGATTTCCGTGGTCACGTCAGCAAATTAGATCAATAAATCATTTGATTTTCATTAACACATATTTTCCATGAATTAGTCCTACAGTTAACACTGGATAACACTTAGACCTATCTATGCTTGCCAAGGCTGACACATTTGTCTTTTATGCCACAAACAGGATTTACATGCTCGAAATTCTGTGTTCTTGATTCACATGCATGTCCATTTACAAGAAACTGGTGTCCATTTTTAGTACAACCCTCTGCACTGCTGTCTGTCATATACTGTGACCCTGACTAAAACTGTTTCATTCTCCAAAGAAAATGTGAAAAATTAAGCGTGCAGTACTTATATATATATATATATATATATATATATATATATATATATATATATATATATATATATATATATATATATATATATTCTACTGATGATTGATATATTTGATTACATACACTTCCGTAGCTGTTCTGTAAAATCTGTTACTGTCGGTCGTCATTAATTTGGTGCAAATGTTAATGGTTACTTATCAAGTCTCTAGATCAAGGGGAAATTGTATCGCAAGATCTCGTAGCTTTAGACCTAAAGCCACATGCAGCGCAATTCCTTGTGGTAGATTTAAAACTGCTGTCTATTTCATAATGAAGCAAGTTTTCTTTTATTTTGCTTTGTCCTTATCATGATGGTGTTATAGTCTATTTACTTGCTAAATAGTTTGTTTGCTTTAATCAACCGGTTTTAATTTTGTTTTCCAAACTAAATCATATTGGAATTTAAAAGGTTCTATACAAATATAACGAATTCCCACAAAAAACTCCGATCCTTTTTTCTGCTGGTGTTTTTGTTGTCGTTTGTTTCTTTGTGTTTTTTTTAATAACACAAGAGCAAACTGAAATCTGATATAGCCTTTTGATGCTAGCCTTTTCGAACAATAAAACTCTGCGCATTGATTTGAGTATGTTTTTGTATATCCTTTATATAATGTTAGCATGTAAAATCAAAATGTAAATTAGACTGTGCAGATTAAGCTAATGTTCATGTGGAAAAAAAAACTCAAAAGCATTAGTATGTTGAATTCTCTGTTACCGTTAAAGCGGAACAATAGGTTATTGTATCAAATCTAAATCTAATCTGACCTAAGCACAATTAAAAGGTTTCTGCATCTTGAAGACATGGAGTATGTAATATCATCATCACATGGCTTTATAACAATACACGTACATGACCCCCGAACACGTTATCGTATCGGGCTTGATAGAATTTTTAATTCGTAGCAGCCGAGAGTGTGTGATAACGAATATGCGTCTGTGTTGGTCAGAGGCCTTAATTCTGTTTTTTTGACACTATTTTTTTCCCTCAGTTTCGTAGGAGGCCTTTGTTTACCAAATACACGCCTCGAAAATTTGGTCTGTTCACCCTATCTGCTGCTTAGGCCATTGACAATCATGTTCTTGAGCTTTTCAAACTCTTTCACATGGAAATCCAAGAGATAAACGAGCCAGTTTCATCCGTAACGCTAAATATTGATGCATACATTTACTTTTTAGGGGAGCGTTGTAATTTATAGATGAGATGGCATACACAATGCTGATTTCGGTGGATTTGGTTGTGGATTTGGGTGGATTGGGATGTTTCGTAACACCGCTTGTGCACTTGGTATAAGTTGCGATTAATAAAATACGTGATGTTTGCAATCAGCCGAAAAGTCGCGTTTTTGATAACAGTAACGCTGTAAATGAATGTAACAGTGGAGTAGTATTTAAGAAAAGTAGATTCCCCATGAATTCGAATAAAAATATTACGTATGTTCACTTCAATAAGCATTAGTATTAGCAATATGCCAAGAAACTAAGAGGATCTAGTGGCTTGACATGACGTACTTTACTCAGCAGTTGAATTTTAGCAAGCAGGCTTGCAGTATTGGAATATTGCTCTTGTAAGTTAAAATTAAAATATTATACATTTAGATTAATTTGTGAGTAAAGCCATTGAATATTTTCATGATATAATTCAAAACACACTTGAGGATATAAAACGGACGTAATATTTTCATGATATAATTCAAATTACACTTGAGGATATAAAACGGACGTAATATTTTCATGATATAATTCAAATTACACTTGAGGATATAAAACGGACGTAATATTTTTAGGCATTTTAGGATGGTAATACTAGAAACTTGTAAGTTTATTTCACAAAAACAAATCAAACGTTCGCCTAAATTTTTAATAATCTCAAATATGGTAATATGTAATAGAACTTGAACCTTTAAATTGGTACTTACTATAAATATGTTCTGGTTAGGGAAAATCAGTATCAGACAAAACAAAATTCCTTTTTACTAAAACATAATTTTGGAAATAATAATAATAATAATCTGCAAAAATATTACCCGCAGTTTATGCTAGCTTGCAACTGTACATGATCTCTAACATCAATGAATTTGATCAAAGGTTTGCATTGTTATTGTCTTATTTAACAATTATTTGTTTATATTCAAATCTATTATCTTACAGCGCATAACAAATTAACTGCATATCAACCAAACTGAAAACAAGTGTATGAAGCTGCTAATTATTTCTAGCTGTGGTAAGTTTCATTAGCATGCCCAGATTATCATCATCCTAATAGCTAACTCGATTTATTGATGAAATAAGCCGATACACTATGTTTTCTTAACAACTGCTTTGAATGCTCACTAAAATGCTGACAATTTCAGACATAACAATGCAAAATAACCTAATCAATATGAACAGAGCTTGTTCATATAAATCTTATTTGTAAGTTGGCTCAAGCACGGATCAGAAACATGGTTTCTATAGTGATAAAATGTTCAGCAAAAAAAAAATAAAAAGATAATAATGAGGACTTTGTACAGAGACTAATTTTAGACGCTCTAATGATATGACTACAAAAAATATCAAGCAAAATAAACACCGTGAAATTAAAACAAATACAAAAATGCTGAACATATTTAAGGTAGGAAACATAATTTCGTCTTTATGTTTGTTCTTGCAGTCGAAAAAGACGAGTTTTAAGAGCACTCTTGAAAGGGATCACTGTGTCTTTGTGTCTAGTTTCAATGGGCAATTCATGCCACGTTGCTGGGCCCTGGTATACAAAAGAACGTTATCGATATGACTTCGTTTTCATAGCGGGAATAATGAGTATACGATTGTCAGAAGAGGGGCATAATTATCTTGCTGGTGTGTACACATGGGTGAGCCCAAATAGATATTTTGGACTGGAGTCAGTCAGTAAAATGTCGTGTTTGATTCTGGATCGAATGGATAACCCGTGTAGGGTACAGATCAGCGGGGGGTGAGCTCTGGTCGTGATACTCTTAGGATGATCCAAACAGCTGTGTTTTAAAAATTTTTGAAGTTTGTAGAGTAGATATTGAGACGAACCAGACATAACTGAGTTACATTAGTCCAGTCTTGAAAGAACTAATGAACACACAAGTGTTTTGTTTTAGTGGCATCAAGTGAAAGATATTTACGAATGATGCTGATGCGTCACAGGTCAATATAAAGTACGTTGTTAGAGTGGAGCAAGACAGCGGTGGAAAAATTCCAATTGTTCTCGTTTCCAAAACAAGAGGATGAAGAAACACATACGAACTGAACAGCCAATGCATGATGAAACACAATACTGTAGACGAAGATGGACAACAAGCACAATAAAAAACAGCACAAAAACGGAACAGCTGATTCAAAACGATTAACAAAAAGCGGCCATCGTTCCGGAAATCAGATGCAAGATTGCCTCATTTGTATCCATTAATCTCAGATATTATTGAATTTTTTTTCATGGCTTGATAATATAGACATACATTACAAGCTGGATCAAAGAGCATCCGAAATACAGCCTCGAAATTGTTTTCACTCCCTGCCATTCCGATGCAAACGTTTTCACTAGTATGCGCAGATCTCGCTCATCGTTGAATTCTTCGAAGATTTTAATCATGATTAAAATTGGATCAGAGAAACACGGAGTGCAAGGTGGTTGCAATCAGTCATGCAGTATCAACTCATTGTTACACATGGATCGCGTTCATTATCCACCTCTTCTGAAGTCGTGATGCTATAAGCACGCTTCCAAAGTTTTAACAATATTCGATTAAAAAGGCGAGCCCATAGAGTGCTAGAAGGTTAAGCTAATAAGATATATGCACGATCACTTCAATTATCACAGAAGATCACTCTTATACCAGAATATAATAAAGCGATATTAACTAATGCGTAGTATCATATGATGTGTTGACTCCCTAATATGCCTTGATCTCGATAATTATGAAATGCTTCTTCGTTTTGATTATGAAAGCCAATATTACAAGTTATAGAAAAATCAATAAACAAAATACATACTCCATAATGTGAAGAAGAAATTGCTGACGTCCATTGTAGCTAACGGATGTGCTATTCCTCTGTAGAAACCGTTTCTATAAACTTATCGTTGTCATAAGAATGTTCTTTATTGTCCTCACTATTATTCTACCAATATTATTGGAATGTACCATAAAATCTGATACGGTTATTCATCCATTATTATACTAATATTTTTGGAATGTACCAATAATCTGATACGAATATTCATTATACTTTCTCATCTTACAACTGAGAGCTGATAACAGTTTCTGTCAGTGGCTTCTTTTCCATATATTATAACGCGTGCATTTGTTTACTTACTGTTAACATTCAACTATATTAAATTGAAACACTCTTAGGTATTCTGTTCTTACACATAACAACTAACCTTTCAGAAATGTTATGGCGTAAATAGTCTGTTTGTAAATTACATTATATATCGAGAGAATGTTTCATATTGACTTGAAACCAGATATTTAATTGAATGTCGAAAGGAGATAAAATTATTTAAAAATAGGTGATTAATCTAGAGGTTAGAGACAGATATAGAAAAGAATGAATTTTGAGACAATGTTTCATATTGACTTGAAACCAGATGTTTAATTGAATGTCGAAAGGAGATAAAATTATTTAAAAATAGGTGATTAATCTAGAGTTTGGAGACAGATATAGAAAGGAATGAATTTTGAGAGAATGTTTCATATTGATTTGAAGTCAAATATTTAATTGAATGTCGAATAGAAATCAAATGTACTTGAAAACAGGTGAATAATTTAGAGGTTGGAGACAGATATAGAAACGAAATAACAATATACCTTAATAGCATACGCCTCTTTAGAATACAAAACCGTCATTTCTAATCTCTGTAAAATCTTCAGGCAAAGTTTGGGTCCCCAGCAGAGAAGAAATATAATTATTATTGCCATCAGAAACTTTATTACCTGCAAATAAAAGAACAGAAACATCATTTATATACTCTGGGAGAAATCCGTTTTAATAAATGTTCTTCAATTGCACGTCAGAATACTTTAGAGTGCATTGTACGATGAATTTTGAGGAACACATGTTTTAAGTTTAAGCCTGCAAACTATTGAAACATTTGGCTTGTTTTTCACTTAGACATATCATAAGGACGGGTCATTAATCGTGAATTTAAACACTGCATCAGACATTCTGATATAAAATAACTGTATATTATAAACACTCGATTTGTCACGTACAAGATTATGCAGATATCCTTCGTGTGAAAGGACTAATATATTTAGAAGACACTTCTTTACAGTTCAATCCCATTGTAATGCTTAATTCCAGTAAACAATGGTATTTATCCATAATGCAAGTTCTATTTTCATTGTTCGCTGATTATTGAGATAAACATGTCGCATATTTAATCTCACAGTGATGCTACATTTGTTTCCGTTTATTGAAAGACTTAATGTATGTTACCTACCGTACAGAAATATCAACTATACTGGAGTTATTATGTGAGGGATTCGTCAACCATATAATCCTTCTGAATTTTGCCTCCAGTATTTGGTTGTTTTACTCTATGAATCTCTAAGTACAATGCTGCCAGAACTCCGAAGACCATTCAAGATGAACGATTTGTAGAAATTGTAAGATGTTATACAGAGATCATAGGTGACTTGGAGAAATTTTAGGGCGAGCTGGAGAAAAATGTTGGTGTAAACTGGAAAGATTGAATGGTGAGCTTAAGAACTTATAAGGCAAGCGGAAAGATTGTAGGTTGGGTTGGATAGATTGTATTGCGAGTTAGAGAGATCGTGTGGTGAGCTGATGATATGATAGCCTGAGTTGCAGAAGGCGAGCTGGAGAGATCGTATGCCGAACTGAAGTAGGCGAGTTGGAGGGTTGTAGACCGAGGGGCAGAGATCATAGGATGAGCCATGTAGCAGTAGCACAGGAGTCTGACGTTTTATCAATAAAGTACGGCGAAACGTCTGGCAACATGAATTACTCTTATCAATAATATATATATATATATATATATATATATATATATATATATATATATATATATATATATATATATATATATATAAACACAAGGAATGCAAGCGTGACCACAACCCTTCGCTCGATTCGACTTTATCTCACGAGTCAGAATCGCAAGAAGACTGAAAAAGTACACATATGCATTCAAAAGACAGTTACGTACCAACGCATAACTCTTAAATGACCATGTTCTGAATCCAATTGGCGAATTAACCTTTATTTTCACCAGTACGATCACAATCCCTCGCTAGCAAACAATATCTGATGGAAGTACACATTCTATAGCAAACTGAAAACCAAATGCTGAGATTGAATGAGACTGCTTGCTGGTTGATTCATTATACATTCCTGATGAAATAAACAATTTTCTTGATGACATGAAAGAGAACATATAGTTAAACTATACAGAACCCCAAAGAGAAAATCTAAAACATCTCTCCAATCAATTCCTAGCGTCTCCAAATTGAACGTATCGGCATACCGATAAAAAAGCTTGCTGCTTAGCTAATCAAATTAGTAATTGTTAAAAAATTACCACGATTGTGTCATACTGCTATATATATTAAAATAATTAGAAAAATGACTCTCTCTTGTGCTAATTACATGTATTATTAAGTTGACGATATTGTTATTTATCTCATTATTACATTTTTTTCATAATATAGTTTTGTTTACGTCATTTGGGTTTATGACATTTATATTTTTTTTTAAATTCAGTGGCAGGCTTGTGTTATAGTTAAAAAAGCATGCACACGATGTGCAAAATCTCATTCATAAATTTAGGAAGATTGCCGAGGTTGGTTCAACAACCAAATCAGTCATATACGCCACTGGTAAAATTGAAGGGAGGTCACTAAATATCACTTGATTTAAATGTTCGAGAATTTATCGTTAATGTGATTCAAGCTTTGTTGATTTGGTGCGCACATAGGGACTATATAAGCGAATTAAATGCTCCTCGTGAGGTTTCTTCAATTATAACCACCTTTGTGTGGAAGAAAGAGAAGAAATCTTAATTTATTTATAATATTGTTCGCTGGACTAGCAGTGTGCAAAAAAACATTTATTGGGGCCCCCATGAGACCGTGACCGTGGGTCTGGGGCCCCAAAAGTTTGACTGCCTATGGGCCTCCACGGTGCTTAATCCGGCGCTGGGAATTCGTCAACCATATAATCCTTCTGAATTTTGCCTCCAGTATTTGGTTGTTTTACTTTATGAATCTCTAAGTACAATGCTGCCAGAACTCCGAAGACCATTCAAGATGAACGATTTGTAGAAATTGTAAGATGTTATACAGAGATCGTAGGTGACTTGGAGAAATTTTAGGGCGAGCTGGAGAAAAATGTAGGGTAAACTGGAAAGATTGCATGGTGAGCTTAAGAACTTATAAGGCAAGCGGAAAGATTGTAGGTTGGGTTGGATAGGTTGTAGTGCGAGTTAGAGAGATCGAGTGATGAGCTGGTGATATGATAGCCTGAGCTGCAGAAGGCGAGCTGGAGAGATCGTATGCCGAACTGAAGTAGGCGAGTTGGAGGGTTGTAGACCGAAGTGCAGAGACCATAGGATGAGCCTTGTAGCAGTAGCACAGGAGTCTGAAGTTTTATCATTAAAGTACGGCGAAATGTCTGATAACAGGAATTACCCTATATATATATATATATATCGCTTCAGAATCGCAAGAAGACTGAAAAACTACACATATGCATTCAAAAGACAGTTACGTACCAACGCATAACTCTTAAATGACCATGTCCTGAATCCAATCGGCGAATTAACCTTTTTTTTTCACCAGTACGATCACAATCCCTCGCTAGCAAACAATATCTGACGGAAGTACACATTCTATCGCAAGCTGAAAACCAAATGCTGTGATTGAATGAGATTGCTTGCTGGTTGATTCGCTATACATTCCTGATGAAATAAACAATTTTCTTGATGACATGAAAGAGAACATATAGTTAAACTATACAGAATCCCAAAGAGAAAATCTAAAAAATATCTCCAATCAATTCCTAGCGTCTCCAAAATGAACGTATCGGCATACCGATAAAAACGCTTGCTGCTTAGCTAATCAAATTAGTAATTGTTTCGAAATTTTCACGATTGTGCCATACTACTATGTACATTAACATAATTAGAAAAATTACTCTCTCTTGTGCTAATTACATGTATTATTAAGTTGACGATATTGTTATTTATCTCATTATTAAAAAATGTTATATAATATAGTTTTGTTTATGTCATTTGGGTTTATGACATTTATATATTTTTTTGTTAAATTCAGTGGCAGGTTTGTGTTATAGTTAAGAAAAGGCATGCAAACGATCTGCAAAATCTCATTCATAAATTTAGGAAGATTGCCGAGGCTGGTTCAACAACCAAATCAGTCATATACGCCACTGGTAAAATTGAAGGGAGGTCACTAAATAATACTTGATTTAAATGTTCGAGCTTTGTTGATTTGGTGCGCACATATGGACTATATAGGCGAATTAAATGCTCCTCGTGAGGTTTCTTCAATTAGAACCACCTTTGTGTGGAAGAATGAGAAGAAATCTTGATTTATTATAATATTGTTCGCTGGATTAGCAGTGTGTAAAAAACATTTATTTTGAAACAGACAGTACTTGTCGGATTATGTGAAATTATTTAAGGACTTGAACATTTGCATAATTATATCGTATTATGGGAAACATTCAAGGACATTTGAGAAATTCTACATTGGTGGAAATTACCTTGACGAAGATATGTATAAATTTGGTTCCTGAAAGAGTTACTAGTACATCAATTATTGTACTTGCCAGTTCAGTTGCAGAAGAGACTATTGCGCATAGAAGAGAGATAAAGGGAAAATAAGATATTATACCTGAATTGATAAAATTATAAGTCAGACAAATATTCCTTAATACTTATCCTTAATAAACAGTTAAATATCTCTACGAGACAGTCAATTAAACTCGCTAGTGACAATAGTTTGGTGCATATGCTCAAATGACAAGCGAGAATGAAGTCAAAAGAACATACGTCATCAAAACGTCACAGTTCTTAATCTGCTCAACCGAATCTCATTCGCATTCTGAAAGAATTGCTGGGAAATATCAGGCGATGCCTTAAAACAATCATTTGGTGAAAACGAATGAGAAGATACTAAACAACAGTACACCTTATATCATGTGTTCCAAATGTTGTTCAGAAACCAAGACGAACGTTTACAACACACGAAGGAGCTATGTAACAGACTAATGAAAGACTTTCAAAATCGATCTTACTATAAAACAAGCAGCACGAGTAACAGAAAAGGTCGTTACACCAAGAAAAGAATGGATATTATTTTTAAATTATAAGAGCATCATTGAAGAAAAAAATTCTTAAAGAAAGAAGAATTTCATATGGTTCGTTTAACAATTATAAGGCTTAGTGGCGCTGTTTCATTCGGAGTGATCGATTCCGAAATGTACTAATTTAATATAATGGTTTCTGATCTGATATATGTCTTTCTTTGGTTTTAGTAACTCCTTTTGTATCGGTTGACTGTCATCAGATTTTACCCAAATATTGACTATAGGACAAAATATATATCAAATAAACATAGTTGGCTGGGATTATAACCTGAAATTGTCTAGTTTGGATCACCCTTGTATAATTACTGAACACACAAGCATGGAATGATAAAGTGTGGGAGCTATGCGTGTGAATTTTATCCGGGTACAGTGAATGTAATTTGCTGATATTTGTGAACAGTTTTACTTGACAGTTTATAAAAGAATTATAAGGCATTTAATTCCTCAATACAACTAATTATTGATTACTTCAGCTAATTCATCTTGGCTCTCCTCCTGCTCACACAACGATGGCTCTTAGTTCGAATACGATAATCACACTATCTCTTCAGCTCGCCCTAGAATCTTTCCAGCTAAAAGTACGATCCAATTCACAAACTGGAATTTTCAGATCACATTCATTGACTCACCGTACGACTTCTCAGCTCGCCCTAAGATATTCATAGCTCACCATACAATCTCTCTAGCTTCTCCTTATCCAGCTCATCCCATGACCTCGCCAGCTCGCGCTACGGTCACGCCCGCTCATCCTACGATCTACCTAGCTCACCTTACAATCTCTCCAGCTCTCCCCAAGATCTCTTCAGCAGCTCGCCCTATCATCTCTCCAGTTCATCGTAGGATATGTACATTTCTACCAACAATCCCTCCAGAGCACCCTACGCTCTCTCCAACTCACCTTACAAGATATCTCCCATTCTCCCTACGATCTTTACAGCTCCGTTTTTCTGTTCAACCTACGATCTCTCTGGTTCACCCTATGATATTTCAATCCAATTAACACGATTTGAGGTTCCATACCCACTTATACCTGTTTCCTACTTGCAAGAACTTGAGTCTTATGATCAGCTAATGCAGTTTTCAGCACTCTTGGAATCGTAACATGGTTGATGGTAGCCGCTGGAAACTCTTCTTTACTGACCAAAACTTCATCATAAATCCTGGGAAAAGAAGAAAAAGAATCAGTTAATGATGATTTAGTAATCAAGTAAAGAAGGCAAGAGGATGAAAAAAAAACCCAGACAATAAATGACCACAAAATTCCTTTCTGTGATGTGTTATATGATCTAAATGTAGTGAGACGACCATACTGCTACTGGTGAAATATTTCACTTTTTGAACATGTATTTGATGTATATTGTTAATCGTGACAGAAAGTGTTGCGATTTTGTGGGAAATCAATAAATCAAAATGTATGTATTTACAATAATAAAATAGTAATTGAATGAAAAACCGTGGAAAACTCAAAGGATATTACAGCTTACCTACATAATACAAAAAAAAATAAAATTTGTTACAGTTTATCTAAATTATAGAATAATTAAAGAAGTAACAATTTATCTGCTGATTTCGGATGGTTATAAAAAGTATCATGCGGAATTAAGATTAGAGAGATTTTTATTATTCTTTGATCATTCGTATCAGGCAATTTCTTTGTAAATTCCTAAATACATTGTATTAAACACTATTTTAAGTTATAGAATTATATATTTATCACATTTACACTTTCAGATATTGAAAGCCGAATATAACGTTCATATTTGCTTTATAAGGAAATAGTTGTCATTGATTTATGTACACAAATCATAGTTCAGAAGTACTAACGAGTAAACGGCGAATACTATTTTTAAAACTAATTTAGTTATTTATTCATAAAGTTCTTATGTAAATAAGATGGATACAAATCAACGATGAATTGGTAGCATTATCATCCTTAAAGACATTCACCTGTCTAGAGGTATCATTCGGGTAAGGCGTTTGGCACTGACCCACAGGACGTGTACCACACGAATATAGCAGAACAGCATTACAATTGTAGGCAGCATAAACAAAATAAGGAACTGATATATAACAAATACAAGTCTAATCGTGGTCTCCACGCCGTAATCTGCGCAAAGGGTCAAGGTCACTGAAGATTCGTTGTTGTAGAAAACAGACAATTCTGTTGTCTGAAAAAAAATCAGAGTTTCCGAATAGTTAATTTGAAAAAAGCTTCATATAGTCTCCAAAGTCATAAGATTGATTAATATACACATTGGAAATAAATGTTTTGTTGTGCAGTGAAGAATTTGTTGCTATATATCTTAATCATTACGTGCTTAAACCAGAAATTTCTCCGAACCCAAAATAAGCAGCGAAATACTTGCTGTACTGTGATATAATCATATATGGGACAATTAGCGTAAACAATATTATGTATTTATCATGAATACTTGCGGTTGAAAATACACAAAAATGGGAAATTTAGTTTTCCAGTAAAGTCTAACCTTTCTTCGGGACCGTTTTAATATCTCCGACGTCGTCTACGTTAATTTCTAGGTTGGAAATTGCATTTACACATGGTTTAATTGAATATTGCTTTTCATAAATGCTTTTTTCAAAGGGTTCATTTGATATATTGGTTCCAGTGCATCGTGTAAAGTTAATCAATAATAATGTCCGACTGCAAAATGGACTTTAAAGTATTCGATTATGGCTTAAAGAACTACATCTAATGTTAAAGCCAGAGTCATGTCTCGTGTATATTTACGACGCCAGATTCCTGACACCAACAATTTGTGGCAATTTCGCACGATGCAGCTGTTGTACCCTAATCATCAAATAATATCGCTAAGACCGTTTCATGATATGAGAATGAATATAATATTACAATTGTATATGTTTCTGGTAAACTATTTCTTCAGAATAATTAAGTAGAAAATTTTAATACAGTTATGTTACGACAATGTTGCAGGCAATACTTCAGATTTAAAAAATGTATAACTGAAAAAGTGGCAAATGTAAGTGAAAGAATCTAGCCAGTAGAACCATCAAAGATAACCTACCACTGGTGGATCAATCTTACGATACACTTTAATCAACATTTAAAACCTCCTGACTGTTCGTGTTAATTAGAAACTAAATGAAATGTGATGGTAAACAAATACATTAAATGTTTGCTCGTTTTGAAACGAACTTGGGGCATTGCAATAATAGAAATGTTTTTAGAAATAAGATAAGGTCGTAAATGAAGTGGTATAATATTTTATTCATGACAAGGAATCCAATCTATTTCAGAATTCTAAAATCTTTGAAAATACACTGCTTTATTTTAATTCATCTAATCCTTATTACATTTCCTGAGTAATACCATCTCTCACTATCAACGGAAACAAGCTACCCGTATACATATAATACATGTAATTATTTTACATATACCCGTATACATATAATACATGTAATTATTTTACATATACCCGTATACATATAATACATGTAATTATTTTACATATAACCGTATACATATAATACATGTAATTATTTTACATATACCCGTATACATATAATACATGTAATTATTTTACATATACCCGTATACATATAATACATGTAATGATTTTACATATACCCGTATACATATAACACATGTAATGATTTTACATATACCCGTATACATATAATACATATAATGATTTTACATATACCCGTATACATATAATACATATAATTATTTTACATATACCCGTATACATATAATACATATAATTATTTTACATATACCCGTATACATATAATACATATAATTATTTTACATATACCCGTATACATATAATACATATAATTATTTTACATATACCCGTATACATATAATACATATAATTATTTTACATATAAGAATGCATGCTTAAGTTACTAGAACACTTGTTTTATAAAACGAAATATGAGAAGTCATATGGATTGATAAAAAGCTTCTTTAGGCTGACTTTTCGCATGTTTTTGAAGAACACTTTCCAATTTGCTACATCTAAAGCTACACGAATATTATATCTATCGTTGTACAAACTGATCATATCATTTCTTACTAGCAAATATATTATGTTATGCCAGGAGAACACTTGTCTCCAAAAAGTTCATAAAAATTAATAACGATTCAATTTATATGATATGATATGATATGATATAATATAATATAATATAATATAATATAATATAATATAATATAATATAATATAATATAATATAATATAATATAATCATGGAAAAACTACCAAATACAAATAAAATATACATCACAGTCAACCATATCTTGAACGATTCAGACATCTCACGCAAGAACTCATACGCGTGATTATCATTGGACCTCTAGCCGATACTGTCTTGATTGGATCTGCAGAAAACAACAGCCTGGATTTCCATCCAGATGGCCATCATGTTGTCCCCGCCAGGCTGAAACGTCACTTCAACGCGCTGAATCCCGAAGAAATGAGCCTGAATGGATCCCGATTTTGTTTTACTGCATGGTATGCTTGAAAAAACATACTTACAAATCTTACTGCGTGTGAAACAGTAATAACATACAAACCACAAAATATGTTTGGTATCCCGAGCCATCCGCGGATGTAACACACGATCAGATATTGTACCCCTAAAATATCAGACGAAAGAGTTTTGCCAGAGTTGTCACAGATGCCTCAATCAATTGTACGCGTCTGTGTCGTTACATAGTCGTTGATAATGCAGAATTAGAATTTCCGGCTAATGAATGAGTACGTAGCGGTGTGTTCGTGAACATGTCTGGGACTAATAATATTCTCGGATACATCATCGGCTACCACGATGATTGATGAGCTACCAGAGTACACACATATGAAAATGTCCATGATCGCGCATTTTGCATCAATTTGTTTATGATAATCAGCAGGTGTTAGAACACCGACGTCAGAGTTGCAACTGGCAAGTTTTACATTTATCCGAATCATCCAGTGCTCAAGTTGATCAACTGGTGTTGTCATATGTAATCACACAATCAAGGTGAGTTTAAACAACACACGTACATCGATAGATTGATATCGCCAGATCATACACCATACGTTCACTGAAAATCAAGACGATTCATTACATGCCTGCTAAGAATACACATATTAAGTCGCCGTGAAAGAATATCATTGTAACAATAATCTCGTGACGATCGGTGATCCAATTTCGTGTAGTAAACTTGTTTATTCGAATGTCGGCTTTGCTTGTTGCAAACCGTTTTGCTTTACAATCAGGACCTGCTGAAATTATTTCTCACGTGGTTGATGCAGATAAATGCTCTCGTGATCGGTTATAGAGACCAAAATCAACATCCACCAATCACCGGAGAGTCCGCCCAGATACTTTCGCGCGTGATGAATTATCAGGATAAAAACGAACAACTGAAGCAAAAGTATGCATTTGAAATCAGACTAGTTTAGTGCACGGATATTCGTGGAAGTCTTCCGAAGATTAATAACAGGAATTTCCTACGAGTGGACGCCAAATAACACCAAACGTCGTTTCACGCTAACACGTTTGCTACCATTACCATTAGGAATTAGTTGAACTTCAAGGAGCAAAGTTTCTGACTATTCCTTTCCAGTTGTTATATCGCCCGCAAAGTAATATCGTCAGAATATACCCGTGAATATTTCTGGTACTTACTAAATTTAGATACTCGTTTTAAACATGCATGTGCCTGCTAGTGCGGTCAACGTCTCATTTAAACCGATCGCTAGAAATTGTTTGGTTGTAACCCGTGCAACCGTAAACTGTGCGCGGCACACAATAATTGAAAATATCGCATCCAAAACATGTCCCAATCTTCAGTTATCGTACTGAATGGTCAGGTGTAGTATATCTCAATGTGTTGCGGGTCAAATACTAGTCACAACTGTCCAGAATCGCTTTAGTTGCAAATTGTCAGTAACAAATACGCGGACGTTCCCACTTGTGTGAGGGACGCAACTGATCATAGTGAGAAGAAAAAAACTTCATTATGACGCAGCGAGCAAAAACGTCAGCATGAATTTGACCTCACCATCGATTAACTTCATGATCAGGAATACGCAGAGAAAACAAACATTGTCTCCAGTGCAACGTCGAAATATTAAGGGAATGTTACGCTAATGGTTTTATACAGGTCACCTTAGATCACATTGACAATCAGCTGGACACCAACGCGATGACGTCAGGCTAATGTTACTTGAGTGTAACCGTGGTCGAGGTGCTAGCACCTGTGGCTCTTCTATGTTAACTAAATAACCCTTGTTAATACTCACGCGAATGCCAGGTGGGTGTGCCCGGGTATCACCTATCAAGACGATGATAGTTTTATCGTCCTGATCGGGAAAGACATAGCTGACTCAATTTAATCATGAGATGGCTCAAATGGAACAAACTGTACTTAATTACACCATCCATGTATCATCGGAGATTATACAACGTTTTCATAAACTCCAATCATGTTTGCGGGAGCATTGACGCACGGGATGGTATATAGTCCGTCAAGTTCATTGACTATCTTGACACGAGCATCAATAATCTCGTTGTTTACGATGACATGATGCTAGACTAACAAACTAATCTCGCACGAATCTTTTCATGAGGATAGAGAAAACCTCCGACGTGATCGGTAGGTCAAGATTTCAAAAGTGATCATTCATAATGCCAATATCATCATAGTTTTCAACGGAACACAGCGAGCTGGTTTTCGAACATCCGTGTGAGATGGTGTTCTGGTGAAATGATCATAATCAGTTCAATTATTTCTTTGCACACGCACAGCTGGCTCGCACAGATTTGTAACAATGAACCTTATTTGTATTTGATTTGTTTTGACATTCTATGTACAAAGAAAACCAGCATAGAGAACAGAGTCACTTACACGAAAAAAAACCACCGCGCTTGCGCGCCATGGCCCAGAGCATGAATGAACCAATCAGACACTGACAAGTTTGAAATACTCAATGGCCTGCAACAATTTCACTATAGTTTTCGACGAAGCTACGGGAATAGTGTGGTAAGAAACACAATCTTTGCATGACCACAATAATGTCACTGATCACGACTAAGCCGGAATTATCAATCGAAGTTTCAAATGCACTCAATTTGTCACCATCTCGATCATTCGGACTCGCGTTTGTGTAACTGTGCGTGTATTAAAGTTGGCCAAACATTGGTGCAGAATCGTCCGGGAGAGTGCAAACGGCACACCCATTTTTGAGTGGAAAAATAAGCGCGATAAAAAGAATAAGAAATACACACACCAAATTACAATTAACTGAGAACCTCTAGCAAGTGACATCCACGTGTGCGCATATTTTTACGCGATTTTATTGTTTCTGTTTGATGAACTAACTGTTCTGCGATTGGGTCGAAATTATTCGTGAGTTACTCAGTCGGTGACGCGTTTCATAAACAAGTTTTATCACCTGATGTTTGTGATCCCGTACGTTGTTCTATATAGGCAAGGTTAAGTTCGTGAACGCTTTCTTGAAGGATCTTCAATGTCTAATCTTATTTTTGTACCTCCCACTTCCACGGTTCTTTAAGTATATCGATAATGAGCTGTTTGATTTGCCCGTTTCGATATGCTGTCTCAGATTCTTTCACGTTCATCTTATTTAATTATGTGGTATTTGTCTATATCTAAAATTTAATTTATTTTCACCAAACTCAGATGCCCCCCCCCCCAACTCACTTAGGGTCATAATATTGTTAGTTAGGCACGCAGAGACAACAAATATCTTCTTTAGTTGCAAGTATTGATCTATTACATGTAACTTTTGTTTTTTAAACTTCTTCTCCACATGTAAACGTCTTATGCGCAAGTAAATATCCGTGCAAACCACAGCTGGAAACCCACCGGCGTGCCCACGTACGTACGCATGTTTACAGTTTGTTAAGACTACAACTATAACCAGTAACTACACATATAAACGCATGTGGATCAACCCCTGCTGGGCGTCCGCATTAGGTCCACTTAGCAGACTCACTGATAAAGTTGTGATTTAAAACTATGGTGCAAATATCTCTCTTACAATTCTGCAACAAAAGAGAAATACAATTTAAACAAATCAAAAGGATCTTTATAAAAGTATAAAATATAGAAAGTAAACTTAACGTTTCTGCAATGTATATGCAATTACAAACATAATACAAGTCTGGCCAGAGAAACAAAACTGGGAAAGACTATTCATGCTGATATTTTAATCGTGTCTGATAACCGTATTTATTTTTATTATTGTGTAAAGGATTAGTCCCACAGTTAGTAATATCTCAGATCAATAGATCCAACCGTAAAACGTAAGTATGTGCGAAGTGGTTAAATCATTCTGAAGTATCATTAGAATTATATTACCATGAATTAGTATGCAGCAGAAATGATTTTAAAATCACAGAAAAGACCTGCCATATTAGCAATAAGATAAATCTCAAAGTTGATAAAGGTTTCGATTAAGCAAATGATTAAACTTATGTTTAAAGAAAAGAGATGACAGTTGTTACGAATATTAAAGCTATGGGTTAACAGCAGCTTGTCTTGATTTAACCATTTCAATTGTTGTTGTTGTTGTTGTTGGGTTTGACGCTTTTTTCAACACAAGACAGGCTATAGAAACCATTAAAACGTAGCAAAACTTTACAATTTGATTCTGGAGCAAGCCCAGGATGATCTAGTGGGGCAGGAGGTAAAGGTCGAAAAGAATCGTTATCAAAGTCTAACAAAGAATAATCCACCCCACCCCCACCCCCACCCCCATTTATTTGTTTGAGCTATCCAAAAAGACATAGCAGCATTTTCAAGAATCACATAAATAATTGGTTACTATAAAAAAAAACTCAAGTTGTCTCTTTTCTATCCAAACAACCCGTTGTAATATCTAATCTATAGATTCCCAAAGTGGGCGCTACCGCTCCCTAGTGACGGCGGGGTTACCTAGAGGGAGCTAATGCTGAATAATGTTGTTGTTTTTTTTTTTACTGGGATTGATGGGACGCTGACGATAACCAAGAAGGCAATGACCCGACAAATTTGGGAACCATTGATCTAATCTAACAATTCTTTTTACGTCATTACTACGAGTTTTAATAAGTTTTGTATGTAATTCAAAGAGAATTGTGTTGCATGAATTCGTTCTGTGTGCTAACTCCTCTATTACGCTTCTAATAAAAGATGTATGTTCTTGCAAAAGCCACACAAGGCATTGAATTCCAACTACTACTACTACTACTACTACTACTACTACTACTACTACTACTACTACTAATAATAATAATAATAATAATAAGTAATAATAATGAGGACTTTGTATAGCGCCTAATCTTTAGAAGCTCCAAGCGCTTTAAAACATCTATAATGATAAGATGAGAAACACAACCCAAAAAAAACATCATGAAATTCGAAAACATAAACAATGCTGAAGCTATTTAAGGTAGGAAACAATATTAGGTCTTTAAGTTTGTTCTTGCAGTTAAACAAGTTGCGTTTTAAGAGCACTCTTGAAAGGGATCACTGTCTTTGGGTCTAATGTCAATGGCAAGTCATTTCACATTGCTGGGACCTGGTATACAAAAGAACGTTGTGCATGAGACTTCGTTTTCATAGTGGGAATAATGAATATACGACTGTCAAAAGAGGAGCATAGGTATCTTATTGGTGTGTACACATCATGTTTGAGGCCAGTCAGTTGTTTAGAACTGGAGTCCGTCAGTGAAACGTAGCAGAGAAAACACATTTGGTGTTTGATTCTGGATTGAATGGATAGTCGTTGTAAAGTACAGAGCAGCGTGGAGGTGTGCTCTGATCGTGGTACTCTAAGGATGATCTGAGCAGCTGTGATTTGACCGTTACGAAGTTTCTGGAATAGATATTGAGACGAACCAGACATAATTGAGTTACAATAGTCCAGTCTTGAAAGTACTAATGAACACACACGTGTTTTAGTGGCATCAACTGAAAGATATTTGCGAATGGTGCTGATGCGTCTCAGCTCAAGATAGGTAGCCTTGCATATGTTCATGACATGTTGGTGCAATGTTAGAGTTCTGTATAAAGTAACACCAAAGTTTCGTACTAACGGCGTGAATTTAATGTTGGTGTTGGTGTTGCTGATATTTATTGTTTTGGTAAAGGATATGAGTGAGAAAGTCTTTGTATTATAATCAGAATGGCATCCGTTATACCATCAGTCTACATATTGTTACATGTCATCCTTGATGTCACATCCGAAATACACCTCTCACTCCTTGGATGGTATCATCAACTTCAGTTGGGTGGCTAGACTTGAATATTTGGGTGTCATCAGCGTACAATCGGCGAGACACTGGGTGATGATATATGACAGTTGAGAGCGGCTAAGTGTATAGAATGAAGAGAACAGGTCCAAGAACAGACCCCTGTGAAACATCACAACATCGATCAACTGGGCTGGTGTGTTCCATTTGCAGATAAGTACATGCTGGGGACGGTGAAGTAATATATCATGTTCTATGTACAAAGATCCAACTTTAAAAAAATAATCTGACATAGCGTAGGTGTACAGTCACCCAAATCGTCATAAGAGGAGCAATACGTCTGTTGAATGAACGAGAGTCGTGTGATCGGTCTTATCGCGGCATTAGAACATAATTCATAGGACGCGAAGGCAAAGTGCTGTTTGTCTCGACCAGTGAGCTCAGCAGAGGTTCCCATGCATTTTGCTTTAATAAGGTGCAATGAAACTACCTCCGTCTTGCATGCACATACTTAATTTTTTAAGTATGTATACGAGAGAGAGAGAGAGAGAGAGAGAGAGAGAGAGAGAGAGAGAGAGAGAGAGAGAGAGAGAGAGAGAGAGAGAGAAAGAGAGAGAGACTAATTGCACAGTAGCACTTTTATGGCTACAAATAGCAAAATAAAAGTAACTTTGATTAAAACCTGTTCATGTATTTCAGAGAATAAGTCTTTCAAGTTAAAAGTAACCAGCTACTATTGAACGATAAAGAAAAAGGGGTACAAATGTAAACGTTCTTTAAACAAAACATTCACAAAAACATGATCACCGTAAAGGTGACATCATCAACATCTAGACTTGTTATTTCAGTAAACACAAAGTATGTTTCTTTCAATAATACAGTAGATTTTTACAGGCATATGAAAAGCAAAAGGTAAAAATTTCTGCCAGTTGCAACACGTATTTGGAAAGCAGTACTTTCTGGAAATGTCCTTGTTATTCTTCTGCACACATCTCCAAAGCTTGAATGTAATAGAAATTTTTTTGCAGTTTTTTTGTCTAATTTTTTTTATTTGAGCTAAATTCGACCTTTTCATATTGCAATAGCAAAAATTAATAAAATATAAGATATTCAAAAACGCATTCTTCGAATTCTATATTCTCGTTATTTTGAGCACTATCATTTACGTAGACATCGCCTCCTGACCATTCCAGTTGTCAGTACGATCTTTAAGTTATTTGCAAAACTGACAAAGTGTAAATTGGTTCACTTATAAGCTATAAATGAGCTAATTAAACAATGAATGATATATTGGGTTTGGAAATTAATGAGATTTTCAGTACTTTGACAGATGTTCTAAAGTTTGCATTCCGGTAAAATCAGAGGTGGCATAAGCCACTGTCATTAATAGTACCCCATGGAGATTTACTGCAGCATAATAACAGACGTCATCAACATTAGTTTTCAAGCTCACAGCTGGATTTATGTAGCCATGATTAGTAAATAACACTTAGGAACTTTTTGGAAATAGTTTGCCCTAACCAAGACGTCACGCGATGATTTGCTGGAAAATCGAGAATGATGTAAGAGGCGGAAAATCTGCAGAAATGCAGTGGTTATTGTTTTAAAGGATGTTTTTATTTAATCGTTTGATAAATTAACAAATCCACATATGAACTGACGATCAGGGTGGTAAAAGTGTCTATGTATGCAGATGTTTTTAATTTATCTATCTTGAAGTTTGAGAATAACTTTACCTAACACTGATTAATCATATTGATTTTTGTATTTTGATCCAATAAATATAACTGAAAGATATAAAAGTTACATTTTTTATTGTTATTTAACATTCTTCATTAATTTCTCACGTTGATAAATATTTTTAGAAAGCTTTGATATATCATCATGTCACGTTGTAAGTAAGGAAAATAACCAGATTACATAATGTATATGCTAGACCCAAAGTCTATTAATTCCGCGTCATACATGTGACGGTCAGCCCTGCGAACAATGAGGTGTCAAAGCCAGTTGGGTAACATGGCCATAACATGGTTGACAGGTAAGTGTTGAACTGCCAGTGTTGGGTTCAAATGTAACATCAAGTTCGCGGTCGTTAATCCACCCTTGACACACTGTCGGGATGGGCATTATCTGCTAATCATGTAGGGCATGCAAAAAATCGACATCATTTCGGAGTTGAGCAAGGCGTGGCCACCATTGGAATCGCAAGCTTAAATCTATTCTCTTGAAAAATAAACGTTAGTAGTCGCTAAACCATCTTGCGGGAAGTCATAAGCTACTCTGAAGTCATTCAAAATTGGTGGGAAACTTTGGTATTGTGAGAATTACAACGAAGTTTCGGACAGGTCAGTGACTTATTTGTTCGATTGATGTAATCTATTACGAAAAAGTAATTGTACTATAATTTTGTGCAGAATGCATCCTTCATTACTAGAATCGTTAGTACGAAGAATTACCATTTGTAGCATTTGATCCCTTTGTAGTATTTGATTCAATTGCAGTGTTTGATTTCCATACATATTTTGAGATATAAGCAATGTTTATGTACATAATTAATATTGTAATTCGCTATTTGGTTAATTTTTAGTAACCGCGTGCTTTTATTCATGTGATATTCTAGATTTGCAAATGTTAAATTGAATTATAATTTTTGTATACTGATTGCAGTGTGCAACATTAGTTAATAGGGATATATGACTATTTGTGTAAACGTTGTAGGAGTATCATGTGAAAGGATATTTCAGCGCATTTATATGTGGATATCTGTGTACACTTTGTATAAGTGCAATGTCCAGAAATGCGTCTGATTATGTGATATTGTTCTGCATAATAAGATTGAGAATCTATATATACCGATGTGATGAAATCTATTGATATATGCATGATACGTAGTTGATACCGTGTATACCATATCATAAAGTATGGGTATTTCGATGTGCACGAATGCGTGACCGAAGAAGGTAATGGCTTATCTGATGACATATTGTTGTTTGTGTGAGTCTAGATAGCTAGAGGAATATGCTAATGTCCTTGTGTGTTCACACAGAAAACTTTTAAGGACCATAGGAGCTATAGGAGACAGAGGGAAATACCCTAGTACAGTTGGTTCCCGGCCTCTTGGAGACAAAGACAGGATAGAACGGAATCAGAAGTTAGATGGACTAGAATGGCAACTGGAGCACTGGTCAAGAGAAAGAATAATACATATGAGTAGGAACACAAGGCATGAGGAAAATCTATCACACAAAATCATGTGATTATATAGGCCGTGACTTGGTCAAGTGAAAGACGAGTGATATGATTTTAAATATTGAATTTCATTGAGAAATGAATATCAGTTTTTCAATGGTATAAACAATTGTTATTTATTTGAATTTCACCTTTATGTGTATTCAGTAATTTAACTGTCGGCATCGCTGACTGGGGGTCGGAGCTTTGCATCTCTCTATCACATCTTCAATTTCTAACAAAAAAGAGCCAGGGTGGGACTTCTGTAATAATTAAATATAATGCTGGGAGCACCTCACCCATTCATAGTTAACGGGAACATTTACACATCCATTTTGTTAAGTTTAAGTATACGTTATAAACGTGTTTTAAATCAACTGGTTAGAGGGCCGGTGGTTAGCCGATGGGCGGGTTGTGTGTGCCGGTGGGAAGCCACTGGGTAGCCGAATTGGATGGTGTTGTCAGTTGAGGGCTAGCTGCCAACTTGTCTGAGTGAATGAATATGTGTATGAATTTTAAATATTCTTTTTTGTGGTCGATATATATAACATAACTGATTACAATAATTAAGGACCACGTGGCAGATGGGCTTTCATGATAAAGTGTTTCCACCGTTTACCGGTGATTGCACAAACGTCCGCATCGGATGATATAAACCACACATGGAGCAAGAACGTTTAGAATTGTGAACTGATGAAATTCCAAAAGACGTTATTCTGAATTTGCTGTCGACGGACTTACAAATTACACCCGTTTATCAACACCCTAATATATTTTTTAAGATACTCATTATTTTAAACACTGACTCCTTACTAGAATGTTGCTTTACGGATCTTTGAGATTCTAGCAAAATTGTTATGTGAACACTGAATAAAACCCAATGTGGTAGTCAGGAAATCAAAGACCATTTGCGGTTTCCCTCTTGGTTAATGGTTTCCGCTTAGTGTAGTGTTGAATCTAGACAAAGATGACACTTTAAATAAAAAAGTAAACATGGGCCAACATGTGAATATTACTAATTATGAAACAAAAAAATCATTTCATCGTTACCGATTTTTTTTTACTGATTTTATTTATTTGGGTTTAAACCTGCTTTCTTACCGATTTTATATTTCGAAAATAAACATTGGACATACTTTGGAATTTGTTTACAAACACAGTTAAGCACAAAAAACTAAAATTTTAAACTGAATCAACTTTTCCTGCATTAGCACCCATCTTGAACCTATACTGACTACAAGTTGGCAAGGTTTAAAAGATGTGGTTTAAACGTAAGGAAAATAATTTATTTGAAGAGTGCTCATCGATCTACAATTTCCCCAAGGTGCTCTTTATGAAACCAGGAAAATGTGTTGATTCGTACAGGAAAAAATCCTTTGTCATTGGGACACGTCAGTAAATCAAAAAGTTACACTCCTGACAAAATTATTAATTTACCATCCACATCAAGGCCAATACACAAAGTGAACATAAACCTAATCCGACCTGGTAGACATGATCAGAAAAAGAGTAAGAAAAAAAGTGAGATATTTTGACCTTTTCGATTACTAAAATTTGATGCACCAAGATTATCGCTAGTGCAACAAGACATAACTCTGTTTTATATGTCATCATCATTGATGTTAATGCACAAATTGCACTCGGTGGAAATTTATCCCGCGTCGTCTTTAACCACCCGAATTCCTCTAGCGTTTAAATCAAAGGGCAAAGCGAAGATTTCATGAGTCTGAAAAACAGTTACTTTCCCTTTAGGGCACATACTCTTGGATAAAGATTTGTTGAGAATGTATTGGCCTACGGAATGAAGCCTAGAACACATATATGGATGCTTCCATTATGTGAAAATCAGGCACCTTCGATTTCTTCAAGGACATAGAGATGACAGAAGCTGAATATACTCTCAATGTATGTTCAAACAACCGCCAAAGGAACATCAAAAAATTACGTTAGTCTGTAAGTAACGGATCGCTTGAAGTTCAACGCATGTGGATGAAGACGGGTATTTCTTAAATGGCTTGGATATATCTCCGAGACTGAATCAAAATATCATCTGATGAGAATTGCTAACGAGAATATATATATATATATATATATATATATATATATATATATATATATATATATATATATATATAGTATCGCTGTGCCCAACTTTATGTTTGAAGAATGGGAATCTTATCCAAAATTATAAGCTACGCTAGTGAAACCCTTACTGGAATAACAGTCAAATGTTGTCGATGATGAGTGAAAGTCAAAACCTTGCCTCAAGCCTACAATCCAAGATCGATGATCATGTATCCCGAGGTCAACAGCCTAAACATCGTTTTATTAGCATAGTCAGCATGTCTGCTCTCAACAGAAAAATTGATAAAAAATCCTTTCCAACATTTAAACGAGACCTTTGAGCCTAACTTTGCTCATACATATTTTTTATGATCTTACTTGACTATGTTTGATGCCACGGGGCAAGTATGAACCAACAGTAGCCACGGTATTTCGTGCGAAGATTGTTCAACAGGATATTATTTCTGGGAAATTGATTTTACTCCAGACCAAAGGAACAATATTTAACCCAATAAATCAGGCCGTCTCCATGTGGAACCTCAATTAATACTGGCTCTCGTTAACACAGCGCACGTGATATTGTATGCAGAATTTGATAATACTCTGAAACGCAACAGGTCAAGAGGTCTATTGTTGTAACAGATGTTGTTGTAACACATTGAACTGGAAGTCATGGCCATAGGCTAAGATGATATTTTCTAGCCGGAATAGCAGTCACAGATATTAAGTGACAAAGAAAAGAAAACGGTGTCACGAAAGCAGGAACAACGATTCGTCTCCAGCTATATTAGCCAATTAGCTGGAATAATCATACTCAGGACCAGAAAACATTGGTATGGTTGTCCAATTAATAAACTAAGGAATAACATAAAATGTCTGATGATGAGTCGAGAGGAACAGTAGTGAGAGAATATGGAATGAAGGACAACTCAACGCAGAAGAGAAAATCATAAAGATTGGTACAAAGACTTGCGCGACCATTTGCTACCATGTTAATTTCTTTGGGGACGAAATACGTCGACGCTTTCTTGCAAGATAGTACCGACACTTACCCAAAACGCTTACGTCTTTGACAAAGTAAACATTTACCCAATGAGTTACTGGGTAATAACCGTCGTCCATGTTGATGACATATACTCCAACGTCTTATGGGTTTCAGCTAGAACGTTCATCTTTAGCACAAACCACTGAATTCGAAGAAGCTGTGTACAAAATGAGGGTCAATAGTTAAAGAAATTCCCATGCAAAAATTATTAGTTTTCCGGCGTAAAAATGGTAACAGCAGATATTTCGGGTCCCCAGGCGAATGTTCCCACCTTTACCGCTCCCTTACAATTTTATCGTGCAGTATGACATGCAAATAAGAAAACCCGAAGACACTTGCTATTATGCACGCTGGATTGCGGATACTATTTGTCCTCTAGTATGATTAATCAACAGGTATAAACTCGTCCCGCAATGCCGTATGACCATAAGCTACGTTAATCTATGATCACTAAGCCAGTTTTCATTCCTCGTCTACTGGTCAACGACAACTATGAAGACGAATGAGCAACCATCACTGTCAGATTTGTACCATGTCTGAGGGCACAAACTTGATGGAGAGAACAGAGCGCTTCTTGAAACAAACGAGAGAATATGGCCCTACTAGCTGAATGCATCCAGAAAAATAAATTTTAATTGTTTGTTGATTAGTATGTGTGGAGTTTTGAATAGTAGCTAATTAGGTCTTCGATTGTCAATATGAGGTGTTATATAGCAAGTGTGGGGTGTTGAAATAGTAGATGAATAGGAGTCAGTCACTACATCGACGTATCGGAGAGCATGTGTTGCTTAAGTAATACCTTTTCCATTAGTAGTAAAATAGATCCAAAAACAAAAACAAAGCATAGGCTCGATGTTCAGCTCCCTTTGGAAGCCATATAGGCCACACAATGTTAACCTTATTGACATGTTAACATTATATTTCCCGTTTGCAGACATAGAGCCCTTCCCCCCCCCACACACACACACACACACGAAAAATTGCTTCCATACTGCATTATCGTTTGATGCCAAAAAGGCGAACCTGGCCTAAACTTATAGACTCAATGTTAACATCTTCAAGTTTGATGCCACAGAGCCAAACATTGTTTGACGTATGTACTCAAGCCGTAATACTAAATTCTCGTTTGTGTCGATAGTGGCCTATACCTCCTGAATTTGTGGCATATCTTCTGACGTTACTACCGCTTTCGCCGATACCCAGCTCAATGCGTCTGTCGAAACAGCATTTAGGAACCGCTACTATCCAGCTTGTCTTCGAGTTGCTGAATGATAATGGAACGGGATACATCATCAATGTTATTTATCTGGAGTTTAACATTGTGCGCTTCTAAATACTCTCACCTATTGTCAGGCAGGATTACATGGGAAAGTGTTTTCTTTAACTGTCGAGTACTGCGCCATCATAGGATAGTGTTGAACAAGAACGATCCAGTGTGAAACATCAACATAAGCACTCCATCAACAAGCAGGAAGGGGATAGGTTGTTCGTCGAGGTTGCGACACACAATATTGAGTTCACGCAAGATGACGAATATTTCTACAACCCCATTATTAACTCGGTATTGGCGATGATCGAGTGCATCTCAAAACATATATATGTTATGGGGTAACTGAGGTACTATCATTACCTAAATACTAAGATGACGGAGTACATCATTGACACGGAGCTGTCATCGCTTGATGTTGGTATCTTTTCCAAATACGTTTTCCCACGGCCTCTGTGTGGAGGGAAGAAGCACATACAAAACGAGCGAAGGTGTAACGCTAGAATTGGTAAGAAATAGCCATGTCGACATAAGCGTGTGGTTTATAATACTGAAATACAACTCCGTATCCCATGATGTCTACAAATAAGCTTTCTTCTACTACAGTAATGGTATAACGGTACCAATTGCGCAAGTCCATGTGGGTGTGGCTTAAGGTGTAGGGTCCATACCAATCAGAAATAAATAACAACACAAGCTATGATTGGTGGATTATGTAAGAGTTGTACTTTCTGTCAGGCTTAAAAAATAGTTTAGCCTCTTGGCAACATGTGAATTTATGTTAATTCCTATACAGATCATATTTTGTATTTTTTATGATTTTTTTGAAAATGTCATAGACATGACTGAAAATAGGTATGTTGTGACTAGATAACTCATACCCCTGTCTAGTTCCAGCAGAGTTATCTCTCTTAAATGCAATGGAGTACCTGGTTTTGTCATCATCAAATTGACAATCTAACATTGTTCTCTATAACAGTGTGTGAGATGCACGCTAAATTAGGATAGAAAATATATTTATCTCTCCAAATATTAGCATTGAGGTCTATGGAAAAACAATTGGTACCGTGATACCTAAAAAGTAATACCAGCTTCACAGTGTATCCATAGCACCGAGTATACATAGCCACAATTTATATACTGTCATAGTGTCATTTGGTTAAACAATGGATATTGAGAAGTTTTTGTCTAATATTGACAGACTTTTACATAGAAAATGTATAAAATCTTCAGAAAATAAGACACATTAGCTTTGGAATGAGGCTTTTGTAACTATACCTATAACATATATAGACTGATGGCTTTGTGTCTGTATAGTCAGCTTCAAGATTAGCATACAAGCAAAAAAAATAAGTTATGTAAAGTTAATTTAGGTAATTTTAGCCAAATATTGACTATTTTATGCGCAAAAGATGAAAAATTATGGATAAAAAGCAACTCTCTTGTTCCTCTAAAGCATGTCATAGACCAGGAATAGAGGAAACTCCTGGCCCTCTTGTAGATAGTTCACTTGTATGATAAAGAATATTCTGGTATGAGTATTTTAGGTAATTTATTAAAGATATGGTATTCCTTTTTATTTTGATTTGAATTGTCCTGCTCTAATTGTCTTTTTTTTTGTTGTAAACTTTTGTGCCTTGAAAAATGAACATGCGATTCCTTAGTTAGATAATCATTCTTGAGGTCTCTACTACATATAGAAGCCTGGATTTTAGGTTCTCACTTTATCAGTAATGCATTTTTTGATAATTTAATTGCATTGAAGTTAATACATGTGTTCTTGAACTCAACCAACTATAGTACATGGATAATATATTGGAGGAAATAAAAAGACCACACCTTATGTATATCATTCAGTTATCTCCCTTACACCAGACATACATTTCAATAGATAAAAACTCACAATTTAAGTGAGTTTGTATGAAAATGAAAAGAAGATTTGTGAATTATCATATTAGCCCTTGGTCTTGATGCAAATTGAGCTAAAAGTACTTTAATAATTTCTCCCAATAAAGTTTACAAGTTTGAAAACTGATCAAACATGCTTTGTTTGGTTTAGGTATTTTTGCTGTCTAACAGAAGTCCATTATTGGTAATTTCTTATTTAGAAGAAATATAACTTATACGCATCTATATTATCTACATTATTCACCCTTTTATATTAGCTAGGAATGAACACCATGTCACCTGATATTTGGTGCTTGTAAGGGATGTAATAGCACAGGTGCCTTTGAATTATTTTTGCACCTATTTTCCACTTTCGCCCTATATTTTCTAAGATAATATTATCAAGCTCTCACTTCTCATTTTTCTCATTGCTGCTTTTGTCTCCTTTAATTACATTATCATTAGCTACATCTCCCATTTAGATACACACTTTCCTCCTGTTTTTAAATCCATTGAACTCACTATACTCATTGTTAAACTTGAGCCTTTTTCTGTATTGTAATCCCCATTTTCACCCCCAAATCCAACATAACCACTAAGAAAGCTTTTATCTAATTTATTTGGTGTCAGATTGGCTTATTACATCAACTGTATTCACTACACAAAGGAGGGAAGCTTTCAATTTGTATGACAAAGAGGCTGGGTAGCTTGATCTTTGTGTGAGGACTGGGGGTTACTGACCTCATTCATATGCTGACATTGTAAAGTGTTCAAAGCTAAGACTTTATAATTAGATTGGGCCAAGTCCACCTG
Source organism: Unio delphinus (assembly GCA_029339505.1). Lineage (NCBI taxonomy): Eukaryota > Metazoa > Mollusca > Bivalvia > Unionida > Unionidae > Unio > Unio delphinus. Next base: position 2,321,813 of record JAQISU010000110.1, read on the forward strand.
TCCCTGTTGTTACTTTCTGTGTTCATGAAACAAATATAAGTCCTTTATTTTAGATCAAAAGGTCTCTTTAAGAATAGAACTGGTACATGCTAACTAGTGCGTTTACCTTTGACCTTACTATTAAACAATATGACATAATGTGATTTATCCCCTATCACCAAAGTGAAGTTCGATAAGTGCTAATATGAATAAAACACAACTCATAGTTAAAAGAATTCATTTTATTTCAAAAGATGAGTTTGATAGCGAAGCAAAGGTATGAAAACAAGAGTTCAAACAACTCCATAACATTTCTATACACAATCATAAAAAACATAGCTTAGTACTTCATAAAATTGTTTTTGACAAGCGAGACTAAGTACATTTGTTAGTTATATAGTCCTGAGCTATTTCACAGATTATTGGAAAAATCAAGGTTTGCTATAGGTATAACGGTACCAACTGCGCAAGTCCATGTGGGTGTGGCTTAAGGTGTAGGGTCCATACCAATCAGAAATAAATAACAACACAAGCTATGATTGGTGGATTATGTAAGAGTTGTACTTTCTGTTAGGCTTAAAAAATAGTTTAGCCTCTTGGCAACATGTGAATTTATGTTAATTCCTATACAGATCATATTTTGTATTTTTTATGATTTTTTTGAAAATGTCATAGACATGACTGAAAATAGGTATGTTGTGACTAGATAACTCATACCCCTGTCTAGTTCCAGCAGAGTTATCTCCCTTAAATGCAATGGAGTACCTTGTTTTGTCATCATCAAATTGACAATCTAACATTGTTCTCTATAACAGTGTGTGAGATGCACGCTAAATTAGGATAGAAAATATATTTATCTCTCCAAATATTAGCATTGAGGTCTATGGAAAAACAATTGGTACCGTGATACCTAATATAGACCCAGTAAATGACATCATAAGAGAAAATAAAATAATCGAACCATAGCGTCGACTAGAGACATATGAGTTCCTCAGAAATTTTATGGAAAGATTCTCCTGTTCACGGACCCACCAATGTCTAATAAGTTTGATCAATCCCCGCTCATGAGCTGTTTAATGTGGTGGCTTCATATTGTGTGTTATAAGAGGTAAATGCTCAATCACCCATATCCGGAACGTCATAAGGATCATGGCAAGATAAAAATAGGTTGACTTTAGAAACGGACACATCGGCAGTCGGAATGAGGGCGACCCACAACGAGGTTTTACACCCCTGACGTAAGATGTGACAACTCAAGACTAGTGCACCAGAATAGCCATCTGTCTGTGTTGGTGGCCTCTGGGGCAGCGAAAGAATGCATATACGACTCACATCTGTGTGGGCCATATAGCGATGAGAGATGGAGGTGAGCCAAATCCCTGTGCCATTAATGAGTCTATTTCGCTGGATTCGTCTCTTCTCTGATCAGCTATAAGACAATTGCTCCTTATAAAATAACTGCTACAATCTTATGAGAGATGTGCAGATGGATCCAATCATTCATACCGAATTGGCGAACATCAACAGCCACTATTACTTTAGTTACTATGTTGTACTAGCAACGATTTCATACAGGCATGCCGACTTTGAAATGGATATAACAAAGACTTACAAACACGCCCAAACAGGATGTATAACTAAATTCCCAAGAGCAGACAATTAATGTGGCATCACGACTGACTGCGCAACCATCTCAGAGAGTGGCACAGGTTCACCGAACACCCAGGTAGGTTTGCTACTGGTAAAATGTTTGCTGCAATGATGAAAAACGCGACGGCTGAGAATAAGCAGAGAATACAGACACATACGCCGTTCCCGCTGCCCAAGAGCAGACGCAGAGGACAATGGTATCTGATAATATTTGAAGCGGACTTGCATTGGTAACTGCCTTTTTTTAAAAGTCTCATCACGAGCATAGACAGCGCAAACGTATTTCGACGCATAACATGCTAATTTAAGACGATCTGCTAACAATGCAGCAGATCATGTGTCTCTAACATTTATTAGACATGCGCTTCGCTCTTTCATATAGAATCGTAGCGCGTTTCTGTTAAAAAAAGAAAGCAGCAATGCAAAACAAAAATAAAAGATACAAATATAAACTTACCAAAAAAATGTGCAAGACGTCAAAGCTGCTCTATATGAAAAACCTCGGAAACCTCGTTTATCGCATATCAGCCATCGCCAGCTTAATTATTGAGTATTCAGTGAATGGTAGTATAGGTGCAATTCTCCATCCTGGGACGACTTGACTTCAAACAAAGTGCAAAGACCCCTATACCGCAGGGCTGTGCCTTTCGACGCACGGTACAGGGCTAGATGGATTATTTATCAAAGCATCATTCCTGCTAATATAATCAAGTTAACAGACAGGTATATGTTCGTTGTCATGAGAGAGAATGTGACTGGGTGGAACATCATAATACATGTCATCGGCATGATGCCCCAATGCTAGACATCACCATAAACCGTCACACTGTAGATATCGTAGCGATATGACTGAAAAATTATTCAAGCTACGTTAAAAATCCATATCACACACACTGATCACTGTATATTTTAATGTTTGATTCAATAGAATTGTATACATGTATTCTAGGCAGGTGATAGGCAGAAACATTAAACTGTAGGATGTCTAATTCATTCATATGTTGTTGGAAATAATCAAACATAAAATTGATGGACAGATTTGGGGAGGCAAACCAGTGCTAAAACATTGCCTAAACTTTTAGAGCAGTGTTTGTTCTAATATTCTTTAAAGGAAATCTTGAGGATGCACACATTATGGCCAACAAGTGTTGGTTCCTTGACATGTTATTAGGTAAGGAACCGACATTCTACCATTTTTCTGCTAATGGTCAAATGTATTAATATGTTGCAGATGTGCCTCAGATACCTTCTGATTGGGATTTCCTCACATTTGACAAGTAGGACAAGATCTATGATTCTTATAAACATCACCTTTATTTTTCAGCAAATAAAAATGATTCAGTTTCTTGTGATAATTCTTATTGACACCAAACTGACAAGCTTAAAGAGTTTCGTTATCGACTATGAATTTCGAATTATTACGACTTAGGAACAATGCTTTAATTGCTCACTGATCATCATAAAGTATGTCAGATGGGCTCCATTTTCTCATAATGAACCCAGAAAGTAACAGACTGGTAATTGTGTGGCATCTGCAACGCATCATTGTGTCTTCTTTAAGGAATAATACTTGGGAATCTATAAAACAATATCAAAATGTCTTGCTGCTTATCAAGCAGCTGTTACATTCTGCTCAGATATCTTTTAACTTCAGTCAGAAATTGGCAATGGTTTTTATTATTATGTGAAGAAGTAAACTCTCTGTCTCTCTCTCTGTCTCTCTCTCTCTCTGTCTCTCTCTCTCTCTCTCTCTCTCTCTCTCTCTCTCTCGCCAAATTTAAAATAATTGAATCTCCGGTTCATAAATATAATAGCTTTAAACCATCAGAAATACCAAATTAGCAAATAAAATATAATCCTTTTCAAAGCAGGTGCAAACATCATATTTTATTGCCAGCAAACAATTCTCTGAAATGTGCGCATTTTTGTACAGTGTGTATATTTAATACAGATTCAGTAATATAATGTTTTTTCTTGAATGAACTCTTGAATCAGTCCCTAGAGAATATAACCTTATTGAGGCATTATTTATAAATGTATGTGGTATACAAAAAATATTTATCTCGGTCAATCCAGAACTCACAGTTTCAGAATTTGCAATTATGAGTGTATGCCCAATCCAAAAGCCAAATTGTGTGGAAAGCTTGCCTTTTTTCATATTTTATTCATGTAAAAGTGAAAAAGCAAAAGGGATTGCTCAAAAAATGTATAAAAACAGTGTAAGAAGATAATTCAGGTAATTGTTCCATATAATTACCTACCTGTATGATAATTTTTCTTTTAGACTAATGAATCCAGCAATAATGATTTTATGAATGACGGTTTACATTAAATATTTCTTTTTTAAATGTTTCCTATGGAAAGTTAAACACCGGACTGTATCTATTTTTTATTTATTGATGCTGCTTTATTACATAGTAGTATTTTGCTGATATCTTTTCGTCATGACAAATATTGACTTGTATATTAAACAGGATAAAATAATGATAAAATCACAGAAAAATAAAGATGTTTATGCTGGAGAGAAAGTATGGCGTTGCTGTGCAATTATCTGCGATTTGCTTAAACCTTATGAGGTCTTTACTGATACAAATAACAGAATTTGCACTGCATTACTCTGAAATAACAAACACGCTCTAATTGATAACATTGTGAATGAGAGTAAACACATTAGAACCTTAAACCTTGCTTGTAATCGACTACCCTATTTTGCCATCATGCGTGAGCGGTAACTAAAAATATCCAAATAAAAATGAAATGGGAAAGGTCACTGAAAATATAACATTCTGTAAATAAATCAAATTGTATACAGTTTGATACATTTAATTTGTTTTGTGCTTCTTGCAGGCCACCTCTCTTAGAATGTTAATACTCTGATAAATAAGCTGACTGTAACGTGGAAGTATAATTCGAATGATAATATAAAAAATAAAACGCCCCAAACATGCCGTAAAGTTGTTTAACCTCTTGTTGCTAGGGTCCCAAAAGTAGTCGTATTGTAAGAAATTGACGTGTCACAGCGCCAACTGTTGTCATGATGAGGCATTATTTTATGGTAACTTTCGTAAAGCTAACTTGCAACGTGCTTGATGCTACATTATAATTATGATTTAAGAAAGTACAATCTGTGTAACTTGTGATATAGCAAGTTTATAAATAGAATATTACAACTTGAAATAACTGACTTAGCATTTGCAATACGACAAACTACAGAATCAATTCAATAGTTGACAAATTGCAAGATACAATAACGAAGAAGAAAAGTAGATCCAAGCACATGCAAGCAACCATTTACTGCTTGCATCAATGATGAATATAAAATTCATGACTATAGAATTTTTAATGTAGCACTTGCAAGCAGCCATTTACAATAATGCAACAGGACAAAGTAACAATTACAAATTGCCACGTACAATTTTCATCAATGAAGAATACAATATACATGGATAGAATTATGAAAGTAGCATTTGCAAGTAGCCATTGACAATAATGCATCAAGGAAGATATATATATATATATATATATATATATATATATATATATATATATATATATATATATATATATATATATATATATATATGTGTGTGTGTGTTTGTGTGTGTGTGTGTGTGTGTGTGTGTGTGTGTGTTTAAGACGGTTATTATCCCCCATAGAAATCTAACGGATTTGTTTTCATTGTATTTATATTTTTGGCATAATTTTGTCATTTCTAACCACATAATTCAACACTGTGTACCTTATTAAATCACAAGATCGCGATAATGAATGCGACAAGTCAATTGAAAATCATCTATAGTGTTGTTATCAGAATACTTCCGAAATGACTCCATCATTATATTAATCAATCATTGGATTATTGGCCTTCAGCATCCGTCTGTAACAGTGAACATTCGAATGCTTGAACTTTTAAAAGAAGATACATCATGTCCATACCAACCAAGACTTAACGGTTTCTTCGTTAATATTGTTTCATACATTTTCTGTTTTATCTTTGATATAAAACCAGGTTTAAGTCTATATTTACCATGACACATAATGTGGGCGAGGAAAAAACAGCTGCTAGAATCCAGATGGACGGTATGAGTTTCTTCAGTTTTCCTATTGTGCACATGTAGCGGGATCTCAGCGGATGCACAATCGCAACGTATCTGAAAGTAGATAATTTATTACATGTAATCTGTCCTTAGAGTCCTGCTGCTGTCATTATGAGCTGTTTAATTTACAGTGAATAATTAGCAATGCCCTTTTGCCTATTTTGTTACAAAATTGATAAAGCATTAAGACTCTCTGGTATAAGAAGGTAAGACGCCCACCTCTTATTTTTGAAATGTCAGAGGTACAGATCCTTTGAAAATGCTTTTGTACAGCATATTATGGCCAAGGATATGTTTCAATTTTTTATAATTAATATAAAACGAAATGGATCCATTGTATAATCTTTTTTTTTAGAAAAGAATAATATAATTAGTGCCAGCCGAGTGTGACTAAGATTGAATAAAAGTCACAGTCACGAAGACGCTAAAGCTGACATTTTGGGATGTCAAAATATATTACATGGTATTTTAATCGTTAATCTCTTTCGATATCATTGAAGTTTGATAAAACCAGTGATTGAATTTTAATCTTAAAAGCCGTCTTATTTCCGAATGATAAGATCGTATCCTTGAAATATCATAAACCGTTGCATTTATTTTCATAGCAATAAGACTTAACCGTCTAGAAATAGGCGTTCCGGTACTGATTCAGTTCCTATAGTAATCTATGCAAACACCATGATATTACAAATTTAATAACGTAACATTATTGAGAGCTCTTGATCAGACCTATATTTATTAGTATTGATGAAACCTGAATGTCAGCTTCAGTATAGAGGAAAGAATATGATCCACGGCATTTTCTGGACCTGCACGTTTGCTTTTAATTCCGCACCAAAGACCCAGATGCTAATTTTAGTGTTGAGTGTTCTAAATTCAAGACTGTTAAAGGGCTGAAATTCCATCAATTAAACAATGTCTCTATTTTTTTTATCTCAATTACAGCTAGCATATGCTCTTAAAAGATTCATTTTCCGAAAAATTTAACTTACATTATTAATCAATCCTGGTCAGGCAAACCCATATATACTCTATTTTATGTTCTCCCATTTCCAGGCTGGTTCCCATTTTTACATATCATTAGTACCGTGTGTCCAACAATGTCATTAGCTGACAAGAACAGTGGAACACATTATTTGTGTAACTTGACAGGCCAGTACATTCCAACCTAAAAGTTCACTTAATTAAGACTATCTGTCATTCGAGGGGAAAATGATTATTGATAAAGTAGACAACCTACTTAAATACCCTTTAAAGTAAAAACAAAGTTTGAAACATTTTCGTACGAACTAGCCACCCTAGTCACCGCCCAGAGGCGTAGCTAGGTGGGGGCAGGAGGGTATATATGTCCCCGGACGCCATACTAGTAGGGGCGCCAAAATGGGCTTTGAAATAGGTTGTAACGGGTAATGGTGATTTTATTGATGAAAATAATGGGTTTCAGAGTTGAGGGGGGGGGGAGGGAATGAATATTGTCCCCGGGCGCCAAACACTCTAGCTACGCCTCTGTCACCGCCCCACCTTCATACCAAGGAATATAGGATAAAAGCGTATAGGCACATTGCACTTTGTTCTATTCTACTCAAAGCTATTGATATGTTGCGCTCTTTTTAATACACAAACTTGAATACGCGCCCGATAAATAAAACCTCCCTATGGCATATATCTGTAGTTAGCTCAGTGCCATCTCGACCTGATCGGTTGTGTCGTATATATTATTCAACTCACAGCAGTAAGTAATAGCTAATGAAATAGCTAAGCAGTCCTCGCATACCAAAACCGTAGAACTGGCTACAATACGGATGACAAAAATGAATGAATTTAAGTCCATTGGCTCTATCGCCAGGTATATAACATTGTGTGAATAAAAGCAATTATGTCCAGACAAGATCAAGACAAAGACATCATCGCATTATACACTATATATTGTGGCATACTGATACTGGTAAGCTCTGTAGAACAAACATTATGGTGATGTTTTTTTTCTTTCTGTCCATGAAAACTATATATTTAAATGGAATACACTAACAAAGAACAGTATGTAGGTTCGGTCCTATGAAACAGTCCTTTTACATTTGTCGTTCTGACAGCGCATCGTAAACAAAGTCATTCGTTCAACAGTTTAAGTTGACCTTTAAAAAACTATAAATATAACAGTATTTAAAGGAACTTTGTCACGACGCTAAAAATCTAGTTGATTTTAAAAATATTAACAAATATTAATAAATCGTGGAAGGACATTAAGCTTGATAAGAATACGATGTAGTCTTTAAGTCGGATTCTGTGCTTAGAGATGTGACAAAGAACCAGTCAACCAACTTACGCACTTCCAAACTATTTTGATATAGACACGTTTATCTTAGTGATACACATGTCCAGTAACTAGAACATCAATGTTGATGTGAAGTGTCGAATTCAGTTGAAGGCATTGAGAATTAAGATTTTATCACATTTAGATCGGGAGAGTCTTTTCGAAGGCTCACTTTTACCTTTTTTGCTTAAAGTGTGTAGTTGGCTAGTGTGTTCTGAGTAACTTCAGTGAAAGAATGGTATGTACATCTAGAACATTGTACATACAAGGATTTAGTGATAATTTTGTCCTTTAAGGAAACAGCTTTCCGAGAGAAGGTGAGACTGGACAGTCTGAAGACGGATATCCGGAAAAAGTGAAGTGACGAGTAAAGTCCGATAAAGAGGAAGTGACGAGTTCAGAGTAAAGGACTAGGAAGTACAAGAAGAATGAGGCAGTCGGAAAATGGTTAGATATATTAGGAAAACATTACTGATGGATACAATAAATATTTTCATCAATTTATAGATGTATGCATATACAAAGCCCAAAGAGAAAATAGGTAAAAAAGCCAGGGATATTTGTACTAAGGACTATCTTCCTAAATTGAAACCTAATATGCCTGGTATCAGATTAAGAGCATCGATTAAATTTGAATGTCAAAATACACACGACATAAAGATCATGACATACAGATGGTGTTATATTGGAGAAGATAAGAAAATCAAAAAATACTGCAGCAATAAAACCCAATATAAAATGACAGAAGAAACAAGAAGCAAACAAGTAAGTAATTGTCAATGTGGAAAAATGAAGCAAGATCCCAATGTTCGGTCATTAAAAAGTATATATTACACAAAATATATACAGCAAAAATATTTCACTGAAATTTTGATTAAGAGAAAATAGTAATATAATAGATGACACAAAAAGTATTTCATTTTCTAACATGCGGAAGTAGTAGCTGACGAGTGGAATTTGTTGGTACAATAAAAATAAACATGAAAATGTTGGAGTCTACATCTCTAATTTAGCACCAAATGTGATAGAATTAGCTTGTATCCGTATTAGTATATAAAATGGTACAAGAGCAATAATTACATAATTAATAACTGAACAACAATATCATTTACTCTTCTTGCCAGTAGGAAAAGTTCCTTTTGTTACTACTACAAAAGGATCAAAATAAATTGGGAATGAAACTAAGAAACAAATTATTGTATATATATATATATATATATATATATATATATATATATATATATATATATATATATATATATATATATATATATATATATATATATATATTTAAAATCGAAAATGTAGACAGTGGGTGCATCCTCTAATTGATTTGATTGCTCCTTTTTAATATATATATATATATATATATATATATATATATATATATATATATATATATATATATATATATATATATATATATATATATATATATATATATATACGTATAGATCTTTTAATGTTATTTAACAAACACAAAGATAATTGCCATTGTTCGGGAATATATAAGTTAACCAAATTTATATCATTCTAAATTACCAACAAATACATTAACACAGAATACTTTTGCTTTAAATTTGTTTTTCAGAAGTAAATTATAAGAGATAACAGAACAATACAATCAAATAGCAATGCCATTGATTAAAAGTCTGAAGTTTTTCCCTTATGTAAAAGCTTCAAACTCAACTAAAGGTTTATTTTATAGCGTATTGTGATTTTTGTAACTACATTGAGCCAATAACTAATTACTCCAAATCCTTCTGTGAAGCAGCTGTAACATCTAATACGTAACAGAAAATCAAAAACGCAAAACGCACGCCACTGGGATTTTACTTTCATCTTAAATCAACTCGTAAGGACTATATACAAACAGTTTACAGAGGGAAAGGACTCCATAATTAAATTTGATGAATAATTGAAAAATAATTTCAGAGACAGTTTATAAAGACTGCTAAAGTGATCTCCATAATTAAATTTGATGAATAATTGAAAATAATTGCAGAGACGGTTTATAAAGACTGCTAAAGTGATCTCCATAATTAAATTTGATGAATAGTTGAAAATAATTTCAGAGACGGTTTATAAAGACTGCTAAAGTGATCTTTGGATGTAAAGATAAAACTGATTACATTTCCATCAATGTTTTAAGCATATTATATTTGCTAAATTATGCAAAAAAGAATCAGACAAGGTTCGTCATTCGATCATGTCAAAATAATGTATATAAACTGTGTGTATCTGATGTAACGAGTGGGGCGGACCTGGATTTAGTTTGACCTCACCTGCTAATAACCAAATGAAAATAAGTCAATCTAGAAAAATAATTTAAGATATCAGTAGTAGTGTAGATGGTAGAATTAATGCCTTTAAAGTTACAAAGATGACTTTACATTTAACGCATCTGACTCTTTAAAAATAAATAAAAATAAATAACCATGAATTAGTTGAATAAAATTTGCAAGCATGAAGAGGATATTTTTAGCATTATAATTATTGCAAAATTTACAAATATAATATAGTTCATTTATCTTACTCTCTTACACTTTTATGTGACACACTCTTATCTTGATAGTCCATATTCTTATGATGTTTCCGTCTATATTGTTCAGTTTATTGGCTTTTTCCGAAAGGCCTATGTCACACTGTCATATACATATGTCCACTGAATCAAAAATATAGCATTTTAAAGTATAGCGTTTTATAACTTTTAATGATCTGTATGTAAAATCGTCCTTTTCTGAGTAATAGTTATTTTGCGTCTTGGTCAACACATTTACCACTCTTTTCAAATACTGCATTAAACTGTGTCTCCGGACTTAGGCAGACTTCAAGTTCGGTTTCGAATTCTGAAGTTTTATATATAAATTGTAATGTTTTATAGGAGTAACTATTTAGTTACCAGCATTCATGTTACTATAACATAATACAATTTGGGTGGGGTAAGGATGGGCGCTGAGTTTTGTATTTGTATGTTTGTGTCTGGATGGGACAAGTCGCTCTAGCTTTGATATAAAAATGTAGGTTTGTTTCTTACGCTTTGATCAACTGAGAGTTTAATTTTTTTTTTGTTTTTCTTTTGATTTCCAAGGAAAGGGGTGATTCATTGACATATCCATCGCAGTCATGTACATTGCAAATATAATCGGTGTAACTTGGGTCTAAAAATGGCATGCAATCAAGAAGAAAAAAATCAGGATTGATATGTATCGCCGATGACAATATGCAGATTCCCCCAATATCGACAATGAATATTTAGGACACATCCCAGTTATTAAGTACAACTAAAATCGCCAAACCTGTCAATAAGGTCACCTGTATTAAACAAAACACGTACCTTTAGAGGCCATAAAGTTAGCCATGCACTTGACTTAGACGCAATATTTTATCATTCTCTACGATGGTCTCATTAACACAAGTTTGGTTATATCACTAAATTTCATTCTACATCTAAATGTGTTACTGGTTTAACAATGTAATGACTAAATCCAAACTGGATTACCAGATTTACTTCGTAATATTTTTTGCTTTCCAATTATGTTTAAATCTATATGTTGACATTGACTCTGAATTGGTATTGAAATTGATTTCCTGCTCCTGTGTAAACTATCAACATACTTGATACTAGCATCTGATTTAATCATGTAGATTTGGATAAATAAATTATGCAAAACAAGTCACCGAGAATGAATGGAACGTGAACTAAATGAAATATGTTTTAGGACCACAGTTGGTACTTATTTCGATTGAAGTGGTCTATGAAAGTTGTTGAAATGGAGAATAACTGAATCATTCAAATGTTAGTAACAGCCAAACTTTAAGTTGACATTTAGAACTTTGCCTACTGGAGCAAAATACAAATTCTTTTAAGGCAATAAATTAGAATACAAATTATATTTCTTGTACTGGTTTTCTTTGTTCTTCTCACGGTCACTTCCTTTCAACGGAGTGAACGTTACGTGATAAAACATTGTAGATGTGTCCTCAAGCAAGTTCAGCAGATTCCACAGAAAAACATGCAACACGAGTTTCATATCCGTTCATATTTCAGTTTAACATTTGAATGTCTTAAGTGATTATAATTGAAGATGATAAAATCGTAATTGGTAGAACTAAAGAGTAATTACCGAGGACGTTTTGATACGTTTCAGTGACCACATGTTCGGCATGCCCTATCCTCTTCAGAGGCCATTACGGACTTGTATTGTTCTTAGAGTGATTTACAACACCTATTACTTGCGCGGAAAGAATAATCTCTCCTAATTTGCATCGATATTGTTATACATGTTCAAAATGATAAGATTGTCTACTGTCTAGATGAGCTTGATATTCAAGACACAATGTTTGTTTGGTTGCAGATCGGTTCTTTTGAAAATGCTGAGCATATTAAGTTACTATATTGTCATTTCTATTTCCTGATTTGTTTTTGTTGTTGTTGATTTTTGTTGTTGTTGTTGTTGTTGTTGTTGCTGGAATTAGCTTCTTTTTATGAGTCATTTAAAGTCATACTTATGTTGACACAGTTCCGTAAAGGGTGGATACATTTTTATGATACGATTTTATGTTATACCTACGTTGAGACAATTTATATAATGTGTTGAGATAAATATATTAGTTGACTTTAGTTTATACCTATGTTCAGACAATTTATATACCAGGTGGAGCAATATTTATGTCACGATAATATGATATACCTGTGTTGATACCATTTCCCTAACGCGTTGAGAAAGATTTAAAAGACATTTTTATGACATACCTATGGTGACAAATTGTAAAAACTGGTGGAGAAAAATGTTCTGTTGAAGTATAAGTGTAAACAAGAGAACATATAGACTTTTAATTTGAAAACATCTTTGTAACTGCGAAACAACTGTTAAACAGGTAAAACATTTACACTAGTAATATATACTGCAAAAATAATACATTATGAACAACTTTACGTGTATGTCTTTATTTGCTGATGCTGCCTTATCGTCAAGGATGTAGGAAATTATTAAATAACCGTATTTATTTATACCTACTCGCAATGAGCAGATTAGCATATGAGACCCAGAACTCGATTGATGGATCAATAGACATAAGAGGTGTGGATGCCTATGTGTTTTCGTTATTATTGGTCTACAACGGTTTTCCTGATATTGTATAATAGCGGCTCATTTCCCACTCCATCCTTCTCTCAGTGATCAGAGAAGGGTGGGATGTAAAGTAAATATCGGAATCCGTTCTTCCGTTCACTATACTTTCTTTACAAGTTTATATCTTCGAAATGATCTCAGATATCTTAATTAAATAAGCTAAACACTTGTATTAGCAATTGTTATATATCGTGTGTACAAGTCGGCTTTGTCAGAGAAATGAAGCATTTACAAATTGACTCAGATACATATTTTTAACGTAACTCCTCAACTGTTGTAAAAATATATGTGACTGGCCACACTTTCATATGCCATTCATAACTCATGAACTGTTTGATATATATTCATAAAATGTGACACGCGAGTGTGATTAGGACTTTGTTGTGTATCACAGCAGAAAGGTAACTTTGTCACAATAAAATTTATTATATTGTTATTGTGCTTTAAAAATTGTTTGCCTTTCATAACGGCTGAATTGATTAAAACATATTTTAATTTGGTGGTGGGGTATGAAACTTGTTATTCATGCCTATTCACCTTATATAGTGTGTCATGCACGATACCGCCAGTAAACAGTTGTTTGCCATAACTCTCGACTTGTGATATTTATTTTATTAAACAGTTCATGGTAACATATCATAACTTGACAACATGCTGAGTTAAACATTGTATTTTTTTGGTTAGGCATTATTTCAAATGTGTTTTCATCTATTGTAGTATTGTTTTCAGAGTAAACAATGAGCATGCTAGATGTCCTTTTCCGGTTCCTGGAAAAGTCTATCGTTTGTGATGAATACAAAAGATCTATTGTCTGCGTCCAGTATTTGCAATGTCTAATTAATATATTTTTATTACAAATATATAAAAGATAAAATCCACAAAATCAAAAGGGCATGTTCCTCAACACAACACTGATGTGAATGGGTTTACAGAGAAATACCCAAAGCATGGAAAGTTACAGAATTATTTAGCACTTATTAAAGACGATTTACTACATCACTCTTGTCTGAACAAATAGGCTCGCCCAGGCAAATATGGCGGCCGTGTTAGTAAAGAAATTCCTCTTTCGTTTGTACAGCGAACAAGATGACGTTGTTAGAGACCTTTGAATTAAATAACTAAGGTTATGCTTATCATTTATAAAACTGGTGGGGAGTATGCGAATACTTTACTATCGTACAAATTTCAGATTGTGCCGATACTGACAAAGTGTGTACTCTTTATGGCTCTTATGCAACATTAATATTGAATAAACACAACATAAGTTGTAATTTCATGCCAAATCCACGAAAATATTTTCATCTTTGTTACCGAAATCCAAAGATGCACTCTTCTACTATAATATATCAAACAAAAGAAAAACAAACTGGATTTAATGGTAATCTGCATATATACAAAATATCGTTGCGTTAATGGATCCATGATCGGGTGGAAGGAATATTTTATGGCAGTTGAAAGAAGCAGATTCAAGAAAGCACAGTCAAATAAACCGTGAGTTCTTTTCGTATATGTCTTTCACAAGCGGGTGATTTCATTTGAAATATATTTAAAACCTGAACCATTAAATGGATATAAATAAGAAGTAAATTGAAGTTACAAATATTACATCCATTGTGCCATCGTGTTATTGGATTTACGAAATATTTAATAATTCTTTAAATATTAAAAACAATCATCTGTTGAATATTACATTCGATATGATTTTTCCGACTGAGAAAAGAAATCAAGCAATATTACAGTAATTCATATGCTGTTTAAAATGACCATCCACATTTCGTTTTCGTACAACATAATTTATGACTATAAAAAAAGATGACCTAATTGTTTCATTAAGAAGACTATTATTTTATGTGTGTTAATTTATTTTATGTAAGCTCAGTTTTAGTTGACTTCTGTTATTATTTGAGATAAAAAAAAGGGACTTATATTAGTTCCCAACATTTCTGCATCGTTATGCAATATTCAAGCCTGAAAATAGTGTATGTTTAAAGTATCGCCTTCGACTTACCTTTCTACACTTACGACGGACAGGTTTAAAACTGTTAGAAGAGCTGTCATCATCTCTATAAATCCGGAAAATTTGCAAAAAATATTTCCAAGGTGCCATTCTGCTGTGAAATGTCGGGTAATTTCATAAGGCACACATACGGACAAAAACAAAATATCTGATACCGCCAGACTAACTAGAAACATTGTGGTATTTGTCCTTTGTTTATAGTCCTTTATAATTGTGCAAATCACAATTAAATTTCCAACCGTTCCAACTATAAACGCCAAAGAGTACACAACTACCGTTGGTATAAAACTTGGTTCTGTTATCCATGGTTTTCGCAGATTCGAAACATCACCAAAATAATAATATCCCTCGGTATCGTCGTATAATATTTTCGACGAATCTCTCTCTTGGTACAGGTCCTCGTAAAGTTGCCCGTATTTGTCACCAGTACTGTTCTGGTTACTGCCGTTGCTGAAGGCATCCATGTCACTAGCACTCTAACCATAATACAGCGATCTTATCTAATCTGTGGGCTGATGACAATGGTAAAACCAACTTCGGCGATCGATATTACTAAGATGAGAGTTTATGTAGCAAACCTTCTCTTTATGTTTTGATTTTAAAACAAAGATGATCACGAAAACTAGATGGAAATAATTTTACGAAAGTGTTGAATGGTACAATGTATAAAATGATACTGAATAATAGGAAATGGTTGTTTCAGCTAATGATTATAAATGTAAAGAAAAATAAAACTAATATACTTTGGAAATATAAGTTAACACTAAAACCCAATAACAGCGGTAAAGCATTACGAAACTTATATAGTAGCCGAACTAAAGTAAAACCAAGTTTAGGTTTGATGAAAATTGAGTAAGAAAACAACGCGAACACGAAACTAATTTTAAAATGGAATTGCAACGTCTTCATTTCATGTCACACTTAAAAACAGCACAAAACATTACTAAGTTTTGAAAAACATTTTGTGGTAATGCAGTCTAATTCAAATTGCTCTATCAACTGGCACGAATACTATGGCACATCATGTAATGCGACTGAAATTATCACTACATTTTATTTTACCAAGAAACGGATCGTTTAAAACGATTTTGTCCAGATTGACAGATCAAATATGTTCAAAATCCCTGCCTAACAAACGGATGGTATGCTTCCTAACAAAATTAATGGGTTTAATGAAACTCGCACATTACCTTGCGTGCATTCTTAGTCTAATTTTAATGATTGCTTTAAGTACGAATATTACCATGAGGTGTATACATTTTTTAATTAAAAGGAAAAAAGGCTTACCGAGTTTGTTTTAATGAAAGATTTATATAGTATATAATATATAATCTTTTATACTACTCACTATATATATATGTATATATATATATATATATATATATATATATATATATATATATATATATATATATATATATATATATATAATTTACATCACATACGAGTACAGATACATGCATTCATTTCCAACGCAGTTAAGTTTGATTCCGATCAACTGTTTGTTGACGAAATGAATGTATAATGCACAGACCTGTCCAGTGTGTCCGCAACAAAATGAAGTTATTGACCTTTTGCAAGCAGGGACGACATTTGTGGAGGGCATGGGTGGGGTGGGACATTTTGAATTTGCATGTGCTGTAAAATTGCTGTTTAATTAACATAACCGTCACGTTTTGCCCCCCTCCCCCCATTTGAAATGACGTTTCTGTTTGCAAGTAATCGCAATCTTGCAAATTAATAATTTCCTCCTTTTACTTGTTAAACGTCTTTTTCATTGACGTTGATTAATAAATAAAAGACACACTTAATATTTAAAGATGAATGATCGTTTAAATGAAAAAAGTAAGAAGAAAGTATAGCATCACAAACACGGTATGGTTAACTCGCTCTGGTGGCCTAGTAGTAAGAGCGTCCGCCTAGAATGTGTGAGGTCGCGGGTTCAAACCCCAGCCGAGTCATAACAAAGATTTATAAAAATGGTACTAACAGCTGCCTAGACAGGCGCTCAGCATTAAGAAATTAGTGCTAATGTGACTGGGTGTGCTAGGTATCACTATAAACGTTCACACCGCAGACATTGTAACGATATTACTGATAAATTGTTAAAGCTACGATAAAAAAATAAAAAAAATGCAACACACACACACACACACGCGCGCGCATATTCCATATATATATTTCAAGACTCATAAGTGAACTTCGCACCCGGCGAGACACATCTAACAAATATTAAACAGCTTTCTCTCGAGACGTAATTAGCACAATTTATGAGGCTAGGGAAAACATGAAGAAAATCCTCTCATTTGAGATGCTGTACATTGCTTCATATCTTTTGTCTGAATAGATCATATTAAATGTAATATTCAAGTGAAGATTGTTTTGCAGACATCGTATGGATATGACTGCAAATTGTTCAAGCTACGTTAAAAATCCAAATCTATCTCTCTCTCTCTCTCTCTCTCTCTCTCTCTCTCTCTCTCTCTCTCTCTCTCTCTCTCTCTCTCTCTCTCTCTCTCTCTCTCTCTCTCTCTCACACACACACTGAACGCGTAGTCATTAATCAAATTGAAGTAACAGCAAGAACTAATTCAACATTTAAATGTGTTTGCAGTTGATCTAAGTCATATTTATAAGCAATATATATATATATATATATATATATATATATATATATATATATATATCTATATATATATATATATATATATATATATATATATATATATATATATATATATATATATATATATATATATATATATATATATATATATATTATGGGGGTAAAACGTCCGTTTTGGACAAATTTGGACAAATTTAAATTCAAAGTTTTCGTATTCTTTGGAGTCTGTAGTTTTAAATAAATGCGGCAAATAACCTTGTGTAGGACAAATAACAAACTTCGTGTCACGAAATGAAAACATTATTTATGCAACAATGAATCTGTTCAACGACGGATTCCTTATGTGACATTATTACCGTATTCAATTAAGTATAGCTACTGTCCTTTTACATCATTAAAATCATGTTGGCCATATGATTTCTACTAAGGTAACATAAATTCGTCGGCATCCGTCCGTCTTCGAGAGACGATGGTGTAGCTTCGGAGTGGGGTGTCCTATCTGCACCTTCGCGAGTGGCTGAAGAGTCCGACCCTTGAGTGACAGTCTCTGTTGCACTTGCTGCAGGTGTATGCTGATGCTTGCTGAGGATGTTTTTGGTTCGCCTTCCTCCTGGCTCTCTTTGCAGCGAGGTTTGTGTTTCTCATCTCCTCACCTTTCTGAGTGCCCTGTCTGACAGCAAGACGCCACGCGGAGTGGTCGTCAGCACAGCTCTCCCGATTGTTTATGTTGATGTTGGCTGTCTTCATGTATTTTTTGCAGACATCTTTGTAGCTCAGACGTGGCCTTCCAGTCGTTCACCTTCTGCTAGCTCCCCGTACAGCAGGTCCTTGGGTATGCGGCCTGGGTCCATTCTCCTAACATGGCCTAGCCATCGAAGGCGCCTCTCGCTGAGAATGGAGACCATGCTGTTCATGCCGGTGCATTTCAGAACCTCTGTGTTGAGAACTTTGTCCTGCCACTGGATACCCGGAATACGCCGCAAGCATCTCAGGTGGAAGCTGTTGAGTTTCCTCACGTGACTCGCGTAGGTGTTCCATGCCTCGCTGCTGTAAAGGAGTGTGCTGAGCACGCATGCCTGGTAGACGCGCAGTTTGGTCTTCTCGGTGAGGTTGTGATTGTCCCAGACCCTTTGGTTCAGTCTCACTATAACTGCTGATGCCTTAGCAATCCGGCCATTTATATCAGTATCAACGGAGAGCGAGTTGGAGATGGTGGACCCAAGGTATGTGTAGTCCTCAACAACTTCCAGGTTGTACCCATCAATGGCGATGGTGGGAGAGGAGTCTGCGTCCTGCACCATTACATTCGTCTTCTTCAGACTGATTGTCAAACCGAACTCCTTGCAGGCGTGGGAGAGGCGGCATACTAGCTGCTGCAGTCCATCTTCCGTGTGTGATGTCAAGGCTGCATCGTCGGCGAAGAGCAATTCACGGATGAGAACCTTTGTAACTTTAGTCTTTGCACGGAGACGGGCGATGTTAAACAGCTTTCCGTCAAATAACCTTGTGTAGGACAAATAACAAACTTCGTGTCATGAAATGAAAACATTATTTATGCAACAATGAATCTGTTCAACGACGGATTCCTTATGTGACATTATTACCGTATTCCGTGTTAGGCCTGTTGCCTTCTTGATACCCTCGTACATGCCCCTTGCATCCCCGGTTTCGGCACCTATCTGTATACTGGTGCAGAGGTTCAGCCAGTAGGTGTTAGAGCTGTGACGGGCGGTCTGCTGGGCATTTTTCCTGGCAGTCCTGAGGGCCTGTAATGTACCAAGGCTAGGCGCAGCCCTCACACTCTCACTGCAGTCCTTGAAGGCGTACTGGAGGAGAATGGAAAAGAAGATGGCAAAGAGAGTTGGCGCAAGGACACAGCCTTGCTTCACTCCGCTGCTGACTGGGAAGGCCTCTGATGTTGCGCCGTTGAAGCACACTGTGCTGTGCATGTTCTCGTTGAACGATGTTGTGATAGCGAGCAGTCGTGGGGGGGGGGCAGCTTATCTTCTTAAGGATCATGAAGAGTCCGCTCCGGCTGACCAGGTCAAATGCCTTGGTCAGGTCTATGAAGGCAATGTAGAGGGGCATCTGCTGCTCACGACACTTCTCCTGCAGCTGTCGTAGTGAGAAGATCATGTCTACAGTTGACCTGCCTGCTCGGAAGCCACACTGGGACTCGGGGTAGACTCGGGATGCTAGGGTCTGCAAGCGCGCCAGGACGACACGGGCGAACGCCTTTCCAACAATACTGAGAAGAGAGATGCCCCGGTAGTTGTTGCAGTCACTGCGGTCTCCTTTGTTCTTGTATAGAGTGACAATGTTTGCATATCGCATGTCCTGGGGGATGTGTCCATGTCCTCAGCAGAGGCAGAGGAGTTCGTGCAGAGGCTGGATTAGTGCTGGTTTCCCTATCTTTAGGATTTCAGGCGGAATGCCGTCACTCCCAGGGGCCTTCCACAAGCGAGGCATTCGATGGCTTTGCTAAGCTCTTCCAGGGTGGGCGGTGTGTCTAGTTCCTCCAAGACTGGCAGGTCTGGGATGGCGTCTAGGGCGGTGTCCGTGACGACGTTTTGGATTGTATACAGCTCAAGATAGTGCTCAACCCAGCGCTGCAGCTGTTTGCCCTGGTCTTTCATGACTTCGCCAGTCTTGGACTTGAGTGGGGCGATTTTGGAGGTGGGTGGGCCTGTTGCCTTCTTGATACCCTCGTACATGCCCCTTGCATCCCCGGTTTCGGCACCTATCTGTATACTGGTGCAGAGGTTCAGCCAGTAGGTGTTAGCGCAGTGACGGGCGGTCTGCTGGGCATTTTTCCTGGCAGTCCTGAGGGCCTGTAATGTACCAAGGCTAGGCGCAGCCTTGTAAGCCAGGAGGGCTTTTTTCTTCGCCTCAGTCACTGGTTCCATCTCCTCCCAGCTGGCCTCATACCAATCTGTGTTTTTGTGCTCTTTCTTCCCGTAGGCAGTAATGGCTGAGTTGTACACAGCGTCTCGGAGGTGGAACCACTTGGAGTCGATGGTGTCATCAGGTGTCTCTTTTTTGAGAGCCTCGTGAAGTTTGCAGATGAACTGCTGTGTCTTCTATGTATTGCTTGCACACCAGGTGTTGATGCGTGGGCGACCATTCTTCTTGGCGTGGTGCAGTTTCTTGGGTATTATTCGCACCTTGCTGGCCAGAAGGTTGTGGTCCGTGTCGCAGTCGGCACTGTGGTAGCTGCGGGTGAGAAAGACGCTGGCTAGTTTCGCACGCCTGGTGATGACTAGATCTAGCTGGTGCCAGTGGCGGGAACGTGGGTGTCTCCATGATACCTGGTGGATCTCCTTGCATCTGAAGAAGGTGTTGGTCACACATAAGCTGTGAGTGCAACACATCTCCAGCAGTCGCTGGCCATTCTCGTTGATTTTGCCCCTTCCGTGCGGGCCGAGATAGGTGGGCCATGCCTCGTAGTTAGCTCCCACTCTCGCATTGAAGTCTCCTAGTAGGTAGAGGCCCTCGGTACTGGGGATATTTGATATTGCTTGATCCAGAGCCTCATAGAACTGGTCTTTTTCTTCTGGGTTTGAGTAGAGGGTTGGGGCATACACGCTGAAGATGTTGGCTGGGCCTGAGGATGTTGATAGCCGGAGGGCAAGGATCTTCAATGATGATGGAGGCTCAATGAAGGCGACGAGGGTGTTCTTTACAGCGAAGCCGACACCATGCTGCCTGGATTCGTCTGATGGTTTTCCTTGCCAGAGGAAGGTGTAGTTGGCTTCCCTGATGGTGCCGCTGTTGGCCAGTCGGGTCTCTTGAAGACAGGCAATGTCGACCTTCAGTCGGGAGAGTTCTCTGTCAATGACGGCAGTCTTCCGTGCGTCGTTGATCTTCTGCAGGTCAGTGGTGAGTCCAGGGCACAAGGTTCTGATGTTCCAGCTTGCGAAACGAAGAGCTGGAGTCTTCTTGTTTCCTCTTTGTATCTTGCTTGGTGCAGAGTGTTTTGGCCTGCTTGTCGAGATGGTTCTCTAAGCTCCACGCACCCAGTGAAGTAGGCAGGCCATGGCGGGAAGCACCTTTTTGACTGGGGGCTGCCCAGCTTGAGGCGGGCGGTAGCTTTCAATGAGACATTGCGATCTCTCCCACCGTCGAAAGCAGCCCCTGGCGCCAAATTCTACGCCAATCGAGCTATGGCTTATAACCGGTAGACTGCTGCTTCCCGTGTTGTGACGACGCCTTAAGACGACGCTGGAGTGTCTTCTCCAGTGGAGCTACAAAGCCTGGGCAGTCTAGAATGGAGAATCAGCTGTTGCCCATGCAGCAGATCCCCCTCTCCAAGCAGCTGGTGTACCCAAGGGAACGACAAATGTCGCTACAGCTTGGCACCAATGACGTCGCAGGAGTTGCCGGAATGACGTTGAAGTCAACGTCAGACCGCCTTAGGGACTCCGTCTCCAGATTTTCTGTCGGGGTTTACTCCCTTAGCCTTCACTTGAGTGGGTATATCCGCAAGGCAGCGGAGGTTTGGGATCAGTGTTTTCCTTCTCTTAGATGAGCTACCATCCAAGGTTTACGAGCCCAATCTACCCGAAGCGACTGGTTTTAAGGCGCCAGTGGCCGCCTTCACCCCTTCTCCTGTCAGTGAAAACATGGTCCGCCGGACTTAGAAGCCAAGCCACTCGTGAAGGCCAGGAGCTGGATTTTAGTTGACAGAGGCGATTAGAGTCGCAAGCCCTATGGGGCATTTTTGGAGGAGTGGGGAGCTTGTCTCCCACTCCCACCCCGGCAATGTCAACCTTGGACCACTAACATAAATTAGGACCCCATTTATTCAGCAAATATAACACCCTAACGAGGAAAACTGAAACTCTTCGATGTTCTGATTTTTTTATGACATGTAGAATGAATGTGTCTGTCTCGCGTTTTTTGTCAAATTATTGATCTCTGATCATTTCTCTCTTTTAAATGCTCTGCAATCTTTGTCACTATTGATTAGGAATCATCAATCATCCTGCTAGTTCCTATTTTCGAAATATAAAATATTTTAATGTATGTGTCACCACTGTAATCTGTCAACGATACTGTCACTAAACATTTCCACTACTCGGGTTAACAGCAGCACGGTTCTCAACATAACGGAAAGATGTAAGCAAGCTTTCGATAATAATTACGCCATGCGTATAAATACATTTGTAAAGAAAAGTCTCCCGGTTTGTTTCAGAGAGCAGTAAGACACACGTACGGTAAATACTACCTGTACATCATTACCGTATCGCTACAGCAACAGTCAGAAGAGGTTATCAATGAGGCACCATACATACCTTTTCAAAGCAGCTAGTAAATAACTTTTAAATTTGTTGTAACTAAACGGGTTCGAAATTTTAAAAAAGGGGAAAAGAAGAAATAACACAATGTCAGGTGAGGAGTGAAGTGCTAACAAAGAGCTAGTTTATTAGGCACTTAATAACCTTAAAAAAACTCCTTAACTGGTCTTTCTGGGAAAGTTTTTGTACTGTTAGGAACAAGTACGAAAAGTATTACAGCTCACAGAACCACATTTTACAAACTTTACAAACAATGATGCTCCGCTGTAGCAATTATTATACACTTTAATTTCGAATCGAAATCGGTTATAAATGATGTTGATGCATTCGTTGATGGCCAAAAAGTCAACACAACAAGAAGTCCGTTAAAGACGTTGCAAATGGAAACAAAGAAACGATACCCGCGTTTGACAGAACTTATTGTGTATCTGGCTGAGATGTTAAACAGGATATGGAAAACCATGTATAAGAAGACAAAGACACCAATACTCTCTCCCCCACCCCAAACAAACCCATTTTATTTTCTTGCCTGACAAGCAATTTATCAGAGTATCCAGGCGCTGACAGTGTAAAAGAATGTAACAAAAGAAAACTGGTATGGGGCAGGAAACGGAGAAATTGTAACTCCTACTTCACAAAGCTCTCCAGTTTGACGCATGACTTCTCTGGGTTCGAGCCACGGCCGAGTCATACGAAAGACTTATATAAATGATAATATATATAGTATATTTGCTTGTATCGAGTGAATAACTGATATGTTTATTTTAGGAAATTCTTGTTTCAGATTCAAAAAGAATATTTACTAGTTTGTGTATATAATCTATCTAGACTACTTTTATATTTGCATCTATTGTATTTGCACAAAAATTTTATGAAAATACTGTCCTGTATTCCGATATCAAACATAAAGAACCTGTCGCGAATTTGTTAGGATGTGACGTCATTTGAGACGATTCACATCTAACAGTCGTATTCAGTTTGTGTAGGGAAGTATCAAGTGGAAACAAGAGAGTTCAATGCGCAGATCTAAATTTGTGAGAAATTGCAGTTCTGGACTGAAGATTATTTTTTTCACATTTCCAAAGGACCCTAAAACGATAAATGTATGGGCGATCAAATTAAGGAGGAAAGACTTTGTGCCAACTCAACACACCAGGTTGTGCCAGAGGCATTTCGAGCTTGAATGTTTCTCAAACACCCAGAGATCATTATTTTAATACACGAATGGTGTATCTTTTTATCAGGTATTATCTCCTGTACAAGGAAGAAAACTCCGTACCCATGCAACTCCAGAGGTTTCAGAAAGTAAACTGAAACGAAGTCAGACTAGAAAAAACAAAAGAAAAACAGGGAAGAATATTTCACTTGTGAGACATGTTCAAAAACGAAGAACTAAGTGTCAGTACATTGTTGAATACATTTTCTAGATTATATGCTGCACTCATCTTGTTTGTGTATTGTCGATAATATAACAATACCTCACTTTTAATTGAAAGTATGTGTGTTCATATAAACTCATTTGATATGTTATACAACACACACCGGAACACCACGATACAAAAATTATTGATTGATACAAATATTATACTAACATTGTTCATTAATGTCGTAATTACTCTCAAATGCGAACCAGGCTGATTTGGTACATACTGCTGACTGATTCTGCCCTTATATCTGGCTGATTCTCTAAACTTCCAAGCTGATTCGGACCATGTGAAATATTATTTATTTAAATGTGACATTTAAATTTGTTAAAGATGATATTCTCATAATGTTCCCAGTACGCCGGGCAGTTCAAATATGCATTTTTAGGTAACAAAATCCCGTTAGTATACGTGTTCATGGTGTTGTTATATACAATAAAATAACGTAAACCTGATTAGTATGCATCGGTAATTAAGTAGTGAGATATTTTGTTCAATTTTTCGTTCAATTTTAAATAGTTTGTTTTATTGAGAAATAAATAAATTACGAACACTAATAAATAAGAAGAAATAAACTAAATGATGTTGAACTCAGCAAGAACCGCATTTCCTGAGTAGGCATCAATGATACTTTTTATCGAGCTCAAATAGCAATCATCAGCAAATCTCAATGAAAAATCAAATTAATTGTTCAGTTAGAGAGATGATGATATGACCTTTCGGCTTATTGACTGTCAGCACCAATTCACTCCATTTCGGGTAATAGATATCCCTGCAATAAAGTTGTCTCAGTGTGACTTGGTTATTAGGTTGGAACCTTTTCATATATAAACTGCAGACGTCACATCATGCTTACACCTGCTCTTTTTTCCAAATCAATTATATCTAATGATGTAAAGATCAGAGCAAAAGGGATATATACCACATCTTTTTCGTTAAAAGCGGAGTGGATCAAATGTAAAAATTGCAATTTTTTTTAGATTTAATAAGTTATTTAGTGAATAAAAACAACAATAAATAAAGCCTTAACAACCAGAATTAATGTACATGATCCTTCTCCCAGAGCGAGTTCTCTATGGGGAGAGTTCTCCATAATTCATTATCAACAATACTTGTGTGTACAGTGTCTCAATTGACGTCACATTGTTCTGTTCAAGACAGATCGAGAGATCGTTTTTTTCCCAATAAATTTCTTGTTACAAGTACTAATGAAAGGTAAAAAATTTCAGAAAATGAACCAGTACAGATAGCAAATTATATATAAAGTTTGCACGAATTTTAGTTTTGCATGTTTGTCACCTTTAGGTGAGATTTGCATTGGTTCTTTTTTTATAACAGATCAACAATTTAACACTTTACCACTAAACTAAGCGATTGACATCATGGATTAAATATTTATTGATCGTAATGTAAACGAGAGACACACAGACAGACAGAGATAGAGACAAAGAGAGTCAGAGATCTAGAAACACACACACACACACACACATATATATATATATATATATATATAGAGAGAGAGAGAGAGAGAGAGAGAGAGAGAAAGAGAGAGAGAGAGACGAGGCAAGCAATGACGACAGAAGAGAGGCCACAACAGTATTTACAGCCAATCTACTTGATGAACTTGTTCTGTCTATTATTATTATGATCATAATTATTTCTTAGATGAAAATATGAAATACGCACATGTATTTTACATTGTCCAAAATCAAGTTCACTTACGGAATTTTTTTTTTATAAACAACAGAATATATAGCTAAATATTCTCTATGATTGTCAGTTAAATATTCAGTTCGTTATTTTTGTAAACATGTTCACCTGAAATTGAGTTGAAAGATGCGGTCTTGATTCTGGCCCTATAAAGATATAGAATGGAAAATTATATTAAATGACAGTATGTCCAGAAAATGCTAATTGCGACCTAAGTCTAATAGATATGTATATAAACTTGTCAGAATTACTTATTCTGGCATCAAACGTTTGAAGAATAATTAATCTTATTGTTGTGCTAAAGTTTTCATTTATGTCGAATTATTTTTTTATAGTTATTTTCACTGACAATACAAAGTACTCATCAATTATACTATCAATCCAAACCATATTTGTAATTATAGTGAATTCAGACGAATATTTTTGGATTATGTCTACATGATGGCCTATATCGCTTAACCGACTTGAAGCAGCTGTTCTGTGTTTTGTGCCGTTTGTCATTATATATGTGCTTCTGGTATGTCTTCGTCTATGTCATTGTGTTCATTATGCAATGGCAGTTCAGCTCGTATGTTTCTTCATCTTCCTTGTTTTGGAAACCAGAACAATTAGACTTTTTCTCAGTTCTATTGCTACACTGCTACAACGACCTTTGTTGTTGAAGAAACCGCCACCACGTGGTCGCCAGTCAACCCGTTTATGCTTTATCATAACTTTGGGTTATCATAACCGTCGTTAATGGCTTTATATTACCAATCCTTGGCTTTCCACACTATATTGTGGTCTAGAATAAGTGAACTCGGACTGCATTCATCATTATCTAAATGTTAACGGAAGCGAAAAAATGAAACGTTATTTCAAACCTGGCGGGCGTAGAACAGGAATAATTCCAGTAATCTTCCTTTCGAACATACTGACTCAACAATTTAAAAGTTCGGCCGTTAATTTAGATAACCTGATTCAAATCCCCTGTTAAATCGACAACGGTTGTGTCAACTATCCAAGATATACCACTGCGTATTGCATTATTCAATACCCAATCAGTAGAACCACCGGAAAACCTCTCAGAAATTGTTAATTTTATCAACGATAGTAATATCGACGTATTTTTCCTGACAAAAGCATGTGGAAGAATTGCTTTCATCACAAAGAACTCTTATGATCAAACGTCTTATCCACACCACAACCTTCAATGTCTACCACACATCATTTGAACTAGTCCAAACAACACTATGACTGAAACGGATGTCAGTCCATTTTTTCTGCTTCTACCTCCCTCCTCCTAGTAGAAAAACAAGCTGACCCAATCTCTCTTTTTGGAGCAGTTTCCGAATCTCATGGCGTATCGAAATTCGATGGGTGGCAACCTGATTATTCCTGGAGATTTCAACGTTGACTTTGAATATCCTGGAAACCCATACACATCAAAACTCCTAAATTACATTAATGATTCATCGTCAAACAATTCAGATAACCAACCCACCCATAATCATGGTCACACTTTAGACTGGATTATTCATAGATCCAAAGATAATATTCTATGGTCCTCACATTGTATCCCACGAACTTTCATCAGATCACCTATGCATTATATGCCATCTGGATGTATCCGTCCCGTTCGCTTCGAGAGGCCAGTCAAAAAACGTGGACTACAGTCCCTTCTAACTGGAGCTTGGTGCAAAGATCGTCTCGAGAACGGTGCAAAACCAGATATATATAGTTTGATTTTATTTATAATTAACTGGTATTTTATTTCTGTGAAGTAATTCATTGCAGTATATTTTTTTCACATACGTTTGTAGGTATCAGCATCAAAACTCTTGGATTTGTTATGTTCTTGTTTTATGCGATTCATATTTTCCACCTCGAGACATGCAGTCTTAATCGAATCACAAAAGAATCGGATTAGACCTGAAAATGGGCAGAACTTGGATTGAGTTTGTGTTACACGGCTTTATGGTTTGCATTTTCAGCTGTTCGTGTTCGATTTTTTGTTTTTGGTCAGCCATCCTTGACTGTGATGTGACTGAGCCGATGTGAAAGGCAGCAACTATCAGTGTTTGATATGTGTTTGGCCACTGTAGAGATGTCGATGCTGTCTGTCTTTGTGTCTGAACTGTACTGTCTAGGATATGATGTGATGTAGCTGATGTGCAAGACAGTGACTGTGTTTGATGTGTTGGGCCACTGTAGAGCTTCAAGATATAATAACCTACGAAGTGCAGATGTATCAAGTTTAACCTACAACGTGTATATGTGTCTACAGCCTTTCGTTGACTCACATAAAATAGTATTCTAGTTTTGAACTCAGTATACATTCGTTGTCAAAGAATTGTCAGAGCAATTTATATTTCCAGGGGAAACAATCGCTTGAATTAAAAAATTTGAAGAAAAATAAAATTCAGTCCAAACTGGTCACACCATAATACAATTTCAGTTTTCAAGTGTTTTACGCCCAATTAACTTTTTTTTTTATCAAAACAACAGTTTTACTACTAAGACGTAAAACTGATCCCGGGATGAGGCTCAAAAGTTCATTATTCTGGAAAAATAGAAGTTTGTTACAAACTGGCACATGATAAATATCACATAGCCCAGATATGAATTTGACTCAGCTTAAAAATTCTTACTCTGAGACAGATACAAATGTTGTCTACCAAAACTGTCACTGATTTTGGAACAAGGTCAGCAACAAGATACACAGTTTCATTACCAATAGCAAAACACGAAAATAAAATAATTTTTTTTTAAAACCTAACAAAGAAATGTAATTAAATATTTATAACATCTTTTTGAGTTAAGCATGACTGATAATGATGTACACTTCTTTATATATTGACCTACAAATGGATGAACCATATCATCATCTGATTTTGTTTCAAATTGTAAATTAGCGTAACCGTTAAATATATATGGAGTATTTTATTGTTTTGGTAGTAATTATACGTCAGTGAGTGACTAATGAGCAAACGGAAATAATTATTTTAATCAGAATGTGCTGACTGTATTTGAGCGTGGTTGTCTTTCTCGTAGTCTTCTTCGTTTAATCCTCAAGGCTTAAATGTCCTTAGGCTGCGGATAGAGTAAAATTTCTTTTCTTTCCTGATTTCGAAACTCTAGTTGGGGGTGTGAACAATTGCAGTTCTGCAGCTCAACTTCTTTCAAGCTACCTTGGCATCCAATCAGATTTGTGAATATTGATCCTTATATGCAGCTTTTTAGTTTCTTGAACATACTTAAAGCCACATGTCATCAGCCAAATTACATTCTCTGTTTTGCAGGTTCTGTTTGGGCCACCATGTATGTTCAATGTGTCACTAGTCTCTGTGCTATTTATTGTGCTTGTCTCCATATTATGCAGACAGGTTTTGTACACTTTTAGACCCACATGGGCAGATTTGCTAGGGTCGTCTTGCCTGATGATTTGCGTTAGCGTAGCTCTGAATAGGATGTCTTTGAGGTTTTTTTGGTATCTGCTAGGCTGCTACTGGCTTGAGCGGGATAATTAGTGTGGCACAATATCACAATATGCGCCAGTGTTTCTGGATTATTTTACCTACTTTGAGGTTGTCTGGACTGAAGGTCATGATAAATGGTATCCGATCAACCATTCCCTTCTCTCAATATTTTACATGGTGATTTAAAGACTTCAGCAGACAAGGTCTGGAACGGAAGAAGCATTAGTCGACAAAGTTGGTATTCAGGGCAATATTAATCCATGTGTTATTATACGCCTGTGAAACCTTGATTTGGTATCATCGCCAAGCAAAGTTGAACCTCATCCACACAACTTGCTTCAGAAGGCTCCTCGGCATCAAGTGGTAGGACAGGATCCCGGATACTGAGGTCCTTGCCCAAGCAAGCCTGCCCAGTATAAACACCATCTTGATGCAGTCACATTTGCAATTGGCAGGTCATGTAGCTCACACGCCAGACCACTGTCTTAAAAACAAAACTCTTGTATCGCGAGCTTGAACACGGTAAACGGAAGCAAGGGGGCCAGATAAAACGATAAAAGGACACCCTGAAGACGTCATTGAAGAACTTTGGCATTAGCTATGACACGAGGAAGCAGGCTGCCCAGGACAGGATCGCGTGGCGCTCTTCCATCACTAAAGGTACTGTAGGGGAACAACGGAGGAAGGCAAGGAAATTCTGAGTCAGTAATCCCAAGTCCGCAATGTCACATGACATTCAGGTCACACATCAGCTTCATTAGCCACGCACCCACATAACAATTGTTCCAGCTTAAACACTCGATGCCCATATATATATATATATATATATATATATATATATATATATATATATATATATATATATATACATGGAAACAATTTTGTTCTGAAATTTCAAAAAAGTTGTGTGACTACATTTACTTATTATCCATTGTAATAGATCATATTATTTAGAAAATGTTTATATACGGTTCACAAAAATATTATGTATTCAGTGGTGCAACGATATACCGTTATACCCGTATATTGCGGTTTGCTGTTCTGGCAATTTATACCGCAACACGGTCTTGCTGTCATCTTATAAATATCTATATTCCTCAGGGTTTCCAATTTAATTAAAGACATTATTTTTCTGTTCATAATGACAATATATTAACACTACTCAAGTTTCTATATTCGTAAATATAGAAGTTCCTCTGAAAATAATTTATTTTTGTATTTAATGCCCGGAATGTACTTACAGCATTATCTGCTGTGAAGAGGGATGACTTAGCTTCAATGGAGAAAAAAATGAGAGCAAAAGAGTTAAATTAACAGCTTCCACATCTGATGTTTTCCGTGTGAAGAACATGGTCCGTCAGATCAAAGTGTTTGCGTCAAGATAATTTCCTTTTCTAGTCCCCAAATATCATTAAGTTCGGCTCATTTTTCAAGTTAGTTGACAGGCACGTGCACCAGAATTTTTTAACTTCAGAAATTGATTTTTGTAATGAATTTTAAATTATTCACAACAAAAAGTAGAGAAGTAGCTAATCGAAGAAGGCATTATCGTATGCAAGAAATGAAATACAGATGTATGTGATAGTTGTGAAACTGAGTACTTATCTACCTTGACATCAAAAGATGACAGGTTGACAGCTGGGAAATCAAATTGCTGTTATTCGATCATGGTGAGTAGTGACATCAAGACAATTCCCGAAATGTTTGCAGTTATACCTACATCTATGTACATAGACACAGTTGTTCGACATGAGACCATAGCAACTGCCATAGCTAGATGTATTGTACAAAATCTGCAAGCGCTCATTGTTGTAACAAAAGAAGGCTTTCCGTCCTCCACGTACTCTGAAAAAGTGGTGCCATTCATGTATAACGCTTTTCAAAGATATAATTAAAACAAATATACTGAAGCATTTTGCTAAAAACAAAATGTAACAAGAAAGTTCAAGTATGTTGAGAAATTTTTAAACAATGCTCTAGTAAAGTTTACACTACAACATAAATTAGTAATTGCAGTAAGATTTGTACTTGCTGATAATTGGACTGTTTTCAGGTGTTTGTAGAATTGTTTCATCGTATTGTTAATTGTCAACGTTGATTTGACTACCATTTGGAGTCTTACTTAAAGATGCTGTATGTGTAAAGTAATTGCTGTTTTAGTGATTATTTTATTCTTGTCATTAAGTGTTGCTGTAAAAGCAATACGAATGGGTTTGATATGTCTCAGTATATCGCAATACACTTGTGGGCGTATCATTACACCTCTAATATATTGCATCTGTATGGAAGATACAAAAATAGATATCGTTTAAAATAAATAACCATACAAGGTCTATATTTTGTTGTTTTGTATGTAATCAACATAAATTGCTGACAGTCTTCATCGTCTAAATCTCCAAGCTGAAAATACACGAAATCTGATGTACACGCTTCATTTAGACTCTTCAGACAACATTCTTCTTCATGAGATAGTTTCAAATCACTCCCAAATTGAATGTATCGATAGTATTCCTTCTCTCTGATTTTGTCTTCTGACCAATATCATGAAAACTTGTAAAAGAGTTATTTTAATACTCGTAGAACCTACTTAGATTAGTTGGTAATGGCCGATAAGAGATGATTGTTTTCATAAATAGCTACATTTTTTATCATATTGCCTTTCCCAATGAAGCAACAACCGCATCATTCAAGTGAATTATCAGGTTCTTAATTGACCCTCATTTTATGGAAAATTAAGAATCGTAATTTTCCAAATAAGTTGAAAACCTCACACCTAAGAAAACAAACTCAGTACGACCACATTTAAGTTTATATTCTGGACAATATTTCATGTTGCTACTGGTTCTATGTCCGATAATAAGTAACTCTTGATTTTTCATATTTTATACTAAAGCCTTAAAATTATTGATTCTTCATCTGAAAGATATAGAGTAGATTACATGAATTTTTCTCTGATTCCTCAAGAAACCTTGCTGTTTCACCACCGTATTGCGAATGAAGATAGGTTATAATACCTAAGTTTATTCCCTTAAAAGTTTTTATTTGTCTTCTAATATGGCCTAGCATCTCAGAAAAAGGATAGCGTTATATGCGAAGAGTTGACCCAAGTCTAAACCTTCTTTCAATACCAAACCAATTAGGGACTTGACCATTAATACTTATACAAGATATGATATTCCCATAACAATTTTATACAAATTATAGCTCTGTATTTAAATTAAAAATATTCATAACTTTATCAATAACTGGCCAAGCCAATGAGTCAGATGTATGTACAATACCAAAAACTGTGCTTAGCTAGTCTTAATACCACATACATTTGAGTAGAGTGAAACTATTAAGCAAGAAGTAGAATTATTTCTTTTGCTATCAAATTAGATATTTTTAAAATGGCGATCAGTCTCAACTGCTACTTGTTCAGATCATTTCCGTGCAATGAGCTAAATTATATGCACTATATGCAAGAAATACCACAACACGGTATGGTAAATTATCTGGCCGACATAATTATTTTATTTTAGTTTTGCAAACATAGCATGATATTTATAAACAGCTCTAAACTACTTATGCCGCCTTTACAAATCGCGAAATACAATATTCTTTTGAGGAACAGTGATAATAGACGCTGGCAATTAAATGTCTGAAACCTAAAAGGGAAAGAATAGTGATTAATAGAAACCAAGAAGAGCTTAGAGAGATGCGTCAGGAAGCAACTCGAGAAAAATATAAAAAATATCCCATATCATTGACCTATTATCCGTTCAATGTCTTTGCAGAAATAAAATCAATTAAAGATGAGCTTAAAGCAACTAGTTACAAAGAAACGAAACCAAACACATGTTTGTGCTCAGACTGGTAATCAGGTTAATGAAAAAGCAGAGGCAGGGATATCTATTGTACTAAAATATATTTCATCCATGACAGTTTGCATTAATAGGGTCATACATGGATAACAGTTTTGCATGAACCACGTCACAACCTTCGAAATTGCAACCGTCTTTGATTAAGAACCACCATACATCCATGTAATCAATTTCTCTCTATTATTAAGATATTAACCATTAAAATACAACTATGACTACGTTTGGTCTTCACCATCTTTCTGCAGTCACGTTGCCTACGATATGTTTCCCGACCATCTGCACGTACCATATGACAGGTTTAGTCATGCTTATTCCCAATTGCTTATTTCTACTGGATGCTTCTTGAGATAGTACCGAAAAAGTGATAGGTACATATCCGAATCAAATGAATTGTCATACAATTATAGCATTTTCTTTTGGTGTCCTGAGATTTATTTCCTCCTAAATCATGTACCAAAGAGTGTGGCTTGAACACTCTGGTTGATTTTGGTGATCTTAATTTGTCTTTGACATATAAGCAGCAGATAAAGCAGGTTTTTTATTCCCAGGGCCAACTAGGTTTAGTTTAAAGAAGGATTTCGGATGTAGAATTGAAATTCCAATGTATTCATGCGTGTCTGTAGTCATCATGCACGTGTATATACGAGACTTAAGTACTTGCTCGATAAAAGGGTGAGACTGCTATTTACAATGGCTATAGCTGCGACTCTGTAGTTTTCTTTCCTGGGAATGTGAGTTAAATGTTTCAATTGTGCTACAGTATAACGTTGGAACCAATTTATTTTAGCCAAAACGTAATTTTAAATGTAAAACAAAAACAAGATAATGCCAAAATAGTATTAATCCAATCAATGAGTACTATAGCAATTCTAATGAATTATGTAAATTATATCTGAACACAACTAAAAATAGTTACAGACTTACTAAAAACAGAAATTAATAATTTATAATTTTCGTTTACCTCTTTCTGTCTATATAAGACACAATACGATGACTATGAGAACATTCTAAGGGTAAATGACTATATCAAATTGTTTACAAATAATCAATATCTTAAAAGAAAATCTACAATCATGGACAAATGTTAGCTATTTGAGCATCTTGTTAAAAAAAAAACATTTAGCTTAAACTATAATCCAAAATCATGGATTATTAAAGACATAATATATATATATATATATATATATATATATATATATATATATATATATATATATATATATATATATATATATATATATATATATATATATATATATGCATGCATGCATGCATGCATGCATGCATGCATGCATGCATACATACATACATACATACATACATACATACATACGTACATACGTACATACGTACGTACGTACGTACGTACATACGTACGTACGTACGTACGTACATACATACATACATAACAGTAACATCAAGAATGTGTTGGAAACAACTGAAAGATGATAAAGTAACTGAATCAGCAATTAGACATGTTAGTACAGTAGGAAAGCGGTGCAAATAAGTTAAAGACGACATGCATGCATGCATGCATGCATGCATGCATGCATGCATGCATGCATGCATGCATGCATGCATACATACATACATACATACATACATACATACATACATACATACATACATACATACATACATACATACATACATACATACATACATACATACATACATACATACATACATACATACATACATACATACATACATACATACATACATACATACATACATACATACATACATACATAACAGTAACATCAAGAATGTGTTGGAAACAACAGAAAGATGACAAAGTAACTAATCAGCAATTAGACATGTTAGTACAGTAGGAAAGCGGTGCAAATAAGTTAAAGACGACATATCAATCACCAAAAATGGTACAAATTTTTTTTATAGCGAAATATTTACCCATACGAATACATGGATTCACATTAGGTGGTTTAATGAAACTAAATAACACCAATCGGGAAATTGTACTAAAGCATCAGAGTGGAATTATCGAAGCGGATTACCGGTATGTACAATATCTCATAAAACGTTTCAGATTTAATTTTCTTGTTCTTCTCGACATGTTAAGAACAATACTTTAATGTTATGTGCTACTTCTGAGGAATTCATATGTGTATGCTTGAATAATTAGAAACTAAACCCAACACATTATTCTAGTTATTTGAACCATCTCATGATGGTTTAAAAATAAATAGTTTAAAAATAATTAAGGTAAAATTAGAATTATAACTTTATTTATAATCATCGAGGGAGGGATTAGAGGTCGAGCAGTAGGCAACTGAATGTATATTTTTCTTAACCAAATCATGATTATTATATTTACTGAGAAAGCCAAAATTAGGCACGAAAATAAAGGTAATGCAAAGACAAAACTGAATGACACAGATGATACATTACGGCTTGCGTCTGTCATTATGTACAGGACCAATATCATTTTGTGTATAAAATCGAGGAAAAGATTAAAATTTAAAATATACACTTGCATAAGAAAAGATTTTGCCCTTTACAAAAATATTTCATTTGCAAGGAGAACAAAACAACACAACGATATTGCATTATTTAGGAAACAATAGGCACATTGTAAAACTCTAATTTATGGTGTTTTTAGAGTGCTCGATGTAAGTTGCTTACCTATAACTTGCATATCAACACGCTGTTGTTACGTATGTTTGATTCTTCAAACTATAAGTTTTTTTCCATTTTTACAATCTTTTTCCAAGTAAATAAATTATTTGTTTAATTTTACAAAGCTTATTGTTTTCACTCTATCTTTGTACCGTTTATTAGAACCTAATCTTGTAAAACTATACAATCACAATATGATAGCAAATATTAACTGGTGATTATTGAAATATATTTGTTATTCATCAAAGTTGAAACCGGTTACTTTTACGTTAAATAATATAATAAATACTACTTGTTGTGTTCCTCAGATGCAGATAGAAAAACGAGGCTTTATTCATACGAATATATTATTCAAATACAAGAATGTTGTGGACAAAGATGTCAACTATATATATATATATATATATATATATATATATATATATATATATATATATATATATATATATATATATATATATATATATATATATATATATATATATATATATATATATATATATATATATATATATATATGCATGGTATTACAAATACGTGCTTAGAAAAGAATGTAAACTTAAATATATATGAAGATCGCTTTCATCAAAATATGAATTTATGTAGATCCTACCTTCACAAAATATATAATATTATGATAAATCAGGCTGCTTTTTACCATATGGTAGCAAACGTTTGTTTAGTGACACCACTGGTAATTTGGCTCATGAGTTTTATGATCATTGTAGTCTAACTTAATATAAGAACTGGCCATTTAACGGATATTCTAACCTCATTGACCGTTATTTCCTTTTTGCTTTAATTTTACATTCTACTGGATTTTCAAAATTGACTGGTACTATAGTAATTTCGTTGTACATTTTATATTTTGAGTTAAGGGCCACTACAAATCAAATATATTCGTGAATTATATTTCATCACTAAAGTACCTATAGCACTATTGCCCATATACATTAAATAATGGTTATTATTATACGCTCCTTTATTTCCGTTAACTTTACATTCGCAGAATCGTGCAGTATTTTATGATATTGTACACCTTGATATTGCACTCACGTGTACGACACCTGTGCCTAGAAGTGTTTGGTGTATTGTAAATTTCATTGCAAACAGACCATGTACACTGTAGTACAGGCTGAAGTTTTAAGTTAATTATATTTGTCTATGGATGAACTAGGGAAGCTTTTTCATCCATTTGAAGGTAAAGATGATACAGTGAACAATATGGGTGAGTTTACGGAGCCACAAATTACCGGTAGTCAGTCAAACAAGCAAATTAATGAACGTGATCATTCGCAATGTCCACAACAAACCGTTAGAGACTCGGTATTGAAAATACCATTACGATCATGTTAACAGGAATTTTGGTTTAATGTTCGTAACATAATGGACTGGTTCAGTCTAAGGCAAGTGCTCTCTGTGGCATATACAAAGAGCATAGAAAAGAATACTGCGCGCATAAACTATCACATATTTGTCAGAGACGTATCATTTTATAAGTAAAAATACTAAATTCATGAAAAAATGCAACTTTTTGGTAGAAAAGTAAGGGCCTTGAGGCGGCCAAGACGACGAAGTATTCTTATTTCCGCTGGCTTAATAAACTGCCACACACCAGCTGCCTTGCAATGTTCCACGTCAACTTTCTTGATATAATGTTTCGGATTTATGCTAGCGATCGACGCCAAACAGGTCATAACAAAGCTGGTGCCCATACAAAGAGTAACCAAGTATGAACATCTGTTCTTTGCTGGTAAAACGAATGGGTGATATACTTACATTTTTGCATCTTGAATTTCGTCAAGCTCTACTTTGTTAGTTCTGCCAAGCTGAATTACATGAGCTATGACATGGATTTTGAAGCTTGATTACACATTTCGATATTGAACTGTCGACATAAAAGGCAATGAACTAGCTGACCATTTAGCCAAGAGTAAACTCACTGAACCTAATTACATGCCACTAAAGTACAGTCCAACAGAAATTAGCAATTTAATCTATACACTGATGAATCAAAAGTGGCAAAAGGATTGGAACCATAATAAACAAGGGAGATTTTTGCATAGTATTGTCAAAGAAGTCAATAGAAATATCCTGATACCCAGGTGCAGCAGCTATGAACAATCTAAAATAAATAGGATAATTCTTGGAAAAACAAAATTAGCTAATAGTTTTAGAAAATATATAGGACCTTTTCCGCACAACATCAACTGCTTCCATTGTAAAGTACCGGAAGATCTGTACCATATATTCAATAACTGTAACAATACGCAAAAAGAAAGAGACCTATTTATAACTAAACAATTAGAACTTGCCGCACCAAGTACATATTCAGAAATAATTCAATTATGCAACAAAAACCGTCAAGAACATACTATAATATAATTGAATTTCTTAGAACTACAGGGCTAACGGATAGAATATAAGTATAACACCATATCATCCATAAATGAAATGAATGTTTTACTGGTAACTAAATATGCATATAAAATAATATTGTTCTAAGGGGAGGGAAGCGTACGGGGCCAAAAGGGATTCGTTACCCGTAAGGGAGCCCATCTACACTACGCTGGGTATAACGTTCCCATGGCGGTTCCAGAGCAACCTAACCTAATGGAATGGTAAAATAACATGGAACAATAAAAAAAACCTAAAATAAAAGAAATACATAAAGGTATAAACATCAAAGTTATATTAACTACCAATTTTACAATCAATAAGGCAAGCGTCTTACCTCTTTTCTTCTCTTATGCTTCTAAATTCCTCCTTCTATATAACCCCATTGACAACATCTCGTAACTGAGTTTAATATTAAGAAGTTATTATAGGCCCCTAAAAACCGCGACACCGGTGTGGTTAAAAGTATAACCACTAACACGCGCCGCTAACTATGGTCCCAACCAGAGTGTATGAGGTAGTCTCAAACCAAAACTATCAGGTCCAGCGACACAATGTTGCAACTAAAAACCTCATCATATATGCATAGGTTATGACCCCAAATTAGATCTTATTAAGTAGTCTCAAACCCAAGACTATCAGGCCCAGCAACACAAGGTTGCAACCAAAAGTATGGTAATTTAGAAAATGACCTCAAATTCATACACTATAAAGATAGTTAACCCCAAAACTATCAGGCCTTGCAGTAACTTACCGGTAATAACATCATGCATTAACTAACAAAGCAAAGAGTTGTCATATGGGGTTATATATTCTACACAAAACAGCACAAAGAATTCCAAATTGATAGGGAAAAATACAGAAGCAAATTGACGAGGGAGCAAGGATGTTTAGAATGAGAATCCAAAACAAGACACCAAAGATGTATACAGGGAATCATCTAGTGAGTACAGGGTCAAACAAGACACTCAAGAAGTATACAGGGACCAACCACAGGAGCAGAGGGATAATCAGTCACTAACAAGTAATCATGGGATTCTCAAAAAAAAAGTCCTTTTTAGGGCTATTGTCTTTCATTGCCTTAATAGGGTCTTCCACTTGGTTACGGAAACCCTCCTTGACAAGCTCTATCCAAAAAGCCTAACTTGATCATTTTCGGAACCACCGCTCAAAATTAACAATCTAATCCTCCCTGACAGTGGCTACTTTCAAATGACGTTTAGTCATATCAGCAAAAGAAATTGTTAGGGACATATAATATGTACACTTTTGAACTAGAAGATTGGCATAGATAGGAACGTAATTTAATTCTTCAACTCTACCATTTGATGAATTGCATCGGTGGCTTACACAATTTTGGCATAGGGAAATCCACTAGAAAAACTGGATTGAATTTGGAATAAGCGTACGTACTTTCGATTGGTTGATAGGTTGAGTGCGTGATGGGTCTATTCCCACTCATCCAGGTCTAACATTCATATCATTAGCCCCATTTTAAGGGTATGTTATGACGACCAAATTAAATAGTACACTCTGTGCGCATAAACGCCAGAAAGATGTGGCACCATTCCATCTTCCTGGATAAATTAAATCAGTGCCATGTAAATAAATGGCAGTACAAAATAGTGAACATATGACCCTAGTGGCCGGTTTCACTTTAAATCCAACTATTCCTTCATTGAACTGTAATTTTGACTATATTTCCAACAGCATTAGCATTATCTTTACTGCGCACAAAATTAAATAATTTGATATTCGATGGCGTCTTTTGAATGATTACAATTGAAAGAGTACATATGTTTCCCAATATATGTATCCAAACATTCAAGGACAGAACAAAACACAAATGCAGCTTAGCCAAGAAAAGTTCACTCCTCTAACAAGATAACTGGGTTGGATTTCTGATTTACAACCGAACACTTTGTGATACAATGTTTAATGTTGAATGAATTGAGAAAAGAATTATGAATACTATACAGCTCGTACCACGTAGACTATGATCAGATTAAATCTAACAATGTTCTAAGAATGACACGGGTGTATACTATAACACGTAATGACGTTATGTACGGTAAACTATACAAATTACAGTATCGGCAGGTTCAGAAGTGAACCGATCCGTTTCCGATAAGAATCCTATGGTACTAAACATTTCTTTAAAATAAATGCAATATTAGTTTGCTAATATAAATCTAAATCTCTTTACTCTGTCAAAAACAATGATCAATAATATTTGGATTATACTACGTAAGCTGAAGCTACATATAACATATCAAATAATATAATACAATACGTTATGTAATGTGAAGATTTAGTGCTGTGCTGATTTATTTATTAAACTCAGACAATGTAGCCATACATCGTCTGTGTGTTAGATGAATCGATTTTTTTCCATCGAAAGCACTTTGCACCTGCGGCATAGGATGAACCGAATTCACTGTTTCGAAATATTTGTACAATTATACGTAAATCAACCTCGGATATCGATGTATACAAGAAACGAAACCGGAGTAGATGGATATAATACATAAAGGGATTTATACATTGTTGTGACACCTTCCTGCTCGAATTACAGACACATGTATTTTGTATGATATTGATACAGCCATAAGTCCAGTTTCTAATCAAAGAAACTGAGTCGAATCGACTAAAAATTCGTTCGTTCACAATATGATTCTAAATTTCAATTTCAAGTCTACCAGAACGACAATTCTTTTGTAAACTATCGTCTAGCGCGCGACTAAGTTCAAAGGATGATATTTGCGCATTTATATTGGTATTATCTATTGACGAATATACGTATGTATTCTTCTATCGAATACAGCACACATGCAATTACATGTTTCTTGTAGTGTATTTTTATAATTAAGTCTTAGATAGAATAAATAAATGTGTGTATAATATAAAGGTTACTGCATTTGTATGGGAAAATGTGAATTCGTTGTCACGGATGGAGATTTCACTCCCACGAGTCGTGCAGTATACATCTGAAAACAAACTCGTTCATATTTTCCCATATTACTATAGTAACCGATAACCAATCTAAGTTAACTTTGTGTGTTCTTTTATACATGGGGCCCCGTTACTGATCACTGACATCTCACCTCTGTCTGCGTGGGTTCGAGTCTAAGATTCGGCTAATGTATTATGTGAGATAGCTTGCCAGTAGCTTCTCATGGATCGGTGGTTCTTTCCGGCGAGTTTTCCCGGGTTCTTCCTCCACCAATAATACTGGCCGCCATGTATGGTATATCGAGTG
Organism: Unio delphinus; assembly: GCA_029339505.1. Lineage (NCBI taxonomy): Eukaryota > Metazoa > Mollusca > Bivalvia > Unionida > Unionidae > Unio > Unio delphinus. The sequence goes on from JAQISU010000110.1 coordinate 2,363,676, forward strand.
CTGCAAAATGGCGTTAAACCCTACTACAAGAACAGCTTTTATACATTATTTATATTCCAACACTGGTCTATCAGAAGCAAGGTTTACCGGTACATACTAATAAGTAAATCCATCTATTCATTTATCTCCAGGAGGTATTACAAATTACATTTTCTCTAAATAACCATTTTCTGTGTTAACTCTTACTGTACACGATTTTTGGACAGGTAACGAAATTAAAATAAAAATGTGGTTTAGACGAAATCTAGTCCAAACATTGGCTTTCTGCAATGTCTACAACCCCGTATAACCATAGTATACGGTTCTACCTTAAATATTTACTTTGCAGGATAATAGAACTGGGTTAAATATAAGTATTCTGTGTGTTTGTATCGCCCTTAATATAAGTTATGTCATGAGAGAGAGAGAGAGAGAGAGAGAGAGAGAGAGAGAGAGAGAGAGAGAGAGAGAGAGAGAGCACTACGCACACATTTCATGTGTAGTTAACGTTTACTTTTATATTTATAGCATATGTATTTCGTCTTGAAATGGACTAAATTGTTTCTACTCCCCACAATCAATTTTTATCAAATCAAGACAAACAATTTTGAAAACTTTGACCCTAAAATGCTCATTTATGTGTACTTTTGTTCATCATTAAAGAACTAATGTTTGCTTCCCAAACACGTTATTTCATTATATATCCTTGTGTATAAAACAAATAAGGTAATTCTTACACACTAGTCGTTTAATTTCTTATATTACTGAATTTAAATACTTATCAGGAGTAGTTTTACATGGTATAAACACTCCTCTCAAACTCATCCTTGGCAAATCAAGTTGTTTGTTGTGACAATTGTCGTTCAAATCTGGACATAACCATAGCATTACTGACTTGGTTTGTTTAACACTTGAGGGGAAAATCATTCCAATGTGTGCCCTGATCTGCCTGTGGCACACTGGACAGGATATGCAGTTTGAAGTTCATCGATGAACAGAGGATGTGCTACAGTTGCGAGACTAACGTTACTCGCACTTCTGCACTTCCTGTCAATTTGATTCAGCTCTAATTGACTCTGCGCATATCTGTATATGTTCTGGCCGGACCAGACAGTGTAACCCAATACTTTTCTAGACTCACTTGGCGAAGGTAAAAAAAAATCCAAACACAACTCAACGCAGAATCTTGTCTTTAATTAAATTCCCAAAATAGGTCTATAGTAGTATGTGTGTGTGGTAAACTGAAAAAAATAAGATAAGGGGCTATTACAATATGCATAGTGGCATGACATTTAAATACATGTATCAATCAATACGATTAATCAGCATGCATAAGAATAAGGACTAATCATGTGTATTAATAAGGGCTAAAATATGAATATGAATTTTAAACATGTAAAATGAATGAACATTACTAACTTATTTATGAACTAGGGTTACACACACCTTTTTCAATAATAATTGTGTATGATACAGGATTATAAACAAGCGTATAAACGCGGATTATAAATATATGCAAATATTTATAAACGCTGAAATGAACCATATTCATACATATTAGCTCACAAACTTGTATGAATAAGAACTATAAAGGTGTAATTGAACAAGGATTCTAAAACGTGAATAAGGATTATATGCATCTGTATCAATAAGGATTCAAAACATGTATGTTCGAAATAATGTTCCTGAGAACAAGGGAATATATATAAAAACTTACTTGACAGTAGTTTGTCCTGTCCTGTCGATATGAGTGTGTAAGTTTTGCACGATTTTCAGGAAATGCAGGTGTAAAGTATCCCAAAGTAAAGTGTAATGTAAACGCGGAAGCGGAATACGGAGTAAAATCCGGAAACTAATTTAGGTTGTAAAATGGTAAAATAAACAAGGTATTTAATATATATTTACAACGGATTAAATCACTAAAAGGAGTGAATGAGATCCAGAACAGTGTATCCAGCATGGATAAGACTGGGCCAGGTGGAACGATCATGGGCGATATATTCCCAATACAAAGGATCAATGTTGGAGTGTTTGAAGGATAACTTGTACGCGTCTATGAAATGTTTCTTCAAACCTCGCTTACACCTGTTCAGGTTGCCGTAGTTGATCTTCTTTGGAGGACACCTGTCTGACATCCTGGTGACATGGCTTGTCCAGCTATGATGTGATATTACCAGAGACTGGCATGGATGATTTAAATGCCTGCCTGTTGGTGAACTCCAATGTCTAGAACCTTGCCTCGTTGCTCAGTCATGAATATTGTAACTCTCTGAGTTTACATGATGAGAGTCCGCTTGATGTTGTCGAAGACTGCTTCCTTGGATGATGAGATTCTTTCTTCTAATGGACAATCAATGGAACCATTGCTTTTCGTTCAATAGTCTATGTATGTCAGCATCCTACTTATCCAGTCAGTCTTGATGTTTACATGTTGTGGTACACAGCTCTTTAGCAATATGTGAGGTCGCTGACTAGATGTGTTTTTATGCTGTCTAGGATCATCTTCACCTGAGTCTTCTCAATTTCGGCCACTATAAGCGAAGATGAAACCAGCTCCTATCCTTGCTAGGCGCAGTATACTGATCATCATGTTGAATCCGGTCTTTTTGTTTTACTCTTGTCTTTTTTTCTGATGTACTGTCGGTTAATGTGTGCATATACCAATAATATTTGTGAGTGAAATTACTTTGCTTCCGTGTGTGATCTCCGTTAACTGCGGAATAATTAACAGGGTTAAGATGAAGAAAACCATATTAATGACACCACCCTAGCACCTTCCTCACGCTATTGATGCCCCTAACTAGGGTGAAAGTTTGAATATACAGAACGCATCAGTTTTGAAATAGCTGAAACACAATATCAGAATTTCAAAAGCAACATTTACCAACATATGATGGAAATTTCGAGAAAAAAAAAGTTCAAAACAGGATATATTGCTTGCATAAAACAATGGTTAAGCAAACACATTGAAGTAATTAATTGCAAATTTAGGTTAGTCAAGAACTAAGTGTATGGTGTCCACCAAATTATGAAATATAACGACAACCTCTGTATTACAGCAACCCAATGTGAACAGTCAACTAGTTAAAACGGACTACTTTTACAGCAAGTACAGAGAGTGAACAGCTACAGTCAACCAATTAGAGTTCCTCAGGACATATAAATGCACATAATCAGAGAAGCAGAAACTTTCACAGATTAATGCGACGAAAAGTTTATCAGTGAGCCATTTCCCGAGTTATGATTAAAGCAGAAAGAGTATTCAACAGATGTAAAAATGTACTTGAAATATTTACTTAAAAATATAAAGAAGTGGAAGTAATATTTTGTATTATTCGGCTGGAACAAAGGAAATATATGGCATTCACCAAATTATGAGGTATTCAAGCAACCGACCATAATACAATATAATAGCAGGCAAATATAAACAATTGACTACATTTAATACAAATGAACCATTAGAGACAACAGTTATAATGATGCAACCAATTAGAGTTCCTGAAAAACATACAAGCAACTAATTAACAACAATGAACCAGAGAAAGAGACACTATGTCAGATACATAGTACGAAAGATTTAGCAGTTAGCCACCTTCTGGACTACTCACGAGGAAAGCAGAAAGAGAAGCAAGCAATTATGAAAAGTGCAGTGGATATAATTAATTCAAACACTGAAACAACGGAATCAGACAGTTATGAAAATGCAGTGGACGTAACTAATTCGAACATTGAACCAATGAACCAATGAAATCAGACAGTTATGTAAGTGCAGTCGATGTAATTACTTCAAATATTGAACCAATTAAATCAGACGAGGAATTGACTGAGATAGAGATAACAGCCACACAAATATTAACAAAGTAAATTAAATATTACACTGAGGTAATACTGCATCGAAAAACTCAAGCTAAAGAGATCACATAGTTTCAACTATTTAGAAAAGAGAGAAAATGTGAAAAACATAGTTATCAAAGTTTGAGAAAAGTCACCATTATTAGAAACGTTTAAGCAACTGTTTAAAGAAAAAAGTGTAAGATTTGCTATAGCTTTTATATCTATTTTGAACCATAGCAACGACTCTTGGTCTATCAACATCATGTTTGATAATAGCTTCGACTTTGTAGTCGTTGAAGCCTTTTAGCGGAAGTTATAAATATCTATGAAATAGTAGCATCAGAATAGCTTGGCATCAATGGTAATGTAAAGATCAGCCGTTTGAACTGGAAATGTTACATTATTAGTAGCTGATAATTTCATTGATTAATCTTTTGCATAGATAAGCTTGTTCTTTACAATTGTCCCAATTTATGTTTAGTAACAGAAGGAATAACAACAAACATTCCTTTTAGAAAAGTACATTGAGTAGCTCGTTATTTTTCTACGATGGCTGAGAGCAGCCGCCAGAATACAACATCAAAGTAACATGAATTTGTACATGTTAAAATCCAAATCTAAGACTCGAACCCACGCAGACAGAGGTTAAGATGGCAGTGATCCGTAACGGAGAGCGCTTTAGACCACTCGGCCACCCAGGGCCCCTGTAACAATTTATTTTTAAGTAACGTAAACAGTGATAAATATCAAGTTCACGAATTCCGGTCAGGGCAGACATGTATACTTTGGATGAAAGTAATTGCATAAGTTGTGTATTTGCTATTGTCTATGTCACTTACAGATTATAAATTATATTAACAACTAAGTGTATATGCCTGGATTCTATATATTACCTAGGTGTTGCCTGACAAATCTTTGACTATAGTAGTCCGCTAGTCCGCACATGCATATCTTGATCTTGATAATCAATATTGTACTATGTCTCTCGCTATTTGTCTGTATATATATATATATATATATATATATATATATATATATATATATATATATATATATATATATATATATATATATATAATGAAAAACAGGAAATACATGCTATAGTCCTTTTTCATTACTTCTGGCGTTTTCTATCCTCTATAAAATACCCCTATTTTCGTTACATTATACTTTTTGTAATCCATGTCAAAAAGTACAATTTACCAACGTGATGAAAACATATGGAGAGAACGTGAGAGCGCTAGCTTCAAGAAGTACGGCATGAATATACGCATTGCATCATGTACAATGAATAGAGAGGTCAGTTGTACGTATGGCAAATCTGTGCTTTTTTGTGCTTTTATTACAATGCACATACATCTATAAATGGAATTTATTTGCCGATCGTGGCATCAATGTTGTACAGAACAACTGAAAAACTTCCACTCTATTCTAAGTGATTTCGATCATCTGGACAATAAAATATACAGAATCAATGTCCCTGATTGGTCCTGATACTCCACGTTTAGCTAAAATATTGCAATGCAGAAATGGAGGTTTCATGCATCTTCATTCCTTTTAATTAGCATAAACAAGACAAATTGTACTGCATGTGATGGTTATTCAAAAGTGTGTGGCATTTTATTTTGTTCACATGTAGACACGTCATGTACGCATTTTAGTAAAATGTTTACATACGTTTTCCAACTTTTAGATGTATACTGTTCATGACGATTTTAGCAAAATTTGTACATGTACAAAATAGTGACCATGTTGTTGTAATCTGTCGGCCAGTATCACCCATAATATTAATTCATACATGCAAGGTCTTCTTATAGCTCTAATGTCCACTTTAGTTGCTCTTTTGACATTGCTGTTGAAATACCCTTTATTAATGCACTTACAGTCCAAATAAGCTACCATTTATTTAAATTATTAAAATATTTTAAGTATTTTGTCGTTGTTATTTTAATCAAGTATGTGTGTGATGCAAATGATTGTTTACTTAGGTTTCGTATTTTTATGCGGATCTTTAGTAGTCTACAATATGTTCATAAGCATACAACTTTGATGTTATAATGTTACCTGGCGATTTACTTTCTTTTTTGTAAAATCATGCCTGCATGAGACTTCAAAAATATCTTACCTGATTTGAATCACATTTATATTTAGATTTTATTTTAAGTATTGTTTATGGCACTGATACCGAATTAATGGTCACCGAAGCAACCGTCTGGCTTATTGTTATTTTTCTATATCAGGCTATTATATGAAGCAATGTGTTAACTGTTTTGATTGCTTGGCCTCCGTAGCAGCACGACCGCTTCTTCAGTAGCCAGTAATAAAAATGTGTGCGTATAACGTAACTGGTTTCTTCGATTGCGTTTATAAAAGTTTAAATATTTGACTTTTGCCTGAGGATATCTTCAGTCGGTATAGTGTTCTGACACCTTTAACAACTGTTTCGATTTCCTATGAAAGACCTGTGTAACCTTGTGTTCATTCGTTATGGGTTAGTCGATTCAGGATGAGTCCTGTATTTCGTTTGTGGATGATAAAATCTGATACAGTTGTTACGTGTATGGGAATAACCGAAGTGACATAACGATACTGAGGGAAATTATATGATCATGTGATATTCCAGTACTTGAATACATTTGTTGAACATTATCAAACATGCGACTGGTGAAATATATTTTTAACTGAAACATTTCAAGCATTTTAGTTAAAAAGTGTAAAGAATGCCTCTTGAAGGTATGAGCCCTTTCTACGGAAATGTCTCAAGATGATACATTCCAAACAAGAGATGAACTGGATCAATAGTTTTTAGAATATGTAATGAAGACCAAAGTGTCAAACGTCTTGACCAGATGGTTAAAATAATAAACCACACACGCAACAGTAGCAGGAAGATTGGCACGTTACCTTTGGTCGTTAAGAGAAAGAAAAAATACTAAACAATCTTTATCATGCTTCTTTATTTGCGACAAGAAATTTAAGCATTGTAAGTATAAATGCTCATTCCAGCGAATTGATGTCAAAGGAAGAAAGCAGCGGCTATAAGTCTTAATTCGTTTAGCCTTTGTATTTCTGTATTTCAATAACGTTAAATTAGATAATTGTATATGACAATACATTTGATCTGCAGAATACTCTAAATTATGGACTGAGGGATGGAAAGCAGTTTACATCGTTTAAAAGTTCACATTGAAATATTGCTAAAGATTCTTTTCCCGGATATTAAAGTACTTTTGCAATACCTCTTGCCAATACTTTGCATCACTCCAGCCCATTTTGTGAAATACACTACGAGCACACATGTGAAATTTGGGTGACCAACTTCTGCTTGGTTCTCGACATTGAAAAAAATGTGAAGTCTATGTCGTCTTGAATCACAGGGTGAAGACAATCTGTGAAACGTACATATATTCAAAATAACATTGTCAATACATATATGGTTATATAAATATGCCTGCTTTTATTTTATTGGCTTATCGTGCAAAAAAGAAATTGGTATCTTTAACTGATTTCTTGTATTCAGAGAACTTCATTTAATGTTTTGAATATAGGAATAGCTTCATGACAGTAAAACCCTAGACTTTTTCACTTTGATCTGTTACTTCTTACAAACAAATATGTAATTTCGTTTAAAGTTGGCAATGAATACTATGACTGAATCTAAGAAACTCTGATATTTTTGAAGGAATAATATAAAAATACCATTTTCTAATTACATAACCACCAATGTGTAAAATAAAATAACATTTAACATCGGTATTCAGCATGTAAACCACTAAGACGATGAGCGAACACGACAAGCAATTTCAACCTTATTCTGACCAGGAGTGTATGATAATGAAATTAAACGTTTAGTGAAAGGAATCTTTTGAGAGCTTATCATAGTTGTAGTGAAAATGAAAGCAGAGGCTACGTTTTACTAATGGAATATCTGCACTGTTATGGACGTGAGTTTGTAAAACTCATTACTGAAATTAGGAAATGATTCTTTGGTGTCGTATTACAACGTGCATGTCTCAAAAACATGTAGATAAACAAAATGTTCAGTTTCATATGTTCTTCTCAAAAAAGAAGCTTGCATCACGAATATGTCTATACTGTCTATACTGTATTTGTATATTTGCCTGTAATTCAAAACGTGTGCTCAGCAGAGTATATTTATGTAAGTGTACTGGACTTAGGTTATGGTCATTTGTGTAAATAACATATTTACAAAATCAGAGTTCAATTCCATTCTTTGGTTTCCAAACAAATTCGCTATAAAACTGTCCTTTTATTAGTCCAATGTTAGAATGATTTATTTTGAATATTCATTTGAATTCGTAAAGTGACCATTCTCATACTCATTTTTGATTTATTTATGATTTGGGAATGTATGCAAACGTATTCAATGATATTCTAAATTACAATATTCCGGCATATCAGGACGTTAAAGACTACAGAAACATCGGGACATCAGAGACTGACAGAATTCAGGAAGTTTCTAAAGTTTTAAGGACTTGTGCTAAGGACAATTATAATTGTTTGGGAATTAATTCACAATACTGTTCGTGCATTTTGATTTTTAATTTTAATTGTTTTGAAATAAATTGCTTGTCGATTTCATTATATATAAAGCTATCAATTTCTTTCTGTTAAATATTTTTTGACGATAGAGTCGTAACATTTGATGAAACTTATGAAGTCGTGATCATTCGCAGTCATAAAGTTAAAGTTACTGAATTTTTTAAAATAATGGTCTTGCCAGAGGTGTACTTTGGGGACTGAAATAATACTGTGAGTCATGTAAGTTTAAATGCTTTTAAATCAATACATATAATATTCATGGTAAGGAATACATCTGGTACGATTATAGTGTAGTACTAAGATTACTGTATATATTGTTATATAGTGTAGTACTAAGATTACTGTATATATTGTTATATAATGTAGTACTAAGATTACTGTATATATTGTTATATAGTGTAGTACTAAGATTACTGTTTATATTGTTATATAGTGTAGTACTAAGATTACTGTATTTATTGTTATATAGTGTAGTACTAAGATTACTGTATATATTGTTATATAGTGTAGTACTAAGATTACTGTTTATATTGTTATATAGTGTAGTACTAAGATTACTGTATTTATTGTTATATAGTGTAGTACTAAGATTACTGTATATATTGTTATATAGTTTAATACTAAGATTACTGTTTATATTGCTATATAGTGTAGTACATAGGATTTCATATGGTTCATTGTGTCATGAAATCGGATTGTTCACACAAATGTTACACTATAACTAATTATGTTGATTGTGTAAAATATGTTTTTACTATAAAAATAAAACTACGCTTCTACTTTGACTTGTGTTTGGTTTTTATTCAGCAGAAAGAAGACCACTACAAAAGTTTTTTTTTTGCTCTATGGCCAGTAGAGTTAATATCAATATTTTAAGCCATCTTTTTGTACTTTACGTTATCCTAAATGTTACGGGAAAAAAGAAGAATACAGAAAATATTGGCAATTTAGGAAATAACTCAATAATAATAATAATAATAATAATAATAATAATAATAATAATAATAATAATAATAATAAGCGTCATTATTATTATTATTATTATTATTATTTTTATTATTATTATTATTATTATTATTATTATTATTATTATTATTATTATTATTTCTCCATTACGACCATCTGATTACAATTATATTACGTACATTTACAGATTTATTGGTTTACATCAAGATACATGCTGCGTATTTTTCTTCCAGTTTATTCTGTGACGAGCCCATGTTTACCAAAATGTAGCCAAAATGATTCAATGGAACAAATAAGTTACTAACAGGAATTCCTCATTTTTCTTTCTAATTCATAATTTCTAAAGGAGTATTAAATAGCTTCACTTGTGATGTTTCATGAGTATGTAGTCAATAATGGGTGACAGTCGGTCGGCAACTAAGAGTTGAATACAAATGTACATGGATGCATTGGAAACTAATGTACACAGTTTTAAAAAAAAATTACTCAATATTTTGTCCTGACGTTATGAACATTAAAGGAAAATGTGCATATGTACATTTTATGCAAGTACAGTTTATGACTAGCATTCTAACAGTTCAAATAAATATTAATATGTGATCTTTTAGTGTTGTAAGAAATTATAGAGATCCTCAGTTTTCCTCTAATATTTCAACATACTTTAACACCAATCATCACTCTCTACTCGATTTTTTTTTCTTTCATGCCAATATATATTGTGCATGGTGACATCAGGGATGGAAAACAATATTACTGCAGTGTCGTCTGTTTCTTCTGAATTTCTTCTTGGTATGTACGGCCAAAAGATATAATAATAATAATAATAATAATAATAATAATAATAATAATAATAATAATAACAATATTAAGCTATCAACAATGCATGACTTAAAAGTCAAAGAGATATATAATGATAAGTCAAGAAGTCTCCATATAAATCAAAAACGTTTGGCATGTCGTCCAGATCAAGACCATACAAAAAACATTTTTTTTAATTTATTTTATGCAAGAAGAATAAAAACTTAAGCCTAAGAATATTCACAAAATTTAATATCAGTTTATTTTTTCTTTTTCAAAGCTGGCAATGAAAAGATATAAGTCATTGATGCAAAGGTATTAAGTTTATCACGATTGTAAGTAAAAAAAAAGCTGTTTGCAAGTTCATAAAATTACAAGCATGGTTGAACAGATAGTTTTCCATTGCTCATGGTAATGATAATTATTTTATTACATGCTGTATGTAGATCCAATATTGGGGCGGATTTTACAAAGCACCAGTACAGTACATATTTCTCAGTTATCAAAAAATAAAACTATTCTATTTTCTTCCATTCAGAATAAAATGTTATTGAATGGAGTATGTCACGTACTATGTTTAGTTACAACTAATGACAGTAAAATGGTCACAACGTCGTTCTGCAGCATCACAAGGGCTCACATAAGATGTAGAAACAAAAACAGACGAACAAACAAAACATCGTAAAATTACAGTATAAAAAAAGAAATAATACATAGTATGTATGTATGTATGTATGTATGTATGTATGTATGTATGTATGTATGTATGTATGTATGTATGTATGCATGCATGTATGTACGCACGCACGCATGCACGCACGCACGCATGTACGTACGTATGTTTGTATGCATTACAGTCACAGAGAGAGAGAGAGAGAGAGAGAGAGAGAGAGAGAGAGAGAGAGAGAGAAAGAAAGAAAGAGAAAGGTGTTACTTAATCGATTGCTTTTAAGCGAGAACAACTTTGTTATAACTGTGCTGTAGATTTTCTCCCACTTTCTTGCTAACATAGAGACCATTGTAATTGGGTTCAGACGCACAAATAAATAAACCGAGAGGTTATCAGAAAGATGAATTGTTCTTTAAAATGTATTACTGCGCAAGGGATGTTAATTGGTTTTACTTGTGAAATAATATAGAGCTGTACATGCACACATTTGAACAAAATGTGTACATGTACAAATCTCTGTTACTTTAATATGTTGATTCGTCACGTACACTTTTGAACAAAATGTGTACATGTACAAATCTCTATTACTATAATATGTTGATCCGTCACGTATAAAATGTGTACATGTACCAATTCATGTTACTTTGATGTATTCTGGCGGCCGCTATCTGCCATCGTATTTTGCTAACTATACAGTACATCTTTTAGAAAAGTACATTAAGTAACTAGTTATTTTGCTAACTATACAGTACATCTTTTAGAAAAGTACATTAAGTAACTAGTTACATTTATTTTTAAACAACATAAACACACACAAAATAAAATATTTTAAAGCAGATGTTATTCGTCACTCTCTGGGTGGATCTAAAAATGGCCGTTGCGATTCCGGCACCATTCTCTCAATAGTAGGCTCACCACCCAGCCCGGCATCATTGGCCGCACTTTATAATTCCTATTTGTTCTATGATGTCTCGTTGGAGATCACAAGAGCAAAACTTAATGTGTTAGCATCCTTCATCCAGTCTCAATAATAATAATAATAATAATAATAATAATAATAATAATAATAATAATAATAATAATAATAATAATGATGATGATGATGATGATAATGAGGACTTTATGTAGCGCTGAATCTTTAGAAGCTCTAAGCGCTTCGGCTACATAAAAAATCCACCATGAAATTAGAAAACATAAAAACATGCTGAAAATATTTAAGGCAGGAAACTTTATTATGTCTTTAAGACTTGAGTTTCAATAGTTCTGTTTTAAAAGTACTAATGAACACACAAGTGTTTTAGTGGTATCAGCTGAAAGATATTTGCGAATGGAGCAGATGCGTCTCAGCTCAAGAATGCAGCCTTTTATGTGGGATGCCACCACCTGACGACACATCAGCTACGTGCAGGCATGCACCTCTGGGATTTGATTAATGCAATGCATATGAATAGAGCCACACACTCGTTGATATTTGTACTGCATGGAACTTGATATACGTGCCTGGACGCAGAAAAGTAATAGCAGGCAGGCTGGATGGAGGCCCTAAGCGTCATATGAACTTCATGAAACACCAAAGATAGAGTCTTTATCAACTTCTGCCCAGTTTTGTAATTCAGGTTGTTTCATACAACCAGCTGTTTGCTGGTTACGTATTTTAATTAGGAACGCACTATTTAATTGTAAAATTTTTCAAACTCAAAACAGGTCACTAAATGTTCCATTAATGCGCGGATGAAGACAATACACAATAATGTTAGCAGACCACATAATCTAATCCTTGTAGAGCCACATTATCGTTACCGCATTCCTTTCATAATTTGAAGTCAGTTGTGTTAGAGACAAATCATTACGATCTTTCATCTGAAAACTGTCATTCTGTGATCACATATATTTTTACCATATTGCCGTGAACACCCACCCAATTAACAGTCTGGTTCTGTGACTAAACAGTGGGTTTTATCTCTGGTATTATTGATTCACATCCATTTTTGTTTCTGTGATTGCATTTGTTATCCGGCAAGGACGTTGTCTATATCTTTCTCTCATAATCACTTTTTTATATGTACTATTTTATCTTTACCCGTGATGTTTTTCAATGTGCATTCTTGCTTTCCTACACACTATGTAACAAAATATATTCCCATAATGCTTATGCTTTAACCACTCCAGACAATTAATTATATCTGTTATATTCCATCAGGACACATGTGGTACCATTCATACATTACTTTAAAAAGAAATCTTTTCACCTTAACATCCGAAACGGAAGAGGTCTTATTGTTATATCCAGGCTTTAATCCTGTAAAAAATTGAATGTGTCGATAATGTATTATCTCCAGCAATACTGATTAATTCGGTCATTGATTTTCAACATAAAACTAAGATAAATTATAAGGATGGGGATGCCAAGCCAGAGTCGGTCTGGGTTTATGCTAATGATTCATCATGAAGATCGGGTAGGGAAAGCATCGATCACATACCTACTAATGACTGACTTCGACCCAAGTTATATGTCATTAATTTATCTAACACTGATCTTCTTGCCAAATCAAGCCAGGAAGAATAATGTGTCACCATTTACCAGGCACTGGGGTGGAAAATTGATAATATAATAAGCAGCCGGTCAATCTGATTAAAATCAGCTGTTACGAACTACGACACTAACATCTGAACTAACTCGATACGGGGTCATGTCCAGGCGACCTTTGCATAATACATACTAATTAAAATTTCCACCAATCGGATTGGACCTTTCATACATCAGTTCGATAGCGAAGCAAACTGGACTTCTGAGCATCCTTTTTGTGATGGATTTTCGTTTCGGCGAAGGCAGATTTAAGAGTAAAGTTTTTGAAACAGTTTCTGCGGATTCTTTTAGCCTTTTCTTTACCTCTAAAACTTCCTTTTCTGACCGCAACACTTTTTCAACTGATCTGTAACAATTTTGGCACACTCCACTTTCGTCATCTGCAGCGATTCTTACTTCAGTAACTCGCGCGATGTTTTCCACTCGTTCCGAATTTAACTTAAGTTTTCTGTCCAGAAATTTCTTTTCAATCTCGCTGCCGTCTTCAAGCCTTTCTATCTGGATGAACGAAAACCCGCACAAAACACAAATATTTCCAAGAAAATACGTTTTTATTGGTGTTATGATTTGCACCGAGGGGGTTTCCATTTTCTATTGTCTTTCGATATCTCTCGGTTTCTTTCTATCCGACACGATGTCTGCGAAATACTGTTACTGGTTTGCCAGTCGCGTTTTGATTGGTCAATGCAAAGGTCGCCTGGACATGACCCCGTATCGAGTTAGTTCAGATGTTAGTGTCGTAGTACGTAACAGCTGATTTTAATCAGATTGAGCAGCCGGTTACATAGAAAGAATTTATACGCAAGTGTAACACAAGGCAGTAAAACGAGTGAAGAAGCTATATAAACAATCATAGCTGTATCAAGCGAGTAGAAGAGGACAGAACATCAGTTAAAATTCAGGAGAACAGTCCTTTTATGGATAAAGTAATTGAACATGATGTAGAGCCTTTTAAGAAAAAGCGGTGAAATGCAGTTGGAATCTCCACTTGTCTCCCAAAAGTCAGATGCTTCTTTATTACGATGTGATGATACAATCAGTCATTAGCAGACACCTCTACAAGTAGCCACTGATGCATCGATTTCAAGATAACTTTAACTTTAAGACTTCACTCTCTTCGTGCCTATTTTCAAGAAATGACAAATCTTGAAGAAATCATCAAAATGTTTTCTCAATAAGCAAAGAGAACAAAATATGTTTAAAATATACACGCTGGGAGAACGACTAGAAAAAGCTGAATATGACATCATTCATGCAACTAGAAACAATAACGTTATTATTCTTTAGACTGCATTTGATGCAGCCACTGAAAGAAACTTTTTTAGTGATGACATTGCCATAACATTGACGTTCCTTTGTGATGTTTGTTTGTTTGTTTTTTAACGGCGCACATGCACTTTTAAGCTATTTAGCGCCATACAATAGCTTTTATGGTTAGGTGTTTGTTTCTAGCCAGAGGAGACACCTAAATGTTAGAGTTCAGCATCAGGGAAGAAATAATAACAAACTACCTAATTGTTGCTGCAGGCCACTTTCAGTGACTTCATTATATATTATATATAGAAATAAAACATAATTATAGTCAAAAGATATACAAATGCATACTTTACATACATAATGAAACTCAAGTGCTTGAACTTTTGGGCTCCGACCGCCCTTACAGAAATATAAAAGATCAAGTACTTGAAATTGTATACGTATAAACACGATATTATGCGAAATGATAAAATGTGAAACTACAACCTATATAAAAACGAACAAGTGCTTAAAATTGTAAACAAATACAAGATAAATTGAGAAACGACTACCATGGGACATGAACCAATATATAAACTGGTTGGTTGTATAGGGGCGGAGGTGGGACTTTAAATACTTGAAATTGTATACGTATAAACACGATATTATGCGAAATGATAAGGCTATAGTCAAAAGATATACAAATGCATACTTAATATACATAATGAAACTCAAGTGCTTGAACTTTTGGGCTCCTACCGCCCTTACAGACAAATTAAAGATCAAGTACTTGAAATTGTATACGTATAAACACGATATTATGCGAAATGATAAAATGTGAAACTACAACATATATAATAACGATCAAGTGCTTAAAATTGTAAACAAATACAAGATAAATTGAGAAACGACTACCATTGGACAAACCAATATATAAACTGGTTGGTTGTATAGGGGCGGAATTGGGACTTAAAATTCCGCATATAAACTGGTTGGTTGTATAGAGGCGGAGGTGGTTCTTGAAATTGTATACGTATAAACACGATATTATGCGAAATGATAAAATGTGAAACTACAACATATATAATAACGATCAAGTGCTTAAAATTGTAACAAATACAAGATAAATTGGGAAACGACTACCATTGGACATAAACCAATATATAAACTGGTTGGTTGTATAGGGGCGGAGGTGGGACTTAAAATTCCGCTTCAAATAATTCCCTGGAACCAGGATAGCGTCTCTACAGCCTTGCAGTTAAGTTGAAAAGGACGCTAATTACAATTCGCGTAACTTTGCGCGTTTGCAGGCCCTGACCCCTGATTGGCCAATGAACCCATGTGACCAACAGGGGGCAATTTGATTGACCCTTCCCAAGCCCAGCTCTTTGTTCCCACATAATAAGGTAAAGTCTAGACCCAACCTCATCACACCACCCATAAATGTACTTACGCAGGCGTAAGTAGTTTTATGGTTAGGTGTTTGTTTATAGCCAGAGGAGACACCTAAATGTTAGAGTTCAGCATCAGGGAAGAAATAATAACAAACTACCTAATTGTTGCTGCAGGCCACTTTCAGTGACTTCATTATATATTATATATAGAAATAAAACATAATTATAGTCAAAAGATATACAAATGCATACTTTACATACATAATGAAACTCAAGTGCTTGAACTTTTGGGCTCCGACCGCCACCACACAGAGAAGACCCGCCACATAAAGCGCTCTCTGTGTAGCCCAAAAGGAGGAGAGAGAAAACCAAGGGGGTGGGGGTGGGTGGGACCTGCAGCAAGCCAACAACAAATATGTAAGGAAATTAAAGTATAATGTTATAAGACAAGAACTTATAAAATTAAAAATAAAACAAATTACAAGAATTAAAAGAAAAACAACAACAGGTATCAGTATACAGTTTAAGTAAACATTTAAGCATAACAACCGCATATGTCATATGTACAAGCATAACTTAAAGTCCAATCCGACAAAGATGGAAGGAAATTTAAGCATAATGTTATAAGAAAAGAACTCTGCAAAAAATCAGCCAACATAGTCAAACCTTTAAATACAGATATAAAGTAGAAACATTGTTGTTTCTTTTTTATTTATTTTTTTTACAAAATTACAAGAAACAAAAGAAAAACAAAAACATGTATCAGTATACAGTTTAAAGTAAAACATTTAAGTATAACAACCATATATGTCATATGTACAAGCATACATTAAAGTCCAATTTGTGTAGCCTCAATGTGAAGTGCAGTGCTCTTCAATGAACCCATATGAAGAGCAGCAACTTGTCACATAAGGACCACGGAAAGTGAAATGCTCTCCAATGAACCCATATAAAGAGCAGTAACCGTAAGATGTGGACAGCTGTATTCATTGGTCTGTGCACCCACGAGACCTGATTGGAAAAACAACAATCAGAAAACAGAACCTGCGGGAATTGATTAAAGTCTATATTCCTAAATTAGAATATAAAGTAAAACAAAGTAAACATAAAACAACCTAACCATCCTATAGACAAATAAACAGATAACACCGTATTGTGCACCCCACACTGTAAAAAGATATTACATATCGGACGGGGCATTGGTCTTGTAACTTTTGGGGCACGATCCTTAAGCGAAAAATTTGACCATTGGAGTGTTTGTAATTTGCAAAGTAAACCACTAAACCGCTGTCATTGATAAGAACCTGAGAGAATTGAAGCCAGTTGGGATTGCCGCAACCCGTCTGTCTAACAGTAATTTCCCCCCACCCGTAGAAAAGCATGAACTGCCAGAAGAAACATAGATTTAAATAAAGCCGCACGAAAAGCACTGTGGGTAAATGTCGGCAGGACTAGCACGAGTTTGTTTAACATACATGTATCAATTGATAATCTAGCATCTGTTTGTGGTAAATGTTTATGAATCGTTTGTAGTAGTTTTTGAATAAGAAAGGAATTGGTTGGGTCAGGAATATTTCTTAGTTTGTGCACATAACCAATAGCCGATACATATGTAGATATGGTTGACGGTACGTAGTGTTTTTCAAAAAGGTACGAGTTTGGTTTCTGTCGGCAGCCTTGTAGCAGTTCATGACATGTTGCAAGTTTGTCAAGCGGTAGACGCACTTCCATTATCTCTGAATCCAATTCATAACTCAAGAAAGTCAACGCAGGGGCAGGGAGGAAGTTCTTTTTTTTTTTTTTTTTTTTTTTCCTTCGTTATAGGAATGCCAATGTCTTTACAGAGTCGTAAGAAGTCGTTGAGTTTCTGTAAACATCCATCGTAAGTACTATCTAATATGAGAAAATCATCCAAAATATGAACCATGTGATGTATCCCCAATTTATTGTTGGCTATAATCCAGTGCAAAGCCCTGCTAAAAGTTTAAAAAATATTACAGCTCTGACTGCACCCCATTGGTAAACATTTATCAAAATAGAACTTGTTTTTCCATTGAAAGCCAAGCAGGTGATATTGGGAAGGCATGACCGGTATGATTTGAAAAGCACTGGCTATATCAGTTTTGGCCATATGACACCCTTTTCTTAACTGTTTAATAAAAGATATAGCATCTTCAACCGTAGCATACTGGAGTGACAACTGTTCTGAAGGAATATTATCTTTGACCGAGTGTCTTAGCGGATGTGACAAGTGATGAATGAGACGGTAAGTGCCACTAGTCTTTTTCTCAATCATTCTTAAGTGAAACAGACCCCCCTGGGATATCTAACTCCTGAGGAATTGTGATGTTGAAATTGTGCAATTCCTTGCACATCTACAACCGACTGCAGGTACAACTCTAAGTGTGTTGTATAAGTGTGTTAGTCCTGGCGAGAATTGCCACAAAGCTATTCCAAGCGAATAACCATTGGTGTAGAGAAAAAGGGGTTTTCTTCTGACTAGGGACCAATCTAATTTTGTGGGCATCGTGATTGATGTCAATCTGCATTTTGAATGTCTCCTCACTCCTATCAGGGAGAAGCAGGGACAAATCAATGTATTGACCTTCTAAAATGAGATCCTTGACCTTAACAGGGATAGCAGATGTTATTTGGGTGGAGGCACTAACAGATATAGACTGGTTAATACACAGCTGTGCTGACTGAATGTGATTATTGATAGGGGTGCACAAAGCAGCATTACCTAATCCTGTATTCCCCACCAATGCATATGTTGCGATATCGACGGCCCGGTGGACCACCTCGTGATTCCCCCGCTGTGATGCAGATGCCGCCGGTGATAGATTCCCAAGTTGTGACGTCGAGAGATTGGCGACTTCACGGGTCCTCTGCTGGGATGTAGATGCCACCGGTGCTGTATCAGCAGTAGCAGCCGCTTGGTGTATCGGTTGCATGCAGTTTAAAATGTTGGCCAGTCCGTCGTTCACGTGTGCTTTGATGGTTTCGGTGACTTCTCTCGTTATATTTCTTATCGTTTCCGTGTCGAAGTTGAAAGCGCCCGGAGATGTGGTCGTAGACGTTCTCTGCCTGATCTTACTGGTGTTCCCCACCTGCTGCATCCCTTTTTGACGCTTTCCGTTGCGGATGCGCTCTTTTTCGTGCAGTAGTCATCGATTCCACTACCCTCTGCACCCCCTTTGATGCTTTTCTCTGTGAAGCCATTCTAAAACAAAAAGAATCAGAGCAGTATTGCCGTTCTGTGAGAATATGAGCGAAATTGTTACCTGGTGACAGCAGCACCCACTAGGTCAGAGTATGAACTCCAGAAATTGAAATAATAGTCAGTTAACTATGATCCATTTACAAGTCTGTAAGAATAGTTATTGTCGAGTGGAATTACTCATGTGCTAACTAATACTAATAGAGTCAAGTATGAGGTAGAGTAATGTGTAAGTATACGCTTGATAACTTGTAATAATATGTAGAGACATTTGTATGTAAACACTTGATAAATTGTACAGAGTATGAACTTCAGAAATTGAAATAATACAGTCAGTTAACTATGATCCATTTACAAGTCTGTAAGAATAGTTATTGTCGAGTGGAATTACTCATGTGCTAACTAATACTAATAGAGTCAAGTATGAGGTAGAGTAATGTGTATGGATAACTTGTAACAATAAGTAAAGCCAAGCGCAAGTATACGCTTGATAACTTGTAACAATAAGTAGAGTCAAGTGTAAGTATACACTTGGAACAATAAGTAGAGTCAAGTGCAAGTATACGCTTGATAACTTGTAATAATATGTAGAGACAATTGTATATAAACACTTGATAACTTGTAACAATAAGTAGATTCAAGTGTAAGTATCCACTTGATAACGTGTAACAATATGTAATAAAATGTAAGTAAAACATGACAAGTTGTGTAATAGTAAAGTGATATGATGAATCTATAATACGAGGAAAACATTACATACAATGACAAACGGCACGCGAAATTGTAGCATCATTTAAAGCGAAATTGTTACCTGGTGACAGCAGCACCCACTTGGTCAGAGTATGAACTTCAGAAATTGAAATAATAGAGTCAGTTAACTATGATCCACTTACAAGACAGTAAGATTAGTTATTGTCAAGTGGAATTACTCATGTGCGAACTAATACTAATAGAGTCAAGTATGAGGAAGAGTAATGTGGAAGTATACACTTGAGAACTTGTAACAATAGGTATATTAGATTGTAATTAAACCTTCATAACTTGAGATAAGTGGAGTCAAGTGCAAGTATACTCTCGATAGCTTGTAATAATATGCAGAGAAAATTGTATGTAAACACTTGATAACATGTAACAATAAGTAGAGCCAAGTGCAAGTATACACTAGATAATTTATAATAAGATATGGTTAATTGTAAGTATCCACTTGATAACGTGTAACAATATGTAGTAAAATGTAAGTAAAAACATGACAAGTTGTGTAATAGTAAAGTGATATGATGAATCTATAATACGAGGAAGACATTATATACAATGACAAACGGCACGCGAAATTGTAGCATCATTTAATAGTTGAATAAGCTTGTGAACTTGAAATTTCAGAATGCAGATTGCAACTAAAGTAGGGCTCGTTTTTCAACTAAAGGAATGACGCTACGACATTTTTACCTGAATCAGGCGCTAATCCATGACAAGCTGGAAAACGTACCATAAAGATGCAAAATGTATGCTCCCATATCGAGTAAATTAATGTTGGAAATGGAATGACAATGCAAAGATATGTAACGAGAACCAAATACCGACATTAAATATATAAATATATAATGCAGTGAGAACTCATGATTTCAATCGTGTAATCTACTTTCGCAAATACCATTGCCCTTTGTTCGACAAATGCACGCAGTCTGCCCGGAATATATCCCTGCTATTCCCGCCGTCGACGGGAAAAGGAAATTTACCATTGTGTTCCCAGAATGTAATGTATGGATAAGAATTTGACTTCTGTCCGCAAAATTGCATTCACTGATCGTGCAACATCGCAATAGCTATAAGGTGTATAACTGCTAATTATGAAACGTGGAAGCATCTGACAAAATAATTTGGTGGACGTGGTACTCACGATGGAAATGAGAGGCGAGTGAAATAAGTTTGAAGGTTAGTGCGTGTGGGTCAGTATCAACCCGTATATCATTTTCTGCCAGAAGGAAAACAACAATATCCGGATAAAGAAAATAAAGTGAGAACATGTCGAAATTCCTCCATTTCCCCACTGTTCTACCTGCAACTCCGCTTAACCTCACAGAAACGACGTTTCCCAAATTAAAATCCAATGCAAGACGATAGTCAGTGCCGGAGGCAAGATAATGAGATAGCCATGTACAAATAGAATGGCCCGTAATTAGAGCAAGAGGCATATACAAATAAGATAAAATTAAATGACAAAAGAATAAATAAATTTGTACTCACATATAGAAAAGCACAAAAGCTGCAAAGCAAACATAGGTTGGTAGTACAGGGACGGAGGTGGGACTTAAAATTCCGCTTCAAATAATTCCCTGGAACCAGGATAGCGTCTCTACAGCCTTGCAGTTAAGTTGAAAAGGACGCTAATTACAATTCGCGTAACTTTGCGCGTTTGCAGGCCCTGACCCCTGATTGGCCAATGAACCCATGTGACCAACAGGGGGCAATTTGATTGACCCTTCCCAAGCCCAGCTCTTTGTTCCCACATAATAAGGTAAAGTCTAGACCCAGCCTCATCACACCACCCATAAATGTACTTACGCAGGCGTAAGTAGTTGTATGTATACATGTTTAAAAATGCTAAAAGGTTTAATATCAACCAGCGATATAAAAATAAAGAAATAGTTCAAAGTAAACTGGTAAGAGGTTAGTAACAGTACAATATGAAGCGTCCAAATCAACGGGAGATGTAAATAGTGTAGGTTAATGAACAAAGGTGAAAAGATGTTGAAATAAAGGGGCGGTATATATATTAGATAGAAATGCTGTTGGTGATGGTATACAAGTTATAGTTTAAATAACGGTTTACATCCTTTAGGAAATCTAAAATACAAGTGATATGTATAGTATCAAAAAGTTCCTTCGTGTCATGCACATTATAATACTTATCACGCGTAGGATGCAGGTCGAAACACTTCGTCATAAAGTGCTTAACAGTGAATGGTTCATTACAAGTAACGCACTCTGGTGGATCTTCAACTTTTAGTATGTGGAAGTGGGTTATGTACGTATGGACAGTTCTGATTCTTGCAATGACTACCTCCTTCCTACGAATGGTTCTGTAGGAAGGTGTCCATTCTCCAAGGGATGGTTTGATGTAGTGAAGTTTGTTATTCACTGCATCATTCCACGATGCCTGCCACTTCTGGCGTAGGTACACTTTGATACGAGGTTTAAAATCAGTGATCGGTATTTTACAATCAGATGGTTCCTGGGATAGGGCCATTTTAGCAGCACGATCTGCTTCTTCATTACTTTTAATACCAATATGTCTAGGTAACCAATAGTAAACTATATTGTAGAAGGTACTAAGCTCAGTATTACGAGGAGATTGATAACTAATGGGATCTCCAGTTTCCTATTGTGTAGTGACTGAAGCACTGAAAGTGACTCACATAAGATAATGCTGTTTAAAATACGTTTCTTTTCGAAAAATTTCAGAGCAAGGTCTATTGCTATAATTTCAGCTGAAAAAATGGACGTATCATTTGGCAAACGGACTTTTGTTATGTTTGCCACTCACGAAGGCTACAGCAGCATTTTCCTCATACTTTGATCCATCCATATAAATTCTATTGTAGTTTCTAAATTTGGTTAAGAGGTTTTGTATTTGGGTTGAAAAACAGCCGAAAATGCAGGGTTTAGAGTGTTTGATCTTTATTTGAGAGCGTACTGTGCAGAGAGCATTTCTCTACGATGTGATAAAGGTGGTTCATTCGCTTCCGCGAGAAGACTTTCACATGGAGCTGTCTTAAATGCTCCCAGAGCGAGTCTTATTCACTGACGATGAATTTTGTCAAGCAATTTTTAAATATGACTTCCTAGCTGAACCAGCAACTTGTAGAAGTGCTTTGCATAAAACATATATTGTAATGCAATTGTGTGGGTTTTTTTTCATACCTTGACCCCAAAAGTGGAACAATAGTTCTAGACTATCGGCTACGGAACTGCACATTTTAAGTTCAGTTACAAGACGGGTCTCTGAACAAAAACAAGACTTAAATATATACAATAGAAGACATCGATGAAGAATGGTCGTGGAAAGAGAAATAATGCACATTTACCTTTGCATGACCTCTTTGACTGTCGAGAGATGTAAATTTTGATACAAGCCGTGTTTTTTACAGCATCATGGTCAGAGAGAGAGAGAGAGAGAGAGAGAGAGAGAGAGAGAGAGAGAGAGAGACTACGCTTGGAATTTGATACAATCGTTCAATGTATTAATTCTTTGCAAAACGGAATTATTAAAATCAGAAACGTCGAAATTCATCAATGATCATCACAGTAAGGAACAAATATTCTACTTTCGAAATCATGATTGTTTACATATTTAAGCCCTAGTTATATGCTTGTTAATGCATCACGCGCGAATCAAACTTTTATATACCCACGATATTGGTATATCAATTGCTATATGCTAAAACTTCAAAATTCATGGTATTGTTAACTACACTATCAAAAACATATATATATATATATATATATATATATATATATATATATATATATTCATAGTTCTATATAGTATATAGTTCTAGTATATAGTATATAGTTCTATTTCTCATTTAGCGATTTTTCGGTCTATCTGGAGAATGTCTCCTGCTGCCGCTAATTGACTAGCCCATTATCAGGAACTTTCTAAATTATGTGACCAAGTTAATGAACCTTGCTGTGTTTCCTGGTGATTTGAGAGTCGACCGGTTTTTCTATCATATTTAACACAGAAGGCGCCAGTTTAGAACGAAAAACGTGACTTTCAGTGTGCTCCTTCTTGACTGTTCCTGATAATGAGATACCATTTATACCTTTCTTCAACAACATTTGCGCTGGTCTTTGTCCTAAAGTCTCACGCCTTTTCGAGACCGTAAGTCTTAATGATAATTGATACAATTCTTGCTAATTCACTTGCGCAAAAGAGCACGATTCTACGAATGTATTAGTAGTAACCGTGCTATGCGTTAACATAGTTTAAAGGTAATGTGTGCAAGTGAACTTAATTGTTTACCATATCAAGTTGCATTGTGTGTTGGAGAGTTCAACTGATCACATAAAAAGAAGAATGGCTTTCGTTTAAAACTGAGAGGGGTGCGACTTGTTTCAAATCCACGTTAATTATGATGTAATTAATATAATGTTTCTTCGTTACAGATCTGCATGATTTGCTGCTACATTTGTATCATTAGTTTCATTTGTTACATTAATTTAGTAATGTGCTTTTGAATTATGAATTAGAATTCTTACCTTAATTCGTTGTTAAGAATGACGTAGTGTTAATTGATGTCGTAAAACCACTATGTGGAGTTATGATAGGAAAGTGTTACGTTAATTCTTGAATTTATCATATTGTTTTAATATTGATTATGTTCTAAGATTTAATGTCTTACTTTAATTAATGATTTACAAGGATACATTTGAATTCACCGAAGTTTGATGTCGTAGATAATTTAGTGACAGTGTATAATGTATTAGGTTAAGGCAAATCGAATTAACAGGTGGTTTAGCTGTAATGATCTGAAGACATGTGTAATTAATTACTAGCCGTACAATTGTTATCACTGATAGTAATATCTGATTGTTCTAACCAGCAAAACGGACAGTCTCAGCTATTACCGTGTAACAAGAGACTTAAGGTGTTTTGCTTTCTTTTGGAAGGAAGGAAGAAATTAGCTTTTTATTTGGACAGACGTGCAGTACGGAATTAGAGGACGTACAAGACGGGAAAAGAATATTGTGAAGTAGAAGTTGCGAGGTGCATACATCGATACAGAGGACAAGTCTGAGTTCGAGCGGAACATCCACGAGGGAAAAGTATCTCGAGAGACAGAAACCTCTGGGTCAACATTTGAGTGAGCAGAGAACGTAGTTCGACGATAACAGGTTATGAAAATCGAACAAGGCGGATGAATTTGATTGAACTCTCGATTCTCTGATGAATTTACCTATTAGAAATAGAACGGCTAAATTTGTTTAATTCTATTTTCAATCTATTTGTAATTCGGTGAAAATTTAATTCTAAAACCACGTGTATTCCGTAGGTAGGTATGTATATACACACACACACACACACACACACACACACACACACACACATAGATAGATAGATAGATAGATAGATAGATAGATAGATAGATAGATAGATAGATAGATAGATAGATAGATAGATAGATAGACAGACAGGTAGGTAGGTAGGTAGATAGATAGGTAGGTACACGATCTTTATTACCTTTCTTTGTTCAAGTCTTTTGTACTTAATTTTTTAACGTTATCTTTATTATCTCTTGCTAAACAGTTTTATTCATGCTGTGATATGATTATTTCCATACTATAAGATTGCCAACATCATCGTTGCTTTATCACGTTTGTCAAGTGAGCTATTTTGCTGTTTATCTGTGTTGTTTTGCTATATACTTTACAGTATTCCTCCAGATTCTGTAAACAAGCTCTCAACCTCAAGGAAACATCAAACAAATAAATAATTGATTGATAATTCAGAACATAAAACAGTGCACAAAATGTTCACAGCTACTCTTGTTTGACATGCTTACTAACTTCAAACATAACAACGATGCAGATGCTGTCAAGTGCCGGAAAACATTGTCAGCTGGTTACATTAATTACATGGCAATCAGTGAATTAAGCCATACTTTGTTTATCAAGAAAGCAAGGGTCAGACAGATTAATGTAGTGCAACGTTAAATCGAATTTGTGGTCTTCCTTAATTTGCAAATTAGGTACACATGTACAACAGTGGACATATATTAAACAATTAGTTTTGACAGTGTCAGGCACCGTTAAAAAATTAGTGGAGCTATCAATTTTGGATAGCAAATTTATGGCGGTAGTTATATGAACCTACTGGGTAGGGGTCATATCATAATATGTTAACCCATACCTTTCATTTCATCACCCACTTTTAAACTACTATCAAGGACACAGCCTTACTATCTAACAAGTGGATAGAAAGTGTTTATTCTAAAACTGGCCTACATGAAGAATTTTGCACCGCAGCATTTATGAATATAGCTCGATAAATAGTACGGTTAACCGCAATTATAATATGGATCAACAATGTATTGTTCTGAGACAGGGGCCTGACACTTATATATTACTATGATTTATAACAAACAAACATAATGCCGAATCATATAGCAAACAAAAATAATGCCAAATCATATCCATTATCTTATTTTTAAAATTATCTTGAGATAAGAGAAAATAAATTATCTGAGCTCAAACGACAATCGCAGTCCTAGTCCATAACTGTATTGTCATTAGAGACCACGTTGAAAAAAAACTAGAAAGTGTTGAAAACGAAGTCTACAATTTGTTAGGTATACTATTGTTGTCATAAACTGGAAAACTCTGAGAAAGCCGTTACCAAATGGGCAAGCTAATTGTCAGAGATGCCAGTAAACATAAAACATACTGACTCCATAAGTGAGAAAATACTTAATGGACTTAATATCTTTCGCAAAATCCCATTTGCCCATCACTTTGGCATGCGTGTCATGTGCCAAATCAAACATAGTATTAAATGACATTAGAACATTCTTATTTTATCCAGGGCGTTCGACGAGCACGTGGAACGTTTCAAGGCAGCGTTCACACGCTTCCATCAGCACGGTCTTAAGCTGAACCCCTCTAAATGCGAGCTATTCATGTTCTCCTTTGTTTATTTGGGTCATGTTATATTCGAGGAAGGTATAAATACCAACCCGTAGTATAACTCTGCAACTAGAAATTGGAACAAACCTTTAATCGTGAAGGAATTCTCTTGATGTCAATTGATCAGACAACTCGTGATCCCAGAGTCATGCTGGGGCCTAGCCTTGAAAAGTATCCACAACGATATGGGCCATCAAGGTAAGGAAAATACACTCTGGTTAGCTAGGCAAAGGATTGTGTTGGCTGGGTCTAGAGAAGGACGTGAACCGAATGTGCGAGCGGTGCATACTGAGACAGACCTCTGTTAGGGCAATGGCCAATTTTACCCAGTTCACACCACCCGCCCAAATGAGCTCGTCTACATAGACTTTTTTTTTCTCTTGAGCGATCTAACGGAGGGTTTGAGAATATCTTGGTGATAACTGATCATTTCCCCAGATATTCTCAGGCCATTCCTTGCCACAATCAGACGGATCAGGCTACATCTAAAGCCATTTTTGAGCACTTCTTTTGATAATACGGTTTCCCGGAAAGGTTACACAGCAATCAGGGACGAAGTTTCGAGGGTAAAGTTATAAATTAGTTATACAAATTAGCAAACATACATATATCTTGCTGCTCCCCGTTTCACCCTATAGAGAAATGGTGCCTGCGAACGCTTCAATGGAACTCTCTTAAAAATGCTAGTGACATTGGTGGAAGAGCAAAACAAGACCGGAAATCTTGCATTACTCCAATCATACACGCATATAATGCTACAAAAAATGACTCCACTGGATTATTGGCACCATATTCATATGGACATACACCACAATTAATTTTACTATATGTTCTCTACATATATTTCTCAGTACTCACCTTTCAACTTTGTGACAATCGATACAAATCATATGTTAAAGTAAAATACACCCAAAGATGACTTAACGGTGAAGTTCTTGTCAGGGGTTGATCGTCATTTTTTTTGAGCGGCTGCACTGTAAACATAACAGCATATACACAGAACACAGATTTCACTTCCGGATCATCACCAAGGCCTTATTACTCCATGTGCACTGTCGCCAAATTACACACTGACAACCACTCTCTCAGCTCATGTTCTCAAGAATAAACAATTACCTTTAAATCCCTACCAAAAATGCATCAATATAACTCTATCACCACCAAAATGAGAGAGGAAAAAATGTTGTAAAAATAGACTAGAACTATATTCTTGGGTACTGAACTGGAAATAATAATTGTGATATGATTCCATATGTTTGGGTGGCACAACTGGCTTTCTGTCGACGCTCTGGGAACAACAGCAGATAGTGGTGAGGCTGCTGATGAACCCCACTCGTATGTGGAGAAAATCAAAGACTAACTCCAATTAGAGGTACACATGTACAAGACTTACGTGGCCGTGAAACAACACAAATTAAAGACGTGTGCGGCTTTGGAAGTAAAGCGATACGTGAAGGGTGTGACCTAAAAGGTACACCAGTACAAGAATCGTGTGACATTTGAAAGAAGTAAACCAAAACAAGAATTTTGTGACATTAGAAGAACACCAAAAGAAGAATTGTACTGCTTTAGAACAACAACAAAATAAGACATGTATTTTCTTAGAAGTACACCAGGACAAGAATTGTGTGGCCTTGGAAGTACACCAATACAAGACTTGTGCGGCCCTGGAAGTACACTAATACAAAAATTATATGGCTTTAGTAGTATACGAACAAAAGACTTGTGTAGCCTTAGAAACACACCAATACATGAAATGAATTGCCTTAGAAGTATAGTTATACAGGAAGAATCCGGCCTTGGATGTACACCAATTAAAATAATTGTGCGGCCATGAAGGTACAACACAAGACTAATGCGGCCTTGCAAGTACAACAGTACAAGTTGCAAGTAAAGGAATACAAGATTGTGTGGCCTTGTAAGTACAGCCACACAAGACTCGTGCGGCCTTACAAGTACAACTATTACATTATAATGTGACCTTAGAAGTAAGATTCATGCATTTAGAACTTTAAAAAATGAAGTGCTAAAAGATCCGTCAATGAAATAATCTGAAATTGAACATGTCCAGAGATTTTCTATTTAAACAAATTATAAATGACAAAAAAAAAAAGAATGTAATCAGATCCTTCGCGATATACATCAATACATTGAACAAGGTTACATTAAAATGGTATGACAAAAATATTTAGGGGAAAATATCATACTAACATATATTCTATTGTTTATAATTTCTCTCAAACGTATGAAGTCGAGCACTAAAGAATGGTGATGTATATTAAAGTTACTAATGCTATTATCTGAAATTTCCATATGTTTAATTTCTTATATTGAACACTATCCGGCTGCTTCTATAAGCTGTTGTTTTTTGTTTTTTTAATCCATGTCAATACTTTTACAGGCAACAAAACAATGTTCTATCGCAGAATTTAAATACTACACAGAAACACATAGGCGTAGCTAGGGGGTGGGGGTGCAGAGGGAGACAAATGTCCGCTGGCGCCAGACTAGTGGAGGCGCCAAAATGGGCTATGAAATAGGTTGTATGTGGAATGTTTGGGTTTCAGAGTTGGAGGGGGGGGGGGAAGGCGTATAAATGAATCTTGTCCTCGGGTTCCAAACACTCTAGCTACACTTATGCAGAAATGTGTGTACGATTAGGATTTTTAACGTATCTTTAATATTTTTTCAGTCATATCGCTACGATGTCTGCAGTGAGGCATTCTAAAAATGATGTCTAGCACTGGGGCATCATGCCGTAGACATGTAGCATGATGTCCCACCCAGTCATATTATTCTGACACCAGGCAGACCAGTCCTAACACTAACCTCTTAATACTGAGCGCCAAGCGAGGCGGCTATTAGTACCATTTTTGTAAGTCATTGGTATGACTCGGCTGGGGATCGAATCCACGTCCTCCAGCTTCCGCGGCGGACGCTCTAACCATTAGACCGCCGAAGTGGTCTACTACACAGACATAATGCTTCTTTTAAATTCAGTCTTGGAGAAAGAAGTGTTTCATTTTTTACAGTCGTGGTAGCTGCCACCTCTCTCTGACTCTCTGTCTCTGTCTCTGTCTCTGTCTCTCTCTCTCTCTCATCATAATTCTGCCTATGAAGATACCACATGCTGTTTCGTATAGATTTGATATTTCGTACCGTTTTATTTCACATTTAGAGTCACTAATGTAGTTCAGTGATTTATTGGGCATGATTTTCGTTTCATTATGTCTTAAAGAAGTGAAACCACATCCACTCCATGACTGATTAAAGAAGACACTCAGATCTCTACGATCTCTACATCAAGGTGTATTGATTAGCGCACCATCAGTGATGGGAAAGATGTGCATTCGCATTTGTTGACGTTGATACCAGACTAATAAACAAAATGTTTTGAAACCCCATGAAAGTTAATCAACTGGATGTGTGATTCTTTATTCGCTTTCTACGACATAGCAGCAACAAGACCCCAGATACAAAATTAAACAAACGAAAATAAAAAACAAAGGTATATATATATATATATATATATATATATATACATATATATATATATATATATATATATATAAAGAGAGACAGACAGACAGAGACAGACTGACAGACAGACACAGTGAGACGGAGAGCTTTAAACCGTCTTTTATTTATCGCCTAACCCTTCCAAAATTATGTAATCTTCGAACATTAAATACATAAAGCCACCTGCTCTGAAAATTCCGGTCAGGTCAGTACTATCAGCTGATATGGTCTTACACAGGTGTGCTGATAAGATGGTCACTATAACCAGAAGACATTCAGACTTTTCTGGTACAAGACCAAAGTGATATGCACAAGAAGATTACACGTTTAGGAACAGTAAAATGTGGCAGGTTTTGCTTCTTGCTTTTACAGTCCTCCAGGGTAAGTACCGCAACATGATAGTGCTTTTATTAGAAAAGATATCCGGACCATTCAAAGAGGCCAACACCGTGTGAAATCTACCAGTAGCAAAAAGCAGGTGCTCGCAGACATGAAGCAAGAAAGGTGAAATATTCGGGGCCATTAAATACAAGTATTCCTCGTATTTAACAGAGACTCAGATATGGAATTGGACACGGTTCTAATCATTCAAACAAAGAAGAGCAGACTTTTATTTTTCGTATTCTTTATTGTAAAATCCGCTGTTTGACAATGTGTATATAATTGGGATGAGTATATAAAATCAATCCAATGCCTAATTCTGTACTATATTTAGGAGATATTTCTAACTAATTGTACAGCCAACACAAGGAAAGCCCTACATGTAGTTTGACTGCTTTACTATTATTATTCAAATATAATGGAAGAGTTGCCTTAGAATTAATGACAATTATACTTACAAAATTAATCACATGCATATTACAGGGATAGTGCCAGGATACATTGACATTCAAAATTATCTTTAGTGTTTATTTGCAGTCTTGCTTTAGGAGTAAATATTTCTCATCTTGTCCTGTTTTATACTTTTTCTCAAAATAAATAAATTAGTAGAATTAATAGTAGTAATATCATCGTGGTGATAGTAATACTAGTATTAGTCTTAATCTGTACACAACTTTATTTTGGAGATATTTGTGCCATATGTATGTGTTGGCTATTGACTGAGTTTAATGCAGTCTGATTGGATATAAACGGACACGTGATACTGAAAGTTTTTGTTTTCTTTGCACATCGGTAAATTTTGCGAAGTACGTTTCATTCCCTGTTTCCATGTCATTTTATGTGAAGCTTTATCTATCTGATACCATCTTAATATAACAACAAGCCCCCTCCAACCCACCTGTGTGATTATCCGATAAACGTTTACAACCTATCCCCTATTAGAAATGTAAACAATGTAATCGCACACACTTTCCCGCATTCCAACACTCGCCGCTTTTGCCAGAGAAAGCATATCACAGACTTTACAACAGTCTTCAGAAATAATGGCATTATGCGCCAACAATATGTTCCACCTGCTGGTATCAAAGGTCAGGGTCATATGATAAGCAAAGGATCTCACAAAATGGTCTAAAATCTTTTGAAATACTGAGATAGGGAGAAAACAAGTACAACAGAATAGTAAAACTAAACGTATGATACTCAACGGTAATGCAAATCGTATATTATTACTATCGTAATGTTAAAAAAAGGAATAGCCTTGTTTAAACTACAACAGCCAAATAAGTTTTTATTTAAAATAAAAACTGACCGTACTAACTAATTTAGATTACTGCCAAGACCCGCTCCGACACTGCCTGTATTGCTATATAATGAGTCGACTACTCTTGGCTGTCCAAGATGGGTCATTGAAATTCTGGCACGGTGCAGAGACTAATGAAAGAAAATTATGAGCTTCCTGAAATGTTAACAGAAAGAAAGAAAATTGGTATTATAAGAATTACATAATCATGGTGTTTGAGTAAATATTGATGTGTAAATTGTTAGCTAATCACACACACAAACTAGACTATGACACATTTAAACATATGTGCAATATAAAATAAATTAGTTTTTAAATAAATTTACATACCAGCGGGAGGAGTGTACGTACGTTCAAGTGGATCACAAATAAATAACAATATGATACGTCTAAAACACGCAAGTGATTGCAGCTCAGACAATATGATATTACAGAAAAACTGTGATGTTTGTCATTATTGTTCATCTGTTGTCCAAATGGAGTGTCTGTTTCTATTATTTGCATCTTAGTATCCTCGGAAATTTGTATTGGTAACAAGGTGATATTTAGATTGTGTTTTGAATTGTGTTTGTTTGTTTGTTTTATTTTAAAACTTTTATTGCTGTTTTAATTTCTTAAGACATTTATACGTAGGTAACGTCTATTTTAGTTATTGCCTTAATAATTAGGACATTCCCCATATATGGTCCACAAAGCCTAAGGCATTATTCAGGCGTGTGATTCTTTCTTGCTGTGATTTGGTTAATTGTTCAATTGATAACTTCTATTGTAACTCGCTCGTTCGCTAGACATTTATCTAAAGGGCCATTTTAAAGACTATGCAATTTTACCAAATTATTTTAGCTAATTTAAACCTATGCTATGTAAATATATATATAGTATGCGTGGTAATTTAATAATTATAGATTGTAAAGGTAATTTTCAAACAAAGCTTAAGATTTTGGAAGAAACATGTTATTGTGGCCTTTTAACCTTGAACAATGTAGTAGAAAACATGCCAACGGATTTCTTGCTATTTGAGTTCAGGTCATAGATGCTTTTCTCCCGAGGAAAACTAGGTGATCTCATTTCTGATTCGTTAGAAATATCTGACCTTGTTGACACGTTTAAAATAATCTGGAACTGAATGTTCGACCCTCATCTTGTTTCTGTTATACCGTTTAAAATGTTATAATAAGAATGTTTATTATTATACCTTGCTCAAACAGTGTTAGTAGAATCATCTTTAGTTATTCTTCAAACGTATAAAATGCAATTTCCTCTCTCTTTAAGTTTACGCGAAGCTATTGGATGAAGTTCTTTGCCGGTTTTTGATTGTTTAGAAGTTAAGTTTAAAAAACAGCACTTATTAACGAAGGTTCTTTATTTAATAAATTCAGTTTGAATTTCGTTTAAATATTGTGAATCACTAAAGAATGTGTTAGGAAAGTAACATATACAAATGTTCGAAAGCGTAATAATACTTTATCTTTTATTGGAACAGCGTTGTGACCAATATTATATAAAGCAAAGATGCTTTCTGTTTCGAAAATTTGCCGTTCTCAGAGTGCAGCTGAATA
This sequence comes from Unio delphinus, assembly GCA_029339505.1. Classification (NCBI taxonomy): domain Eukaryota; kingdom Metazoa; phylum Mollusca; class Bivalvia; order Unionida; family Unionidae; genus Unio; species Unio delphinus. The sequence continues at coordinate 2,397,368 of JAQISU010000110.1, forward strand.
AGCTGAAATAAAAGTAACATTAACTTACCGATATTTGACCAATGTCTTTGACACGAAAATATACTGTATACTGATACATGTAAGGTTGTTTGAAGACGTTTCCTTCAAGTCAAACCACTTGTTGGTTGGCACAAATACAATATCACTATTTAAATAATAATAATCATAGTCTGTTCTTTTTTCCTGTTGTTGGTTTCCATGGAAACGGACAGTTCTCATTGTTAGCAATAGTTGAGGAGTGAATTTTTCATTTAGATCGGAGTAACATTTGAAAGATTTCGGTGTGCTAAGGATTCATATTCTTATTCACACGAGCAGAATGTTGATATTGAAGAAACTATAAATTGAAAGCAACTCTCATGTTCCATTTTTCCTACATATATGTGCCAGTAACTTTGATGACGGAAAGTTGATTACCGGTATAAAAATGCCTATAATATACCACAGATATCAAATTGTTTGAGCGCACTAATTGTTTAGGTTTGCGATAAAATGTACAGCCCATGGTAGTGTACATAATAACGCCATTAGAGCAGCAGGATATATTTACCTTGTTTCTGCATGAAATAAGGTAAGTCTGTTCCTGATTATGCAGACACCGTGCGGCGTGATGAAACCTGGTCTTAACTCCTTATCAGTGCTGTACTATTTGTTGGACATCAAATGCTCGGATTTACAGAACGATTGCACAAATGATATCACACATGATCAGGGATTTTCTTGAATACTCCTAAGTCAGCAAAATATTTTGATATATTCATTGCATCCACATTTTTACCAACGCCTGTTAGTTCAATGTTGAAACCAATTTATATCTAGTAATTGTGACTTGCTATCTATTATCAGAGATACTAAGTCGTAATCTCGAGTCAGTAGGCCATATTTACTTAATTACTTTGATTCTAAGTCGTATATCATTATATATATATATATATATATATATATATATATATATATATATATATATATATATATATATATATATATATATATATATATATATAAACTCCAGGTACATGAATTTATCTATTTTTAATTTTGTCCATGGATTCTGTTTGTGATCGATCATGAATAAGCTAAATCGACACAAACTAAGTAGTGTATTCTGACACGTGGGGTCTTTTGAGAAATACATTCGCAATATATATTGTATATAAGGAGAGAATAAAGCAATCAGTTTCATCTCAATTTCAGCAGTCGTTCACACTTATAGTGTTCATGCTGTAACTGTGCAGACGTGCTGTATGTTGCATATAGATATGCAATATTCAGTGGAAACAGAAAGTGCTCATTATTTTCATCATACTATTAATCTGGATCTGTCATAAATTATTCAAAGGAATTCTGGACAACCGTATTGACAACGGTGGACAGATACATTTCCGGTTTTAAAATTTATAAGGAACATTTCAGTCATTTAGGATTGGCATTGCCCTTTCAAATGACTAGTTTGAATTCACTTCATAATACATTTTCGTTACAACTTTGATAATTCAATTATTTGTTAAGTTTTGGATAACTTGTTGGTTTTTCTTCTCTTTTGTTACTGAGAGAGAGAGAGAGAGAGAGAGAGAGAGAGAGAGAGAGAGAGAGAGAGAGAGAGAGAGAGAGAGAGAGAGTTAGCGTGTTCGATTTTTATACAGTGGGTCGCGAGTTCGAACCTAACTCCCGACAAACTGTTTTAAGTATCCTTTATCTGTGAAATGGGTACGTAGATTCTGCTCAACTACTTTGTTATATTTATTGGCTGTGACAAAATGGCTGATACTAGCTAATGCTGATCCTATGAAAAAGCCACTTTAGTAAGATTATTGAATACAAATAGAAAAATACAATATGAAAGGTGCAGTCGTAACGATACTCATTGTGAATAACGGGACCATTATCCATAGATCCATCAATGATGTAAGCATGCCATATTTGTATTTTACCGATGTGGAGAACAGGAAATTTATGTTTTAGACCAAGAATCAACCTTAAACTTCTGTATTAAGTTTCAAAATAATTAAACGCACACTATGAATGATTAATGTAAGGCCTTAGGCACCAGCAATATTCTATTTAAATATATTTGTTACTATTTTCTAGGGAAATGCGATAAAGGGAAAGTAATTAAATACCCGCCATGGGAATGTTTAAATCTCATTTCATTAACGATCAGGTGCTTTTATTTTTCCTACTTCAGGTCACGAATGTGCTGTTTCTGAAAATGTGAGGTCTTTGCTATATCATACCACCGTCGACACAGAAACTATCATCACAGCCTCAGTGGATCATTTGAAAACTACCTCGACCTCTAAACCTTCTACAACTCCTGGGTCGACAACGGTGAATCCCATGATTAACAAGACCACATGTTATGACATGGTGGGCTGTTTTGACAACTATCCACCCTTTGACAACGCTGACTACGATCTACCAATGTCACCCAAGGAAGTGGGGACACAGTTTTTGCTCTTTACCCGACGAAATGTTGCGAGTAATGAAACACAGTTTATCAGTTATACAGACATCAGCAACATTACTAGCTCCTATTTCGATGCCATAAAAAAGACAAAATTCATCATACATGGCTTCTCTAATTCAATTACTACTGAATGGCTTTACGAAATGAAGGACGAGCTGCTTAAAACGGTAAGAATGTTGAAAGAAATTTTGCGTAAAGAAGATGAAAGCACAATATGATCAAAAGAGCTGATAAAAGAGCGAAAAAAGATTCGTAATAACAACATTTTGACATACCAGAAGAAAGATCCAATATAATCATTACATATTACCACTGAATAGCTTTTAGAAACAAATTACATTCGGCAGCATACAAATGAAACATTTGCGAGGCGTAAACATACAATTATATGAATATACCCAATTAAAGAATTAAATCGATGCATATCATTGTTGCAAGACAAACATTTTGGGTTGCATTTTCTATCAAGAAGAATAAAAGCTGCAGCGCATGACGTAAAACTTACCTAACAGTGTGTTGATTCAGGCTGTGATGTACTAATATGCATAAATTTTCATTCCTTATAGATAAGAACAACCTAATATTGTGACGTTTTAGACTGATCCCTCCCTCCTTTACCTCTTTCTCTCTCTCTCTCTCTCTCTCTCTCTCTCTCTCTCTCTCTCTCTCTCTCTCTCTCTCTCTCTCTCTCTCTCTCTCTCTCTATATATATATATATATATATATATATATATATATATATATAGTGCAACGTTAAATCTATGAAATCGATTTCTCTAATCAGATTGATGCAAATGTTATCGTCGTGACATGGGGTCCCGGGGCCGAATTCCCTAACTACGCTCGAGCCGTGGCCAACACAAGGTTGGTCGGAACCCAGGTTAAACTCCTTCTAGACCTCATGATAAAGCTTGGAGTAAGCCTGGAGAACGTGCACCTTATTGGGCATAGTCTGGGAGCCCATATCAGTGGGTACACGGGGTATATCCTTAGCAAACAGGGTTTGACGCTTGGCAGAATTACAGGTAGGTTAAGTTTGAAAGATTGTTTGTGTTTATGTAGAATCTTCCGCCGAACAGTACCGATGGAAAACGTTAAACATTGTCTTTGTCTGTTACTTCAAGCATAATTCAAATTGCATGAATTCTAAGGAAAATACACTGTTGCGTTGGGGTTATTTTTATTTCTGATGTATTTTCTCAGTGAAAAGGTGTTAGAAATGAATACTGAACTTTCTATTTAAATGTACGTTGTTTCTAAATGAAGTGAACTTTTAAACTTTTAACAACAGGTCAGCACAAGGCTGCCATCTTAGTGCCAATTAAAAGTTAAGTTCTATCATTAAGAAGATAAACAATAACAAAATAACCTTTGGGGGATAAACCATTACAAACTGAATGTCCACATATAGCATTGAAAGGTAACGGATACAGGTTAAACATGTTGAAATTCTGTAAAATGTATATAAAATGAAACATAAAGGTAAACAATTAAACGGCCTTAAAACTACAGGATTAACATTTGTTATATAAACCACAGTCCAATAGTTGTTGGTGATACAACAACATAAAGTGTTTAAGCCAAAAATAAATTTTGTCTCATAAGGTTGTTTTAGTTTGTCCCCGATTATATATACTTATTTTACATTGTCGGTATTTTTAAGGTCATTATATGCTATGGATAATTGTATTGTGTACCTTGTCCAAAATCAAGTTTACTGTGTTCCTGATAAAAGATACTGAACTTGTTTTACTTCTGTAAGCAAATAATACATAGCTAATACTTTCGGAATGAGAGCGGGCTAAATATTAGGATAATTATCAATAGAAGCAAACATTTATTTGGGTCTGGGTCAGTGTTCGTCGAATTTCCCCATAACAAGAAATAACATACATGATATTTGTTACATTCTATTAATAGCTTTTGCGACTGAATCTTCTAGAATGGAAGGTTCCATTCTAGAATGGAAGGTTCCATTCTAGAATGGAAGGTTCCATTAAGGAATAGTTTGGTTTTATTAAAAATGTTAAATGTGCCTTAGGTCAAGTAGATGGTTTTATAATCATGTTAATCAGAAATTATAATTCATCAAAAGACTGTTGGCACATCATCACAATTTAGATTATTGTCACATTAGTAAATTTGACATTACATGCACATCAACATCTTCAGCTTTAGATCGTATTTTGAATAACAATGGAATTGAATTAGAACTACACTCATTTTGGTCAGTGATACAACATTTTGGGATATTAGTATTAATGTAAATTGTTTCTAAATTTTCAGTTTGTATTCTAAGAAAATACATTCTTTTGTTGAATTTTACAAAACAAAACGACCATAGATTCATAATAGCCCACAAAAAGCATTTTATTCTCAGTGGGCCTGCACTCTGGTCAATGTTCAGAGGATATGCATGAGTCAGTGTATGTGTTCTATATACGACTGGCACAATATCACTTCATCTCTGGGATATATTTTATATAAGTTGTCCAGTGTTGAGTTTGATATTCAAATAGTTGCTTGTGAGTTTTCATTACTTGATGTTAAGTCGGTTCTGAAACCCCTCGTCGACCGCTAATATGTATTGATCGGCCTGACACAAAAACAATTATTTAGGTTTGTCTTTCTACGAATACCAAGAATATATCGTTCTCAGATTTATTATTGGCATAAAAGAGAATGACGGTTAACATACTGGAGAAAGACAGAATAATTCCATGCAAAATCAAAAGTGAAAGAACTCTTATTAGTAGACTGAAAACGACCTTCATCGTACATGTAAAACAAATTTTAACTGATAGCATGTACAATGCTTGATTCTCTGTATAATGTATATACAAGTGTTACCGTTTGAGCAGATAGTATTGCAACATCCAACTCAATCAGAAAGTAAAAAGTCGGAACTGTTTCAATGGTTAGCTACAGCGAATTGAAGGAGATTACTGACTTTCTGGAGGACGTTCTATGATATGAGTGCTATAAAAACGGATTAAGAAACAAAAAGCATTGAAAAGATGTTAAACATGCTCTCTACTAAATTAAAGCATTTAGAGATTGAATATTTGGATGTACTTCTTTTGTTATATCCTGTCTTTTGCAGTCACTTCATGTTTTCGCTTCTATTCTAATATGAAAATGTTGATGTCCAGACTTCTTAAAAGGAAGACATTTACATTTCAACGTCAACCGATTTATAACATGTCGATACAAAAGCTCTTACATATAGTGTTTTATGTATGTTTTGTAGCCAGACGAACTCTGTTAAATAATTTTATTGTATACCTGTTAATGTGTGATTTCCAATGACCTGTGTGCGTATTATTCATTACGCTTTCTTTAAACCTCCGTCCGACTTTTGTCAGATCTATCATATGATAAAACATAATACTGACCACAACAACAATACCAATACAACAACAATAATAATTTGTATGTCTATGTTATTTTTTAGTATTTTTAAAGTGTTACGATTGGAGATGATGAATACAAAGCTATGTCTGTGTAAGGAACAGACTAGTCATATTTACGACAAATTTTGCGTAGTTCCTGATCTACAGTGACTGCGCGAAAGGAAGAACTTTAAAATCGATGCCTAGATAGAAGACGTAGTTAAACAATCCTACATATTTCGCACCATGTGTGAATGTCTCAGCTGCAAGTAATAACAGTAACTAATATGGGTCACGCCAGCAACTATTCTCTTCTTCTGCTGCTAATGCGACACAGAACTTTTGTTTTATACCATATAGAAGACGCTCAAATTAAATTATGTCAATAAGCTGTAATGGGTGATATTCAAAGTTCAAAACTACACTTTAGGGCCCAGGGGAATGGAACATTCTGTGATTGTCTTGACACAGGCAGAATTGTTAATATGATAATGGAATTGTCTGGGTACATAATATTTATAAGATTAAAAGTTCGGGACTGTCTAGGAACAAGAGGAATGCTAATGTTAAAAATGGTGTTAATTTCGTGGAATAATTGGGAGTTTGCACATACAGACCACTACCCACTCCTACTAACAAACACATAATCTTACAGACCTGCCTCCACATCTAAAGACGAACGCCGACACACGTCTTAGTGACCAACACCCACATTTATCGACTAACACCCATACCAAATGACCAGTACTTAGTATTTTATTGGATAGTAATACTAATGAGGAATTTGTGCAGCGCCTAAACTTTAGAAGCCCCAAGCGTTTTACAACGTATATAATAATATGACTACTAAAAACAATCATCATGAAATTAGAAGAAGGAAAACAACATGCTGAAAATATTTAAGGTAGGAAACATTATTTGGTCTTTCACTTTGTTCTTGAAGTAAAAACAGGTGAGTTTTAAGAGCACTCTTGAAAGGGATCACTGTGTCTTAGTATCTACGTGCAATGGGCAATTCGTTTCACATTACTGGAACAATATATGCAAGAGAACGTTTTCCATATGACTTCGTTTACTTAGTGGGGTAAATGAACATACCATTTACAGAAGAGGTGCGTAAGTATCTTACTGGTGTGGACATATTGGTGAGGTCGGATAGGTATGTTGCACTGGAGTCCGTCAGTAACACGTAGCACAGAAAACAAATGTTGTATTTGATTCTCTATCGAACGGATAGCCTTTCAAGGGTACAGAGCAGCAGGTAAACACTATTTGTTCAAAAACTGAGCACCCAAGAGGAAATCATAACTAATTACTTTATGCATGCAATGAAAATAAGTAAATATATTTAAGTGTTTGAAATAGAAGGTGTTTTTTTTTTTTGCATATTGGAAGAATTCGTCGATGATGTCTCTCCTTTAAGGTGGGCTTTGTCACATTTCGACACTACTTCTTTCCCTTTCTTACAAAAGCCTCTATGATTCACGGTTATATACATTGCACATTCATTTTTCACATGGTTTCACTGCTTTCACAGTATCTGAAATTGTATTTTAATACAAACAAATTTTAATTACTGTCACCGTATTTACTTGCTTATAAGACGACCCCAACTGCTCAGACCTAGATTAACCGTCGCATAAGCACCGGCAGATTTAGATATATGCACTTTATTAGTAGTCAGTATAACAAACAGCACTGACCCTGATCTGAAGGTGCACTATGCAACGGGCAGCTCTGTCGACTCTTTCAACTTGATGGACAGTGGTAGTCTGTCCTACTATGGCTATTTATACTCAAATGTTGTATCAATTCGATTCAAGTGCAACTCTTTTAAAACAAGGTAGTGCCTGTCAAAAGTCATATATATCTGGTACATTTTAACTGATAACTAATAAACTGGATTTCATTAAAAAATGTAGAAGAATAAAGACTATACATACGAAATCTAATTAATCTAGTACAACTTTAAGGTTTTGCGTCAACATTTTGATCATCACACAATTTAGGTTTTTCCTACGACTTCAAATGAGCAGAGTAAAAACATAAATTGTAAATTTATCGCACGTAGTGTCTGAAGTATATTATGGTATATACTAATACATACACGTAGTTTCTGAAGTATATTATGGTATATATTAAAACGTAAACATATTTAATAAATTGGCACAAGTTATTGTCGTTCCTTAAACATTAATGGAAATTGACAAAGTCGAAAACATGTAAAACCTATATTGAAACAACCCATATTAAACTCCAGGTAGGCTCATCATATAGTATGAGCACGTTCACCTAAAAATGTGAACCATTCACATGTACATATCAAGCACATACACATCAAACACCCTCCATTACGCAACTTCACTCTCAACTGTCACTATACATACCAAACACCTTTAACTAAGCAACTTTGCTCTCAATTGTAACAATACATAGCAAACACCCTTAACTATGCAATTCAAACTCAACTGTCACTATGCATATCAAACACCCTTAATATATGCAACTCCACTCTCAACTGTCACTAAACGTAGCAAGCACCACAAACACATTCATATCCAAAATACCTTTTATCCACATAGCTCAACCCTCTCACATCAATACACAAATCAACCTTCTCATGTCACAATACCTATTAAACACTTATAAGTACATTAATACGTTTAATCCCTTAACTTCACAGCTCCAGCATCTCATGTCATTTTACATATAATAAAAAGCTTAAGTAATCAATTCCACATCTCTTGCTACCATATAACGTTCATTTATTATATAATTCCACCTTCACCTGTCACGATACATTTTTATGATTCAAGTACGTACATATATCGAATAACCCAAAACTACACATTTCACCCATCTTTTCTTATTATACAGATATAATTCCATTAATTACACAACTCAACTTCTCTAGTCAACATGCAGATTGAATACCGACTAATTACACAAAAGCACCATTTCATGTCACTGTCAAGAATTCGCCCAACAAGTCAAGCACACATAAATATAAATAGACTTTTCGACTCACTGACACCTACAATTATCTTCAAAAACAGGAGTCAGCTATGCAAACCAGACTGGTCCCCTATGTTATGAGTAATTTCAGCTTCTGAAGCGTGCATTTAAGAGATACATTTAATCATAAATGTCATAGCTTCGGACATGTTCAATTTCGTTGAAGTTTTAGAAACTATTGGTTCTAACTGTAGTCGATTACATATGTGTGCGATTTTGTTGACCGCTCTGGCGACCTAGTGGTCAGAACGTACGATTCGAATGCGAGAGATCGCGGGTTCGAACACCGGCCGGGTCATGTCAAATACTTTTTAAAATGGTTCTAACAGCTGCCTCGCTCAGCATTAAGTGGTTAGTGTCAGGACTTGTTGGACAAGTGTCAGGATAATGAGACTGGATGGGACATCATGATACATGTCTGTGGCATGATGCCACAATGCTAGATATCACTTTAAATTGCAACAATGCAGACATTGCAGTGAAGTGACTCAATTTATTTAAAGCTAAGTTACAAATTCTAAACAGAAAATCACGTAATATTATGTAATTACATAGTTACTCATACTAGTTACATATAATTACAATGAGTAGTTTATGATGTTCATGTTTAAAGTCATACAACTAAAATAGGTGTAATTACCAAAGTGTAGACACACACGTTAAAGAAGCTTCGGTGAATTTCTAGAGCTGGTGAACTCACATTATGATTCGTGAAGGCTGTTAATACATAACAAATGTGTCATGCTACACCAAATAATATTAGCAATGTATTCTCATTTTACCTCTTCTATGTCCATGTTCTTCTGCAAGTAAATCTAACCCGGATGTATTTCCGCTTTGGAATCTCGTTGGACTCTTCTGTTTCTTGAACTGAAAAGAAATTGTATTGAGACAGAATACAAACGGTTCATTTACAATTGTATTAGACACGAAACTTCCGGCACAGTCACATGATGTATATTTATGAGTCTGCCACAACCAACGTAAATAGTTTAATGAACAGACTTTGCGTCATGTATTACGGTCAATTAGTAATGAAAAGTCTGTATTTGATCCGCAGTAACGGAGATCCGACTATGTCCTTACGTGTGAGACAATCGTCAGTACAGATCCCAGCTGATATGAATTACAAGTATGCAATGATCACTCATGGATTTATAGAGAAGAATGACTGCTCTCTTAGCATTTAAGAACTTGTCGTAGTCGTTGTCATTATTTTCTTTTCTCGTGTCGTTTCTCATGTCTATTGTAATTATCATCTATGATATTCACGTACCATACATTTATATTACCTTTCTTTCTTATGTTCTGATACCATCATTGTTTTATGACACTGATATAAATTGATTTAATTTGCAAAGATGTTGTATTCTTTAGGCCAAATATAGCAAGGTCTCGTGTTCTTTCATGTAGCTGACCACCGAATCATTAAAGAGTCAAAATAATTAGGACCAATGATAGGAATGCAGCTGCCGTAACAAAACTCAGTAGCAAATATCAGTTTCAAAGATCACTCCTTTAAACTCTAAATTATATAATGAACAGTTGATGAAACCATAAGGAGTTGATACTTTCCTCATTATCTATGTAGAGCTTGTATTTTCGTCATTTTCTATGTCGATTTGATATGTTCCTCATTTTTCGTAATTTTCTATTTCGAGTTAATATGTTCCTCCATTTTTATGTCCAGTTTTTATTATCCACGACTTCTCCGGTGGCCAAGTGGTCAGAGCGTCAGACTCTGATGCGGTAGGTCGGAGGTTCGAACGACAGCCAAGTCAACCAAAGACTCATATATTTTATAACAAATGGTATTAACAGCTGCCCTCGTGGCGCTCGGTCGATGTTAGGACTGCTCGGCCTGGTGTCAGGATAATGGGACTGGGCGGGACATCAGTCTACATGTCTGCAGCATGATGCATCTGTGCCTGACATCCCTATAAACTGTTACACTGCATACATCGAAACGATATGACTGAAACATTGTTAAAGCTATGTTAAAAGTCCAAATCACACACATTAGTTTCCACCTAATTAAATAATGAATTTGAGTTTTCACTTTACGTTTTACATGTTTCTAATATGTAGCTAAACTTGATAGAATACCATTTGTTGTGTTTATATCTAACATACTCAAAAAAAAGATCGCATTAATATGTCAGAAACATAGCTTTTTGTAAAGTATGTACTGTCATATGTTCTTGCAAGGTATTTTGCGTTCAATGACTTTAAAGATAAGTATTTTTCTTTTTAATTAACCTGATACAAGATGTTGAACAAATGTATGAGTTCATAGTTTAACATATAGGAAGGCATTTGAACAAAATAAATCCTAACGTGAGAAGATGCATACATTTAGATCGTCTAATAACTATCATGTTATAATAGTGTCATATTGTATGATTGCCTTTTTTCCCTTTTGGGCCCTGACCCCAAACTACAACCTTTATCCACTAACAATGCAAACAAGCCACATACAATGTGCAATTCTTGAATGATTAATCTAAAAAAGTGGGCAACACGCATACACGTTCTTCATTCTACTAGATAACAAGTGCTGGATCAATAGAGGCTTTCACGATTGCAACGGAGTTGTAGCGCTTAAAATTACCTCCCTTAGCTCAAATCCGCATGCCCACAAAATATTACGCGTTCCGGATAGTTCAGAAATCCGCACCGTTTTAGGCTTGGTTAGCGAAACATAAAGTCAACAAAGCATTGAATCTTAGTAGCTGTACAGATCATTATGGTGAAATCATTGCATAAATTATATATGTCTAACATCTTTTGTTCATTCAAGGAGAATAATTATAGACATTAAATCAGATAATTAGATTCAGTGTCCATACTTACATTATATCAGATAATTAGATTCAGTGTCCGTACTTAAATTGTATCAGATAATCAAAAAAATATTTTTTGTCCATACTTAAATAATTAAATTAAATAAACTGTTCATATTTATATTATACCAGATGATATAGATTCGTTATTCAAAAATTTGGATATATTTGTAAGAATATTTCACTTTGTTCAGCATAACTTCTACGAAAACCATCTCAACAATTTGCATTTTCACACGTTGATATATCCATCTTTTTTAGTTATTTTCTCAAGGCTAATATATGGTTTATAACACGTGTTAAGAAAGTTAAAACACGAGTTCGATAAGACAATTTTAACACGAGTTCGATACGTCAGCTGATCTGTAATGCTAATTATTTTAAACTAGAAAAAAAAATTATTTTTAAAAAATACAACAGAGTATATTAACGTATTCAGAGGAACTTAACAAAGCAATAATTACATTAGCTATCATAAAGATAAAGAAATGTAAATAATGCAGAGGGAATATATTTGGGTAAATATCGTACAATATTCAGATTAATTAACAAGCCCAATGACGTTTTAATTTTTCTTTTGGACTTTTCAAACATCAAGAATCAAACGGTACATGCAATAACTTTCATCGTGATTTTTCTTTGCTTCTGCTAACACGTTGTAATAACTCAAACATTTGCTGACACGTTGTAATAACTCAAACATTTGCTAACACGTTGTAATAACTCAAACATTTGCTGACACGTTGTAATAACTCAAACATTTGCTGACACGTTGTAATAACTCAAACATTTGCTGACACGTTGTAATAACTCAAACATTTGCTGAGGACTTTAGACAAAATTTCTGACTGCCACCAGCATTTTCATCTGGAACAGCCTTCTTAAAATTATTTTAATAATGTTAACTTTCCTTGCATCAAATATGTAAGTTTAAAAGATCCAATTATTTCAAAGAGTTCGTACCAATACTTTGGTTCACCTTTTAACTCAAGATTTATCCACGTGACCGGATGTAAAATTGCAAACAATATGATTTAAAAAGAAACTGCTTGTAAGAACATGTTCATCGAGTCAATAATAAATGGATACTCACAAATATTCATATTTGTTGTCTTTTTCTATCAGCCTCTCTTCCTACCTTAGCACCGTTATATACTCGTTTTAACGAGAAGTATGTTTATATAATATACGTATGCAAACACACATTTATTCAAGCATATACATATCTATGCAACAGATGAAATGAGACAGACAGAAATACAGACAGATATGCAGATAGGCGAGAGCCACAAACGCCCAATACATGCCTAGTGTCTAAGATCGATATTTATTAAAGGTCAATACTCAAACATTTGTATTTATATATATCCTGCATAGATGTAACTCAAGTTATTTCATGCAAAATATAATGAACATGAATAGAAATGCAGCAGTCTAAATCATTGATAAAAGAACCTTAAGAAGTTGTATTTTTTATCGATGTCGTTTAACCTTTAATTATGCAATTATTACAGATGTAAAAGATGAACATATTTTCATTATTCTTCAAGCGAGATAAATTGCAATAACAATCCTTTTGTGCAGGGATACACTTTAGTACAATCAAATAATACAAACTAGAGCATGAGGTAGTAATGGAAGGATAATGAAGTTCGGAAATAGGCCGAGAACATGCATTTGAAAGCTGGAAACAGCGCAAGTTAGTGAAAAAAAAGAAAACGATGTAAAAACAATTGATCAAATATTGATATAATTTCTTTTTTTAGATAGTGAAATATCGATGCTGCTTGAAGAATGTGACCTGTCTGACACATCTTTTTGATCTACATCTGCAATTTTATTGATTGAACTATCCGGAAGTGAGTTGCACAGAGATGCCCTCTGGTGTTTTAAAGGAGAGATAATAACCGTGAAACGGTTTATACATCCCATGCTATATAAGCATGTTGTGTGATCACATTATCCACAATTGATGCAGATTTGATCAAAACGGTCGATCTTACGTTCCTAATATTCAGCGAAAGAAACTTTTTTCCTTTAATCCGCACCGAGTTAGAACAGTATTGCAAATCGCGAAAAATAACGTGAAATATTTCTAGTGAAAGAGCTGGAAATATCCGGTCTGCCTACATTTGCTATCTTTGCTTTTAGGGGCGCAAAAGCAACAAAACTAGAAAGGTTTTGAGAAACCATATTTGTCCAAAGTACAACAACCCCAAGCAGCAACAGCACGAAATAAGTCCCCTGATCGCTTGGGATCCAGTGAAACATTCGCTACGCACAGCTCGCTCCTGTACCAGACCCATTCCTAAAACTCTGTCGATTTTTATATCCTCCGATTTTGTCGACATTTTTGCGCACGAGTCCAAACAAGTATAATGAAGACACAAGTTGACAAATGATTTTAGTAACCTATATATAAAAAATGAAAAAGGTAGCCCAACAAATCAAGGCTGCTACAACATTTGTGGAAACAAATTCAAACAAATCATATACATCTTGCATTTCATAGAATGGGTCAAGCACAAATATCGGTAGCTCTGCAGGTACGGACACGAAATCAATTTGGACCCAGACATCTCCAACATAAACTATTTTCACGGACACGAGGGTCGCACACAACTGCCGCCTCTCTCTGATATTCCATTTGTCGACGTACCTAGTGCGGGCACTTTATTGGACAGTCTACGTCAACCTAGTGCCAACACTTTATATTACAGTCTACGTCAACCTAGTGCCGGCACTTTATAGGACAGTCTACGTCAACCTATTGCCAATACTTTATATGACAGTCTACGTCAACCTAGTGCTGGCACTTTATAGGACAGTCCACGTCAACCTAGTGCCAACACTTTATATTGCAGTCTACGTCAACCTAGTGTCGGCACTTTATAGGACAGTCTACGTCAACCTAGTGCCGGCATTTTATAGGACAGTCTACGTCAACCTAGTGCCAACACTTTATAGGACAGTCTACGTCAACCTAGTGCCGGCACTTTATAGGACAGTCTACGTCAACCTATTGCCAACACTTTATAGGACAGTCTACGTCAACCTATTGCCAACACTTTATAGGACAGTCTACGTCAACCTAGTGCCAACACTTTATAGGACAGTCTACGTCAACCTAGTGCCAACACTTTATAAGACAGTCTACGTCAACCTAGTGCCAACACTTTATAAGACAGTCTACGTCAACCTAGTGCCAACACTTTATAAGACAGTCTACGTCAACCTAGTGCCGGCACTTTATAGGACAGTCTACGTCAACCTAGTACAGGCACTTTATAGGACAGTCTACGTCAACCTAGTGCCGGCACTTTATAGGACCGTCTTTGTACGTTTTATAGGTAGGTCTATCAAAGCTCCAGCACTGATAGGACAGTCTTATTTTAGTGTCAACACTGTACGATACAGTCTTTGTACGTTACAAGGCAAGGTAACTTAGTGCAGCACTTAATAGGTAAACAAAAATGTTTTTCCTATAGCACTGGTTTTCAAATTAAGGGTGGTATGCCTTTTTAAAAAAAAGAAGTTTACATACGTTATAATTATTAGTATATACAATGTACTACGTACTTCTGGTACTTGGCAAACACCGGAATATGACGGCTTTTGCTACTGTTACAAAGCAGGTCTACCTATTGCCAGCACTGCACGATGCAATGTTTGTTCGTAATAAGGCAGGTCATCCAAAAGCCAGTCTTTGCCCGTTAGAAGGCATGTATACTTACTACCAGTATTATACAGTAGAAGTTTTTTGCTGGTATGTGACAGCACTTAATAGGGCAGTCTTTGAACAGTTCATCGTGTTCAATTAGTGTAATGTCAGCGTCAGAATAACTAAGAGGGAGTACAGCTAAGATGTGTCTCGAGTCATAACGCCAGAGGTAAATATTGCCAGGCCTACTTTTACGCTAATCCTTGATGGATATAATTATATAATTGATACATCAGTTCCTTACCGATTCATGGAAGATTCTCAGTAGTCGACATCCATTTCCATAATAGATGTAATGGTGTAGTACTCTTCATTTCAGGTCAGGCAGTCTTCCACAAATTACTTAACAGATTGAGAAGAAACAAGAACCTTTTCTAAATTTCACCATAGCTTGGAGTGATAGTCGGGGGAATTCGCTCCTAATTAATACAATGCAGCATTCATCAAATGTTTTTCGTAGTTAATTTGTTATGTCTCTGCTAAATCTTTTAATCGTAACATCTCTGATTGTGAAAAGTTCCGATTTGTAGCCGATACCATAATACATTCATTTTTAAAAGCAGGCATTTTAAAAGTTATTCTATGTAATTATCTCTGTTTGTAAAAAAATCTTTCATAATTTGAAATTAAGAGGGATTTAATTTACATTAAGATGGCTATTAGGTCAGCTAAAGCAATGCACAAAGACACTGATATACTTACGTTAAAAAAAAACACATTTTAATACAGAAATTAGCAGTATACATAATATTCTGAAATTAGTAATTTCAAATGGAAAATGACATCAAATTCGTAAACAAAGTCAGGTCTTGAACTTAAAACGTATTAAATATCTTTCGGCAAATAATAAAAGTCAAATAGTCCAAAACTCTACATTCAATGACGGACAAGAATCTAGCCCACAATATAAATTAAAGATGCATAACACTAGTGCGATTATTTATAATAATACAATTTTCTATCACTCTTGCGTAATCAGGCGCCTTCTATATTTTTGAACATGGGACAAGACAGTTAATTACATCATTTTCATAGATTATTCATGATGCTATAACCAAGACATGAAGTAATTCGGATGTACGAGTGATGTCTCTGTTTTTGTATGAGACATGTAATTAATTATTTCAGCATATGTAATTTAAATAATAATCAGTCCACATTATATATATATATATATATATATATATATATATATATATATATATATATATATATATATATATATATATATATATATATATATATATATATATATATATATATATATATATATATATATATATATATATATATATATATATATATATATTTGAACAAACCACGGTAGCATTCTACATCTTGATCTGTTCTAGACTTGTTCTTTGGTTATGCGCATTAGTATTATCATGGAATACGGAAGAAAACAATTCTTTAATGAATCTTTATTTGTATCAATTATATTTTATTAGCCTCCTATCGATTTTATTTCTTCAATATACGTCATCACCTGTATGACTTTACCTATCCATACTTTAAATTAGGGAAGTTAATTGTTTTGATTTTATTTTCAAACAGCCAATACAGTATATCGTGCGATGATTTCTAGTTCTCACAAAGTTGTGAAAACAGATATTACAGATATTTGCTATCGAAAGATATATTTGATTAGCTATAATATACGCTAATAAATGTTCTACAAGGTTGCATGATGAAAACTAAAAGCACGTTAGAATCGATTGCTCTGATGCTCAAGCTAATGCAATAGTTTTCATTTGTTTAGTTTTTTTAATTATCATTGCTTTGAGAAGCTCTAAGATTCCATGTTCACTGTAGAGACTACATTCTAATATATTCTTCAGAGGGTTTTCTGTCCTACCGGTTTGACGATGTTAAGGCATTAGAATGACCTGAAATTTAAGTGGGTTAAATAAAATTACATGCATGTAAAGCTTGCAGATCATCTTCGTTTTATCTGGTTTTCAAGCACAGATAAAATGTGCAGACGTTCACTTCAGTTACTCCATTAAAAGACGTCTTTCCCCGTGTTTTCTTTTACTCACTCACTCTCCTGTCTTCTCGGCCACGAACAATGGCGAGATTAAATGGTTTTGCAACGATTTGTTATCGCTCTTACGGGCTGTACAAAGAATTCCTAAAGCCGGCGACAAAGCTTCAATTACCTTCGTTTTCATCCTGTTTTGGGTGCAAACAAAGTAATGTCCCTGTATTGGTTTTATCCTAGAAATGGAGACATGGATGCATGGTCGAGTAGTATAGGAGCTGGTATGTACAGGCATATCAAATCTTAGTAAGTATGTGATTATACACCTGTGTATGTCATTTAAATATTATAGTAGATGGAATTAACACTTTTATTATTTTTCTTGCTATCCTGTTTAGGAATGGATCCGGCACAGCCAGATTTTGAGAATCACCCCGCACCCATCCGCCTGGATGAAAATGATGCCATATTTGTAGATGCTATTCACACAAATGGAGCACCAATATCAAGCGGTGGAGCGGGGCTAATGCAACAAGTTGGTGACGTAGATTTTTATGTCAATGGTGGAGAAACTCAGCCGAGCTGTCCGAGCGCGATCGGCGGAGCCCTTTCACACATTGGAGAACTATTCAGCGGAAATTTTAAAGGTACGAGTCCATTCAAGCCGGCGTGTTTACACAGAGAATGATTTTAATCACGATAACCTTTGAAAAGTAATGGTATGTGCAGAAAATGTCATTTAAAAATCATATTTCCGACATTAGTCTAGAAAGGTTTATTTTTCAATTTCCAGAAAATATAATCAGATTAATTTTAGGACTGAAAAAATGTCCAGACGACGTCGAAGGAACATATTTGTCACATTATGCGATGTTCAGATCTATTTCAATAGTCAAAATCTATAACTTAATCCTACTAATGCAAGACAAGTTTGCGAAATTGGATTACAAAACATTACCATCTAGAGTTGTCTAACTTCTTTATATTTTTCTTTCCTAAAACTGTATTATGTTAGATTCGAAAGGCATATACACAAATGTTGACATATATGAAACTTAATGACTTCACTTGAAAACGTATGTACTTGTTTAGCGCATTCATGCAGGAGAAATTTATTAAGCTTGACAAGTAACAAAATGCTGCACAGATTTTATATTGTAAAAGATTTTTTTTAAGTCTTAGAAATGAATGTTCAATTCGGAATAATGCTATTAGTTGCAATACATCTTCGAACCCAACCCCTAGCTATATTATAAATGAAAATTATAACAAAATGTTTAATTGAAAAGGAAGAAGCTACATTGAAGTTATGTGTAGCATTTTGCTTTCATATGGACTTTATTTGCATAAAAATAGGTTGTTCCTACAAAGTTGGCAAAATATTCATATCATTTTCATTCCAAACGTTCGTAGCTACTTTTGTAAATGTAAATATGGAATAAATTTACTATGATAATGGTATAATATAATAATTTATTGCACTTTCATTTATAATAATTGCTCAATTCCACGGCTAATACGAAGGTGCATTTGCTCATTGGATTAGTGTATCGGACTTCGTGATAGAACTGATGCGGCTTTTAATCATAAAATTGGATCAACCCGGGACGGCAACCATTTTGTTTCCATCTGCAAGGCACTTTACTCCAGCTGCTTTGGCAAGTAATAATCAACATGTATTAGTGTGCTATTAAAACAAACAAATCCATGTTTCATGACTCTTAATTTGGCATGACTCATCATTTTACAATGACCACAGTCTCGTAAGTGAAGATTTGCTAAATATACGAAATGTTGTATTATTTCTTTCTCTACATGGAACATTCACACTATTTTACAGGGATTAGTGACGCAGTAGCCTGCAGCCACGGCCGTTCTCACGAGTATTTTACTGAGTCCATTAATTCACCTTGTCCTTTTACAGCCTACCCATGTGACACATATGTAAGTACAGAATCTATTATTTCGTCTTGACAACTTGCAACATTTCACTCCACCTTCCCATCACAGCAGACCAATGTATACCCTTCTCGTTTTCTTTTGATGTAATTTGATCAAATTTAGAAGCGATTCTGGCTTTGTAAACGCCGGTTATCATGTCCTTTATTATTTTGATATTGTTTTTAACTTCATTCGTTATTCCGGATCAGTTCACATAAGAAAAGTAAATAAGCAAGCTCGGTTTTACTTTGGAGTAACGTCTTAAGTTAATACACAAGGTTGTTAATGTAATGATACACTGGGGTAGGAGATGACGATCGATTTGTGTTGGTTGCGAAAACACATATACTGTTTTTGATGTAATGATTTTAATTGCATACCAAATATGTATGCAGTACGTGTTTACGTTACAATAAATATAATATTCTTTAATAAGCATTAGTGTAATTTTATATCTCTTTAACCGGTTTAATTTATTGAAACTTGAAGCGCCAATAGTTTTTTTAATGATGTGATGCAACATTACTTTGCGCCAAATTAATTTGATGTTTTTATTGCGGATGAACATTTTTTTTACCACCCTCTAATATAAGGAAAATAAACAGACAAGTTGATAAATTGAGCAATCTGTGTTCTGTAGGGTAAAGGGTCAATTTATTCTTTTAAGACGAATAGATATATATGGATCAAGACCGCTCCGGTTGCCTAGTGGTTAGAGAATACGCCTCGAATACGCGAGGTCGTGGGTTAGAACCGAGGACGAGTCATACAATAACTTATAAAAATGATAAGAACAGGTGCATCACTAGCATTAAGAGGTTAGTGTTAGTAGGTCTGGTATCAGGATAATATCAGGACTGGGCTAGATTGTGCTATGGGTCAGCGGAATGATGCCCCAGTGCTTAAACATCACTATTAACTGCTACAATGCATCGTAGCGATATGACTGAAATGTTTTAAAGCTACGTTAAAATTCAAAATTACACACAAACATACACATATACACACGGATCAACAGACTGGGTTTATGATGCCTGCCTTTTTTAATACGGCATAGATTGCTGATCTTATATTATACGTCATAATTTCTCAGTTCAGTGCTTACATTAAATATTGACATTAACATATAAGTATAGAATCGTAGAGAGACATATAATGTAACACCGCGACTGGGATTTCCTTGTCTCGGTCCAAACTCCAACATAGAATTTTTTTTCTCACCCAATATTTTCCTTTAAAGTAAAAAAAACCCAACTCTTCACAAGTGTTCACGTCCAAATGTTTACAAGCGGCTCGTGAATACAAATATGTTAATGATGGTTGTGTGTGACATTTACATCCGAAGTACACAATTTATACGCGTGAGGAAAGAAGTAACAAGAACATAAAACGTCGCATAGTAATGAGGTATTATCACATTTAATAAATGGATCTTATATAAAATTAACAATAAATAATTAGTATTTATTACCAGAAACTGTTTCATTGTCATCAGTTCCAACTTTGAAAGGTTATATTGTAAATAAAACGATACTATGTATTTAGCTCCACTGTAGTTATACTTAGTACAAGCTGTAACAACGAGTAAAATGTCGCATTAGATTATTCATTTATTAGTGATCTGTGTCACTATGGTATATAGCTCTCATTTTCTTTTGAGGAGGTGAAACTGTTTGTGATATACTCGTGTTGTCCTTGATATTGATTGTAATACTACCCCCGTGTATAAAAGCCCCTCAAAATACGGACCCAAGCGGATAACCATGTGCTAAACTTTTAAGTTCACAGATTCTTTGAAAATTTATGTTTCTGTTATGGAAATATAGCAAGTGCAACAGTGAAATTTGCTTATGGACATGGATTAATATGTTGACTGATACATGATCCCTTCTGTCTGGTAAGTGCATTAAATATTAATAAATATTGCAGGTATATCTTTTATTCAACCCTGGCACAGTGGATATGTTAACAAAATTAGAATAAGATATGTCTGACCAAACACATTTCTGGCTGTTGCCAAGTTTTCTGTAGTTGTTAAGAGAGTTGGGAGACTATGAAGTGTATAGGTCTATAGTCTATGTGCATGGATCAGTGTTTTCTGTCACAGTTCATTTCACACAGCATTGAGAATTTAATCCTTTCTGTAGCACAGTCAATTTTCAGGTCTATTCATTAAATGTAGCTAACAATATATACTTTGTTTCACACGAAGTATTTAAAACATATTAGATAGCTTTAGCTATATTTAATAACGCTGACCTGACAATGTGCTATTGTATGGGTATGAAAAAAAGAGAAATGTACGTCTTCACATCTTTGTTCTAGGGTCGTCTCCATAGTTAAAACGTTAGCCATTAGGAAATTGTCATATTATAAAAATACTTTTTCTCTAACTAGTAGCACTAACAATGTTATTATTAAATTAATAAAATATCAGCTAAAAAGTAGAGATCGGGTATTTCTTATTTGAGGAAAAAAAAGATATTTCAATGAAAAGTGTGTGCATAAATGCCATGTTAAAATATTAACTCAAAAGCAACAAGCAAAGAAAAAAACTGAAAAGGATGAAGACTGGGTGATTGTCAGTTTTTTTCTTTTCAATTATGAACAATTAATTATTTGAGTCATTGATTTCCATTACTACATTAGAAGCATCATCATACAATATATATATATATATATATATATATATATATATATATATATATATATATATATATATATATATATATATATATATATATATATATATATATATATATATATAAAACATCAGTTAGCATTTCTCATTTTCTATGATGTTTGCAATGATCTGTCTTAAAACTTCCGTAGTAAGGAAGCTGTGGGGAATATAGCAAGGATATATCTTTTTCTAGTTATTTTATGTGGAGAGATTTAAAAATTGAAATCATGGTATGGGAATGTATCACGTTCGGTGAACCAGGAATGAGTACGCGTTCTTAAAGGCTGATTGACATGTAATGGATGGTAACGATTTAACTTATGAACGGTATCATGCTTGATAAGTTCATTTTACGTAAATGTAAGTAAGCTTCTTGGAAAATCGTATCATTACCATCATGAATTGAAATTTCGGTCAAACGATGCAAGAAAAAAGATTGATTTCTCTTCGCCATGAAGATTGTTTGTAAAGTGAATAGCATCACTCATGGAAATGGACAATATTAGACCTTTTAGAGCACTATGGGACCCATTGGAAAGTTAACATTACGATGGAATACGGGGACCTAATCAAATTAATATTACAGATGACATTATGAGGCCCTGTGAAAATTTAACAATAGATGACAATATGGGAATTTAACATAACGTGTGCTTATTGCCTCTAAAGGATATTAAAATGGCGAGAATATGGACATTAACACTGGAAGATGGAAGAGCCCTCTGACGAAATGTTTTTTTTTTTTTTTTTTTTTTTTTTTTTTTTTGGGGGGGGGGGGTCACCATGCAGTCGTGTGCGGAAATTTACTATTATGGAATATTATGGACCTCCGTGAGAATTGATCATGAGTATGAAATACTATAAATACTATTGCCCTGAATCGGAATTTTAATATGATGGAGCATCTTACCTAATCACACAGAAACATTTGCTTTTACAAGTTATTACACATTCGCACTTTCTTATAATCAACCACTGATCGTTCAAGCCATGTATGACCATGATATGGTATGGTCTAGCACCAGTTCCTACAATCCCTTACATAACAGAATTGTTTAAAATTTAGAACCTAAAAATTACCACGAAAACTGCGATTATATATTCCTTTATAAAAAAAAAAGTAGGCATGTTGGGCTTATGCAGTTTATTCCAGTGTATTCGATCTGTTCTATTTATCCACGCAGCAACTGAGAAATATAACAGTACACTTTATAAAAAAAAAATGAATGAACTCAGAGCATTATAACTCCGTATTGATGGTTGTTTTTTTTTTTACAAATAGAAAAATAAGTAAACGTATCTACATGTTTTTCATTCTCGATTTTGTAAATGTCTCCTTTGTATTATTTGATAATAAAATATATGCGCGAAGCCTGTAGCAGCATGTGAAATGCATTAATAATTTTGGGAATATTTACTTTGAACATTATCATCATTGCCCTAATTCAGTCTTTATGGCTGTTTAACATGCATCAGATTTAATTATTTTGCAACTGCTGTTTTGCTCCGTTAGTGCTATAAAGGTTCAATTAGAAAACTAATTGTCAAGTATGTATATTCGTTATAGTGCCATATACAAATTTGGTTTACTCTATAGCATCATACCGTCTCGGCATTGTCATTTGACGACATGATGAACCCTCTCTATAATTCCATGCTGACAAATTTACAGTTGCTTCACTTTGCCAAAACAACAAAAAATAATGCACTGAATCTCGCTCTATCATTCTATAATCCCGTAGTTATGGTCTGTTATAGAGCGCAGCTTGAACGGATGAATTTTATTGGAACATAATCGTAAGTATAGGCATTCGATTTCAAGTCTATCTTGATTTTGTAAATGTTGAAAGGTATCCAGAAACAACAAGTCAGTAGATAATAAAAAACGTTTGGCCGAAATGTACCTAACCTATAAAGCAAATATTTTTTTTAATGGGGGAGGGGATATTTACAGGTGGCCAAAGAATACATAAACCAATAGGACCTAGCAAATATATTGCTAAAGAATGTTAGTCACTATTGAGAATAGGTGTTACTAATAAAATACCTTCTATATGAACAAATTTATATGAAGCCATTAATGGCGTACCAATATGACCCATTACTCTTGTTTTAGTGCAGATGTTAATAAAGGCATGTACAGAGGGGCTTGCAAATTTTGTTTCATGAATTATATATTGCTACATGGATAGGAGAATTGAAAATGCAATTAAAGAGTTCAAGAATGGTGTCAGCATGTGTCTTGATAATCTACTCTAAGAATTTTTGTAACATGGCAAGGATGTTCTGGAGTCATATATATATATTATTTATTTTTAATGTCACATTCATTGCTTCTTTGACATTTGGTCTGAAGGTATTGCTATATTAGTCAAAGAAAGGCTCGGTTAATAAACAGAAAATTACAGCGGTATCACCCGTTTGAGTGTGAAAAGTAAATTGCTTACTAGAATTTTAACTAATAAATTTGTTAACTGAGCGGAGTATTACCAGCTGTTTGTCAAAACTCACGCTGAATTTTTCTCAACGGTGATAAAAGTTTACATTATATGGATAAATAATTCATTATAATATTCAGGTTAAAAACAGTTGTTTTGTGCTTTTGTTGATTTTTCTGAAGCGTTTGATTTATGACAAGGCATATTTTATGGTATAAAATACCAAAGTTAGATACACACGGTAAAATATGATTTATTGTTCATTCAGTTATCAAAATGTCAAGTGAGATTCAATAATACCTTGCGAGAAGAATTTGTATGTGCAACTGCTTTGTGTCTAGGGAAACGTGTGTCAAACTTGCTTGTCGTCCTAAAAGTGACACAGGAGTATAATTTGTAAAAGTGTTTGTAATTTTCGTACGAGATGAAGAATAGGAAATAATAAATTATTTTATAGCGGTTCAGAGTTCGAGGTTGTGAATAAATTCGTATTGCATTCAATTTTTTTTACAACTGGGAGTTGTGTTTACACTTGCTCAACACACTTCATGCTCACATGGTTCCAAGACATTTGTTTTGCAATTGGTAAATATTTCAAGTATTGGAAATATGTCATAAAAGTAAGATGAAAAATGTTTGACACTAATTTCACCATTTCTTAATTATGGATTAAAAGTATGTCGATGTATGGAAGGAAATGTTTTTGAACGGTTGCACTGAAATGTTTACAACATATCTGCAAGCAGTTAAAAACGATACTCAAAATGATATTGTATAATATCAGTTAGAGAGGACACCCTTACAAGTCAATAGGTCTTGCTGCATTCTGAATAACCGGATTTAGATTATCTTTTTAGATAATAGGACATATATATCTCGTGTATGCTTACTAATACAGAAATTAAATCAGTCCTGGAAAGATAATATGGGCATCGTTAGATCGGAAGTTATTAGATAGTTCTGGTCTGGGAGAAGTGTACATAAATCAAACTGTTGAAAATAGAAACGTTTTCTTCTCTATGGTTAAAAAACGGCTAGCTGACCAATTTATACAAACTTTTCGATGTTTGATCAACGCGTCTTCATAAGCTATATTATATATCAATTTGTCATCACATGTTTGTTACAAAAAGTAATTGGATACAGTACTATTTTTAAAATTTCTTGACAAAAGATTCTCTGCCTATACTTTACATATTGAATCAGGGAGATAGAAGAGACCATGATGCAACTCACTACATAAATTAACTTGTGTTGCCGTTTTTGTGTCTGCTGTAAGATGAGTATAGCTTTACGTTAAAATGTCAGTTGTACTAAGTAAGATGTATATTATTTTAACTGGTTAAGGTTGAGTCTTTATCGAAGTGTAAATTTTTTCTAATCACTAGGACTCTATGTTAACTTTGTGAGTGATTAGGTATGAATTTACACATCTTTTCAGTTACTCATAGTGTGATTGTGTTTTAACTGGAGTAGATATTGTATTGAATGTATGTTTAAACATGTATTTGGCTTCTTAAATGTCTAGCTTTTGTAGTTTTGTAACCTGTCTCATTGCCATTCTGCTCAGTCCAAATAAACGTTTTGGGAAAGAAACATTTTTAGTTACGATGATTGCGAATAGTTGGACTACAGTTTTAAAGAACATGAAACAGGGCATCGTGTATATGTACCAATAAATTAACCGATGGGAGCAGTGTATGACCAGAAACTTATGAATTACTTGCCACCCTGGAAAGTGATAATAAACTCATAAAAAACTACATTTTGCAGGAAAAATTTCAACAAGGAGGGTGTACCGACTGTGGAACAAGGGGCTGTTCTCAGATGGGGTATTACTCCGACTGGTACAAAGCACGGGGTAAGATGTATCTCAAAACAAGGAATTCGAAACCTTTCTGTGGTAAGTAACTGCGGTGGAGATGACGTTCTGTCCCTAGGATAAGTTAAAATTCTTAACCTATGGAAAGGAACAATGCCAAATAGGAATCCTTGTAAAATGCAAAGGACGTTTAAAAAGAATAAACGTGAAATAAATAACCCACAATGCTATACCTATGGACGTCATGGGCATCAAATTCCCATAGGGCCTCATAGTGACCGACAATGTTGACTTTCCATTAGAGACCATACAGTCCCAAGAGTCCCAGAACTTTCAGCTCATGTTAATTTCCAGTTACCTTCTTACAGGTCCGATTTATTCATTAAAATTACAGCCTGTATTAAATTCCCATATGGCCCAAAGCGACCCATATCGTTAAACCTATGAATGTTTTAAATATGAAATCGATTTTATGCCCAGAGGTAAAAATTTCAAAATGGTAGTTTAATGTGAACTACCCACCCACCCCCTGCACAAAGTATTGGTTTTGTATCAGAGTGACAAATTCTCATGTTAAAATGCTATCATAAAGTTAAATTCTTGTAATATTCCAGAGTGACCCACAATGTTAGTCATATGGATGTTTATAAAAATTGAATTCCCTGAGTGCGGGCCTTCTCTGTATGATCTCAGAGTTATTAGCATACATCAGTTCGTTTAAAATGATGTGCTCAACCAAGCTCAAATTAGCAAATTAAATCCTGATTTTGTGAACACCTTGAATAAACCCCAAAGAAATTAATTTTATTTTCTTTGAGTTGCAGTCAGATAGTGACAAAAGACGTATCCGTCAAATATGTCTGAAAGCTCATCCAATTTGTCGTTTTTTTTTTTCTTCTTGTAAACTTTAAGAGGCAATGATAGTGGCTTTCAGATAATGTATCCGGTAGACGAGCGTTTCCTGTAGTAAATCTAATGTTGCGAGGAGTTACCCCTCATTGTGATATCACCCTCTCGTGTTAATGCATAATGTTTTATTGGCTTCATTGTTCACTTGTTTGCAGGAATACGCAAGCTACACAAGCAAGTACGTGTTAGCACCCAACTAAAATAGGCTGTCTTAACATAATACACCCTTGTTTTATATAAAATACCTAGCTACGTGCACTTAATTTAATTACATAATGTTGACAAAGTTTGCAATTGGTTCTTGAAATTTTTATTTAACGACTGATTGAAAAGCTGCAAAAGAACACAACCAATAACTTGACTGTAGCAGAAATATCTATTTTTACACCGTGTGAGTTCAATTCGGCAGTGCTCCTTCATTTGTTTTTTCACCTATATGGCGGAATATTATATATAATGTGAGCCCAATTTCGAATTCACATTCGAGATGCGTCTCGATGACGATCCGTGCATCATATAAAATGAATGTAACAGCTGAGAGAATGAAAGAAATCAAGCGAAAGCTCGTTACTTGATGGTCTCCACTAAAACCATGTCTACACCATGTTAAGCGAATAAAATAAAGTTTAAATGTCTGCAAGTTCGTAAACTCATGTACAAGAGTATTTCATAAAAAAAAAGGTAATTGTTGGTTTGACAGAAGTTTGCAAAAATGCATGTTTGTATAAAGAGTCATACTTCACTAGGAAACAAGCTCCCCAGACAATCGCAAATATCACAAGGATGGAAACATTGTGTCGAAATCTCCATTTGTGTTGCATGTTAGCAAGCAATAAATCCTATTATCAGCACCATCATTCCCATGTATTTTACACATCTTTTTGACCCTGTCTAGTTGGGTGCGTCTTCCAGTAACTATATTTGTCGACCGGTAATATCACAAGACTCTGTAAATTCTTCCTTTTCAAACTGTTGCAAAATTTTATAGTTTTGATAGTTGTCTAATTATGGTCACCATGCTACATAGATTGATAGTAACAAATCGTCCTCTTTTGAAATTACAATTATCAGGAGACTAATAACTTCAACTCAATGGTTTTATCGAAATTGTCAAGTTATAAAATTCACATTAATCAAATACTTTAACATCAAATAGCTTTGTTGGAATCGCTGTCGTTTGAAATGCGTAACAAAGGATCTTGTAAGCATTAAATATGGTATTTTACAAGTTGTAAAAAGAGCCCATTTCACCAAAAATACCAAAGGAGCTATATTTTCGTAGACAGACAATTTAACTTGTACAATATTTAATAAGTTCACACGCTTGCTTTTCTGGCTTTTACTTGTATAATCATGATCTCAGGGGCTCCAAGAAGATACCGCTTTGTATCATCTATAAACCTTCTTCTCAATACATGTGTGTACTTTAAAAAAAACAAAACAATTATACAGTGGTAAAATGATTTGTATCGTGTTATGTCAAATGGTTGGAAAACAAGTATTGTATTGATTTTGAATAAGAGCCTTCAAATTGTTAATTATACATTGACAGATATTTTAAGGTTAATTTCACGCTACCTTCTCAAGTGTATATAAACATATATAAAGCCCATTCAATATTAGTAGTAAATATGACAGTTCCTCTAAAGGGAATCATTTTGTCTTTGTACTCATAATGTGCATGTACTTATATATTTATTGACCTGATATCTAAACAATCTTGCATTATATTAGGAAGTATCAAGAACTCAGGACTTATTATAATCACATGCTGGTTTTTCGAAACCGAATAATGTTCGACCAGCGCAAAGAGCTCCAATAATAATATTTAAGTCACTAAGCTTTAAGTAAATATTCCTGTGAATTTTGTAAAACAGTAAGCCTATTAATGACATCAAAACGCCTCTTTATTTACTTTCCAAGATAAAGCAGTTGTAGCAAATGCGTCGTTGTATTGTTTGTAAGTTTCAATGTTTTATTTCAATCTTTTAAAAACCATAACTAATTTATCCAATGAAATAATACAATTTTAAATCTTCGAATTTATTTACAGTTTTGTGGGACTTGACTTCGATAAAAAGTAAGCCATAGTTTTTGTTAAGGGATTCATTTATTAACCTACCGTACGCATAAGAAGGTGACAATTGTCAGTAATCAACAAATATCCACGAGAAATAAAAACAAAGATTTACACTAATTTGCCATACAATTTTAAATCGAGGGGTGTAAACACCAGGTATAGACACTAATTACGTAATTGTACCGATGAGTGCTAAAATATATGAAAGTGTCAAAAGCCTTTGTTGATTTGTGGATATATGAAAACAAATGTTGTATCTGGAACTCTCCAACGAAATATCATGGCGTAGTTAGTTCGGTATAATTGTCAACACAGCCCAAGACACCGAGAATAGTTACCTAAAATCAGCACAAATGTAAGCCTCTATATCCTTGTATTTGCCAGGTGACGTATTATCTCAAAACATACATTCATAGATGTGTGTGTGTGTGTGTGTGTGTGTGTGTGAGAGAGAGAGAGAGAGAGAGAGAGAGAGAGAGAGAGAGAGAGAGAGAGAGAGGTTACGTTTTGTTTTAACCAACCAGTTCAAATACTCGTCAGTAAATTCTTGAGTATAATGTCGATGATTTATGTCTTTTTCGAAAAACGCAAGAAATTCAGATTACTAAATTGTGCTAGATTGAGAGATGTTCAATATTGGGAAACATTCATTGTTTTTAGTTTTAATATTAGTTGAAGAATCTTGATTTTAAACTAGATTGAATGACGTGTGGCTGATCTTTATTCGAACCAACCTGTACTATCCTAGTTTCAGGGTATGTAGCTGATGCTACATAAACAGGTTTTACTTACTGGGGTTAATCCTCTTTTTTTTAAACTTATAATTTATACAAACAGAACCAATACCAAACTAATAATAGATAGCGATAGGAAGCTTAATATCTTAATAGGTTATCATGGTAACCAGGTTATACCAGAATAAATATTTGTGTGTGTGTGTGTGTGTGTGTGTGTGTGTGTGTGTTGTCTGCATCCAAACCTTGTGTTTCATTGGGAGTATTTAGTATTTTTAAAAACTGGCAATTTCATATTTTTCAAAATATAAATCTGTAAATGTTTTAAAGTGTTCAAGTAGAGCTGAACCTTCTCACTGAGGAACTAAACGATGGTACCATGGTGACCATGCATATATCGCTTTAGAATTTTTTTTCCTCAAATACATCTTGAGATTTCCATCGGTCATGCATACTCCCTTATGTTATCCAGATCTTATGAACTTTAAGATAATCAGTTTTTGGTACCAGTGGTGTTATGCCGTTCCATGACCAATTCTTATTATCGGACGATTTTTTGCTTAATCTGCATCTTGATTCTTGTTTCAATTGCATTAGTTTTTTTTTACTGTGTATGGGACGATTTTTAATCTGAATGGCTAACACAGAATCCTACCTTTCTTTGTTAGTTAGATGAACAGTTTTCTTAAACAAAGTTAGTCACCCATTCTTCTTTAAAATACTCTCTCATGTTGTTGTTTCTTTTGTTTTTTTGTGGGAGGTTTGTTGGGGGGGTGGGTGTCAAAAACGTTTTTTGTTGGGGTGGGGGAGTATGGGGTTGTGGTGTCATACGTTTAGGAAACAATGTTGGAAGCCCTAAACTTTTTCCATTGTTTAATCTGTGTATGTCACCTAAGATGCAGCACTCGGTATGAAATTTCAGTATCAAAAGGGAATTTAACCACCTGCGTAATTTTGTTCTATTACGCATTTAAAGCATTCAGTTTCTATTCATCTTCTGTAAGCACACGATGAGAAGTTTATTTTATTGCTTCCAGTCCGACAGCCATGGGTCAAATGCCAAAGGATGCTATTACATGGTCAGGCAAATGTTCAAGCGGGAAATGCAAATTTATCCATTAAACTGCTGGCAAAGCTAAAACCTATATCAGGATTAAGAAGAATTACGTTTTACAAACTTCTTTCATGTTTCTCATATTTAGCATTATATCATTGACAGTTACACCAAGAGTGCATTGGGCGCTTTTTTAGAAACTAGAATCTCTCGTGCCGTATGATACGTTGTTCAAACATGAAACGTGCTCGGTCTTTGCAACACTTTTTAGTATGCTAGATTTTAGTTACTGAATCAATGAACTTACTACACTATTAAGTTAGTTGAACTATGTGCATGTTCATTTTGATCCTGGAGTCTAAACGTTGTTTCGTATGTTTAATAGTGGAGATTTCTCCCGCATCCTCGATCTCGATAAGTGATATATCTCGAATCATGTCTACTTGCGCTTCACTGTAACCCTTGTCTGGCGACACGACAAATGCCGTCCGAAATGTCTTTCCTTTTCTTCTTTTCCTAATATCCGATAATTTTTATTACCATCCTTGATGTATTTAGATGGATAAATGTTATACTATAAACTGGATACTGCTTGTACATGTAACATTTCAAATACAACTTCACGAAATGCAGCCTCCAAAGCAATATACATTACCACGAAAAAACAACTTTTCTGATGATGGGGCCAGCCGACATGCATTAATTGTCATACTCGAATTGTCGTGAAGAGACAATCGGATTGCGTATTTATCTGGTTTTGTTTTCTGACCAACGTTGTCTAAAAGTAGTAAAAGCTTCCTTAAACGAAGTCAATTTTCTTTATTTCAAAAGAAACAACATTTAATTGGATATTTGCCTTTACGAATAGTTTTTCCTAATAAACTGGAATTTTAGGAGCGTTTTCTTTATTTACAAGGTTACCACTACAGCATAAGGATCCATCCTGCTGTAGATGCAGTGAAGACAAAAGGCAAAGTACGAGTTCGACTAAATGGACGATGGGGAACAAGTGATTGGATGAACACCACAGAGTAAGCCTTCTACATTGCTTACTGTTGAACATTAATATTACAGAGATAGCTGTAAAAGAAGAGTAAAAAGTAAGTAATTTGATGCAAAAACTAAATGAAAAAAACAACATTTAAACATGAACTTGTCCGAGTCAATTGGTGGAAATTATTACCACTGGTTTGACTCATAATAAACTTTCCTCAGTCATTCAGTTAAAAATTGCTTTGAAATGGGAGCCTGTATTTAATACATCAAAAAGATAAACCAGGTTATCAAACCCAAACCACGAGCTGACAAAAGTGTCATACCAAGACAACCATTTTGAGTTCTCTGTAAAACAGGAGGAAAAAGAATAACCCGTGCCCATGAAAATGCAACGAATACATTACTCAAGTGTACTAAAAACTTTTTCAAGATTTAGCTAATCGTATGCAACATGGCCAACATAGTCGTACAGTCATATAAATAAAAACAAAGCTTGTGAAGATGAAACCATTGTCACTGAAGGCAATTCTATAACAAGATCTGTAAGAAGAGGTGCCTATTGATCATCCATCTTAACCTATTTAATGGTAAGACCTCCAACAACGCAAAAACACGTACGTGAAATGGAAATTTTGTCAAATTATATACCTGAATCATTTGTCTCCCGTATATCCTTTGGAAATGTACATATATATGTAAATATACAGGAATTATTTTTATTTCATTGTAAAAATAGGTAGATATATCCAACTAAAGCAACTGTTACAATTTCAAAACGAATGTGGTAGAATCGTGGCGTAGCGTGAGACAATTATTCTGCTTCAGTCTGGTATTCTATAGCAGTAGTTTTCAAGAATACTCATGACGTATTTAGGAATTTTAATTGTGAATCATACAGTCCCTTGATAGAAAACAAATTCAATGATCACGTCTTTAACACACACACACACACACACACACACACACTTCGGAGACGTTTATTTCCCAGAAAACTAGGAACTTGTAATCTTCATTTTTATCAGCATATTAAAGATCGTCGCGTTTCATTATGAAAGATAGTACGTTTATTTAGAAGGATGAATCATCCTCAAGGTTTCTAAAAGGTTTCCCATTATATATTTTACAACTTTACTCTTAATTGGTACTATATAACCAGGTTTGTGTCACTGTGCCTAAGAAACCTATACATCCTCTGTCGATGTCAGTCTCTACTGATATTTGGTAGAAATGTGAATGCATGTGAATGTAAAATGTGAATGTCGACTATAGCTCTGCTACATGTATCAGATAACCTAATGATGACCAATTCAAAATTAGAGTTCTCATTCATTCAGTGCCCTCATATTAACACGTTAAATCTATATTTAGGACAGTTGTGTTGGACTATGTCAAAAGCTTTTAGTAAAATTTATAACTTTGTTGTTTTCGGTCGAAGATTGTAGGAGATCGCGTAAAGTCATGACTGTGATTCGGTAGAAAACCTCATCGAAATGCGGGATTTAGTTTAGTAAGGATTATATGTTCGTCCAAGAGCCGCATCATGTGGGTAAAATGATATGTTCAAGAACTTACAAGACATACACGTTAAGGATACCAGTCTGTAATTTTCTGATAGGTGTCTATCACCCTCTCTTGAATACAGGAGAGATATGGCCTTTTCTCTAGTTCTGTGGAAGTGTGATGGTCTCCAGTGAGAGTTGAATGATATCGCGTAGACCATTAGAACGTTCATCTACACGTATTTTCAAGGACTATATATGGTATGTTATCAGGTCCCATCGATTTATCAGGTCTATGTTATCAAGTAGTTGTTTGGCGTTTTCTGAACTTAGATTTCTTAATATATTGTGATCCTTTCGATAACTCAGATAAACAGTAAAATATTCTGTCTTTGATTCTCTTCTGCTTAGTTTTTAATCTTGGTACAAATGCCGAGTACTAATTGCGGAAATACAAGTCAAAATGACAACACCTTTCTTAAAACCCCATGAATTCATTAAGATTATCAATGTATAGAAATGTTTCTATTTATTTTTTTTTAAAAAGACCCTGCTAATATAGCGACATTTGAAAGTGATTATTATTATTATTATTATTATTATTATTATTATTATTATTATTATTATTATTATAGTTTTCTTGAGATTTCTTCTCCAGTATTTCCATTCCATCGCCGATTACCGTTTTACCATTTATGTTTTTGTGAATTATATTTACTGTCAGAATTTTCAATCTATATTTTCAATTTCAATTTCCGTGGAAATAAACATACCGTTATTTTTGTCTTTTATGAATCCTAAATCTTTCAATGTGTTCTGATTCATTTCAATGGCGTATAAATGTCACAAGGTCGTATAAATGGCACAAGGTCGTAGAAATGGCACAAGGTCGTAGAAATGGCACAAGGTCGTAGAAATGGCACAAGGTCGTATAAATGGCACAAGGTCGTATAAATGGCACAAGGTCGTAGAAATGTACTTGATCTGCTTTTTGGGAGTACTGTATTTAAAAATGTTGTTCAAGAGTGAGCACAACAAAAGTTGATAAAGATATAAATTTGCCTAACAATGTATTTGAAACTCCTATTTCTACAGCTTTTTTGGCTGAATGCAAAAATAATCGATAAAACGCTTTTATCGTGATGATTTACAATTTCAAATAATTAATATTTGAACATTGATGGAAAGGCATTAATTATCAAGAATCAGAGAGAATATCAGTACTTATTTCTAAAACAGGTAGCTCCCACTCCCATTATCGAAACCGTTAACAACTAATAATATAACTACTAAACCAATGTGAATGTAGCTTCCTTAAACAAATAGGCTGGCTGAAAGAGGGAACTAGTGGTATGCCACCAAATAGGCTGGCTGAAAGAGTGGAGTAGTGGTATGCCACCAAATAGGCTGACTGAAAGAGTGGAGTAGTGGTATGCCACCAACTAGGCTGGCTGAAAGATGGGAGTAGTAGTATGCCACCAAATAGGCTGGCTGAAAGATGGAAGTAGTGGTATGCCACCAAATAGGCTTGATGAAAGAGGGAACTACTCGTATGCCACAAAATAGTCGTAATTGCTTTGAAACACCTACTGTTGTACCGCGACAGCCAGTGCAAGTTCCTGAGGACAGAGCGGTGTCATAATATGTTAAACAAAAACAAAGAGAAGCAGACTATCATAATGATTACAATGAAAACATCCATAGTGGACATCTTCCTTCTACATATCGGAGATCATTTACTCTTGAACAGGAAGAAAAAGTATGAAATTATGTAAATAGTGTGGAGTTTTCGTAATTCAAACCAATAATGCTACCTATTTCGTAATTCAAACCAATAATGCTACCTATTTCGTAATTCAAACCAATAATGCTACCTATTTCGTAATTCAAACCAATAATGCTACCTATTTCGTAATTCAAACCAATAATGCTACCTATTTCGTAATTCAAACCAATAATGCTACCTATTTCGTAATTCAAACCAATAATGCTACCTATTTCATAATCATGTCACACGTGTGCTACTAGTTCTATATTTGTACCTCATGATTTTAAATGCAAATTATATAAGACTTAATGCTTTGATTAAATCTTGACATACCTTCTACAATCTTGTCGTTCTTCTCTTGTAAAAATTAAGTATACATGACATGTCTCTTTTTCAGAACATATTCCCAATGTGTTTTTTTTCACATGATGACATTACTCAACAAATTTCAAAAGTGCATGTCCGTGGTTGCAAAGACGTCTGCTGTATCATTTAAGAAATTAGCAGATGTAATCTCCCCATAAACTGTGTTATTTACCTTTTGGTTCCTTATCAATGACGCATTTCTATTTTCTCACAGTATATTTCTAGTTGTGATTAAAGTTAAAGCTGTTGCTGATTACGCTCAAGTGTTGTTCTTGCCAGAGTTGAACGTTTGGTAATCCGATCAAGCTGAAAAAGTCTTTAATTACATGGTAGGTGTGTTTTCATGAGTCAATTACCTCATCTACAATATCACAAAACGTAGGTAGATGTTCCTCTTGTGTATTGTCTCCAGTGCCCATTTTCAACAGCCTAACTTATAACCACTGATCATCTATTTAAAACGCAAAATATGCATGTGATCGTTTCCACTAATAGTTGCATTTGATACGATTATTCCTAACATCGAAGATATTATATTCTGCTTTTTCAATCTTTTCGGGTACAGTAAAAAGTCTCTCTATGACCAAGATCTGAATGGGCACATCTAAATCACCTGCAGTCACTAAAGGATGTTGACATATTCATTTAGAAATAAACAAAATACATCAATGAATACGTAACGTGCAAAACCAGGTTTATTGATTATTTAAATATATGGCCAGTCCCGGATTACCCATTAGGCAGAGTAGGCAACTGCCTATGGGCCCCGCGACTTTTATGGGCCCCATCAGGGGCCCCCATGAGACCGTGACCGTGGGTCTGGGGCCCCAAAAGTTTGACTGCCTATGGGCCTCCACGGTGCTTAATCCGGCGCTGTATATGGCAAATATATATTCCAAAGTTTGAAAGAAAATGGCTATATTGCAAATATACTTTCTCTTCTGTCGAGCCATGCACTATTTGATGTTTACTAACATGATGTCTGAAAAATCAAAAGTAATGGCTTGCATACACTCTGTTAAGTATATCTACACACTCAGTGTTCTTCTAATCTAAGATGGGTGACCCCATTAAATAAATTATGTTTTAAGATCAACGAAACCTCATAAAAAGAAACATTTTAGGTCTGTTATTTTGTTTAATTAAATATTAATGATCAATACAACAAACACAACATTGAATCCAGTTGGAAAGAGTTTTAATGAATTTACAGGCAGATAATGAAGCCTTAGATACACTCGAAAATATCTGAGGGCTTTAATGTCAAACTTTGGTGACGTAATTATTTCTGCTGTAAATATAAACAAATTTAGTTATTGTAGGAAACCGCTCCGGTGGCCTAGTGGTTAGAGCGTCCGCCGCGGAAGCGAAAAGTCATGGGTTTGATCCCCGGCAGAGTCATACCAAAGACTTACAAAAATGGTACTAACAGCTGCCTCGCTTGACGCTCAGCATTAAGAGGTTAGTGTTAGGACAGGATAATGTGACTGGTTGGGACATAATGCTACATGTCTGCGGCATGATGCCCCAGTGCTAGACATCACTATAAACTGCCTCACTGCAGACATCGTGACGATATGAATTTTTTTTAAAGCTACGTTAAAAATCCTCATCAAACAAACAAAAAATAAAAATAAAATATTGTAGGTAATAGAAAAATGCAATGTAAACAGTTTTGCAGAAAGCAATCAAAAGCAATACCTGACGAAATTAGGTCTCACAATTTTTTAAATTAGAATAATATTAAGGTTAACGTAACAATGTACCAATGAAGGCAAACCCAAACAGTGTACATGCTCGTACTTTAATGGAATTGGTATTAAACTGATTGTAGTTACCATCTCTAATCCGTTAAAAGTATGGACATCTTCATGTGAATTTTAGAAAAGGATAGAGAAGGCTTATCCGCATTCTTTCTCTGCTGTAATCAGTTTAAAACGTGCATCTTTCACAAACCGAACCTTGTAACGACCAAACAGGGATGTTGTAAGTCGTTTAAAAACTAGATTCTTCAGAAACCTAACTTTATTAAAGACAACACAAGGTTGTTGCAGTCCTTTTGACCCGTGCATCTTTCACAAGCCTCGATTTTTAACAAACTAAAATGGCCGCTACACAGGTAAAGCATATGCTTACAATTGCTTATAAAAAATATAAAATCAAAACATGGGAGAAAATAAAATGTTTTCATATCTCTAAAATATCTGATGATGTAACATATAAAACGAGTTTGGTTCACAATTTAAAAAATCGTAACAAGTAAATTTGCCCAGGAAATAGCTGGCCCATATGTCTAAAATATTTTGTTTATGCACGTGTTATATATTAATCACGTGTTTCAAAAATGTGATGAACAAATGCTGGACAAGATATATTTGTTTTCAATGCGTAAATCATATGTTGAAAATGTTGCAACTACAATGATGTTCTTATATTTGTAAAGAGCGACTTACATATTGATAATATTGATGCAATCATTAAAGATGAGAACTCAATGATTATAGTCTTCAAAATTGCATCATTTCAATTTTAAAACTTAATTATATTCCTTTATTATATTTTTTTTTAAAAATCGTTATGGAATATGCTAGTATAACATGGTATGAAAAATAACCTTTTGAAAACTTTAAAATAATTATAAACTATTGCTATACTTTTTATTCGGATAATCATTATTTCAGATACCATTCTCTTGCTTCTTTGTCTGATAAAAAACGGTGCGACGAGATGTTCGAGTCTTTATTTTGAATTCAAGTGATTTATTCTAATATTTTCATATTATTTTCATTTGCGTTTCCAGACAATGCAACATAATAGCAATTCATCTAAAGGTGTATTCTGCAGACGGTCCTTTAATGTTCCTGAATTTCAAGATGATAGTCGTAATCAAACGGATTATGGCAAAACCGAAGATGATTTTTCAAAGACTGCATCGCACTGCACAGAAAGAAAACGGGCAACATTTTACTGCTTGGCTTTTTCTGTGCTTCATTTGCAGTTAATATTTTTTTGAAATTGTGTACATGCAAATGATTTTGTCAAGATTAATTGAAAGTATGGAACAAGCTCTTCATCTGCTTGTTTAAGCATACTGCAGTGTACTTTAACAGGCCATCTGCCTATGTTTTAAATCAGGGTGCACAGTAATTTGGTACTTCATATCGTTGTAGTAGTTAGAGCCACCAAATTGATTTATGTATGAGAAATAATGTCAGTTGTAATATTGTCGGACAGTACAGTATAGTATTTTAAATAAACACATAATGCATTAAAATAGTTTTAATCTTAAAATTGTCTTTGAGTTACATCACGTTGTTAGTCTTGGAGCTCGAAGCTGAACGTTTAACTGAGTTTTGTTTTGTCTGGCATAGTAATTATAAATCTAATTTTGTCAATATTTTAGCAATTAGGAGTCATGATATAATACCGGGTTTAGGTGTTACTAGAGCGTCATGTGTATTATAGCAGTGTCATGCTGACCAAGTATCAATTCTAATCATATGCATGTAAAGTTGGTATACAATCCAACATGAAAAACTTCTTGTGCAAAAGATTAATCTATGTAAATTAATGTAACAAAATTTTTTTTTAAGGGAGGACATTAATCCAGGAGCCCAAATTCACATGCTGGCCGTTTCCGCAAAAGAAGTAGGTGACGTTGACAACATTGACGTCAGTTACGTCAAATCTTCCGGCGGCTTTTTATGGGGATCTAGTGGAAGTGATACATTGAAGACCGACAGGGTTATGGTCATGTCAGGGGAGAACGGGGAAAGGTAACTATTAGCATACGCAACATATGCGAGGTTATTATCGATAATTGTATTACTCTTTATTAAGAATTAATACATCACTTAATTTTGGACAGTGGAAACAACATATTTTTTAATTTTAAAAAGTTAAACTTTCTCTTTGATACATGCAAAAATAGCGGATGAAACAATATCTTTGTTTGATTTAGAAAATGAACGATAATGTTACGATATGCAAAATAAATCTCAATATCCCAATCTTTATTTGATATTCGTTTATACAAAGTCTCGAGTCTGTCCATTAAAAGTAAAATATGTCATGTTAATGACCGTATATGAGGAAAGTAGTAATATGTCTTCATTATCGATCACAGTCACTATTTCATACATAATTACCATTATGTATAATTACTGTAATCTTTAATATACCGTCTTTCAATAATATAAACCATTTATATAGAGTTCAGCTGATGTGAATACTTTATATAGTTTGCGTAACTGTTTACGACAGACATAAGAAACCCGGTATAAGATCCTTATAGCGAAGTGTGATTTTAAGTATTTATGCTGATTTCATAGCAACAGCGTCACCATTTAATGTTGCTTAATTTTATCAATATATTGCTATAATAGCAACAAATAAAAGAATTCTCAAAGTTGTGAATCCCCGTGCACCATTCAGTATTACTGTAGCAAACAGCCTACATGTTCCTGGCTTCCTTTATTTGGACAGAGTTCATAATTAACATTAAGAAAAAGCTTTTAGAGGGTATACAAAGAACTCTAACTGTGCAACAACTATCAGAAACATCTGCAAAATTTAGTCCCTTGTAATCTATTCTTCCAAATTAATTCGATACTTAACATTTTGTCCCTTTATGGCCGGATAAAAAAAGATTTTCAGTCATTGAGAGCTCAGAAGGAAAATAAATATATTGATCGCATGTGTTATGAAGTTTATTTTATTCTAAACTCGTCTTTATTTATTTCACACGTGTGCCTTAAGGAACAGTAGTATTTTTCTACAGATTTGTTTCCGTAACTTTTACTTGTTTAAAGGCCCCCCCGAGTCGTTTGTCTTCCTTTGTGCTAATCAACTTAACGTCTTTTTCGAGTAATATAACAACGACACTTCTTTCAACCGGAAGGACACGTCTTAAATGTCTACATCGACAAATGCATAATGCACAAACATGATAAACGTGAGCAATAAAGGATGTAAAGAATATGGAATCTTGGGTAATTAGTGCCAGTTGCTCTTTTGCGCAGCAATGCTTGTGTGACATTATCAGTCTTAAGGAACAAATCGATTGCAAGATATACCAATACTATACAGCTGTTATAACTTATTTCTCATAACAACTCGCCTAGTCTATTTTCCAACTGCTTTATGTATGTGTTTGTGTGTGCTTGCTTGCGTGCTGTATGTACGTATGTATGTATGTATGTATGTATGTATGTATGTATGTATGTATGTATGTATGTATGTATTTATGTATGTATGTATGTATGTATGTATGTATGTATGTATGTATGTATGTATGTATGTATGTCTGTATGTATGCATATTTGTGTGTGTGTATGCGTGCGTGTGTGTGTGTATGTGTGTTCTATCCGAATATATCACTTTATCAATATTTTCTTAATTTATGAGTGAGCTAAAAGTCTTTGTCCATCAGAGCAAATATTATCATCTCAGTGATTGCATACGTGCCCCATAATTTCCTCTAACTTTGCCAGTCTTGACAATGCATCAAGAACATGAAAAATCATGTATTGTGTATTTATTTCATCTTTTATAGTTACCTGTTTTGCGTGCGAAGGGAGGTGCACACTGACACGACAGTGAAGGTTCAGCGCACAATGACTCGTTCCTGCTAGAAACTAACACTGTGTATGTCTTTGGTGAAGTTATAAATGAGTTTAGAGCATATAAATCTCGTGCAACAAGCGTGGCCATAGCAAAATTAAAAAATAAAATATTTTTGTTTCATTTTGCTCAAATTTAATGCCCATTTGTGCTAAGTATCTTTACCTCTCATATAAACGTCTTTTTTTCCTTCCACTTTCTATTTATTGTCGCAGACCGTTGCTAGTTCGCTTTGGTTGTACTGAAAATCCTCAAGCAGAAAAAAATAATTTTAGTCCCAAGATATTCAATTACTGAAAGTTGTATGCATTTCCGTGATGATGATTATGCCTTCAACGGGTCGTGATGATATTGCAATGGTTAAGTATCATCGGATCTATTACGAAATTGTTCATCATCTGATCTTTTCCATTTAGTGTCATTTTGATAGCACGAAAAATTCTTAAACGCATCGATAGCTTCAAATTGTCAAATGATTTCAGCCAAGATGTAAGGGAGAAAAGGAAAGTATTATTATAAGGCGTTAAGAAACGTAATCGTTAAGAAAACTGTCATATCCCTATAATGATTTTCACCAAGCTGTATATAATCTAATAATGTAAAACTAATAAGAAAAAAAATGAGGTATGGTGTTTATTTCGTTGAAAAGTGCATACAGGTTGGATTTAGAGAGGACAAAATCTGTGCGTAAATCTGTCCTAATGAAGATTTTGTGGAAAAAATATATTCGATACGTTTTGATGGTTGTGAAGTGTTACGATTTAGGTCATCTGCTTTGCATAATGATAGAGATATAATGTTGGTACATTTCCCCTGAACATTCTCCAATATATAATAACATGAAAGAAGATGGAATTGAATGCTGAAAGGAGAGATTTTCTCAAATAAAAAGCCAATATGAAAATTCGCATATCTTCTTATCCAAATATTTGAATGTCATAATAATTTGAAGATTATATCCCTGATGATACGTTTGTATATGGATGTACTATTGATTAAGTACGTTATGTATATGGATGTACTATTGATTAACTACATTATATATATGAATGTACTATTGATTAAGTACGTTATGTATATGGATGTACTATTGATTAAGTACCTTATGTATATGGATGTACTATTCATTAAGTACGTTATGTATATGAATGTACTATTGATTAAGTACGTTATTTATATGGATGTACATATTGATCATGTACGTTATGTATATGAATGTACTATTGATTATGATGCGGATATTTTCTCGATGTAAAGACGTTCAAAAGACAATAATAATAATAACAAGAATAGTAATAATAATAATCATAATAATAATAATAATAATAATAATGACTTTGTATGGCGCCTAGTCTTTACAAGCTTTAAGCGCTTTACAACATATATAATGATATGTATACCAACCACCCCCCCCCCCAAAAAAAAAGATAACACAAACACCATGAAATTAATAACATACAAACACGCTGAAAATATTCAAGGTAGGAAATATTACTAAGTCTTTAAGTTTCTTGGTGCAGTCGAAAAAGGTGAGTTTTAAGAGCAAGTTTGAAAGCACTGTCTTTGTGTCTAATTTCAATGGGCAATTCGTTTCACGTTGCTGGCCCTGGAATGCAAAAGAACGTTGTTCATATGACTTCTTATTCATAGTTGGAATAATGAGTATACGATTGTCAGAAGAGGAGCGTAATGTGTACAAAAAGTGCATAATATTTTTGGGTTATGCCTAATAGACTTGTGCAGAATTTGTAATGTTCATATTATGAATGGAAGACTCTTCGATGATAGAGTGGTCAGTTCATATGCGTAGTTCTCAATGGTTGCAGTGTAGCTGATTATATGATATGTTCTTCTAAACTGTTTAATTATATTACCAGCTGAAATTCGGACTCTAGATGAATCCACGCTTTTTCCTATACATTGTTCAGATAGACTAAATTAGTATGCGAGAAACGAATGCAGCACTCCCCAAACGACTGCCACAGTAAATAAAAAAAATATCAAACTCATCAGGATGAAGAGAAATCTAGCACGGATGTCTGTGCGCTCTCTCTCTCTCTCTCTCTCTCTCTCTCTCTCTCTCTCTCTCTCTCTCTTCTCTCTCTCTCTCTCTCTCTCTCTCTCTCTCTCTCTCTCTCTCTCTGCGTGGTGGTGGTGGTCGGGTGATTTGAATGTGTAACGTAGCTTTAACATAATTTCACTCATATCGCTACGATGTCTGCAGTGTGGCAGTTTATTGTGATATCTAGCACTGAGGCTGCTGAGCTAGTTATATTTTTTTTAAAAATAAGTATTTGGTATTACTCGGCCGGGCTTTCAACCCGCGAGCTCCCGCATCCGAAACGGACGCTCTCACCACTTATACCACCGGAGTGGTCGCCCTTAGTAAATGAATCTTTTTTCATCTTACTGAAGACAGTATACATTCTTGCGTTATATAGACAGTAAAAATCATCTTTTAAATCAATAATCGTACATAAAAAATATACACTAGAGAGTTTCAAATTAATCAATTAACGCAAGCCAAGTGATTCCATCGACAAGTTTGGCATTTTTTTAAACATGCAACGCATTATTCTCAACATGAAGTAAGCAGCAAAGAGGGTGGACAGACCGAAACTATTTCAAGTAAACCGAAACTATTTCAGTAAAATCCTAAAGGATTTCAACCGAAACTATGTCAGTAAAATCCTAAAGGATTTCAAACCGAAACCATTTCAAGTAGACCAAAAAATATAGAAATCCTTTAGGATTTTACGCTACAGACCCGGCACTGATTGCGTTTTGGAGACGAATTGAAAATCCTTGAAATTGCTATCAATTTAGGATTTCACAAACAGGCTAATTTGTAAAACCTCACCTCGTAAATCAATCAGATTATTGGACTGGTCAGTGAGTTTAAAATTAATTCTCGTTAATTAATCATTATGGCATCGCATATACACTGGATTAGTTGGATCCTCAATGATTAAAAATCCGAGTAGAGCTGTTGGTGCAAATGAATATAAAATATATCCCTGCTGAGCTTGATTTGATCTTTCGATATTTATTTGGTTACTTCCTTCGATAACATCACACACTAAATTCAATGCAATCACCGAGGATATATTGA
This sequence comes from Unio delphinus, assembly GCA_029339505.1. Taxonomy (NCBI): domain Eukaryota; kingdom Metazoa; phylum Mollusca; class Bivalvia; order Unionida; family Unionidae; genus Unio; species Unio delphinus. The sequence goes on from JAQISU010000110.1 coordinate 2,441,811, forward strand.
CGTTTTGAGGAGCGATATGTCGCCCACCACCATCTGGGTCATTATTATGTTTGAGGAATGTTGGTTGTTGTAATATTTTTTTCCATGCGTCGTGAATAGTTTTGAAACCATCATCGATGGTATCATTAACAAATTTTTTCAACTCTGGTGCATTATATCCTGGTAATTTAGAATCGATGATATCTTCTACGCGTATATTATGCCTTGCTGCAAACTCCTTTTTTGGTTCATTAACAATATTATTAATATATTGAACAAGTTTAAAATTGAATTCATCAATGTCGGCGATAATTTTATTACACACTTCAATGTATTTGATAACATCATCTCGGTTGGGTTGGATTTTACTAATTTCAGCCACAAGTAGATTTCTAATAATTTTAAAACTGTCATTCATTCATGTGAATTGTCTGGCAACATTTGGTTCATATATCGTATAATGTTCCATACCATCGTAAGTTTTCGTTTTAAAATATACTGAAAAATCATCTGGTGGTAACAAATTATTTTATTTCATTTCTTTCTCTTATAGATCCCACTGTTCTATAATCGTGATAATCCTCCTTAGTTGAAATATAATCAGATTTTTGTGGTTCGGGTATATTAACGGTTTCTTGTCGAGGCCGATTTTCAGGCCATCCTAACACGGTTCTTATAGAACTCTGATAGATATCTACATCATATCCGAACGAGTTTATCTCAATGGCAGATGATAACGTTGGCTCATGAACCGTTATAGCGATTTTCGATTCTTTTCCAGTAATGGATTTTATTCTACGTTGTAATTCGTTATTGATTTGTTCAATTAGGTAGGACCCAAATGGTAAGGAAACAACGTTTCAGTCTGGAGTACCATCGGGTGTATTCTTACTCGCAAACACCAGGGAATTATTCAGTTGTTGACCACCGAATGATTTTGATCTAATATTTGGCCAACTGTGGTATACTCGTAATTTTGCTAGTGCTATCTCTTTCACCGGAATCGCAAAAGGGAAATTCACATTGAATTCAGGATTCGTTGAGGTTATTGAGATCATGCTGGTTTTCACCGGGGTTGTGTTTTCCGTTATTCGTTGAAGTAGTTCTTGCGATGTTGCCATTGTTATATTCATGTTGTTTTTCTAATTTTGACATCGCTGAAAACTCACTATCGGATATAATCTGTCATCGACGGTAATTGGGAGTATGCGGTTGATACAACATGCAATTTAATTACGTAGTCTTATAGTTTGCGCTGGCTGCATGATGATATTTTTTTTTTTGTTATAATCGAAATTATTCCAGCGATTGTTGTCGCCGCTGATATACAAATTGGAACAGCTATCGGGGCAACCATTGTCACCGAGGAGAGTATAATACCAGCTCCAGTGATTACACCTGATACCGAGTACACGGTAACATCAACTGCGGTAATTCTTCGTCGGTATTTTTTTTATTTTTGTTTGGTACTCCTCAGTGAGTGTTTTGAGTTTAGTTTGAAATTCTCTGACCTGATCATAGCGATATTGCTGTGATGTTACCAATGATGACATTTTATTTATTACAACAGAATTCAATTCAGTTGTTTAGTTAAATCCGCTACGAATTCCACATACCATGTTACTGAAACCCTAGCCAAATTATTATCAGTGGATGCTATTGTGAATTGTTCAATTGTTCCCTTGTCGATGATCGTTGATATCATATTGTTGGCCCCAGATGAACTCGTTGATGAAATATTAAATTGAGTCGGTGTCACTAGTGTTAATCGATAAATACCTTTGACGGTCGCGGTGATATTTAATATGTTATTTTTTGGTGTCCACGTAAATGATGCGCATTAGATCGCGTACACGTTATTTATGATATTTTTTTGGTTCGTGAGGGATTTTTATCTTTTCAAGTTTTTCTATCATCCTCGGTAGATCATCCTTGATGACATCGTTGGTCGTTTTAATATCCTTGCGAATAACTCCTAATCGCTGTCATTTAATCGAGTTTTGTGCTAATATCAGTGAGATCTTGTGCTAATATCCGTGAGATCTATTTTAACATCATAGGGTTTTTAATTTTTTTTTACTAAAAAATTTATCAATGGCGTCATCGGTCCTGTTAAAGTTTTTACGTTACGTAGTAAATTGAGATACATGAGTATCATAATCGGATCGCAATTTTGACAAATTATCAATGGCTGCTTTTATCTCCGTTAGTTGTGATGTGGTAACCGGTGGATCTCCAAAGAAATCGTTTAAGGGGACCTGATTTGTTTGTTTGATTAGGATTTTTAACGTAGCTTTAACAATTTTTCAGTCATATCGCTACGATGTCTGCAGTGAGGCAGTTTATAGTGATGTCTACCACTGGGGCATCATGCTGCAGACATGTAGCATGATGTCCCGCCCAGTCACATTATCCTGACACCAGGCCGACCAGTCCTAACACTAACCTCTTAATGCTGAACGTCAAGCGAGGCAGCTGTTAGTACCATTTTTGTAAGTCTTTGGTATGACTCGGCCGGGGATCGAACCCACGACCTCCCGCTTCCGCCGCGGACGCTCTAACCACTAGGCCACTGGAGCGGTAAGGAGACCTGAAAAGTGTTAATAGCTTTTTGTAACGCCGTAAACGTATTTACGTGAATGTTATATTCATCACGTAGTTTTTTTAAATAATGCTATCGTTAATGAATAGTTATCACCGAGTGCTGCTAATTTATCTGTGAGCGTCGAAACAAGTACACTTGGTTTGAGTTTATTCTCCTTGGAAAACAACGCGATAGTATCTTCTACTGCGTCGCGTCGTTTTGTCAAAATATCATCAAGGGAAACATTAATAGTTTTCAATTTACCCTGACAATCTTGAAATACAACTATTTCATTGGGATCAACACTTGCGATGTTTAACATCTCAGCTATTTTATCTTCGATTTTTTTTACGTCACCGGTTGCATATATTTCCGCGGTGGGTTTTTTAAGGCTTGATAAAGATATCCACCAATTATCAATCATGTTATTTTATATAATTTCTTTCTAAAAAGCGATTACTCCAATATTCGTGTACGGTTTTATGTGGTGGTTTTCCCGATGATGAAATAGCGTTGAGGACATTTAATACTTCTATGCCGCATTTTGGTGGGTCATTCATATTCTGTGTTGGTAGCGTGGAATACCAGATAGGAGTTTTTAAACGGTCTATATAACGCATAAATTCTTTAGGAGGCGCTAACCCATATGAATCGAAATAAACGATCACACGCGGATCAATCGCGTATGCAGCCCAGTGAGTTCCAGGTCCGGTACTGTTATCGAGATTAATGATACCGGTTTCAGCGTTGTTTGGTTGTTGTGGTAATTGATCTTTCATAAAGACACCTCTAAAGTTTTTTATCGCTAGCTTTTTAGCAGCATTGAGTAAATCAAAATTTGACATCGGCAATATCTGCGATGGAACCTTCGGTTCTCGAGCTAGTAAACTGTTCCTAGTCTCGGGCCCTTTCCGCTGTACCATGAATACGGAGTTCCTGGTAGTCTTAGACCCTTACCCTTTTTTTTGTATCCCCGCCCCTTTTTTAGTTCGATGATTGAGCAATACTATCTACTGCTTTTGCACCAACAGCTTCTAACGCGGCGGCTTTACCAGGTGCAATTAATGCTGGAATCGCAGCGAGAAGTGGTAATACACCACCTGATTTTATCATGTTTTTGATTGCGGCCGCAGAGAGAGTGATCTAAACACCTTTTTTTAATCTTTGATGGCATCATTGAAGTGTTTTATCTGACGAGTTGTCAATGATAGTTTATTCTGACCGCCAGACATCTGATTGCGCTTCAGCGATATTGTGGTTCCACATTTTTTTTTTAGCTGATTCCGATTGCAATTTTTAAATTTGACCAGGAGTTAACGTAACACTAACATGACTATATGACATTTTATTTAATAACAGATTGATCTAATTGTTACATTACATATTTTTCACTGGTGCATCAACTACTTTCTTTCGTCCACCAACACTTTCGAGTAGCATTGATTTGTCACTGAGAATTACAGCAACTGCTCTGTAACCACCAGCAGGAGGAGCGGTTACGCGAGCTCGAAAGTATGTCAACGACGGATTGTCTGGTTAAGTCAAGATGTTCAAGCGAGAAGTAATAGATGGGATATAGTTTTCTTAAATCCCATTGTGATATTTGCTGACCGGTATCTACATTATTATCGCGTCCCATAAATGATAGCAAACGATGATACGCGCGTGTTATTTGGTTTTGTCCGTAATTAAGTAAAACATCCTCAGTTGGTTCCTGTTGGCCGTTTACACTCAACGAGACTTCATTAACACCAAAATTATCAAATATCATATGGCTGTGTGTTTGTGAACCCAATCGCGCCTTATCCTGTAACGCAACAAATATATGCCGCGGCACAGAAACACCTTGTTTTGATGCCAGTTGCCAAGTAAATATACCATTAACAGTACTATCCATGATATCCCTAGCAGTTGTTAGGCAACTTAGTAATGATTTGCCGCCTGTACTCATAAATGATAGTAATCTGTTTTCTGTGGTGATTGATGTAGTCATTACTGGCATCCACAGTGATAGTTTTGTTATATTCACCTTGCCACGGTCATTATCCAGAAGTGCAGATCTGCTGGAATCCTTCAGATTGCATCATTATCACTACCCTTTCGCACGAATGCTACTGTATGCCTCGCTCCATAGATAACGTTTCTAACATTTCTGCAGAATCCAAATATATGATGTAGTACAATCGCGCATAAGAATAATCTACACTCTCATTCCATCATTGATACGCGTGTTGCAAACCCTAGGTTGTAACGAGTATTATCGTTTTTTACAATATCAAAGACAGCAGCTGGTCTTGGTTAGTATTCACCAACTGCTACTGGTTGACCATCAACTGCAGTATCTCTTGGTCTCCTTACTTTAATATACTTATTGTTATCAGCGTAATCAGTAATATCCTTAGCAAACATCATAGATGGACCTGCCGATCTTGTATAATCATCGGAGTATCTTGCCAACCCCACTATTGTTGTGGCAACATCAACATCATGTTCTATGGATTAAATCTCTCTTCCATCAATCATGTATCTAGCACTCTCAAATATCGCCATGATACCATTATTGACAATGCCGACTTTGACACCATCTGCATATGGTGTATGAGCTGCAACATTTGTTACAATTTCTCCTTCTACTTCGATAAACGCTTCAGAACGTAGAAAGTATTTGCTGGTATCCTGGACTTGAAATTCGATTCTTGATCGACTATTTGATTGTATTGCATTATAGGAATAATACTGATAATTGAGTATAGAATCATTCTTGGGCACTGGGGTGTCCGTATCAAACGCTATATCAGGAGCCGATTTGAACATATTATTATATATTTCTTGATCTAAATCGTGATCTCGCTCGCAATTTCAAACCACTTCACGCTGTCATATTTGTAGTAATATTTCCCTGAGTGTCATACCATGATGCTATATTCTGATCCATTGCGTTGTTTATTAGTTTGCTAATACTTGCAGGCATAATTTCCGTAGATGGTAGTGGTCCCAATGACGAAGTCATGGGTGATTTCGTCATCGGTGTTTTCTTTCGCCGCCGAACTAACGATAGTAGTTTTTCTTTAGCCGCGGAAAATGCTTTTCCGGCAATATCACCAACAGCGCTAATACCCTTATTACGAATAACATCAATAGCTTTCATTGATAACTGTTTTGCGATTTGTGCTAATTTTGGAGCCATTCTTGCAAATAACCCTGCAATGGTATTGCCGAGGCCATCTCCATAGTACGCTCTATAAACTGGCAATCGTGAGTTTACTACATAGACCATGGTTGGTTTGTTGTGGTTGTAGTGTATTATCATCTTATTGAAATGTTATTTATCTAATCGCAAAAATCCTTTGAATTTTCATCGTAAACGATTTCCAATCCTATAGATTTTCATTGCTAGCATATTCAGTGATTTAATCACTATGGTAACCGTCTGCTAGCTCATCAATAAACTCTCGATATACACCAATATCCATGATATCACCCTCACATAGTCGTCTACAGATATCAGCTGCTTCAGTAATTACTTCCGGTGAGTTATTTCCAGCTCGTTTCCTTCCTACGAGAACTTCTAATCTTGCTATGTCCCCGAGAATATTACTAGGACAATGAACTAGACCACTACCTGAAAAAACCCTTTGATATCAACTAGCGAATTTATTTTTCAGTTGTACCAGTTGCACCTTCTACCATTATTTTTATTTCGGGAGGTTCATATGGTGGTGGTGAAACACCTTTTATAACATATATTTTATCCATATAATTCCTAAAATCATCATCCTCTTTGATTCTAATTCCACCGTGATTTGCCAAATATATTTTTTTATACCAAGTGTCAGTGGTTTTTATAGCGTCTTCATATCCATCATTTATATATATTTCTCTTATCTTTTTTTAAAAAATGAATTAGCAGCAAAATTAGCTAATTGATCATTCGTGGAAATTTTTCTAATTTTATTCAATGCCTCCTTAGTAAATATATTTTCAAGTGTATATTTTTTATCTCTCGAAAATTTCTTTCTATTGTTCTCGTTGTTCTTGTTCTAGTCGTTGTTGTTCCTGAAGTCGTGCAGCTTCTTCTTGTTCTCGTTGTTCACGTTGTTCTTGTTCTAGTCGTTGTTGTTCTTGTTTCTGAAGTCGAGCAGTAGCTATTATATCACCAGGAAGTGTTTTAATGATTCCTTTGTTTGGATCTCTTTGCTATTTTTTCAAGTATAGGAAGAAGGGCTGGGTTTTTTCTCTCGTTGTTCCTCAGGAATATCTCCCCATATGACGTTTTCAGTGGTTGATACGACTTTTCCCGTTGCAGTGGTTATTGGTCTAAATAATTGTTCAGTATCAGTTGTGAAATCAGTTTGAAATTCTTGTCTCATTTGGAGCTTATTTCGAACGGAATCACGAACTGGAATAAATTTCTTAATCGCAGCTAATCGTTGTCGTGCTAATTTAGTCGTTAGTGCTTCATTTACCATTATAAATTAATGTACGATTTAAGTTGTAAGTAAAAAAAAACACCCCAAAATTCTGTTGAATTTCATACTGTTATACTTCCGCGTAGTGATTAAATCACCTGTATAAATAAATTCGTTCTAAGTGAGTAAGCGTATACCTGTCTATAGAATTTCTGTTCCGTACCTGTATTACTCATGTATGCATGGTGTGTTTAGAGTGTCAATTATCATTTACAATGTTGAGTCAATCAAGGGGGGGGGGGGTCATTTTGGCGGATAATCTCTTTTATTGTTTTGATTTTCGAGTTAATTGTGCTTTTGATTTCATATTGTTTCCCCAATTCACTTCTGACCCTTTCAACAGCAGTGAATAACGGGTCGAACTCATTGATGTCGTTACAAAATGCAAGGGAATTATTTACTGCGTCTTGAATTAGTTTGATCAGCCCATACTCCCTTGGAAGTACATATCTGTTATTCCGAGCGCTATCATTAATATCTTGAAATTCAGAAACAATCTGATTACAATCTAATTTATCTGACAATTGAATTCCTTGACTTTTCAAATTTGAAATCTCGTTAATAATGGCATTCATATGTTCGAAATTCATATTTAATATGAAAAAATTGGGGATCAAGTTTGACCTGTTTTTTCGTATGATATGATGAATTCCATTCGCTCTAAGGTGTATTCACATCTTATTGCGCCTAGAGATATTATGCAAGTTATGATCTGATTATATATGATGAACTTGTTATACATGAAAAACCCCATTTGGAACCCCTCAGGTATTTATCCACATCGGAGGGACCCAGAGGTTACATATATAAGACAACACATCCCCATTTGGAAACCCTCAGATGTTATTCACACCTGACCGGGCCCAGAGGTATCACAAAACATAGTCTCCAAGAGAAGATCTAACTCGTTAAATAACGAGTTAGAAGTCCAGAAGATATGCTTAGTGAATGGACGTCACATTTACATATAGATATATACATGGTATTTACATAATAGCATTTACAATGAAATGATATATACAATGAAATGATAGGTATATACAATGAAATGATATGCACACATCACACACACACGAGGGCTGTTCTACATTCAAACTGAAACCACCATACCCCCAACAAAATCATCCCGGGTTGAATGTAAAAACACATTCACACCGTGTGACGGTGTGTGACGTAAGGTGGTTTCACGGTTTGAATTTTGAATGGCTTAATGCCCCCAATTATATAGAAAAATCTTCCTAGCGGTACCGTCGACAATAATGCCTGCCACGAGATTCAAACGATGGGCCACAGGACGAGATCCCATCCGTGCATGCAATACACTAGTATTCGTAATCTACAAGTCTATAATTTTGAATACGATATATGTGTATCACGTGAAGGGTTTAACGGACTAGGCTCAGTGATGACAACATGAGATTCTCCCAAACATTGCATTATGCGGTGCTTGTTAACAAACTTTCGCCTGGTGAAACATTAAACCACACACACAAAAAACCATTCAGTCATCAAAAATCCCATTGAAATACGTGACTATAACATAGAAGTTATCATTGTTTCAAAACTGTATACACACAAGCCCCCACTAGTTATTCCCCTTGGTGTTACATATATACAATACAAAACAGAATTTAGATGTAAACAAATTGAATTCTATGTCCGGTTCGCTTTGAAAACGCTGATCGATATATTCGTTCTGCTACTTTTCGTACCGAAGGATCGCAAATATCAAAATACCTACCGGCTTCAGTCATTGATTGAAATATTCTTTCTTCGTAATTTTCTGTATTAAATGATTTTATAGGTTTCGCGTTTTTCAAGTGTTTTCCAGCCCCTCTTCGTTTGGTGTTTTCACTTTGTGTAATAGCCTGTAGTTTTGATAAAGAATTGTTCCTAGGATTGGAATCAATATGATCAATAACAAGACCATCCTTGATCAATCCATCGTAACATTCGAACGCAATTCGATGACAGTAATATTTTTTAAACGATTTGGACATCCCACACACGAGATGACCTGTGTTGCGATTAATGGACCACTGCCCGATTTTGATTTAACCGGATTCGCTCGTGTGGTATCATTTTAATTGGCTAAAGGGCTTCATCCGTGTTGTTATATTTGGTTTGGTAGACACATCTCTGAAAAACACTGGATGCCAATAGTGTTATTACGGTATATGTATGATTCTAAAATGCTGATATCGCTGATTGTCAGTGAAGCAGTTATATCATATCGGAAACAAACTGATGTCTGGTTACCACAACCCGATAGTCTACATAGTATAATCACTGAAAACAAAAAACAATTCCCCGATTTCGACGAAGAATATATCGTAAAATGGTCCAAGGAAATCTTTGAAGTTAGAAATAAACACGCAAAAGATCTCGGTAGAAGAATAATTGGTAAGTTCACACAGGGTGGAAAATACGACCATAAACGACATTCCTTGCGGTCGATGATGCTGAATACGATTTTATAATTGCAGATGTAACATCTAGGGGTATATATGTCAATCGTAAAAACGCTTTCTTGTCCGATGGAACCAAATTAGGTGTCACAGAATTAGGCGAAAATTGAATTTATTTCTTCTTGAATTACAAACTAATGTCACCATTTTTTTTGTTTCGTCGTACATGCGTTACCTGGGGTGAATAAGTGGTTTTTTCAAGGTAAGCGACGTGTAACGATTTGCATGTGCCTGACTACAAATCACTTGAATCAGGAACATTAGAATCACGGGGTGCACGGGAAATTTGCCGTGAATTCTGCTCACCTATTTGGGATATATAAGGCAGAATATTTCTGATAACATTACGAGTCCAAAAGTATCTTATCAAAGGAGATATAGCTCGTCATTCTGTCTCCAGCCAAAGAATGAGTGTTAAATTTATATTTCGTTTTTTTGTGAATTCTATTAAGTTTATCATTTCATGTATTGATGCCTTTAATACAATGCAGATTACGTTGAATATTTGAAATTACTAGTCACTATTAGACTTTAAATGCAATAGCGTAATCTAAGTTTTAGATTGTTTTAGAAACAACTATTATTAGTTTGGTTTCCTTTTTGTAGCTGATTGTAGCAGAACGAATCTGATTTGTAGCGGAACGTCTCTGATTTGTAGCGGAACGTCTCTGATTGTAGCTGAATGTCTCTGAATTGTAGCTGAACGTCTCTGAATGTCTCTGAATTCTAGCTGAATGTGATTGATTGTGCCGTGATTATGCTGTTTCATTGTGCGATCAAACTGAGGTATCGGACTGTCTGTTTGTCGGATTGTGTGTCCTTCTACGTCTGTCGAGATGTGTAAATATCCGGAAATCTAGAAGTCTAAATGTCCGAGTGTCGGAGCTGTCTAGAGGTGTAAACGTCCGGGGTAGTATCTTAAGTGTTTGGGACCGGTGGTTCTAGTAGATGCTGTATGCTGTCTGTACGTATAACTGTAGTGGATCCGTGAAGGGCAAGCGGCTGATAAAAGTATTGGGCCAACCATAGGTATTTGAAGAAGCTGGGCGGCGATTCAACAGTTTGTGAATCGTACGGTTGTACAGGGTCGTGACACATGTGTGTGTTGCAATTGTAGTTACAATTGAATAAATTGCTATATTTACACGTGGTTAGTTTGAATCACAGTAGTATTTCAAGGGATTATATAATCTCAATAAAAGTTAGCAACTTGATTAAATACATGTATATGTTTGCGCTAGTTGTCGCAATCCATACGTGCGATAGCATAGTTTGATCTTTGTATTTGTTATCGCAATTTATACTTGCGTTAATATAACTTTTGTAAAGGTTCCTTGGATCTGTGTTTAGTCCAGGAGATTCCTTGGTTCTGTGTTTATTTTGTATTAATATTTAATTTATTGTTAAATTGTGAATAGTTGTGAAGCGAGATTGTGGGTTGAATGCATGAGTTACTGTGTTGATGCATCATTATTTTTCTTTAATAATTCATTTCATAAATTTACATTATCTTTCACATATTGTGTTTGTGTTGTTCATTTAATCCACCATCCACTCGGTAACAATTCTGTTACATTAGGTACAATTGTTACTTAAAACGACGGAGAAAATCCTCAGTATACGTACTTAAGGTCGTCTATGCTGGCTTATGCTTCTATTAATTTACTTTCGATGATAAATAGATTTCCTGACACCGCAGTTAGAGTAGCCACTGATTCATTTTACATAGACGTAAAATATAAAGAACCAGTGGCTGAATTCACTAATTCAGACGTGAGTTGGGGATCATGGAGAATTAAGAAAGAAATACTGCGTGATTACTCCAAATCAGCACGTTACGATTGAAAATAATTACTTGAAAAATAATCAGATATCAGAACTATCTAATGCACCGTCGTGTTCCAATCCAATATGTAGACATAAAACCAGTTACTTAAACGGCTGTGGTGGGTCAGGGAAGACAACTCCTGCGATTGAATTATTTCGAGGAAAATCAAACATGATTGTGCTAGCACCAACACATAGACTTGCAAGAGAGATGAAACCGCGAGGAATTAATGCTTGCACTTATCACAGTTTCTTTCGATGGAAAGGTGACGAATGGACTCCTGATCGAATGGGCGAGAAATATATTCCTTAAATCATCATTTGGGATGAGATATGCAGAGTGTCGTTAGATGTATTACAAAGGATTCTCGATTGGTTATTGCTGGTGAATACAAAAGTGATAATGTGTGGCGATCATGGTCAACCGACACCATTTGTCAGTTTATCCCCACATAATTGGGTAAAGAATTTTGTAGACTACTATGAAGAAATTAATACTGATCATTGAGCACTTGATAAACAATTATGCGAGTTCAAGAAACTAATCAGATTACAACCGGATAGAATCCAGTGTGAAGTAGCACGTGAAATAATTTCGGAAAGACCATTAAATGATTTTTGGGAAGCGTGGAGACCAAACGATTTGATAGTGGCAAGTAGAAAGATAGACACACGCTTCAGATGAAGTTATTTAACACACACAAAGAAAAATTTGCAACACTTACATTGCAGTTGTGTTATAGACCCAAAGATACATGAAGACAAAATATCGAAGTTGATATTCCAGGCTTGACAGAAAAGCAGTTTCTCGTATTAAATGATATTGTGTTGGTTGATATCAATGTCGTCGAAGATGCATTGCGTGCTGATAAATCTCCATGGAAGCTAGGATACGCAGCGACGATACATTCTTCGCAGGGATTGACTATATCCGATACAGTTGTTTGGATCATAGATAATCGCATCGAGTGGTTGAATTTAGTTTATCTTGCGGTGTCCAGAGTACGAAGAATAAATCAACTTCGAAGAGCTATTGTAGACTATAATGATACTACAACAAGTGATATTGTCAGCGATGATATAATCAGAAAAAACTCGCTGGTTATAAACAACAGGACAAAAAAAAAAATAACAGAAAATTTGATATTGATGCCGAATTTATAATCACACTGAAACAACAACAGAATAATCACTGCGCGAGTTGCAATTGTATAATGCGTTGGTGTTGGTCGGATAAAGACCCCTGCCAATTTACCGTAGACAGAAAATATAGCAGTACTGGTCATACCAGAGATAATGTGATGCTGACTTGTCTTGAGTGTAACAGACGAAGAGTTGCTAGTTAAGACCACGCGGCGGCAATTGAGTATCCTCGGTATCACTTGTAATCGTTCAAAGTAAATCCCCGCTGTGGAGCAGTTGAATCCAATCTATAGACTGGCGGTCTACCCGTGGATCGTGTTATGCTAGATATTTTCTGTGTAATAACACTCCAAATAGGATCAGCTCTTTTTTGCCACCTTCGAGCTCTCCTTGTTCATATGAATATCTTACAGTGACATTACCGAGTATTCCTTGTTTTTGAAAAATCATTTTGCAGTTTTACGCGTATATAATTTTTTTTAATCGCGTTGTTAGGTTTCATATTAATTGTTTGAGTAATCTCATTATTCAGCGCGGTAATTACGCCTGGTAATCTCTTGACCCATTCGCGAAATCGTTATCCCCAATAAATTCCTTCGCGTATTGATATCCAAATAACCGGTCAGCAAGTGTCTGATTAAATCGTTCAACGATTGCCTGATTGCGATGTAGTGCAGTATGTCCTCGTCTGATGGTGACATTATGATGCTTCATTGTTGATAACACTGCATCCTGAAATTCCTTGCCAGGATCAACTTGTAATAGATTTGGCCAATGCAGAGGACCTCGTCGACAAATCCTTCCAAACGCAAAAGCCACCTCAGTTGATGATTTTGTTTTAGAGGTTCTGCTTGTTTGTATCGACTCGCAACATCAACTACGCATAGCGCATACTTGTAAACACCATCATACGACAGAAATAATATATCAGCCTGATGAACCTCATTAGGTGCGCTGACATCAAAATGCGAGAAGTTAATTTGTTTAGGTGGTGATAGATAAATTTGCCATATCGCCTGTTTGGATAACCAATCCGCTGCTGTAGTATTTTTCACCTTTGCGGCGCTAGCGAGTTTACTGATTGCTGCTTTGCCCCTCCAATATCCTCTTGGAGAATAATAGATAGATTCCATGTTGTTATTAATTACCAGCACCCAACATCAATTTACTTTTCATTTCCGATTTTATCAACCATAAAGCCAATTATCAGTGATAGAATTCAACGCATGAATCAATTTCACATCTGCGATATGTCTGTGTAGCAGATTACTGCTTTTATAAGCATCATCATGAGCATCACACGCCTTATCAATGGCGTTTATTGGATACTCACCGGGTCGGGGTTGGTTTTGATCATTGAGTCTGATATCGAGTCTGGTCCCGGGTCCACAATAACTATATCCTGGAAGGTATTTTTCTTCTGGATATTTTGCCCATGGTGTTCCAGGGAGTTTTACTAACTTGGCAGCAATATCACCTCCTCGTTTTTTTTTTCTTCTTAAAATCATCGATTTTATCAAGGGAAACCAATCTAAATTTTTTATACCACATTCTACACACTTACCAGCAAGTACTGATCTGTTATTTTTAGTTGTAATCATCGTGAAGTCGTTTGTGCTAGTACGCTTCTTACATTTCACACAATATAGATCATAATTTATTTATAATAACATGAACGTAATTGATTTTTCAGCGACTAAAATACGAGAACCAGTTAAGCATCATGCAGCGCTACTGAATTCTATTCGCATGATTATAATCGGACCATCTGGAAGTGGCAAGACACAACTGCTACTTAATTTGATAACGAGATGGATGAAATGTGACAAATTGTATTTAATAGCACCTTGTGTAGACGATCAGCGATGTTACGAGGTGTTAAAGGATTTTAACGAGAAAGCAAAATCGGAAATCGATGAGGATATTATTGAGTTTATAACCGATATCGAGGAAGTAGCGAGCATTGATGATATACATGGAAGTATTAACTATTTAGTCGTATATGATGATGTCATGTTAGACAATCAAAAGAATCCCGCTAGGATATTTTCCAGAGGTAGGCATAAAAATACCGATGTGACATATGTCACTCAACGATACACTCAAATACCAAAAGTGATCAGAGATAACTGCAATATTCTTGCTGTATTCAATGGAGTTGACACACATACGCTACGAAATATTTTGCAAGCATGGTGCGGCGGTGATATGGATCATAATCTCGTTAGAAATTTCTTTAGTCACGCTCAGTCAATCCCACATGAATTTGTAACGATAAATTTGCACGACCCGAGATCAAGATACCGTGTCGGACTTGATAAAATATTCTGTTGAAACAATTCGTCTCCAAAACGCAATCAGTGCCGGGTCTGTAGCGTAAATCCTAAAGGATTTCTATTTTTTGGTCTGCGAAATAGTTTCGGTTTGCTTGAAATAGTTTCGGTCTGTCCACCCTCTTTGCTGCTAAGTACAACATATTCCCCAAACTGGTATGATTACTTTAAATCTTTTAAGAATACAGTCATATTCCCCAGACTGGTATGATTACTTTAAATCTTCATTTAAGAATACAGTCATATTCCCAAACTGGTATGATTACTTTAAATCATTTAAGAATACAGTCATATTCCCTAGACTGGTATGATTACTTTAAATCATTTAAGAATACAGTCATATTCCCCAAACTGGTATGATTACTTTTAAATCTTCATTTAAGAATAGTCATATTCCCCAGACTGGTATGATTACTTTAAATCTTCATTTGAGATTACAGTCATATTCCCAAACTGGTATGATTACATTAAATCATTTAAGAATACAGTCATATTCCCCAAACTGGTATGATTACTTTAAATCTTCATTTAAGAATAGTAATATTCCCCAGACTGGTATGATTACTTTAAATCTTCATTTA
This sequence comes from Unio delphinus, assembly GCA_029339505.1. Taxonomy (NCBI): domain Eukaryota; kingdom Metazoa; phylum Mollusca; class Bivalvia; order Unionida; family Unionidae; genus Unio; species Unio delphinus. Next base: position 2,457,195 of record JAQISU010000110.1, read on the forward strand.
AGAATACAGTCATATTCCCAAGTCTGGTATGATTACTTTAAATCTTCATTTAAGAATACAGTCATATTCCCCAAACTGGTATAATTACATTAAATCTTCATTTAAGAATACAGTCATATTCCCCAGACTGGTATGATTACTTTAAATCTTCATTTAATAATACAGTCTCCGAGTTGGATGACTCTAACAATATTGTTAGCGAAGAACTTCATTGCTTAATGAATGACGACTTAAATAACTCCTATTATAAATGATGAAAGTATAAAACATTAAATAAAAAATAAAAAACCTAACCTTACATGATACCTACTCCTTTATATCAGTGCACGACTGAAACAATCTTACCAATTATTAACGTTCTATTTAACAATATTTTTAATCTGGTTATTTTCATAAACAGCGTGAGAAAGCATTATATATCTTAAATGCAAGTGAATTGACAAAAGCGATCCAAACAATTACAGAGGCATCTCCTTTATTGATACTCTACAAGATCTGATTGATATACGATGCACAAGCATTGTTTATGAATAAATACTCCACATACGACAACATATGTATTGTTTAAGCTTTAGCTGAAAAATATATCCCTACAAAATAGACTATTTTAATGTTGTCGATTTTAGAAAGCTTTTTGATAAAGTAAAGCATGTCATATTATGGTCGTCTTTAATACGTAAGGGAATGAACGGTAAAATATAGCAAGCATTGTTACGACTCTATGGTCTTAATTTAAGTAACAGAAAGAAACAAAGCCAACAAGTTGTATAAAACTTAAATGCTTTATTCTATAAGCTCTACAATGAAAATTTCATTGGAACTTACATTATTGTGAAATCGAAAATATTCCTAAATAGTCACAAATCCATCACAATAGAGTGGTGTGCATGAATATTTTTCATGTTATCGAATTGTGGATATACCATTATTCTTAAATGTGTTTAATTACCAACACTCTTGATATGTCATACTGGCATTGTACAAAAACTCCTTTGAATGAAGTCACAATATTCACAAAATATTATTTTAATCAAGAATCAATGAGCACTTTGTAATTCCAATGAATAATTCAAACAATTCTTCTCTGATTGTATCTAAAGACAGGATTAAAAACAGTCTGATTTTAAAACAAGAACATAGGAATTATATAAATAGGAATGTATTAGTTCTCCACCGCTTTGTCCTTATATACATTCTTACGCTTCTACGTCGCAACATTTTCCGAGTCGATCTAGGTCGCATGTCCTCCCGCATGACATATTTCGCAAAACCTCCCTATTTCTAACTTGTAAACGGGTTTCTCATTAAGACTGATTTTATACCTCGCCAACACCTTTGTATAGCTCATATGCAATCTACAGGTATGCACCAAGAGTAAAGAAAGCTGTAAGATATACATGTGGTTTCATTTAAATGGATACTTCCTAAAAGCATTGCATTAAATAAAATAGCATCAGTGATAATGATGAAAAAGCATTTGTGATAAAAATTAATTAATCTATCAGACTGAAGTATTTTTAAACGATAGTGAACTGACAAAATAAACAGTTAAAATGCTGTTTTGCCGGTCAAATCTAACGTTCATAGTTGTAAACTTGCATATCGATTCGTGTTTGGATATTATTTTAGACATTTCGGCAAACCATCCCTGACGTGTAGGATGGTGAAAAAGAAAACGCATGGGGAATGTTGTAAAAAGAAGAATTGTAATTAGTCATTTTTAGATACATATCATATAATTTTGAATACTGGGGAAAACTTGTTTCAATATGAGCAAAATCAGAGCTTGCTTATTAAAATAATTATTTCCAGATAATAATTGGATCTCTTAGCTCTAAGGAAACTGGCTATAAATGATATTTTTAAAACTAAAGTAAAGTAAATGCACTTTTATCCACAAACAACATCATAACCTTTAATGGCGGTAATAAATTGGCTCCTAATGGCATACTAGACTAATAGCAATTTGAAGACTGGCCCGGCAGGTACATGTATACCTAATTTAAGCCCCATATAGCTAATTGTGAATTTTACAACCGTTTCCTTGAATGTGGTCATATGTGCAGGGTTGGAAAAAAGGACAATACCTTGGAAAATATGAATGGCATTATCTCGTCAGTAAATTTTAAATTTTAAATTCAAAATAAGACAAAAGTTGGACGTTTGAAATTACTTTCAGTAGGAAGGCATACAAACATACTTCAAATAGGAAAAGTAAGATATCTCCAGGCTGAAAGTCTCCAACACTGAGCAAGCTCTGTCTGACGCTGACGCTCTGACAAGTCAGCTGGAAACCACAGACTCTGATAAGAAAGTCGTAGATAAAATGCTGGGCGGCCTTAAATATCTAGTCTATTATATTGCATCTGAAACCTTTGGCATCTCTGCGCGAAAGCACTAAGACTGGTTTGACGATGAAGCGATCAACCGTCTACCCCGGGATGAGATCAACGCGAGATCGGCTGACCCTTGAACAGTGCTGAAAACTCACAAGGCCATTGAGCTCCTGTCTAGTGGGAAACCGCCAGAAGCAGACTCCATTCCAGCTTGTGGGCCTAACCTGAGGATAAGACTAACATGCATGTTCTTTGGTATGTGGAAGTAGAAATGCATACCCAAGGAATTGAAAAATACATCCATCATCCACATCTACAAATACAAATGGCAATCGCCAATACTGCGACATCTAACAGAGGAATCGTTAAGTTCTGCATCGTATGCAAGATCCTCCCAGGCTACTGCAGAACAGGCCCACAGATCACCTTGATCATGGCCTACTGAAAGAAAGTCAGTGTGGCTTCAGACAGCAGAGAAGTACCATCGACATGATCTTTGCCGCTAGGTAGATGCAAAAAAAGTGTCTTGAACAAAATGTCCAGCTATACACCACCTTTGTTGACCTAAGGTATTCAACACTGTCGGCCGGGAAGGCCTTTGGAAGATCATGGAAAAATTCTGATATTCAAAAGTCTTCATTGAAATGGTGAGGCATTTTCATGATGGCATGCTTGCCCATGTCCAGGACCAAGGCAACTGTTCCTAATCATTTGCAGTCACAAATGGTGTGAAACAAGGATGCGTCTTAGTCCCAACTCTCTTCAGCCTCATGTTCTCCACAATGCTGATGGATGCTTCCAAAGACAGTGATGTGGGAGTAAGTCACAGATACCGTCTGGATGGGAAGTTGTTAAACCTGAGAAGGCTTCAAACCAAATCCAATGTCCAAGTTGAGAACATGCGTGACCACCTATTTGTAGATGAATGTGCCCTCAACTTCAGCACGGAGGCATGCAACAGAACATGGACCTTTTTACAGTGTGCACCAGCTTCAGACTCATCATCTCTACCAGTATGACCAAGGTTCTGCATCAGCCAGCTCCCAGAGAAGATTATCTGAAACTATCCATCACTGACAATGGCCAAAAGATCAAATTTGTAGACAGGTTCACATGCCTCGGCAGCACCATCTCACAAGAAGTCAACATAGACAAGGAGGTCAACAATAGGATTGCCAAAGCCAGCATAGCATTTATGCAGACTCTGCTCAAATGTCTGGGATAGGACAGGCATTAAGCTTGCCACCAAACACAAAGTCTACAAAGCAGTTATTCACCCCACCATCCTCTATGCTTGCAAGACCTAGACATGTTAAAAAACTGAACCACATCCATATGAGCTCCTGAGAAAACTAATGAAAATCAGATGGCAGGACAAGTTACCGAACACAGAGGTGCTCACTCAAACTGGCATGACAAGCATCCACATCGTGCTGTGCAAGGCACAACTCAAATGGGCTGGCCATGTCCGCATGCAGGTAGAACACCTACCCAAGAAGGTCTTCTAATGAGAGCTACATCAAGGCAAGAGATCTCAGTGGTAAAAAAAAAAAACAGGTACAAGGGGTCCCTCAAGGCCTCGCTGAAGAACTTGGGCATTTACCTTGCAGCTGGGAGAGTGTCACTGCTGAACAATCTACTTCTGCTTGGTGCAGTCAAGTTACTGTCGGTGCAGCAGCCTTTGAGCAGAAAAAACTGGTGTATGCAGCATAGAAAGTGTGATCTGCGTGTAACAGAATTGTTACCGAGAGGATGGTGGATTAAATGAACAACACAAACACAATATGTGAAAGAAAATATAAATTTATGAAATAAATTATTAATGAAAAATAATGATGTATCAACACAATAACTCATGCGTTCAACCCACAATTACACTCACAACCATTCACAATACATGAATAAATGAAATATTAATACAAAATAAAACACAGATACAAAGGAATCTCTTGGACTATACACAGATCCAAGGAACCTTTACAAAAGTTATATTAACGCAAGTATAAATTACGATAATAAACACAAGCATCAAACTATACTATCGCACGTATGGATCGCGACAACTAGCACGAACATATACATGTATTTAATCAAGTTGCTAACTTTTATTGAGATTCATGCAATCCCTTGAAATACTATTGTGATCTGAAGTAACCATGTAAATACAACAATGTATTCAATTGTACTACAATTGCAACACACACGTGTCTCGACCCTGTATAACCGTACGATTCACCAACAGTTAAATCGCCGCCCAGTTTCCCCGAATACCTAGGGTTGACACAATACTTTTATCGGTCACTTGCCCTTCACGGATCTACCACAGTTATACGTACAGACAGCATACAACATCTACTAGAACCAACGTTCCTCAATACCCTAGATGCCACCCCGGATGTTTACAACTCTAGACAGCTCCGACTACTCGGACTTCTAGATTTTCGGATATTTACACGTCACGACAGATGTAGACGGACAATCTGACAGACAGACAGTCAGATACTTCAATTCGATTGCACAATAAATCAGCAACAATTTCAGCTACGATATCAGAGATGTTATCAGTGACGTTAACAGAGATGTTCCGCAATAAATCATCTACAATTTCAGCTACGATCTCAGAGATGTTATCAGCCGACGTTATCAGAGATGCTATCAGAGATGATATCAGATGCGTTATCAGCTACAATAAAGAAACCAGACTAATAATAGTTGTCTCAAAAAATAATCTAAAACTTAGATTACGCTGTTGCATTTAAAGTCTAATAGTGACTAGTAATTCCAAATATTCCACGTTTAAAATCTGCATTGCAATAAAGGCATCATTATATGAAATGACAAACTGAATAAAATTCACAATAAAACGAAATATAAATTTAACACTCACCCCTTTGGCTGGAGATTGAAAGACGAGCTATCTATCCTGTGATTACTTTAGGTCCCGTAATATTGATCAGAAATATTCTGCCTTATATACCCTCAAATAGGTGAGCAGAAATCACGGCAAGATTACCGTGCACCCTGTGAATCTAATATTCCGGATTTCATGTAATTCAAAGTGAGGCACATGCAAATCGTTACACGCCGCTTACCTTGGAGAAAACCACTTATTCACCCCAGGTAACGCATGTACGACGAAACAACAAAAAAAATGGTGAGATTAGTTTGTAATTCAAGAAGAAAATAAATTTAATTTTCGCCCAATTCTGTGACACTGAGCAAAACCAGGAAAGCAGTCCTGCAACTCAGTCAGCAACCTGCACATCCAAGTCCCCACTGCAACAGACTCTTCCAGACCAGAATCAAACTGATCAATTATCTCCGGACCCAACCCCAGTGAATCGAAGACACTGAATGGTCCTTATCAACACTGATGGGCATCATTATTTTGTATGTAAATCTTTGAATGCGTTGAATTTAAAATTATTTACTCTGAGTTTATTATATAGGAAAATTGATTAAATAACTATATTATTAGTAATTTATTGATATTTATGTCTGCATAGCAGGCCGACAATTTTTCTATACGGTTTTTTCTTCTGTGCATAATAACAATATAAACTGACCTTACATACGAGGCAGACCATTCATTACGTCAAGTTAAATAATAATACTACAAAGATTATGTTTCCCTGAAGATCTAATGATCAATGTGTGAAAGCAACAACTATACCTACCTTTTGTCCATTCGTCTTGCATAGACAACCTTGTATTAAGGTGGTCGGGATCTATTCAAAACAATTTATAACGTTGAATTAAATGCTCATATAACCCTGTAAAACACTAATGTCTTATTTTAATGATAACAAGAAAGGAAAAACAATAGATAATAATAAACCATATAAAAGTTGCTTTACACCATTCTTTTTCTTTAAATCCGAAACCTTAGCATTTGACCTTTTGACTGCAACTTTGATATGGTTCTTCCCTGTTACAAAATTGGAACCTAAAGATGCTGGACAACTTTTAGTTATTGTGTGGAAAAGAAACAATCAGATGGATGGACACATAGACAATTTATGTCAGCATTTATTGGCACTTTAGCACAATTATAGATATATGGTGCCAAGTAAAGTTGTACTCCAGTAGAGATATATCGTTCAGGAGGTATGCACCATCCAAAGATGGGATTGATGTTACAAAGATTGTTTATGGAATTTTCATTCAACATGTTTTACTAGGCATACACAGCATGTATATAATTTTTGAAGTCAGTATATGGGAACATTTGACTCACAAACAGGGATCTACCACACCATTTCAATCCCAATGTGACTAGGCAGAAATTAGTACAGAATACCTCTATATTGTATAACAAATCATGTTTTTCTGCATGATCAAGATACTAACAGGCTGTCAAATTTAAGGTTGTGCAAGGTTTTCAGTGTGAAAAGGGATTCCGAAAAGATAAAATTTGTTTCTTGAATGTTTTCGATGAAGTTAAATGATCTGAGCTGTAATTTAGTTGGTACTAAAGGAACTTTTACATTTCAACAAGCTCAAGATGCTGGCATGGGATGTTACAGAAACAAATTCAACCTTGTCTGCATATTTTAAACTGTCTGCGGACAGGAATGTATTGCCAAGATATAATGCTCTGATTTTGTTTATGTTGCACCCGATACCGATATTTACATCTGTCATCTGTTTATAAACTCAGCCAATCCAATGCAAGATCACGTCATTAATATGAACAAGTTTCACTCATAATCAAGATCTTGATGATCTATTTACCAAGTTTGTACAAAATTCTATCAATAAGAAACAAGAATGGTTTTAAAAAATCCTGTTATCAGATGCAAGGTCACCTCATAAATATGCACAAGCCTCGCTCACAACAGAAATCATCCAACATCTTGATGGCATTACCCTATTTACCAAGTTTTACTAATTACATCCAAAGAGTCTCTCAAGTGATAAGAAGCTCATCAAATCATCTGGCTTATAATGGCACCCCCATACATTATCTTTATGGTATTAGCCTATTTACCAAGTTTGTTAACTGCTATGGTGGCCTGGTGGTTAGAGCATCCACCGTACAAGCAGGAAGTTGTGGGTTCGATCCCCGGCTGAGTCATAACAAAGACTTACAAAAATGATACTAACAGCTTCCTCGCTTGGTGCTCAGCATTAGGAGGTTAGTGTTAGGACTGGTCAAACCTGGTGTCAGGATAATGTGACTGGTTGGGACATCATGCTACATGTCTGTGGCATGATGCCCCAGTGCTAGACATCACTATAGACTGCCTCACTGCAGAAATCGTAGCGATATGACTGAATTTTTTTTTAAAAGCTATGTTAAAAATCCTAAACAAACAAACAAACCCAGTTTGTTTGAATTGTGATCAGAAAACAAGGTACTAAAGTGACACACTCTGTCCATCAGATGACCACATTGATGTGTTTGTATCTTTATATCATGAACCCTTATTACAATATGATGAAATGCTGATTAGAATTATAGCTTCCAGTGTGGTAATAACCTACTCCAATCAGATCAACCCCATTAGTATGAATGGATATTGCTCTTTACAAAACCTTTCCAAGATTTTGATAATATAAGAATATATTCAAAAAAGTCTGATCAACACCGTCAGACAAACATGGCTTCCAGAGTGGTAACAAAAACTGCCAATCAGATCAAAGATTACCATATCAAAATGCATGGATTTCATTTATAAAACAAACCTTTCCATGGTCATAATGAAAGTAGTTACTATTTCAGATCTGATTAAAACTGGATTAGAAATATGGCTATAAACAGAATCAGGGATCCTTTTGAATATGATATAATCAGATTTTGAAAATTTGAACATGTTTTCTTCTGCTTCTTTCTGATCTCAGTTTAAGCATATCTGAAGTTAAAGTTTAATAGAATTCATATTCCCTGATCCGTAGCAGATCAGAAAGTCAGTGACTCATAAAGAGTGGACAGAAAAAGCTGCCCAAAGACACAAAGACAGGCAGGAAGAATGCTATCCTGTCTTAATAATAAAACCCAATAACAAAACAAAATAAAGGTCAATGATTAAGAACTGCTATTATTTATTACAAATAATAAAGTATGCTCATGAAGGGGAAAAGATAAAGATAACTTCATAACATTCAAAGGATAATATTCTTTTTATTCATAGAATTTCTTGAGGTGAAATGTCAGCTAAAAATACTTCTGAAGGGGCTCCCCAAGGGTCTTTTCCATTTGTACAACAACAGCCTGGCATTTCTTCTCCACCTCCTCAGATTCATCTGAAAATAATCAATATAATTTTTGCACTTGACCTCTTTGCTTTTATACAAAATCACATAGTACAAATGCATTTAGAAAATACAGACTAGGTCATTTAGCATTATGGTTGCATCAACAAATGCCATCCAAATGATTCTCGTACCTGCTCCACAGACGGATGTCTCTATATTATGATAATTATCTTACCCTGAGAGGAAGAGATAGCATGTATAGTGCTGATTTCAACTATTATCATCACTTTGATGTAAATACATGACAATCAAGGATACATAATATACAGCTAGTCAGGCATAGATGTGTCAAGTCCATGATGAATGAATATATTCTCCAGATCAAGTGTATCCTTTATGGACAATCCTTCATTACAGATCAAGATGGGCCAAATTTATGACTGTTAAGACGATGATCATGAATAAATATCCATAAATAATTCTCCTAAGTAAATATCATAAAGGGAATTTCTTTAAGTAAATAGAGAAAATGGAACTTTCTGAAGTAAATATATATTAGGGAATTCCCTGAAGTAAATACCCATGAGTAAAATTCCTCAAGTAAATATCCATCAAAGAATTCCCTGATGTAAAAATCCATAAGTGAAATTCCTTAAGAAAATATACATTAAGAAATTCCTTGAAGTAAATATCCATTAGGGAATTCCCTTATGTTATTATTGTTTAGGGTTTAACAAAACATTTCAGCACATGACAGGCTATATATGGTGGTCAGTTTTTATGGTGGATGAAGAAACCATGAAAATCATGGAAGAAACAATGATCCACAAGAAGCTATTAGCAGGCTTTCTCACATAACCAGGCTGAGCCTGAGACTTGCATCCATGCTGGCAGGGGTGAGATGTCAGTGATCTGTAAATGTGAGCACCTTAACCACTCAGCCACTTGAGAACCTGACTTCCCTCAAGTAAATTTCAATTAAAGAATTCCCTTAAATAAATATCCATATAAGAATTTTCTTCATAATTAAATATTCATAAGGCAATTTTCTTAGGTAAATATCCGTAAGGGAATTCTTTGTACTAAATATCCATACAAATTTTTTGAAGATTATCATGCCTGTATTTTTTTTGCTGTTTTAAGTCAGATGTGAGCAGATGATGATATGGCAAGCAAAGCTCCAGACTGATAATTTACAAGCTGGAAGTGAACCCATGTCGATCAGAGCACACCTCACCACTACTCTGTACCCTACACTGGCTATCAATTCGATACAGAATCAAATACAAAATTTGTTCTCTGTGCTATGTTTCAATGACAGACTCCAGTCCAACATACCTATCCAGCTTCACCCATGTGTATACACCAGCTAGATCCTTATGCTCTTCTTCTGATAATCGTGTACTCTTTGTTCCCAAGGTGAAAGCAAAGTCATATGGACAACGTTCATTTGCACACCAGGGCCCCGCAACGTGGAACGAATTGCGCATTGAAATTAGACACAAAGACACAGTGGTCCCTTTTAAGAGTGCTCTGAAGACTCACCTGTTTCAACTGCAGGGACAAGCTTAGCAACCTAATCATGTTTTGTATCTTATATGTTTTCAGCATGTTTATATATTTTCCAATTTCATTGTTTGTGTCATTTGTTGTTCTGTAGTGGAGTCATATCATTATTGATGGTGTAAAGCACTTAGAGCTTCGAAAGATTAGGTGCTAAACAAAGTCCTCATTATTATTATTATTATTATTATTATTATTATTATTATTATTAATAGAACATATTACCTATCTCTCATGTTTGTTCAATTTGGAAGTTTGCTAGTTTTGAATATTCAATGAAATCTGGCATACATTATTTGGAATAAAAGATATATAAGAATCATGAAAAATATTTCACTTAGCAAACTGAAATTGCATTCTGATGACACATACAGTAACATTTTATCACAAGACTACTGTTTTGGACGGTTAAAAATCACAGTATTTTAATAATGACATTTTATGACATCTGTGATGCTACATTATCATTTGTGATGGCATGACATCATGCAAACCAAAGATGTAATGTCTGAGGTGACCAAAAGTACATCAGACTCATTTGACTCAATGTGTTGGGTAGTTTTATTGAATAAAGTCAATATTTTTAAGTCATGTTAATAAACTTAATTTTATGTTTGTGCTCAGTTTCAATGAAAAAAGAAATTTGAATTTTTAAAACATTTCATCTAAAATAGATGTGACATATAACTAACCTTATAGATAAAGCTGAAAGTTTTTTTTGTTCTCTTTCATAAATTGGGGGTTTCAATTAATTCTACTTGTGGATAACTTGTAAACCTAAGAGTGAACTGAAATTAATTACCAGCCTCCACAAACAGAGGTGGATTAGTCTGGTCTCCTAATATTTCTAAATGTAATTGCAACATTTCTTTACTCAGGTTAGCTTAATACCAGTCTGAAGCTGATAACTGTTCCAGACCAAGAGAGATGTAGACACACTTAACCAGGGATCACACAAAAGATAAAGAGATTATTGATTGGATGGGTTCAACAGTACATTTATACTAGCAGGTGATAATTGACCTTCCTTTTCATTTTCAATTAAGAAAACTATGTTGCCATATGCCACTTTTGACAAAACAAAATAATCAAAACGACAACACAACATTTCTTGAACACAATTCATTTAAAAAGGTTTCATTCGGCTGATAAAAATGTACAAACAGATCAAATCATAATTATCATTGCAGGAATAATTTGTTGTACTTTTCTATAAAGTATGGCTATAAAAAAAGAAGAATGCAATTATGTACATCTGTATATAACCTGAGGTAATATTCTATCTCTATTAACATGAATCACCATGTGGGGCATCTCTCTCTCTCTCTCTCTCTCTCTCTCTCTCTCTCTCTCTCTCTCTCTCTCTATATATATATATATTATATATATATATATATATATAAATGGCACATCAGTACAACACTGGCTGTATTGTTATGTTTCATAAATGTAAATATAAAAAAATGCAAATAAAATGAAGTGAAAAAACAATGTTTAAATATATATCAATATGAAATGCAATAAAATAAATGAAAAAAAAGGAAAAGATACATCAAAATGAAATGAAACATAAATCTTTCCACTGTATTTAATCAAAGTTGAATTGATGAAACTGTCAAATACATTCCCTATTTACAATGTATGCTTGATCACACTGAATGCCTGATAATACTTAATAGTTGACAATACTGAATGGTGAATACATGCCTTTTTATCACATTCAAAACACCACTGATATGCCCACCTTATGAAAACAGTGTAACAATATCTCTTCAGTGATTAAGTTTTGACAGAATCACTTCACTAACGCAAGGAAAGCAAATGTACTGCAACAGCGTGGATGGCCAATGTCAGAACCAAAGATAACTAACAATGAGCCAAAAATTCTTCATACAGCTGGCATAATGGCATCCAAATCAACTGACTGAGTAATCTGGGTCAGTAAGCATGTTTTCCACCAAGATGTTGTCACAATTCTGTTTACTGGTTATGAGAAAAGTGGCTTTAAAGTTTCTTAAATTATTTTCTGCAACATTATGTGGTGGACCAGTATCATATTTCTACGTAAACCAGGGCATCTTCAACAATTACACAGTTCACTTCTTCTTTCACTAGTCTCCCAAAGCCACTGTAAATATTATTCAGAAGCTATGTTCAGACTACAGTAATCTTATCTCCTTTTATAACTAAAGATTCATTTTGCAATCTATTACATTGACATCTAAACTTTTAATCAGTTTGGAGTCTGAAAATGAATTGTTTTACTAGCAATTAGCTAATCCATTTGAAAACCTCATGTTGATATAGCTATTCATTTCTTTGGAGTTGAGATTAGAAATATTGAGGGTCAATTTGCGTAATTTTCTTTAAGAACAAACTCGAACACCATAAGAACTTGTCTGATAATTAAGATACATGTCAATATGACTTTCCATTTTATAGGAGTAGCAATATTATGATTTTCACACTGCTGGTCATACTGGATGTCAGATAAGCCCTATTTTCCTACAGGACCAGCAAAATATTATAGGAAGTCTTCAGGTGAAAACCCCTTGTTGATGTGACTTTCTGTATGAATAACAGCAACATTTTAAAGTATCTACCATCGTGGCCATATTGAATATCAGACCCAATTTAAATCCAGGACCAAATACAATTATTAGTTTTTGGCTTTATAAGTTCAATACCATTTTTCACCAAATGATAGCTTTACATGGCAGACAGTACACATGTCAAAGGAAGAACCTGTGAAAATATACATGGGTCAAGCTAGACTATACTTTTGGGATTTATTTTACGATAAATTACTTCTTCTTCTACAAAGAATAGGGATAAATGATAGCTGAATATATTGTCTTCTGATTCTCAATATGAATTTAACATTTGTAATAAGCAATAATTTTTCTTCAAGTAGAAAATTCTCTGTGATATAAGTATGTATTTTAAACCCATTTTAACAAGTTTTGATTTTACTTTCCAACACTTCAAGACAAAACAGCAGTCAAGAAGATTTCTAAACAATACAAAATGTAGTCTGAAATATCCATTATAACAAGTACATGACAGCAAACACACAAGTATATTTACACCATCATGTATGTTCTAATTTCATTGTTGCTGATGAAACATTACTGACTATTCATTGATGACAAACCGAAGCATAACAGTCAGTAAGTAAATGAATAATTAATCCTTGCTTTCCAACTGAATTAACACAGCAAAGAACAAACATGAAACCAAATATGACATGTGGATACAATTATTTTTAGACAGTGGGATTTCTTAATGGAACTATTCACTGTCTAGATTTCTTACATTTGGTTTTAATTAATATTTGTCTATGTCCTTGCAGTAATGTCATGTCAGATATTTTTGCTTCATTACTTGTTTCTGTATTTTCATGTCAGAAAACAACCTTGACCGTATAGCACTTCTAAAATTCCACAACATAGCATTGTATACATTTTATCAAATCTAAATAATTATATTTTTGACTAGTTCTTCTATCTATGTTTACAATGAAAGGTATGTAAGGAAAACAAACAATCTAATGAAGATTACCATTATTGCCCCATGACAGTCTCATTCACAGTTTCAAACTGATTTTATGATGAAAATAATGCTCACACAGCTGTCAATATCTTTAAAAAAAAGTTATTCTTAAAAAAAAAAAATAATCTGTTATTTATATACTGATGTTGTAGTTTTGAAAGACAATTGATTGTTGTTACTGTTGTAGGGTTTAATGCCATTTTTCAGCACACAATAGGCTATACATGGCAGCCAGTATTAATGGTGGAGGAAGAACCCGGGAAGACCCCCAGAAAGAACCACCGACCCATGAGAAGCTACTGACAAGCTTTCTCACATACCTTCATTGGCTGAGCCTGAGACTCAAACCCACATAGAGGTAAGATGGCAGTGATCCATAATGGACAGTGCTTTAGACCACTTGGGGCCCCCGAAAGACAATTGGTAATGTTTTCACCATCAAAGGATAACATGGAGCAACTGAACAGTGATAACTTGCTTAGGAAAGGGTTTATGGTCCTTCAGATATTAAAATATATGCCGGTGAAGGCGCAAGAGTTCACAATGTTGACACAATTGATAAAAACACCAGCTATAAGATGCATGCAATGCATTTCACAACACTGGAACAACCTAGACAGGTCAAGAGAGCATCTCAAAAGTGATAAATTATGGTCATACACTATACAAAAAGAAAAAATAGTTTTTGCTTTTCTAACTTAAATTTAATGTTTTTATGCTGACAAAGTAGTCACCCACATCGTGTGTGTTATGTGTGTGTACGTGTTTGTGTGTACTAAATTTGAAAACTCATGCCAAATCAGACCTAAAAGAAAAAAATATAACCTACCCAAAGCAGCGTTGTCAAAATTACAGTCAATCATCAGTTTTGTACCCAACAAAAATTTTGCACCATCCACCAATTAATTACATTTTTGTATGATCTTATTGTCTTTATTAATATTATTCTAATTAGTAATATTATTATTATAATTTTTTTTTTCAATTATCACTACACACAATTAGCTTAACTTTTATCCTTCAAAAACTCTTTGCATAACTCTACTGGGATATAATTTCTATATCAATCTCTTACCAGCTACACTTTGTTTCCCTTTTTTGTTCACAACTTTATACCAAATATTCTCCTATGTGTGATTCATCGAGAGACCTTGCTACTAAAATCACTTGTTTTCGCTGAAAGTCTTCCATCAGCCAGAGTGCCATGAGACTCAACAAGGTTACTTAGATGTATGGGTCTGACCATGCATCAGAGGTCAGATTGGGCAGAAACTAAATCACACACTTTGCTAAATGTATTGCCTTTTGTATGTCAGGTATCAAAGTTGTGGAAAAGTACTTCTGACTTGGAATTTTATGGTGTGGTTCTGCCTTGGCCATCAGAATTTGAAATCCAATGTCTTCAACAATGGAAAATGGTTGCACATCTACTGCCATGAACTCTACAATGGCTTTGAGCCAACTAATAGCTCTTGGGTTGTCAAATGCAAATGGCTGCTTCTGGTCCAGCATGGCGTCAATAGTCAGAGTACGAAGAGTTGCTGAAGCTGCTGAGGATAACTGAGCAGCATCCTTTTCTTTTATATTTGCCAGAAACGGGCTATGTTCAACGATGTGTTTGCAGTGCAGTTCAACGATGTGTTTGCAGCGCAAGTGCTGTCTGAGATTTGTTACAATATAGTTTTTAGAATCCTTTTCACCTCTGGAAATGCATGTTTTGCAAAGTGAGCAATTTGCTTTGGACTTGTCGACTGCATTTATTTTGAAGTACTTTTAGGTTAAACAATCACTAGTCAATATTAATAATCCAACTCATTCAAGCTCTTGAAACAATGTTTTAAATCAAATAAGCTACTACTAAGATGTCCACATATCTGGATGGATGCATGCACCACACTGCAACAGCTCAGTACTGGCATGTCAGTATTAATGTTGCATTATATTTATATGTCGGCATACAGCTGCTTCAGCATGCAACTGATATTCATTGATAACCAGCATTGCAAAGAGTCATAGTTTCGTAGTAGCTTGAAATTTTGCTAGCTATCGAAGCTGCTAACATGTATGCTGGAAATTCAACAGCCACACGAGGTCTTGTTGGCTGGTTGGCTGCTGTGATTGGGATGAGTGCATGAATGGTACAGTCAACTCCACTTAATTGCACATTGGTTAACTGCATACGCCAGATAACTGCATGTAGTCACACCAGTCCCGTTATTTCCCAATGCTTTTTAATGGGAACAAACTTCGGATAACTGCACTTCGCTTAAATGCACACTCCGGATAATAGCATGATAAATTTCTGCCTGTGGCACATTATTCAATACAATTTTACTCCGGTTAACTGCACAATGTATAGTCAGGATCAGTTATTGCCAGTCTACTGCTGTAGCGCTTCAAATAAGCCGACAATTAAGCTGGTAAATGCGACTTTGTAAATGATTGACATGTAAAGGATGCCTTAGGTGGTATGTACATGTATATACGCACCCACTAGGGAGCAATAGCGTGGGAAAAATCATAGTACAGCATGGGAAACATTGCTCTAAACCGTTCAGGTTTGAATGACAACAAATGGAACATTGGAAAGATGGAAAATGTGCAACGGAATTAATTTTAAACGACAACACGGCGAAAAACAGGATGCAGACGACTCTGGAGTTGAGCGCTTTTTCTGTGGGAGATGACCCATCAATGACAGCAGTTTTTGAATAACAAGCGATCTATAGAATTTCTTGAAATTCGCTATAATTCCTTGATCCATCGGTTGAATCAGTGAAATTGTGTTTGGAGGAGCTTAACATTTAAGTAAAAGTTGAAAGAGTGGATTTTAATCATTGTTTAAACTTTTTCTTCATATATATTCGTGCTGTGCTGACTTTAAGCTGTACTGTGCCGTACTTCGGTTAACTGCACACTCAGGTTAACTGCACAGTCTCGTGACGGGCCCGAGGATGTGCAGTTAACCGGAGTCTAATAATTTATTGTGTGCAGACAGTCAACGATAGCTTACAGCAAGTGTTAAAAAGTATTTACGTTTAAGAATATAGTCTTTCAATTAACCCCAAAATCAAATGTTTATTCCTTAATTTCCACTATTTAATTCTGATTAAAATTCAATCCATGTCAAGATGAATGTTATGATTGAATTTACATTTTGGAAATTTGTTTCTGCCAATATCAATTATACAGATTGTTCTAGTAATTTGCCCGATTATGATTGCCAATTATTATAATATGTACAGCTTTATCTACAATGTAGAGGTTTTTGTATCTGGATATTTTCTATAAACTCTAGCCTAATTTCTTTCAGGGAGTTTTTGCAAATAGTTACTTACCCTCCATTAATTCAGCCAGGAAGGGTATAGTCTCTGGGAGAAGGGTCATGTAATCCTCACCCAGCTTCTTATGTAACTCATCAATAGTCAACAGGGCTGCAAACCGCACCTGAGAAAAAGAATAATTGCTTAAATATTCTATGAAAGACAATTTGTAAAAAAAATTATGGTACTTTTTATAGGACACCAAATCAGAAGCTTGAATAGCTTGATACAAGCTCTAAGTAATCATATATTTTATACACATATTCTGCTATGGCAGCCATTTTTATGTCCCAGCAGTGTCATTTTCATTCAGGACAAACCTGATACCCTAATAAATCTTCTAGTGACAATTTGAGATGACCATCCATTCAATAGGATGATGGATAATAAATGAGAGATGATGTACAAAAGATGACAAGCTTCCCATAAGCTCTTCTTCTTGTTGACTAATAGTGCTAAAAAAAAAACATTCACAACACTGTGATAAAACATTTAGAAGTGTCAGATAGCAATGTCCTTAGTCTTATATAATAAACAGAATCATTAAATTTATGAACGCCAAATGCCCCTTGCAGAAGCAAGCTTGTAGCACACACACACACACATATATACATGTGCTAAATACTATATGCTACTGAATGCAAGCAGCTTGAATTATATCTTTGCTAACTGCCAAACACCACTGAATGCAAACAGCTTGAATTATATCTTTGCTAATTGCCAAACACCACTGAATGCAAGCAGTCTGAAATATATCTTTGCTAAATACAATATGCCACTGAATGCAAGCAGTTTGAAATATATCTTTGCTAACTACCATATGCCACTGAATGCAAGAAGTTTGAAATATATCTTTGCTAACTACCATATGCCACTGAATACAAGCAGTTTGAAATACATCTTTGCTAACTACCATATGCCACTTAATGTAAGTGTATAACCTGGCTGAAAACTAATGCTACTAACAGTAAACATCTTGTAGTTATTCATTTTCAATATGTTTAATAAATCTTGCGTCAAATAAATGCCTGAAGAAGATTATCAACTAAACCCACTCATTACCTCACTGCATCACTAATTCATATAAAATGAATGTAATACAGATGTTGAGGCATGCGAGCACAATTGTTTTAACTAAAAATGAATTGCATTTGTGTTGATACCATTTCAATGTATGCAATAAAGACATGGATTTTACATGGATATTTGATGTTATACCATACTTGTGATAAAACCTCTTTACAATTTGCATGATGCTGAAATTTTTTTCAATGACAACAAAAATACATGCGTTAAAACAATACACACACCACATCTTCTGAACTTTGCAAATAAAAGGTAGAAAATTGCTCCAACATCCAAATTCTCCTTCTCAATATGGAATCTGGTCGAATTAAGTTCTGATCATAAACATATTGCTATATAATAATAGCCTACTCCGATCACATAGCAGATTATACTTGCTAGGTCAGAAACATTTCAAATTACAGGACTGAAAAATACTTGCTATGTAAAGGCTATTTCACACTGAACATAGGTCTGCAATATGTAATTAGTTGTTGCCTTGAGCCATCTACAAATCGTCATCAGTATAATGGCAAAGAAAAAATAAAATGTTTTTGGTTCAAGAGAAACAAAAAGGCACAAATCACTCAACTGGCTGAAAACTCTTTAAAAACCAAGAGAAGTTGGTCAGGGTTAATAGGATACTAATTTTGCAGAAATTTCTTAAATTTTATGGATTGCAAATATTTTATTAAACAATATAACACAATTGTTTCAGTGTTGATCTGTTGTTCATATCTTCATCTTGGCTTAATGGTAACTCAGCATCATTTATCCAATAATATAAGACTTTCATGACAATATAGTCAAATTTTGTAAAATTTTATTATTTTTTTTATTTAGACAAATAGGTTTGATTGTTATACTAACAGCATATCTGACCATGGACAAAAAAATAAAAGATCTCTTCAAGCATGAATGATTTCTATCAAATTCTACTTTGCAAATTTGAATGAAGAAGCAATTAAAGATATGACTTTACTAATCAATTACCTTATTTCTTTCATTTTTTCTAAATTTTTATTAAATCCAGTACATTAAATGATATGTGTTTAAATTCACTAAGACCATCTTACTTATGTTAGATAATAGCCTGGACACAATCTATCAAAAACATTCAATTAGATTATGTTGCATTTCCTGTAAATAGATGTATTTGAATGAAATGATTGATATTATTTAGTGGAACTACCAGTCTGGAACCAGTCAAATCATGCATGTAAATGCAGTAAAACCTGTCTTGAGAGATCACTGCAATGAGAGACCAACTGTTTTGAGAGACCAATTAATTAAATGACTGACACTGTTAGTACCAATAGCCATTCTGGAATCAGTCAAATCTTGCATGTAAATATATAGTATTTGAATGAAATGACTTAAATTGTTAGTGCAAGTAAACATTCTTGAACCAGTCAAATCACACGTTAGCTTGGTCATGATATGCTGAAGCCAACAGACTTAACTCAATGAACATCTTATTTTCTGTTTAGGTCTGGTTTCTACTGAATTCAAGTAAGTCTTCACTAGTTAGTGAATCTCTAGAAAAAATGTCTTTGGCATTCAAGGCTTTAATTACATACAGCCCATCAACTTAATTATTGTAGTGATACCTTGAAAATAATTCTATTTTAGTAACATCTACAATAACAGATGATGGATTGGCATCATTGGTACAAATTGTAAAAGTCTTCTTCTTGTCCGAGTACTGTTAAATCTACTCAAGCTCAGCTGAGTGTTTTTTCTCTGCCAAATATTAAAAGTAGTCTTTTATCCATCTTTAGCAATTGTGGCATGGGCATATTAAATGGAGGATGACTTTCTAACCTTAGAGCTTTCCCTAAATGATAACCAAACTGTTCGTGCATCATGGTTTTTTTTTTTTAAATAACAATTCAAATGTCATGAATCTATGCTCTTAAAATAAGTAACCAAAAAGAGTGAAAAGGAACAAGCTTTGCAAAATTTAACAAATAACTTATTTCCCAAGAAGCAGCAGAGAGGGTGAACCCTACAACTTTCCGAGCGTCGATTCGGAAATCTGAGGCTTCTGCCAAATAGTAAAAAAAATGGCGTCTATTCGATAAAATAAGATTTCCTTATATACGCCAACGTCGTTGTCATCCACCCTCTCTGCTGCTAGTGATTTCATCACTGGGTTAACAAAAATCATTTACGATTTCAACCGAAAATTTGATCGAGTCCGATACGATATCGTGTCCGAGGATCATGTAAATTTATTGTTACAAATCCATGCGGGGTTGACTGAGCATAACTAAAGAAATTTTTAAATTGATTGAAGTCCATATCGGAACACCATGTCTGCCAAATATTTCGTAGCGTATGTGTATCAACGCCGTTAAACACAGCAAGAATATTACAGTTATCTCTGATCACTTTTGGAATCTGAGTGTAGCGTTGAGTGACATATATCACATCAGTGTTTTTGTGACGCCCCCGGGAAAATATTCTAGCTGGGTTTTTTTGATTGTCTAACATCACATCGTCGTATACGACTAAATTGTTAATGCTCCCATCAAGGTCATCCACGGATGGCGCCTCGTCAATATCAGTTATAAAATCAATGGTATTCTCACCTTTAATTTCTGATGCATTCTCGTTAAAATCCTTTAACACTTCATAGCATCGTTGATCATCTACGCTAGGGGCAATTAAATACAACTTATCCCACTTCATCCATCTCATTATTAAATTGAGCAACAATTGCGTTTTACCGGATCCAGATGGCCCGATTATAATTGCACGGATAGAGTTTGGTAGCGCTGCATGATGCTTAACTGGTTCTCTTATTTTAGTCGCTGAAAAATCAATTATATTCATATCTCTATACATAAATTATGGATCTATATTGTGTGAAGTGTAAAACGCGTACTAGCACAAATGATGTGACGACGGTTACAACTAAAAATAACAGATCAGCACTAACTGGTAGATGTGCAACATGTGGTATAAAAAAGTTTAGATTTATTTCTACAAAATCAAAGATTTTACAATCCGGAGATGTTTTAAAAAAAACGAGGAGGTGATATTGCAGCCAAATTGACAAAACTCCCAGGAACACCGTGGGCAAAGTACCCCGGAGAAAAGCACCTTCCAGGATATAGCTATTGTGGTCCCGGAACACGATTAGATATCAGACTTGATGATCAAAATCAACCCCGACCCGGTGAAGAACCAATAAACGCCATTGATAAGGCCTGTCACCTTCATGATGTTGCTTATAAAAGCAGTAATCTGCAGCACAGGCATCTCGCGGATGTGAAATTAATTCATGCGTTAAATGCTATTCCTGATAAATCTTTTAAAGAAAAGTTGGCTTCGTGGTTGGTAAAATCAGCTATGAAAGGCAAATTGATGATGGGTGCTGGTAATTGAAAATGCTAGCATTTTAATATGGAATCAATTTATTATTCCCCAAGAGGATACTGGAGGGGTAAATCAGCAGTCCATAAACTCGCTAGCGCTGCAAAAGTGAAAAAAACTACAGCGGCGGATTGGTTATCCAAACAGGCACTATGGCAAATTTATCTACCACCACCTAAACAAATTCAATTCTCGCATTTTGATGTGACCGCTCCTAATGAAGTTCATCAGGCTGATATATTATTTCTGCCACATGATCGTGGTTACAAATACGCGTTAACCGTAGTTGATATTGCAAGTCGATACAAAGAAGCAGAACCGTTAAAAACAAAATCAGCCACTGAAGTTGCTTCTGCATTTGAAAGGATTTATCGACGAGGTCCTCTGCACTGGCCGAATCTATTGCAGGTTGATCCTGGCAAGGAATTTCAAGGCGCTGTTTTATCTACAATGAAAAATCATAATGTCACCATACGACGAGGGCATACTGCGCTACATCGCGATCAGGCCATTGTCGAACGATTTAATCGGACGATTGCTGAGCGGTTATTTGGATATCAATACGCAAAAGAATTCATTCAAGAAAAGCGATCCCGT
This sequence comes from Unio delphinus, assembly GCA_029339505.1. Classification (NCBI taxonomy): domain Eukaryota; kingdom Metazoa; phylum Mollusca; class Bivalvia; order Unionida; family Unionidae; genus Unio; species Unio delphinus. The sequence goes on from JAQISU010000110.1 coordinate 2,479,210, forward strand.
GAATGGGTCAAAAGGTTACCAGCTGTGATTACTGCACTGAATAACGAGATTACTAGAACAATCAACATGAAACCTATCAACGCGATTAAAAAGAAGTCTATACCCGTACAACCACAAAAAGATTTCCCTAGAAACGCTAGCGTTTCCCAACCAATTCTTGGTAGTAATGTCACTGTTAGGTACTTATACGAACCAGGAGAGCTTGAAGGGGGTAGAAAAAGGGCTACTGATCCTATTTGGAGCGTCACTACGCATAAGATATCTAGTATAACACGATCAACTGGTAGACCAGCAATCTATAAACTGGATTCAACTGCTCCTCAGCGAGGATTTACTCGACAACAACTACAGGTTATTCCCGAGGATACTCAATTGCCACCGCATGGTCTTAATTAGCACCCGATGCCAGAGGCATTGTGCTTTCACCCCGGCGTCTATTGCACTCAAGACAAGTCAACATCACATTATTTCTGACATGACCGAGATTGTTATTTTTTCTGTCTACGGTGAATTGGCGAGGATCCTTATCCGAATACTGCCAACGCATTATACAATTGCAACTCGCGCAGTGATTATTCTGTTGTTTCTTCAAAGTGATTATTAATTTAGCATCAATATCAAATTCTCGTTGTTTTTTTTTGTCCTGTTGTTTGTAACCGGAGAGTTTTTTATTAATGATGCTAACATCAATATCACTTATTGTTGTGTCATTATCATCACCAATGATTTCATCATCGCCACCTGACTCTGTCATGACGACAATTCTTCGAAGCTGATTTATTCTTCGTACTCTGGATACTGCGAGATAGACTAAATTCGACCATTCGATGCGATTATCTACCATCCAAACAATTGTATCCGATATAGTCAATCCCTGTGAAGAGTGTATTGTTGCTGCGTATCCTAGCGTCCATGGGGATTTATTAGCACGCAATGCATCTTCAACGACATTGATATCAACCAGCACAATATCATTTAACACGAGAATCTGCTTTTCACTTCCTGACTTTGTCAGGCTTGGAATATCAACTTCTATATTCTGCTTTCGTGTATCCGAAGGCCTATAACACAACGGTACTGGAAGCGTTGCAAATTTTTCTTTATGCAATTCAAATAACTTCATCTGAAGTGTGTCTCTGACTATTTTTCTACTTGCTACTATCAAATCATTTGGTCTCCACGTTTCCCAGAAATCATTCATAGGAGTTTCTGAAATTATTTCACGCGCTATTTCGCATTGGATTTTATCCGGTTGTAATCTAAGCAGTGCTTTGAACTCGCGTAATTGTTCATCAAGTGATCTATGGTCGGTATTAATTTCTTCATAATAGTCTACAGAACCCTTTAGCCATTCATGTGGAGATCCACCGACAAATGGTGGTGGTTGGCCGTGATCCCCGCACATGACGACTTTTGTGTTTTTGTTTAACAACCACTCAAGAAATGTTTTTAATACATCTAATGACACTGTGCATATTTCATCCCAAATTATGATTTCAGGAATGAATTTATCACCCATACGCTCAGGAGTCCATTTGTCACCTTTCCATCGAAAAAAACTATGGTAAGTGCAAGCATTTACCCCTCGCTGTATCATCTCTCTGGCGAGTCTGTGAGTCGGTGTTAACACAATCATGTTAGTAGAAATACAAGTATTTCCACCACCACGATATAATTCAATTGCACGAGTTGTCTTTCCTGACCCACCACAACCGTTTAAATAAACTGTCTTGTATCTACATATTGGATCAGATACCGGTGGTGCATTAGAAAATTCTGATTGAATCTCATCACATTTTAAGTACTTTTCATCCATGGCAACGTCTGCGGATTCACAATACTCATGTAGCATCTCCTTTTTAAATCGCCAACGCCACCACGCTTCCTCCGGATCTGTGAATGCCGCTACAGCTGATTTGTACTTATTGTGTATATACATCGAATCAGTGGCTACTCTAACCGCGGTATTAGGAAATCTATTTATCATCGAAAATAGATTAATGCAAGCATAGGCTAGCATTGAACTTCTCAAATGTGTGTACTGGGAATTATATCCATCACAGTAGGTAACAACCGTACCTAATTTCTCACCATTGGATAGAAAAGCATCCTTACGGGATACAAGTTTTCCCTGTTTCGTTAAATCCGTTACAAGAAAATCGTATTCAGCGACATCTATGATCAACCGCGAAGAGTATTTTGCGTTGTCGTATCGTCCACCCTGGGTAAATTTACCGATTATTCTTCGTCCAAAATCTTTTGCTTGTTCTTTTTTAATTTCAAATAACTTCTTAGACCAATTCATGATTTGTTCTTCTGGAAACTGTTTTCGTAGTTCGTTGATTATTCTATCTAGATCGGGTTGTGGTAGCCAAACTTCTTTCTGAGCTCGATAGCATATAATAGCCTCGGAAACAATCAACGATATCAGCATGCCACAATCAATCATATATCTCAATATCACTATTGGCATCCAGTGTTTTTCAGATAGGTGTCTACCAAGCCAAACATAACTACACGGATGTAACCCTGTAGCGAGTTCAAATGATATCACACGAGCGAATCCGGTTAAATCAAAATCAGGCAATGGTCCATTAATCGCAACACGAGTCATTTCATGCGTGGGGTGTCCAAATCGTTTGAAGTACTCAGCGCATTCCCCATACCCGAGAAAACTTCCAGGATAACACGCGGATATATCAATTGAAATCATACCGTCACGATGGTATTTTGTATTCCACAGTCCTCCATGACCAAATTCGATGCAACTCAATTTAACGTCCTCGAGAAAATCACTTCGTGTTGGACGCCATGAGTTTTTTTCTCTTGCGAAGTGAGCTACCACTGATGGAATAGTAAAACTATCCGTTAGTTGTTCATGGAAACTCTCCGGTGAAAAATCACTAGCGATTTTTCTCATTCTGTTATCTAATTCTTCAACGCGATATAATTCACCATTTGGTCTTACAAATTGATCAAATCCTGATTCGGAACCAGCACTACTAAGTAACCACACTGACACAGGATCATCTTTACACAACGCATGAATAGCATCAAATAATTTCTCTTCATAGAAAACATCCCCGGAAAATTCCCCGGAAAATTTCCGGGGGATATATTTCACGGTTCGTTCTCGTGGAAATACTGTTACCGCAGGTGTCCACGCGTGTTTGTTATGATCAATAATCTGTATTGGGGCTCCATTTTTGTTATATTTCGGTTCGTATAAAACCTCTCCGGTTATCGTCATAACTGTTATTGGAAATCTTAATAATGTTTCTAATTTAGCTATATCAGAAATCTTTGCACCGTGCTGTTTCACTGTCAGTTCCCATTCTGTTATTTTCCTACGTCGCAGATCAGTTAGTTTATTTCCTCGGGATGCATTTGTGAAGTGTTCCATTACCCGTGTTGCTACACAATTGAGCCTTGACGAAGTCAATGGTGAATATTTCATAGGAGCTAGTTTTGCAATATCGGGTTTATCATTTAACGGATATATCCCATAAACGATTGCTGTTACGGGATAAGATCTCTCGTAGTATGGTTTGTCAATTCCAGTTAGAATTCCTGGTTTGGAATCTCTACTTACAATGACAGTTTTTTTATCCTTGAGGATTGGTTCAAATTTATCCTTAATAATCCATTTGCCTTCGACTTCGATAATGAATTTTATTCTGAAAAAATACTTCTGATTGGAATTGCTTTGTTGGGAATTGCTTTGCAATTTACCTTTGGATTTTCCACCTTTGGATTTCCATCTTTGAATTTCCCCTTTGGATGGAAATTGCTTTGCTTGAAATCCTTTGGATGGAAATTGCTTTGCTTGAAATCCTTTGGATTTCTCACCAAGGTGTGAAATTATCTCAGCTGCTCTTTTATCGTTCATAGTAGCATCGATGATGGGTACATTGACATCTTCATCAATAATTCGAAATGTCGACCAACAGTATGCTGCACCGTCTCGGTAGAATTCATTAAAACACTCCCTGATTTTACCGAGTATAGTTCTATCACCGATTAGACGTTTTGGTGTATCAGAGACTCTATCGAGATTGAATTTAGTATTTCTCCAAGGCTTAATTTTCGATAATCTTTGGAACTCCCTATCAAGATTGAATTTAGTATTTTTCCAAGGTTTGATTTTCGATAATCTTTGGAACTCCCTATCAAGATTGAATTTAGTATTTTTCCAAGGTTTGATTTTCGATAATCTTTGGAACTCCCTATCAAGATTGAATTTAGTATTTTTCCAAGGCTTAATTTTCGATAATCTCTTGAACTCCTCCATGTTATAATTAAAACAAGTATTTAAATAGAAAAATATAGTATAATGAATCACTGCAAGTGGCTAATGATTGGATCTACAACCCCGTGTAACAAATCATGCAGAAGCGAATTCTGTGGGTATCATATGCAAAGCGTGAGAAACGGTTCAAAAGGCCCTCTCGCATGCCTCCAATGTGGGGTGGGTGTTAGAGGAAAATCGCAATTATGCCTTGCTTGTGGGGGTAAACGATACAGGGAACTAAAACGCTACTATGACAAACGAATCATTGACTCCGTCATCCTTGATAAAATCAAGGACAAAGTAATAAAAACCCCTCAAGATTATATCCAGAGATTTATAATTAAAGCAGATAATAAATTAGACAAGTAGTATTATTATACAAATGAGCCAAGATTTCAGACCTCACCCAGTGCTTGCTAATTACGAAGCCTCTAGTGATGGTGTTGTCAGGCACCGCAGACTCAAAGAACCTGTTGGGTATCTGAATAATATGGGCTATTTGATGTTTTCAGCTGGGAGGAAGAAGTATCTCTGTCACAGAGCCATCTATGAAGCATTTTACGGATTAATCGAAGACGGTCTTGTGATTGATCACATAAATGGCGTGAAGACTGATAATTGTCTTGGGAATCTTCAAGCCGTCTCGCAGCGCGATAACCTTTTAAAAAGCAACGCTGGTAAGCACGCGAAACATCCCAAGGGTGTGAAATCGTTTGATTTAGAAAATAATGAAGAGAGAAGCTTTCAGTCGATAAATGCGGCTGGAAAATATTTCGATATTTGCAGTACTTCCATTCGATTTGTTGCTGAAAAAATCATTAAAACATCTCTGTCTAAAAAAAATGGTCATAAAATAAAGTTCGTATACACTGAAACTATTTAAGGGAGATAAATCCTTTATGGATAAATCCGCACTACAATTCACACCCTACCTACTAAGTTCCCTTGTATTATGACGTCAAAGGAATTTGTCGCCTGCTATATTACCTGTACTTGACTAGGTGCGCCCACGTGACTGTAATGGAGATATAATGCATGAGTTTTCGATAGAGAATAAAACTTTTTATTGTCACTTGTGGGCTAAAACTGCATTATTAGTTTTATTTATCTACATATCTCATGTGTGGGGTGGGTGGACTAGCAGTAAAGCAGACAGCTATAACTCGTTCTTTTCAGTACAGACGTTCTTTATAATCCACGCATTACCTATGTTCGCTCAGCCGGAACGCGAGTGTTTCCTATTCATTGAAGTATGTGGGCGTGGTTAAAATTCCTTGTATGTGAATGTATTTTATCTAGAGAATTATAACAGAGTATATAAAACGCTGTTTTATTAAACAACTGTATTATTTTGTTTAAAATATTTCTCATTGTTGCAGCATAAAATTGTCTATTTTAAAAATCTCTTATTGTTAAGTATACATGTCTTCCCTCTCCTCTATATTGATCGGTATTTCACTGACGCAGGCATGCGTGATTGATATTTACAAACAGTTAAATTAATTTTTTTTGTGTACTTAGTATTTTATATTCCTAAATACGATGGATACAGTAAAATTGTCTATTTTAAAAATCTCTTATTGTTAAGTATATCAGATATATATATATATATATATATATATATATATATTAAAAAATCTCTATTCTGTATGACTAGTCCGTGGTGTAATGGTATCGTGTTTGTCTTGTAAACATAGCTATCAACTACTACGTGTTCGGTCCCCATAGCAGACACATTATTTGATGGCGAAACGGAAGATGTTTTTTTCTATTAATTGAGGGGGTGGGGCGGTCCCCCTCAGCCAAACCAACATGGCAACCCATGCTATCGCATTCTCGGTAGCGTGGGTTGGTGTTTTTTTCCAACTCATGCAACCATGAATGAGATTTCATGGGTTGCCATGTTGGTTTGGTTTACCACGCCCACATCATACCATCATCGTTCCATTGAATTATAATCCATCCTTAATTAAGTTAATTAAGTATATGTTATGCCTAAAATTTGCCGCAACACTCGAGCGGAAATATATCATACCATCATCGTTCCATTGAATTATAATCCATCCTTAATTAAGTTAATTAAGTATATGTTATGCCTAAAATTTGCCGCAACACTCGAGCGGAAATATATCATACCATCATCGTTCCATTGAATTATAATCCATCCTTAATTAAGTTAATTAAGTATATGTTATGCCTAAAATTTGCCACAACACTCGAGTGGAAATATATGGCATTGTGCCGTCCATGTTGTGACGTTATACCTCAAGCATATCTTCTGGGCGGTCTAAGATGGCGTTTGCCACCTTAGGCCTCCCGCCGGAGATGTATGTTTCGGGTCCCCCTTGGGCTTACTTGGATGCGAAGGCACCCAAGGAGTTCCAAAGATGTGTTGTCATATATGTTTTATTTTTATTAATTAGAGATACAGTATACTATATTTATAAATAAATTTATTTATATAAAAATATAAATAATGGATATCAATGATGTAAATGCTATAATTGCTGAAATCTCAAATTTAAATAATAAAGGGGTATTATTATCTGAAAGTCTCGACGTTGACAAGATTACCTCGGAATATGAAGATATTGAATATCTGTCTAGTAAGGGTCGTTATGTTTTACCTAGGATGTACAGGCTCGTGAAAGGAATTCAAAAATCCATTAATGGTTGTTTGTACGGTAACGACATTAATTTATTTATAACGCTATTTAGCACCGTTGAAGCAATACGTCAAAAGCTTGGCCAAGAATATCAAAAACGAGCTGAAATTGGTTCTAAAGTTCGTGATCTTAGAAAAATGTTAAACGAGGAGCGACCCGTATCTTAACCACGTGAGTGTTACTAAAAAATAATATAGGCTTTCGTAAATAATTTAAATAATTTATTTATTTTTTTTTAGCGTTTTTTGTAACACTTGTTACATAGGATTTTCTCCTGAAAGGATACTCATCAGTTTGGACTTGCTCATGCAGTTATGTGCATAATGGATGATCTGGTCGTAGTAGCAAGTAATCACCGCGACGCCTCCATTTTCACGTAATTGTTCTTGTTGCCGCGTCGTTAACACAAATCGTTCATCGCCATTCTCAGATATTACAATTCTGAAATCCCCAGCGATGTTATTTCTGAAACACTCGCGAATAGCGTCGTACAGTTTAACCCTGTCGAAGATGAATACGTTAGCTTGATGGTACATTATTTAATAACTAAGTTATTTAATAACTAAGCTTTTAATTATGATGGAAACCCTCCGGATTTCACATTTGAAAATTTAGTTCACAAACAATATATGGTTGGTGAATCGCTTACAACTAGATTAGCCCGAGAGCGGCTAGCAGCAATTAAAAAGTTTATACCGGTTCGAGACAGACTTCGCGATCAACTTCAACAACGACAACAAGCGCAGACTGACTTTTCTGTGTCAAGTGAACAACTGTTCGCCCGGTAACTAAGGCGACCAGCGATGTGAAAACAGCAACTGAACGAGCAATATACGGAGATATTCCTAAGGAAGGCAAGCGACGAGAAGTGCCTGTTCTTGGTGTGCTTGAAAAGGTAGCAGCAGAGACCGGACAAACACGCGCAGGGATACAACAGTTATCCAGTGATATAAAAACTCAGCGTGAGTATGAACGATTAGCTGATATTGATGATGAAACTCAAAGAGTTTCCACACCTGAACCACAACCTGTTGATGTCGTCACCCCAAGAGGTGTTTCCTTTATAGACAAACTCACCGAAGAAGCTATAAAGGAAATCAAACGACCTCAATTGGAGAAACACCAGGATTATACGACTTTTGGTGATTTCGCCGCCAAAAGCTTTGATTCTAGAAAGAATTTTTTAAAAGACGAGTATAAAAACAGTAGAATAAGCCGAGATGAATGGGTTAATTGGTTGTATAAAACGAATAAAGGGATTATTGGTAATTTGAAAAAGGATACAATTGAGTATAGATCTTTTAAAGTAGGAGTTGATAGTTATGGTATACAAAAACAACAAGAACGAGAAAAACAAAGTCGAGGCCGACAAAGGCAATTACTTGATGATAGTCAGGGCGCAACTGGTACAACTGAGGAAACAAGCGGAAAGGGATATTCGATTAAAAATCCAAAGGATGTATTTGACTCTACCGTGACATGTCCTGGTAATATTCTCAGTGATATATCACGGTTAGAGGTTCTCATCGGAGGGAAACGAGCCGGAAATAACTCCGTCGAGATAATTAACGAGGCCGCTGATATCTGTAGACGATTATTTGCTGGTGGTATCATGGACATTAATGTATATCGAGAACTTATTGCTGAATTAGTTGAAAATCACAACGATGAAAATCTTATGGATGTAAGCGATTGACCACTAATTGAAAAACTACTAGTTTTATAACAAGATGATTATACACTATAACCATGATAAACCCGTAAGTGTCTACGTGGTGAACTCACGATTGCCTGTTTATCGCGCGTGGTACGGAGATGGTTTCGGCAATACCATTGCGGGGTTATTTACAAGAATGGCTCCCAAGGTGGCGCCGTTAGCTAAACAATTATCAATGAAAGCCATTGATGCTATCCGTGATAAGGGAATCAATTTCGTTGGAAATCTTGCAGGAAAGGCATTTTCTGCCGCGAAAGATAAAATAGCATCATTGGTACGAAAGAAACCACGAATGACTTCGTCATCGATGACTTCGTCATTAGTGCTGCCATCAACTACAGTGATGCCTGCAAAAATCAGCAAAGCAATAAATAACGCAGTGGAAGAAAAACTAGCGCAATTGACAGCTTCGCCAGTAACAGATAACGCTATCATGAACGCGATAGCAGGAAGTGGTTTGAAACTAAAAAGAAATTCGAAGAATTTTCAACGACGATGATTACAAGGATGAAATTGCTTTGCAATTCACCAATTGAAAACACTAGTATGTTATAAATGTTTAAACGAACAGCTGATCCCGCGCTTGATATGGAAGCCCCAATGCGAAAAGACGATTCCGTCCGCGATTATCAATACTATTCCTATCATGCAATACAACCCGACCTACGATCGCGAGTTGAACTTCAAGTTCAAGATACCAGTAAATACTTTTTGCCGTGTGAAGCATTTATCGAAATCGAAGGAAAACTCGTAACAAATGTTGCAGAGGATACCCCATATGCAGATGACCCAAATATCCGAGTTGGGTTCGTTAACAATGGCATAATGGCGTTATTTGAAAGTGCAAGATATCTCATTGATGGAAAAGAAATTGAATCAATAGAACGCGAGGTTGATGTTGCAACAACAATAATCGGACTAGCGAGATATTCCGATGATTATACAAGATCGGCTGGTCCGTCTATGATGTTTGCAAAGGATACTACTGATAACGCTGACCACCTTCAATACATTAAAGTGTTAACACCGCAAGACACTTCAGTTGATAATCAACGAGAAGCAACTAATCCAGAACGTCGAGCTAGACCCGGAGCTGCGTTTGATATTCTCGGAGGTGTTAATGGTAATTTCAATCTAGGGTTTGCAACACGAAAATTAGCATTGGAAGGACAAGAGAAAAAGTTTTCGTGTGCAATTCCACTCCATCACATATTTGGATTCTGCAGAAATGTCAGAAAAGTCATCTATGGAGCCAAACACACAATCGCGTTAGTGCGAAAAGGGAATGACAACGATGCAATTTGGCGTACTGGTGCCGCTGAGGGTAAAGTTAAAATAACTAAATTGGTATTGTGGATGCCAGTAATGACCCCATCAATTACCAGAGAAGAGCGGCTACTCTCATTTATGGAAACAGGTGGCAAATCATTGCTAAGTTGGCTAACAACAACGACTGATGTCAAACAGGATAATGTCGATGATATATTCACATGGCACCTGGCATCAAAACAAGGCGTTTCAGCTCCACGTCATATATTTATAGCGTTACAGAATAATGAGCGAGTTGGTAATCAACAACGCAGCCATATGATATTTGATCAGTTAGGTGTTAGAGAAGTCTCGCTGAGAATAAACGGACAACAAGAACCAACCGAGGATATACAACTTAATTACACAGAAAATCATATAGCACGTGTATATCATCGGATGCTGTCATATATGGGTCGTGATCAAAACGTTGATACTGGTTTGCAAATATCTCAGCTCGATTTTAAGAAATTGTATCCGATTTATTACTTTTCGTTAGAACATCTTGATTTAATGAGACAATCCGTTGTTGACATACATTTTAGGGCTCGTATAGCTCCTGGTGGTGTTAATTATAGAGCGGTTGCTGTCATTCTCAGCGACAAATCAATGTTGTTAGAAGGGGTTGGCGGACGAATGAGACTTGTTGATGCACCAGTGGAAAATCTGTAAATGAAACTTGAAAAGTTTCCATAGGATTCCCCCAATTAGATCAATTGAAAGAATAAATATGTTTTACAATAAAATGCCATATAGTGTTGTTAGTGTCAAGCTGACTGATGGTCAGGTCAAGAAATTGCGATCAAAATCCGCTAAGGAATGTGGAACCACAATAACGTTGAAACCAGCGCAGATGTCCGGCGGTACACATAAAATATCATTAACGGATCGTCAAATAAAACATTTCAATGATGCAATGAAAAATAAGCGAGGAGTTCAAATAGAATTTTCGAAAGCCGCAGTCGCCAACATGATAAAATCAGGTGGTATATTTCCATTGTTAGCCGCAATACCAGCATTGATTGCCGCGGCTGCCCCAGCGGTGGCGAAGGCGGCAGCGTTGGGAGCCGTTGGGACCGCAGCAGGGATGGCGTTGAAAAAGGCAACTGGGAAAGGATATAAAAAAAAGGGAAAGGGGTTGTACCTACCAGGAACCCCGTATTCATGGTACAGCGGCAAATCCGTGAACGGATCGGGTCTAAGAAAAATACCAGGAACGGTTTATTAGTTGAAAAATCTTCGATTTCCAGCCCAATTGTTGAGGAACCTATAGTTGAGGGACCTATGGTTCCTATGTCCAATTTTGATTTAATTGATGCTGCTAAAAAACTAGCGATAAAAAACTTCAGAGGGGTTTTTATGAGAGATCAATTACCGAGAAAACCAAATAACGTTGAAACCGGTATCATCAATCTTGATAACAGCAGCGGATCGGGAACTCACTGGGTTGCATACGCGATTGATCCACGTGGGATTGTCTATTTCGATTCATATGGGTTAGCTCCGCCAAGCGAGTTTATGCGGTATATAAATTCCTCGATGAAACTCAAAGGGTTTCCGATTTTTTATTCCACGCTGCCAACACAACAATTAAATGATCCACCGATATGCGGCCGTGAAGTATTAAATGTCCTCGCGGAGATTTCATTAAAATCCTTTGGATCTCCGTGGAAACCACCTCATATTATTGTAAACGAATACACGAGTGGGAAATTACAAGGATCAATAAATTGAAAACACAAGTTACGCTAACAATAATGATCGATATTTGGGGACAACCTCTGTCAATGTTGGAACCCACCGAGGAAACATCTGCGGGTTCTATCGAGGATGTAAAAAAAATAATAGAAGATGAAATCGCTGAGACGTTAAATTTAACAAGTGTTGACCCGAACGAAATAGTTGTATTTCAAGATCGCCAGGGTAAATTGAAAAGCAGTAATATATCCGTGAATGACATTTTGATACGGCATCGCGCTGCCGCTGAAAACTCTATTGCACTGTATTCCAACGATGGACAACTTAAACCAGGCGCACTTGTGTCTACGATCACCGACGCGATTGCTACCAACGAACGTGAGCTGAATGATTTTATACGAGGTTATAATAGTTTTCGCAAAAATGTCGTACATAAATTTTTTGGAACCCCGCTTGTGGTTGGCATGACTCTCGCTGAAATTAAAAACTATCTATCGCTATTCTTCGCTAACAAGGACGCGGGAAGGATGATGAATGAAAATGAAATCAAGGCAAATTATCTCGAGATTTCTAAACTAATAGAAGATCAAAAACCCACTAATGACATTGTTGGTAGATTCTTTGGATCACCACCTGTGGCAGACTCGACTCTCGCTGAAATCAGTGAGTTTATCGGCAAGCACACTCACAATGCCTACATCGCTAATAATTTCTTTGGTGTCCCGGTTACATCTACAATGACTCTCAAAGATATTAATATGTTTATGGTGAGACAAACAACACTTAATACCATCGTGGATAAATTTTTAGGGAGAACACCTGTGTCTGAAACCACATCGTTGACAGGCATGACTCTCGCGGAAATTAAAAGCGCGTTTGACGAACAAAAACGCATCAGCGATATTGTTAATAAGTTCTTTGAGGGCAGTAGCCTCCAAGATATCACGACAAAATTTTCTAACATCGACAACCATATTAAAATCCAAGCAGAGCTTAAAGTTGAAGACCTTCTGGTTTCATTATTCTTCTCTAACAGGGAGGAGAGTAGAAAAACAATAGATCCTACCAGAATCACGGTAAATTATCTCGATATTTTCGACGATCTTTTTAACCTGAAAAGAATATCTGAAAAGGTAAAGATTCCACATCACTACACGGGCGTTAAAAATATCGTGTATACGGTTAATCATGGAACCATGGATTGGATAAGAGACGGTTATACTACATTATCCATCGGTATCTTGGGTCTCCCCGGCATAGTGGGCCCTGACTACAAGCCAACATGGGCCGATGGTATCTACAGGCTAACGTGGATCTCTATCGATCAATTTAATATGATCGCGGACGGTAAAACCTACTCTGGTGGCACCGCGACGTTAATTATGGATGGTCGCAAAAAAAGCTTTAATGTCGTCGCGGTTGATAGCTCCACCATTAGATCAAAAATAGCCTGGTGTTTAGAACTCGTAGCTCATTTTTCCGACTGAAGTACTAACAATTCCCGCTAACGATGACAAATAATTGAAAACACTAGCGGGTTTAAAATAACAATGACTTTGTCATCGACGCAATGTCGCTATGATCAGGTCAGAGAATTTCAGAATAGACTCAAAACCCTCACTGAGGAGTATCAAATAAAAATAAAAAAATACCGACGAAGAATCACCGCAATTGATGTTACTATATACTCGGTGTCAAGCGTTCTCACTGGTGCCGGAATAATACTTGCATCGGTTACAATGATTGCCCCGGTCGTAGTTCCAATTTGCATTTCTGCGGTGGCTACAATCGGGGGTATATTAACCGGGATAGCAAAAAAGATATCATCATGCAGCCAGAGTAAACTGCAGAATTACTTACTTCAATTTCATATTGCATCAACCGCATACTCGCAATTATCATTGATGATATCGTCGTCACTCGATAATACGATTATATCAGATAGTGAATTCTCAGCGATGGTCAGTATTTTTGATTCCGCGATATCGAAATTAGAGCGACAACATGAATATAATAACAATGACAACACCGATGGAATCAGAAAACACGAACCCAAAAAAACAAAAAATGATCTCAATAATATCAACATTACCAGATTGTGAGTTCTCAGTGATGGTCAGTATTTATGATTCCTCGATACCAAAATTAGAAATAAATCATGAGTATAGCAACGATGACGACACCGATGGAATTACTTCAACGAATAGTGGAGAACACGAACCCAGTACAAACGAGTATGATATCAATAACATCAACGAATCCAGAATTCAGTGTGAATTTCCCCTCTCCGGTCCCAGTGAAGGAGATAGCGCTAGCAAAACTACGAGTGTATCACAGTTGGCCTAATATCAGATCGGTTGCATTTAGTGGTCAGCAACCCAATAACACACTGGTGTTCTCGTATAAGAATAAACCCGATGGTACTCCAGAGTGGGAAACAGTTTCGTTACCAACTGGGTCGTACCAAATTAAGCAAATCAATGCTGAAATTCAGCGTAGAATAAAATCAATCACTGGAAAAGAATCAAAAATAGCTATTAATCTTCATCAACCGACGCTCTCGTCGTCGATCGAAATAAGCACAGAGGGATACATTGTAGATATATATAACAGCTCGTTAAGAACAGTGTTAGGATGGCCTGAAAAACCACCGGAAAAATCCGCCACCGACTTAACCACGGACATACAATCATATCATGAAATCAATCCCAGTTATCGAGATAATTTATCTGATATAAGAAAAGGAAGAATCGCCGATAGATTTATATTTACCAACAAAGAAACATTGCAATGGGATTTTATCATTAAAAGAACAACCGACTCATCTGTTACTATTTCATTTACGCTAACTGACGTCCGTGGTTATTTTAATGAGATTAAACAATTATATGACACACAACTAGAACAACTACGGAAAACAAAATCGCAAAAACACGTTGAAATAATAAATCAGCTTATATCGGACATGAAATATATCTATGAACTAATTATTCAAACAATAATTAATGACAACAGCGACAATAAACAACGATTCCTAACCGATTACAATATCACAGAGGACAATCTGCGTAATTTCAAGTTTCCCAAATACAACGCTGATGAACTAGCAAGAATTGTTAAAACCGATATCAAGGCGCTACAAAAATCAGATTCAGCTGTCCTCTTCAGGTATAATAATGATCCAGATGGTGGCGGTAGGCATATTGCCCCTCATAATGTGAATATTTCAACGGTGATTGCGCTCAATTTAGTATGTGATGCAATTGAAGGAAGCTATCAAATTAATCTAGAGCAATCAAATCAAGCTCAGCAGGGATATATTCTTTATTCATTTGCACCAACAGCTCCTCCAGGATTCCTAATTATTGAAAACCCAATTAATCCTGTCTATATGCGATGCCATAATAATTCATTAACCAGAATTAATTTCAAACTCACCGACCAGTCAAATAATCTGATTGATTTACAAGAAGAGGTGTTAGCGATTAGTTTGTTTGTAAAATCCTAAATTGCTTTGCAATTTCAAATGATTTTCGTCCTAAAGACTCGATCAAATTTTCGGTTGAAATCGTAAATGATTTTTGTTAACCCAGTGATGAAATCACTAGCAGCAGAGAGGGTGGATGACAACGACGTTGGCGTATATAAGGAAATCTTATTTTATCGAATAGACGCCATTTTTTTTACTATTTGGCAGAAGCCTCAGATTTCCGAATCGACGCTCGGAAAGTTGTAGGGTTCACCCTCTCTGCTGCTCAAGAATACAAAGTTAAAATGAAAAAAAAAAAGAACTTAACAGTATTGCCAATTAAATCCCAAAATAATCACAGAATTAGAGACACAAGTCCTAATACTTTAGAGTTCTGAATAGACTTTAGTAGAAATCCAAATTAAGTCTATTGCTGAAGTGCGGATGTGTCTGTGATGACCTGTATAATGCTGATGTGCTAAGTCTTTTGTTGAAACACAGTAATATAATTCCAGGTTTGAATTTGCTATAAATCCCAGTGAATATCTCTGTCAAAGAATATTTTTCTTTAATGAGCACTGTTATTTCCAGAGAAAATAATCACCGAATTAAGTAATGTGAAGAGATAAATTCCAGCCCAAATGAACACTGAATACAACAATAATACAAACCGATTCTGCTAGATCTTAAGCATGGCTAAATAATATTTCCAGATTATATAATCCTCTGCTTGGACTCAAGTCACAATTAACATTTTCTATATAAAAAAACCCATTACTTAATGAAAAATAACCTTCCAGAAACTATTCAATGTTTACTAAATAAAATGATGGTTATAATTAGAAATTATGTTACTAAAATTATGATAAATAACCTGGGCAAAGTCATGTACACCAGGTAAAATGTAGCGGAATCTCAATAACCTGATAATAAACCCATATATACAGAATATTTTATCTATGTATATTAGTTGTTTGCTTGATATTTTAAAAAAAACAACAACCATAATTCAAATCAAGTAGAAAAATAAAATTATATTTATTTGATTAAATATAGTTTGAGTAACACAGGGTGCCTCTTGTTGGGCCCCTCTTTGTCGACTATGGTTGTTCCGCCAGGCATGATGTCATTGCAGCCAATATATGTTAATAAGCTAGTAACTAAATTACAACACAAAATTCTGAGCTGGGCTGGTGCAGTGTGCTGTGACAGGACTTGCCCCCGTTATGTCAAAGATTATTTTATATGTACAATAAAGTACCTATTGAACCTATGTATTGTGTGTTAAAATAAAATTGATTTTGGACAAGGTTAAGTCCAACATACATTGTTACATTACAATAGAATAAAATGTAATCTAAAAAAAAGTATAACAATGCAATTTAAATACGCATAATACAAATTCAAGAATGTTTTCATTACTTTAACAACAATGTTTTCTGATACTAAATGTCAGATTGCCATCATTTTCATTTATGACCAACTAGACATCATACTGTAATATGACCTTCTGCACTTCCATCATCTCTCGAGACTAACAGATGCCAACTATGACCTTCTGTTCAGGAGTTGTTGTGATAAGGGTTTGAAGATGGCTGCTGTGGTGACCGTTAGTAAGGACCAACTAGACATCATCAATAGTATTTTAGTCAAAACACCATATGAAATGACCTCGATATAGGAAGAATAGCAAAAACAAGATGGCTGTTAAGTGTGGCATCCATTTATTTAGGACATACTACACATCATAATATATCTTTTTAGAAAAAAGCCCATGTTGGTAAGACAATGATTCAGGAGAAGTAGTGATAGCAATATTCTCAAGATATCTACAGTGATGGCCAAATTTTATATCTAAGCAGTATCAAATTTAATTCTGGATCAACAAGACCATGAGATGAATGTTTGTGCACATTTTCATGGCATTCCTTCAAGTAGTTTAGAAGTAGTGATAACAAACTTGTGCAAATGGAGTGATTGACAAGAGACGAATGACAAATTGTCATGTTTTCTGGTTTATGACCAGTTAAGCAAGAAAAAAACACTTTTATTAAAGCTGCATGTACAACTAGAGATAATAACTACAGTTTATCCTGCCATTAATAACCATCATAGACTGATCAAGACTACCTTAATGAATATCTGAATATGAATCTAAATTAACAATGATTATAACATATGGATAAAATGTATATATTATCATGTACAATCACCATCTTTTCCTGGTACATTTTGGGTAATTGGTGTTATCATAAAATATATCACACCAGACAGCTGAGTGCTATTTATTGTTATCTTCTACTTTATAATTATGATATAAGGATCTGAATTAACAGAAGTAAATTTGTTGATCTGGATCAGGATTTTGGAATTTCCTAATTGAATTTTACAGGTTATTGTGTTGTAAGTAAACAAGGCTCATTAGATCATCATTCTAGAAGGTTATTTTATTTACAATAAACCATTTCCTCTCAGAAAGTTACAAAACTCTCGATATAGCCGATGACACTTCAGTAAAACTAAACAAATCCTGAAAGGCTTCAGCAAAACCTGATGATATCACCTAAAACTCCTGAAAGGCTTCAGCAAAACCTGATATCACCTAACAAATCCTGAAAGGCTTCAGCAATACCTGATATCACCTAAAATTCCCGAAAGGCTTCATCAATACCTGATATCACCTAAAAAATCCTGAAAGGCTTCAGCAAAACCTGATATCACCTAACAAATCCTGAAAGGCTTCAGCAAAACCTGATATCACCTAACAAATCCTTAAAGGCTTCAGCAAAACCTGATATCACCTAACAAATCCTTAAAGGCTTCAGCAAAACCTGATGATATACTCTAACAAAACCTGAAAGGCTTCAGCAAAGCCTGATGATATCACCGAACAAATCATTAAACACTTCAGCAAAACATCATGATATCACCTAACAAAACCTGAAAGGCTTCAGCAAAACCTGATCATATCACCAAACAAATCATTAAACACTTCAGCAAAACCTGATGATATCACCAAACAAATCATTAAAGACTTCAGCAAAACCTGATGATATCACCTAACAAATTCTGAAACACTTCAGCAAAACCTGATGATATCACCTAACAAATCCTGAAAGGCTTCCACAAAACCCAATATCAACTAACAAAACCTGAAACGCTTCAGCAAAACCTGATGATGTCACCTAACAAATACTGAAATCACCAAACAAATTCTGAAAGGCTTCAGCAAAGCCTGATGATATCACTAACAAATGATGAAAGACTAAAGCAATACCTGATAATATCACCAAACAAATTCTAAAAGGCTTCAGTAAAGCCTGACGATATCATCTAACAAATCCCGAAAGGCTAAAGCAAAACAAGATGATATACCCTAACAAAATCCTGAAAGGCTTCAGCAAAACATGATATCACCTAAAAAATGATGAAAGGTTTCAGCAAAACCTGATGATATCACCTAATAAATCCTGAAAGGCTTCAGCAAAACCTGATGATATCACCTAATAAATCCTGAAAGGCTTCAGCAAAGCCTGGTGATATCACCTAATAAATCCTGAAAGGCTTCAGCAAAGCCTGATGATATCACCTAATAAATTCTGAAAGGCTTCATCAAAGCCTGATGATATCACTAACAAATGATGAAAGGCTAAAGCAATACCTGATAATATCACCAAACAAATTCTAAAAGGCTTCAGTAAAGCCTGATGATATCATCTAACAAATCCTGAAAGGCTAAAGCAAAACAAGATGATATACCCTAACAAAATCCAGAAAGGCTTCAGCAAAACATATCACCTAACAAATGATGAAAGGCTTCAGCAAAACCTGATGATATCACCTAATAAATCCTGAAAGGCTTCAGCAAAGCCTGATGATAGCACCTAATAAATCCTGAAAGGCTTCAGCAAAGCCTGATGATATCACCTAATAAATCCTGAAAGGCTTCAGCAAAGCCTGATGATATCACCTAATAAATCCTGAAAGGCTTCAGCAAAACCTGAAATCACCTAACAAATCCTGAAAGGCTTTACCTCATACAACTCTAAAACACCGCTAAACATTTTCAACTAAAATTGGGAAACTGGCCTCGGAAAGAAGAAATAGTGACACCAATACCCATACATGGAAAGGACAAAAGCAGTCCTAGTCTTAACAAACTGTATGTGAAGAACCTTGAAAAATGGCCTTACGGTGCCAATCAAACAAGTAAAGTATTAAAAATGTAAAATCAATAACTGCACTGGCATAAATGAAAATATCAGAAGGCACAAGGCAAATCCAGTAACCCATTGTCTAAATGTTGGATAATACAGAGTTATAATGATATATCTGATAGCAGTTTGAAAAGTTTGTTTCATTTTAAAGCTGTCATGTATTTCTGTTCTAATTTGCTTTGTTTATTAGTTGCAATATAAACATAAATAAATGACCTAACAATCTGGATTATGTAGGGGCAAAGGGCCAGAAACACCCCTGTGTTGTCAATAAAAATCTTGACCATTGCTAAACCTTTGAGTGAGCTCTTTGATCATAATTGAGTGTAGAAGGGCAAGAGATCTGGTCAAGAAACTGCCAAAGAAACTTTATCCAAACTGAAAAGAATTTTTAAGTCATCCAAACCTGAAGGATTAGGACATAGATCACTGGGCATAAAGACAGTAAACTTCATTTACCATTTTACTGAAAGACCAGAACTCCTCCTCCTCTACCTCCTTAACTGATGAATGGGAGGGGGCAGGGAACATGAAGGGATGGGGAGTACTGCATCAGTCTGTGTCAAACTTGTTGGCCTTGATGAGGACAGAAAGGGCATCTTATCCTGCATTCACTCCCAGTGGCAGGACTACATGACACAATGTCTCTCTTTTGTAGGTGAGACATGGGAGGCATGAGAAACTTGAATTGGCAACTCCTCTTGGTGAGATAACTACCAGTTAAATGAAGTGGACTCATCTAGTTAGGGTGACTCACCATCTGCCTCAAGCAATTTGAGGAAGAGAGCCTATCCCTCAACCTTGTTTTAGACCTAACCTCATAAAACAATGTTGCCATTGCTTACCCACCACCCATTCCATGACATCATTTTGAAGTAAGCAAGAAAACAAATCCACAACAATTTGTAAACTTGATTAATAAGGTCCTTCAGAATGTAATCTTGCTTTTATTTCACTTATGTCTTGCCTGTATGCCATCTGTATATCATTTTCAACTCAACTGTACACCATAATAGAATTCATCAAGACTGTATCCAAGTCACAAAAACATTTTTTTAAAAAAGCATAATTTTGGCAATTCAATAGATAGAGCTGCTTGAAAACCTTATATAGCCACCATTGTACTAAGATACCTATCTCATATAGCCACTATTGTACTAAGATACCTATCTCATATAGCCACTATTGTACTAAGATACCTATCTCATATAGCCACTATTGTACTAAGATACCTATCTCATATAGCCACTATTGTACTAAGATACCTATCTCATATAGCCACTATTGTACTAAGATACCTATCTTGTATAGCCACTAATGTACTAAGATACCTATCTCATATAGCCACTATTGTACTAAGATACCTATCTCATATAGCCACTATTGTACTAAGATACCTATCTTGTATAGCCACTATTGTACTAAGATACCTATCTCAAATAGCCACTATTGTACTAAGATACCTATCTCATATAGCCACTATTGTACTAAGATACCTATCTTGTATAGCCACTATTGTACTAAGATACCTATCTCATATAGCCACTATTGTACTAAGATACCTATCTCATATAGCCACTATTGTACTAAGATACCTATCTCATATAGCCACTATTGTACTAAGATACCTATCTCATATAGCCACTATTGTACTAAGATACCTATCTCATATAGCCACTATTGTACTAAGATACCTATCTCATATAGCCACTATTGTACTAAGATACCTATCTCATATAGCCACTATTGTACTAAGATGATGTAAAGCCCTACAAAGTACCAATGTCAGAACATCTGCTTAACCAGGAAAGTCAAAATTTAATGGTTAAGTAAACACACTTTTCTGATCTTGAAATACATTAACAACCCCTCAAAACCCAATCCTCATTCAATCAGCTCCTTGAAACAATGTTTCCAATCCCTTTTTCTTTCTTTAATTTCAGTGAACATGAATTCTGGAAACCATCAACTCTTCTTGCTTAAAACCAAATTAATTCTCAGTCCCTTGTTTAAATTATACACTATAAGAAACTCCATAAAAAATGGAGGTTAATCAGAGCATATGACCTGCTAATGATCCATACTAAGCAAAGTCTTTGTACAGTACAAGTCCATACTGAGCAAAGTCTGTACAGTATAAGTTTATACTGAGCAATGACTTTGTAAAGTCTAAATCTATACTGAGCAAGGTCTTTGTACAGTCAATGTCCCTACTAAGCAAAGGCTTTGTAATGTCTAAGTCTGTACTGAGCAAAATCTTTGTACAAAGTCCATACTGAGTAAACTGTGTACAGTCTAAGTCTGTATTGAGCAAGGTCTATGTACAGTCCAATCCCCTACTGAGCAAAGTTTCTGTACAGTCTAAGTAGCAGCAGAGAGGGTGAGCCGGACAACATTTTTAGACAAGTATTCACTGAAATCACGCTTAAAATCAATGAAACCAATGACATCAGGCCCAAAAGTCAATGACATCAGGTCCCAAATATGTGTGTGAATCATGAATTAGGTCCAAAAAAAAATTATGAAAAAATCAATGAAATTAATGAAATCAAAAACTTTTCAACTATTACATTTTTTGGGAAAAAGGGACTACAACATCGTTGTCACTCACCCTCTCTGCTGCTATGGGTTAACCGAATATTTGATCCAGTCCGATACGATATCGTGTTCGAGGGTCATGTAAATTTATTGTTACAAATCCGTGTGGGGCAGACTGAGCATGACTAAAGAAATTTCTAAATTGATTGAAGTCCATATCAGAACACCATGTCTGCCAAATATTTCGTAGCGTATGTGTATCAACGCCGTTGAATACAGCAAGCATATTACAGTTATCTCTGATCACTTTTGGAATCTGAGTGTATCGTTGAGTGACATAGATCACGTCCGTGTTTTTATGCCTGCCTCGGGAAAATATTCTAGCAGGATTTTTTTGATTATCTAACATGACATCGTCGTATACAACTAAATTGTTGATACTTCCATCGAGGTCTTCTACTGATGGCGCCTCGTCAATATCGGTTATAAATTCAATAACATCCTCGCCGGCAATCTCTGCAGCGTTTTCATTAAAATCTTTTAGCACTTCATAGCATCGTTGATCATCTACGCTAGGGGCAATTAAATACAACTTATCCCACTTCATCCATCTCATTATTAAATTGAGCAACAATTGCGTTTTACCGGATCCAGATGGCCCGATTATAATTGCGCGGATAGAGTTTGGTAGCGCTGCATGATGCTTCACTGGTTCTCTTGTTTTAGTCGCTGAAAAATCAATTATATTCATATCTCTATACATAAATTATGGATCTATATTGCGTGAAGTGTAAGGCGCGTACTGGCACAGATGACTTGACGACGATTACAACTAAAAATAACCGATCAGCGCTTTCTGGTAAATGCGTACAGTGTAGTACAAAGAAATTTAGATTTGTTTCTAAACCCAAGGAACCCAAGGAACCTTTTAAAAAAAACGAGGAGGTGATATCGCTGCCAAATTAGCAAAACTCCCTGGAACCCCATGGGCAAAATACCCCGGAGAAAAACACCTTCCAGGGTATAGTTATTGTGGACCGGGAACAAGACTTGATATCAGACTCAATGATCAAAATCAGCCCCGACCCGGTGAGGAACCAATAAACGCTATTGATAAGGCCTGTCACCTTCATGATGTTGCTTATAAAAGCAGCAATTTGCAACACAGGCATCTAGCAGATGTGAAATTAATTCATGCGTTGAATTCTATCACTGATAAATCCTTCAAAGAAAAATTGGCTTCATTTTTGATAAAATCGGCTATGAAAAGTAAATTGATGTTAGGTGCTGGTAATTAATAGCAACATGGAATATATTTATTATTCCCCAAGAGGATACTGGAGGGGTAACGCTGCAATCAGTAAACTCGCTAGCGCCGCAAAAGTGAAAAAAACCACTGCGGCTCATTGGTTATCCAAACAGGCACTATGGCAAATTTATCTACCACCGCCTAAACAAATTCAATTCTCGCATTTTGATGTAACCGGACCCAATGAAGTTCATCAGGCTGATCTATTATTTCTGCCACATGATCGTGGTTACAAATATGCGTTAACTGTAGTTGATATTGCAAGTCGATACAAAGAAGCAGAACCGTTAAAAACAAAATCAGCCACTGAAGTCGCTTCTGCATTTGAAAGGATTTATCGAAGGAGTCCTCTGCACTGGCCAAATCTGTTACAAGTTGACCCGGGCAAGGAATTTCAGGGTGCAGTGTTATCTACAATGAAATATCACAATGTCGCTATCAGACGAGGGCATACTGCACTGCATAGTGATCAGGCCATTGTAGAACGGTTTAATAAAACCCTTGCTGAGCGGTTATTTGGATATCAATATGCAAAAGAATTCATCCAAGAAAAAAGATCCCGTGAATGGGTTAAGAGATTACCAGGTGTAGTTACCGCACTGAATAACGAGATTACTAGAACCATCAACATGAAACCTATCAACGCGATTAAAAAGAAGTCGATACCTGAAAAACCACAAAAAGATTTCAAAGAACCAATTCTTGGTAGTAATGTCATTGTGAGGTATTTATATGAACCAGGAGAGCTTGAGGGTGGTACAAAATGGGCTACTGATCCTATTTGGAGCGTCACTACGCATAAGATATCTAGTATAACACGATCTACGGGTAGACCTCCAATCTATAAACTGGATTCAACTGCCCCTCAACGGGGTTTTACTAGACAACAATTACAAGTAATTCCTGACGATACTCAATTGCCACCCCATGGGCTTAACTAGCACCCTTGCGTCTATTGCACTCAAGACAAGTCAACATCACATTATTTCTGACATGACCGAGATTGTTATTTTTTCTGTCAACGGTGAATTGGCGAGGATTCTTATCCGAATACTGCCAACGCATTATACAATTGCAACTCGCGCAGTGATTATTCTGTTGTTTCTTCAAAGTGATTATTAATTCAGCATCAATATCAAATTCTCGTTGTTTTTTTTGTCCTGTTGTTTGTAACCGGAGAGTTTTTTATCAATAATATCATTATCATCGCCAATGATTTCATCATCGCCAATGATTTCATCATCTCCACCAATGATTTCATCATCGCCTGACTCTGTCAGGTCAATTCTTCGAAGTTGATTTATTTTTCGTACTCTGGACACTGCGAGATAGACTAAATTCGACCATTCTATGCGATTATCTACCATCCAAAGAGTTGTATCCGATATAGTCAATCCCTGTGAAGAATGTATCGTCGCTGCATAACCTAGCGTCCACGGGGATTTATTAGCACGCAATGCATCTTCAACAACATTGATATCAACCAGCACAATATCATTTAATACTAAATTCTGTTTTTCACTTTGTCCTGGAATATCAACTTCGATGTTCTGTTTTCGCGTATCCGATGGCCTATAACAAAGAGGCACTGGAAGTGTTGCAAATTTTTGTTTATGCAATTCAAATAACTTCATCTGAAGTGTGTCCCTGACTATTTTTCTACTTGCAATGATTAAATCGTTTGGTCTCCACATTTCCCAAAACTCATTCATGGGAGTTTCCGAAATTATTTCACGGGTTATTTCACACTGGATTCTATCCGGTTGTAATCTAATTAGTTTCTTCAATTCTTTTAATTCATTATCAAGTGATCTATGATCGGTATCAATTTCTTCATAATAGTCTACAAAACCCTTTAGCCATTCATGGGGGGATGCACCAACAAATGGTGGTGGTTGCCCGTGATCACCGCACATGACGACTTTTGTATTTTTCAATAACAACCACTCAAGAAATATTTTTAAGACATCTTCGGACACTGTGTCTATTTCATCCCAAATGATAATTTCAGGAATAAATTTCTCTCCCATGCGCTCAGGAGTCCATTTATCTCCCTTCCATCTAAAGAAACTATGATAAGTGCAAGCATTTACCCCTCTCTGTATCATTTCTCTTGCAAGTCTATGAGTTGGTGTTAGCACAATCATGTTTGGATTGGAAACACGAAATAACTCAATTGCCCGGGTTGTTTTTCCTGACCCACCACAGCCGTTTAAATAAACTGTTTTATACAGGCATATTGGATCAGAAATCGGTGGTGCACTAGAAAATTCTGAACACTGATTGCTTTCTAAGTAATTATTTTCAATGGTAATATCTGCTGATGGAATATAATCATGAATCATTTCTTTCTTAATTCTCCATGATCCCCATTTCTCGTTGCCAGTAGCCTTAAAATCAGCCATTTTGCTATTTATGTAAAATGAGTCAGTGGCAACTCTAACTGCGGTGGTAGGAAATCTATTGATCATTGAAAACAGATTGATAGAAGCATAACCGAGCATAGAAGCTCTCAAATGTGTGTACTGCGGATGGTATCCATCATTGTAGGTAACAATTGTACCCAATTTGGTTCCATCGGACATAAATGCGTCCTTACGATTGACATATAGGCCCTTATTCGTTAAATCCGCCATTACAAAATCGTATTCAGCGTTGTCTATAATCAATCGTGAAGAATATTTCGTATTATCATCTTTGCCACCTTGGGTAAATTTACCGATTATTCTTCGTCCAAGATTTTTTGCTTCATTGTTTCTGATTTCAAATAACTGTCTGGACCAATCCATGATTTGTTGTTCATTAAAATCAGGAAACAGTTTTCGCTCTTCGCTAATTATTTTTTCTAGATCAGGTTGTGGTAACCAGACTGATTTCTGTGCCCGATAGGATATAATTGCTTCACTGACAATTAATGATTTTAACATCTTACAATCAAGCATATACCGTAACAACACTATTGGCATCCAGTGTTTTTCAGACATGTGTTTACCAATCCAAAGATAACTACACGGATGAAGTCCTTCAGCCATTTCAAATGATACTACACAAGCGAATCCGGTTAAATCAAAATCAGGAAGTGGTCCATTAATAGCAACACGGGTCATTTCGTGTGTAGGGTGTCCAAATCGTTTGAAATATTTCTCACACTCTCCATACCCAAGAAAACTTCCTGGATAACACGCAATCATATCAACTGAAATAACGGTTTCAGCGGTGTATTTTGTGTTCCATAACCCCCCATGGCTGTATTCAAGACAGGACAATTTGACATCTGATAAAAACTCACTTCGTGTTGGTTTCCACGCGTTTTTCTTTCTAGCAAAATGTGCTGCAATGGATGGTACTGTAAAACAGTTTGCTAATAATTGATCGTCTTCTTCTCCGTCCTCAGAAAACTCACTAGCTAGTTGTTTCATTTGATTCTGCAGTTCTTCAGTACGGTATAATTCTCCGTTAGGCCTTACAAACTGATCAAATCTACATTCTTCGTCTGAATTACTATGAAATAGCCACGCTGACACAGGATCGTTTTTACTCAAATGGTAAATAGCATCAAATAATTTCTGCTCGGTAAAACATTCTTCAGGCCCCAACCCTGCTGGGGATAGATATTTTACGGTTCTATCCCGTGGAAATATTGTTACTGCAGATGACCACGCGTGCGCGTTATGATCAATAATTTCAATGGGGTTTCCTTTTTTTGATTGATATTTCGGTTCTTTTAATACTTCACCGGTGATTGTCCTTACCGATATTGGAAATCTTAATGATGTTTCTAATTTAGTTATATCCTGAATTGTTGCTCCATGCTCTTTTACCGTGAACTCCCACTCGGTTATTTTTTTTCGTCTTAGATCAGTGAGTTTATTCCCCCGGGACGCATTTGTGAAGTGTTCTATTATTCGTTCTGCTACACAATTTTGCCCTGTCGAATATTTCATGGGTGCTAGTTTTGAAATATCAGGTTTTTCATTGAGCGGATAGATCCCGTAAACAACTGCTGTGACAGGATAAGATCTTTCGTAGTAGGGTTTATCAATTCCAGTCAAAATTCCCGGTTTTGAATCCTGATTCACGGTGACAGTTTTTTTGCCCTTGAGAATGGGTTCAAATTTATCCTTAATAATCCATTTGCCATTCTCACGGATAATGAATTTGATTCGGAAAAAATGACTTTTTTCCCCAACACGTGAAATGATCACTGCTGCCTTTTCATCATTCATGGTAGCGTCAACAACACCATCAATTCGAAATGTTGACCAACAATAAGATGCTCCATCACGCTTGAATTCATTAAAACAGTCTCTGATGGGTTTATCAAGAATTTTATTCTTGGGTGTATTAGAAACTATATCAAGATTGAATTGAGCATCCTTCCATGATGATCTCATGTTTCCGTCTATTGTGCGTTTTGGACGTTTTTTGGGTCTATCGCGATTAAATCTAGGATTGGTTTTTAATAATCTCTTAAACTCTTTCATGTTTCCGTCTATTGTGCGTTTGTTACGCTTTTTGGGTCTATCGATATTAAATTTAGGATTGATTTTCAATAATCTCTTAAACTCTTTCATGTTTCCGTCTCTTGGACGTTTGTTACGTTTGTTTCCGTCTATTGGACGTTTTTTGGGTTTATCGAGATTAAATCTAGGATTGATTTTTAATAATCTCTTAAACTCTTTCATGTTTCCGTCTCTTGGACGTTTTTGACGTTTTTTTGGTCTATCGAGATTAAATCTAGGATTGATTTTCAATAATCTCTTGAACTCTCTATCGGCATTGAATTTAGCATTTTTCGAAGTCAATCTCTTGAACTCCTTCATGCTATATAAAAAACAAACATTCAAATGAAAGTTTTATGTATAATGAATCACTGCAAATGGCTCATGATGGGAAATGTAACCCCGTGTAACAAATCATGCAGAAAAAATGAGTACTGTAGGTATCATATGCAAAGTTTTCGACGTGGAAGTCTTGGTCCGTTACCCTGTATTCGATGTGGGGTTGGGGTTAAGGGAAGATCACAATTGTGTAGTGATTGTGGTGGTAAGCGATATAGGGAATTGAAGCGTTATTATGATAAAAGAATAAAAAATGGACAATCTATCAGAAATTATGACCCTGAAAAGGCCCTTGACCCTGACAACATCAAGGATAAAATCATAAGAACCCCGCAAGACTATATCGAAAGATTTTCCAGTGATGTAATTATTGAACCAAACACTGAATTAGACAAACAATAGAATAGTATATATGGACCAAGAATTCAGACCACATCCAGTGATTACAAAATATGAAGCATCCAGTGATGGTACTGTCAGAAACCGTAGACTAAAGAAACCGGTCGGTGTTGTGAATAATCAAGGGTATTTGAAGTTTACTGTTGGAAAGAAAAATTATCTCATTCATCGTTTCGTATTTGAATGTTTTAATGGATTGATCAAAGATGGTTTTGTTATTTATCACAAGGATTCTAATCCAAAGAATAATTCTGTATCAAATCTGCAGGCTATCACACTGAGTGAGAATTCCAAACGAGGAAGAGCTGGCACTTGCAAAACGGTTTGGAAGAGACCTGTGACATCTTTGAATACAACAACTAATGAAGAAAAAATATTTCAATCATTATATGAAGCCGGTAAATTTTTCGATATTTGTGGACCGTCAGTACGAAAAGTTGCAGAGGGGGTTTATCGATCGGCTATTTCAAAAAAGACGGGGCAAAAAGTTCAATTTAGTTATGTCTAATGCGTCATAATTTCCAATTAGAGATATGTCATACTTATAGAATAATGAATTCTGAAAACATGAATAGCATCATAGTTGAAATAGCAAAATTGAAAAATCAGGATATCAAACTATCAGATGGATTAAATCCTGACCAAATTGTGTCTGATTTTCAGGATATTGAATACGGAGTTAGCACTAACAAGTATATGCTACCCAAGAAATATGCACTCATCAAAAAAATTCAGAATTCTATTAAAGACTCTCTTTCATTTTCCAGTGACATCAGTGTGTTCGTCCCGTTGTATGCTATCGTAGAGGGAATACGAAAAGAATTAGGTAACGAATACGAATTGAAAAAAGAAGTCAACTCTAAAATTAGAAACCTACGAGCATTAATTCAAGAAAATGAACAATTTTGATTGCCCGACCATTTATCATTCCGACCATTTATCATTCCGACCCTCATTTTTTTTAGCCGACCCTCAAAGGAGATGTCAAAAATCGATGGACGATGTGTCAGATTGGTCAAAAATAGAATGAGGAAACTGTGGTATTAATTATTTTATATACAATTTCCACACTTTCCTCATCACTGATAGAAGCTGTTATAGGATGAAATAACACTTCCATGACCATATCAAAAATCATCCGACATGTAACAAAAGTGGAGCAACTCACAGTATTATTTATTTTATATACAATTATGTGACTTGCTCCATCAATGATAGAAGGTGTCTCACGATGAAATAACACTTCTATGACCGTATCAAAAATCATCCGACATGTCAAAAAGTGGGAAAAGTGTTTTACAATTGAAAAATGGTTTCTGATTTCAAATAATGGTCAATGAAGCATTAACAACCCGATTGGCTCGTGAACGACTGGATGCAATCAGGAGATTTGTACCAATTCGTGACTCTGTAAGAAATAAACTGCAACAACGACAGAGTTTACAAACTGATTTTGCTCTGGGATCTGAAGAATTGTTTAAACCAGTAACCACAGCAACGAAGGGGGTAGAGCGTGCTTTACTGGGAGATGGTCCCGAGACGGGAAAATCTGTTATTGGTGAACTTGAAAAAATAGCAGCGAAAACTGAACAAACAAAACAAATAGAATCAAAGAGAACAGTAGATGATTTACGCATGAGATTTAACGAAGAAGGGTTAGCAACAATTGATGAGACTGATCCAACAGAAATTCCTACGCTTGTTGTTACGTCCTATGAAGACAGAAAAAAAATGTTGAAACCAGAACATCATAAGTTTGTTAAGAATTTCACTCACTGGGCTGATATATTCTATAAAATCAAAACTGGAAAAAGTCAAAAAAAGACAGATAGTGCATCATACATTGAATATATCAGGATGGTGGATCACGTGTATAATCAATACGAAGAGTTTAAACAACAACAAAAACCGCCAAGATTGCAAAGAAAGCGACAGCAACCTGCAAAGAAAATATCTTTTTCACCTAAAAAACAACAACTACCACCTGATGATGATGATGATGATGATGATACTCTTGATTATTTACAAACCACGGATACAGACAAACTAGATGAAGCAGCTGGCTATAGCGGAAGTGGATTAGGAAATCCAAGGATTGGAAACACTTGTCCTGATAGTGTTATCAATGATATATCACGATTAGATGTTCTCATCGGAGGAAAACGAGCTGGAAATAACTCTCCAGAAATAATTAATGAAGCAGCTGATATCTGTAGACGGTTATTTGCCGGCGGTATCATGGATATCAAAACCTATCGAGAGTTCATTGACGAGTTAGCAAATGGGTATCATAGCGATTAAATAACAATTGAAAACACTATTGTTTTTATAATAATGATCATCCATTACAATCATGATAAACCAACCCCCGTCTATGTAGTTAATTCACGGTTTCCAGTTTATAAGGCATACTACGGAGATGGCCTCGGCAATACCATTTTAGGATTCTTTTCAAGAATGGCCCCAAAAGTGATGCCGTTAGCTAAACAGTTATCAATGAAAGCCATTGATGTTATTCGTGATAAGGGTATTAGTACTGTTGGAAATCTTGCCGGGAAAGCGTTTTCAACTGCGAAGGATAAAATAACATCATTAGTGGGGCGAAAAAAGAAACCGTTACCGTCTACAGAAGAAATGCCTGCAAGTGTTAGTAAAATTATAAATAACGCAGTAGATGAAAAATTAGCGTCGATGGTAAATCAAGGAGACCAAAGCAATATTGCAAACATGATAGCGGGAAGTGGCCTTAAAAAACTATGTCGATGAAAATGGAAAAATCGTTTACGATTTCACTATTTAGACTCTGATAAATAGAATAAAATGTTCAAAAAATCATCTGATCCAGCGTTTGATATAGACGCCCCAGTTGGCAAGGATGATTCTGTACGCGATTATCAATATTACGCCTATCATGCCATAGACTCAAATAGTCGAGCAAGAATTGATCTTCAAGTCCATGATACCAGTAAATACTTTTTACCCTGTGAAGCATTTATTGAAGTAGAAGGAGAAATTGTAACAGCTGCTGATACTACTGCTGTACCAGCACCGTATCCAGCTGGTACTCAAGTCGGTTTTGTCAATAATGGTATTATGGCGCTATTTGAGAGTGCTAGATATCTCATTGATGGAAAAGAAATTGAGTCCATAGATCGTGATGTTGATGTGGCTACAACAATAATCGGGTTAGCGAGATATTCTGATGATTATACAAGATCAGCAGGACCCTCTATGATGTTTGCAAAAGATGGTAAGAATACCGCTGGTGGAAATCCATTTGTTGTAAGACGACCAAAGAATAATGCTGGCACCGCTAATATTGATGCCGAAGATATGATTATAAACAACGATGTTAATTTCAATCTAGGAGCTGCAACACGAAACGCAATGTTGGGAGTAGGGCGTAAATCATTTTCATGTGCGATTCCACTGCATCATATTTTTGGATTCTGTAGAAACGTCAGAAAAGTTATCTACGGGGCGAAGCATACAGTATCGCTTGTACGAAAGGGTGATGATAACGACGCAATTTGGAGGATTCCAGCAAACCCAGCTGCAGCACATATAAATGATGATGCCGGTAAAGTCAATTTAACAAAAATATCATTGTGGATGCCAGTGTTGACTCCAGCAATCACCGCAGAACAACGACTACTATCATTTATGGACCAAGGAGGAAAGTCGTTGTTGAGTTGGCTAACCGTGAGTACAGATGTGAAGCAATCAAATATCAACGGGTTATTCACTTGGAACCTAGCATCAAAACAAGGTGTTTCTGCGCCACGTCATATATTTATTGCGTTACAGGATAACGCACGAGTTGGCAATCAACTCTCCAGTCATATGATATTTGATCAATTAGGTGTGAAAGACGTCTCACTGAGAATAAACGGCCAGCAGGAACCATCTGAGGATATACAACTTAATTACACAGAAAATCATATTGCACGAGTTTATCATCGTCTGTTGTCATTTATGGCACGCGATCAAAATGTGGATACTGGTTTGCAAATATCACAATTTGATTTTAAAAATCTGTATCCGATCTACTACTTCTCACTGGAACATCTCGATTTGACAAGACAGTCAGTTGTTGATATACACTTTAGAGCTAATGTGACTCGTGGTGCTATTGCTGATTATAGAGCGGTTGCTGTCATTCTCAGTGATAAATCAATGCTACTCGAAGGTGTTGGTGGAAGAATGAGAGTGGTAGATGCCCCAGTAGAAAATCTTTGAACGATTTTTCTCGATTTTTCATTGAATTAGAATCAATCAATTATATATAATGTCATATAGTGTTATTAGTGTTACGTTAACTCCTGGTCAAATCAAAAAATTGCAATCAGAATCGGCTAAAAAATGTGGAACCACAATCACGTTGAAACCCAGCCAAATGACTGGTGGTGAAAATAAATTATCGCTGACAACTCGTCAGGTGAAACATTTCAATGATGCCTTCAAGGATAAAAAGGGAGTTCAGATTACTCTCTCTGCGGCTGCTATTAAAAATATGATGAAAACGGGTGGTATATTTCCATTGTTAGCTGCAATACCAGCATTGATTGCAGCAGCAGCCCCAGCGGTGGCTAAAGCAGCAGCGTTAGGAGCCGTTGGTACTGCAGCAGGAATGGCACTTAAGAAGGCAGCTGGACAAGGATATAAAAAAAAGAGACGATCCGTTCAAGGATTGGGTCTAAGACTACCAGGAACCCCGTATTCGTGGTACAGCGGAAAAGGTCTAAGACTACCAGGAACCCCATATTCATGGTACAGCGGGAGATCCGTTCACGGATCAGGCCTGAGACTACCAGGAACGGTTTATTAATTCAGAAATCTTCAATTTCCGAACCTATGGTTCCCATGTCCAATTTTGATTTAATGGATGCTGCTAAAAAACTAGTGATTAAAAATTTCAGAGGAGTTTTTATGAAAGATCAATTACCACATCAACCAAACAAAACTGAAACAGGTATTATTAATCTCGATAACAGCACCGGACCTGGAACTCACTGGGTTGCATACGCTATTGATCCACGTGGGATTGTCTATTTTGATTCATATGGATTAGCCCCACCAAAAGAGTTTATGCGGTATATAAAAACCCTTCCAATGAAGACTTGGTATTCTACGCTACCAACACAACAAATCAATGACCCACCAATATGCGGCAGTGAAGTATTAAATGTCCTTGATGCTATTTCTAACTCCTTGGGTAACCCAAGGGGAAAACCACCTCATATTGTCGTTAATGACTACACTAGTAATCGCTTTTTAGAGAGAGAAAGAGTTTTACAATAACATGATTGATATTTGGGGAAGACCTCTGAAACCCAAACCCGATGACACTGCAACCCCTGATTCTATCAAGGATATAACAAAAAAAATTAAAGATGAAATCGCTGAGACGTTGAACTTAACAAGTGTTGACCCGAATGAAATAGTTGTATTTCAAGACAAACAGGGTAAATTGAAATCCAGTAATATTTCTCTGGATGATATTTTAGTTAAACAACAAAACGCAATCGAGAACACAGTTGCGTTATTTTCCGATCAGGGTAAATTGAAATCCAGTAATATTTCTCTGGATGATATTTTAGTTAAACAACAAAACGCAATCGAGAACACAGTTGCGTTATTTTCCGATCAGGGTAAATTGAAAACCAGTAATATCTCTCTGGATGATATTTTAGTTAAACAACAAAATGCAATCGAGAACACAGTTGCGTTATTTTCCGATCAGGGTAAATTGAAAACCAGTAATATCTCTCTGGATGATATTTTAGTTAAACAACAAAACGCAATCGAGAACACAGTTGCGTTATTTTCCGATCAGGGTAAACTCAAACCGGGTGTACTCGTTTCGACGATTACAGATCGATTAAAAATTCTCAACGATGAGTTAAACAATTCTGTGGTTGTACTAGCAACACTTGAATCTAGAATTGAAGAACACATAAAACAGTTTATATCATTTCGTAGAAATATCATTGATAAATTTATTGGAACCCCGTTAGATAAAATTGAACTAAAACTCCCTGATATTAAAAAAATCCATCGATGAGACGAAAACTTTCATCGAAGACATCAAAGGGGATGCAACGAGGATGATAACAGCCATTGAAAAAACAAAAATTCCTCATGAGAAAACCAACAACTTAGTATACACGATCCAACACGGATCATTTGAGTGGACACCTACAAACAACAAATTAGATATCACTGCAACCGTTAAGGGTATTTATCGATTAACACTAGTAACACCATTATCTCAATTTAATATTTCATCGTCCAGTTCATCCGGGGTCAATAATACGATTTCAACGATCATCGACAAGAATACAACTGAAAAGTTTACAATCGCATCTACTGATAAAAATTTGGTTAGGGTCTCAACAACGTGGTATGTGGAATTCGTAGCGGATTTAAGTAAATCGTAATTGAAAACGCTAGCGTATTTAAAATAAAAATGATTTCATCATCGCAATATCGCTATGATCAGGTCAGAGAGTATCAAACTAGACTCAAAACCTTGTCTGAGGAGTATGAATTGAAAATTAAAAAATATCGCAGGAGAATTACCGCAATTGATGTTACTGTGTACGCTGTGAGTGGTGTAATCACCGGAGCTGGTATTATACTGTCTTCAGTGACAATGATGGCCCCGATAGCTGTTCCAATTTGCATTTCTGCGGCAACAACAATCGCTGGAATAATTTCAATAATCAGAAAAAAAATATCCTCATGCAGCCAACGGAAACTACAAGACTACATAATTCAATTTCATGTTGTGTCCACTGCATACTCGCAATTATCCTCATTGATATCGTCATCGCTCGATGATACAATTATATCAGAGAGTGAGTTTTCAGCGATGGTAGATATATATGATTCTGCGATGTCAAAATTAGAAATACATCATGAATATAATAACAATGACAACACAGATGGAATTACTTCAACAAATAGTGGAGAACACAAAACCAGTACAAACAAGCATGATCTCAATAACCTCAACGAATCCAGAATTCAGTGTGAATTTCCCCTCTCCGGTCCCAGTGAAGGAGATAGCGCTAGCAAAATTACGAGTATACCACAGTTGGCCAAATATTAGGTCAAAATCATTTGGTGGTCAACAACCGAATAATTCCCTGGTATTTGCAAATAAGAATAAACCCGACGGTACCCCAGACTGGAATGTTGTTTCCATACCAACAGGATCATATCAAATTGAACAAATCAATAATGAATTCGCGCGTAGAATAAAATCGATTACTGGAGTAGAGTCAAAAATCGCTATAACAGTTCATGAACCAACACTATCATCTGCCATTGAAATAAACTCAGAAGAATACGTCGTAGATATCTATCAAAGCTCAATAAGAACAGTACTAGGATGGCCTGAATTACCACCAAGGGGGGAAACCATTGATTTACCAGAACCTCAAAAAACCGATTATATCACAGACAGGATAAAATCTGATAATCCAGTAAAGAGTTATATAGATTACAGTATTGCTAGAATCTTTTTTGCTCTTGGCACTATGGATAAGGGAGGGAAATATCTTTTTGTTAACGAACTTAAAATCGCTGAAAATTTCACAGCAATGAATAATGATTTTTCACTGTTGTTAATACCCCTTAAATCCGGCTCTCTTACCCGAGATGAATTTATCAGTGTCGTAGAAACATGTAACAAAATCATCAATGACATGGAAACATTTAATTCACAAATTATTCAAGAGATATTAGATGACAGTAATCCTACAACAAGAACAATTTTTGCAGGAGGCAAGGGCATCCCCGTCAAGGATATACCAACAGTCAAACTACCAGGATATAATATCTTAGAACTACAAAAATCTCTCAGTGATGCCATCGATATTGGTTTTAAAATAATTCATGATGCGTGGAAAAAAGCAACATCACCGGAAATAAAAATCCTGACCCATAATAATGACCCAGACGGTGGTGGCAGGCATATTGCTCCGTTCAATGTGAATATTTCAACGGTGATTGCGCTCAATTTAGTATGTGATGTGATCGAAGGAAGCTATCAAATAAATTTAGAACGATCAAATCAAGCTCAGCAAGGATATATTTTGTATTCATTTGCACCAACAGCCCCTCCAGGGTTTTTAATAATTGAATCCCCGGTGAATCCAGTCTATATGCGATGTCATAATAATTCATTAACCAGAATTAATTTCAAACTCACAGATCAGTCTAATAATCTGATTGATTTACAAGAGGAGGTTTTACAAATTAGTCTATTTGTGAAATCGTAGTGATTTTCGTCCCCCAAGTCTGGAACACGATATCGTATCGGACTGGATCAAATATTCGGTTAACCCATAGCAGCAGAGAGGGTGAGTGACAACGATGTTGTAGTCCCTTTTTCCCAAAAAATGTAATAGTTGAAAAGTTTTTGATTTCATTAATTTCATTGATTTTTTCATAATTTTTTTTTGGACCTAATTCATGATTCACACACATATTTGGGACCTGATGTCATTGACTTTTGGGCCTGATGTCATTGGTTTCATTGATTTTAAGCGTGATTTCAGTGAATACTTGTCTAAAAATGTTGTCCGGCTCACCCTCTCTGCTGCTTAAGTCCTTACTGAGCAAAGTCTTTGTACAGTCGAAATCTGTACAGAACATGGTCTTGGTACAGTTTTTATAGTCCAAGTCAATACAGAGCATGCGAAGAGCTCACTGTCATTATCCAGGCCAAGTTAATACAGAGTATGTGAACGGCTAACAGTCTTTATACAGACTAAGTCCATGCAGAGTGAGCTATAATCCAACAGAAGAAAATCCCAATTACTGTATTGATTAGTCTCTATCAAGACGATGGGCTGATCTAAAACATCCATTATCAACTAATGTATCTGACCCTCTGATATTCTCTGGGTAAGAAAAGTTTTTTTTTGTCGATGTCAGCGTTGTATACATATATCATTAATCAAGTCATAAATAGGTGCAGGGAAAGTCTGCCAACAATTAGCAGCATAACCATGGCATCAGATGCAAAATTTATTTTCAGTGGATATTTATGCAATCGCTTCCATAAAATCTGATTTGACTCAGACCGCTGTTTGAGTAACCAAGCATTATTTATAAATGGTCATCATGCATGGATTAATTTTACTATATAAATGAAGTGGTATAAGTGACAAATTATAAAATGCAATTAGACTTTTCCATTCTTTTTGTAAAACAAGTGTTTCACCACATTTTTGAGTAACCATATCATTAAACCAAAGACATATCACATGAAGGGACTGACACTCTACTGGAAAAAAGAAATTCAAGATAAAAAAAAAAAATGTCTTCCTTTTACCTGCTGAGTATTGAAACCATCTCGGATATTCTTCAGCAAAAACAAGATTTTCAAATTTGCTGTTGTGATGTGCATATTGGATGACAGACTGACATATTCTTTTAGGACAAAGTAGACATCATTACAAGTCTTTAGGTGAAAACACCACACCATAGTATCATCCAATTCGATGGAGAACAAGATTTTTATAACAGCTGTCATAGCAACCAAATTCGATGTACAACTGTTTCATTTGGGACCAACTACTAGGTATCATAAGAAATGTAAAGCTGAAATCATATATGTCAATATAGACATCCATTTGGGAGTAGAGACAACAATATATTTAAGATAGCCACCCTGGTGGCAATGTTGAGGGTCATTTAGGATCAGATAGACACCTTAAGAACTCTTCTAATGAAAACACCACGTCAAATTGACTTTCTATCTATGGATCTGGTGGATTATTGGTTATGCCCAAGATTTGTGAAAATAGTAGTACACCGTATGGTAAAGCAGCTGAGGTTCTAAAGATTAGCCACTGAAGCAAGTCCACATTATTATTATTATTATTATTATTCCAAATGAGTTAACAAGCATGAGCCTTTCTGGTTTTCATTTATAATCCAATAGCTTACTGACACCATATTATCAGGACAACACTATCTGTTGAATAATTATGGCAAAGGATAAAATAAGAGTAATCCTTGGTAGAAAGCACACATTGCTGCATTTCTGGTCAGTCTAAATTTATGGTCTGCATATAGGAGCAGAGTTAGGCTAAGATGCCCATTACCGAAAAAGATATCAAACAAATTACTTTCATTTTTTAATACAGTTAAACCTGTATCCATGGATATATTTATATAATAGTCAACTGATCTCAATGGCCATTCTAACTTCCTTTCAGAAAATTTCCTATATATAATGGTGATGTTAGTTCTGAATCTGAATTGAAACCCCCCAAAATTACATTGAACACCTTTTTCATCATCTGAAGACCAGCTACAGTAAAACCTGTCTTGAGACCACTGCTATGAGAGACTACCTGTCTTGAGAGACTACGTTCT
The DNA here is from genome assembly GCA_029339505.1 of Unio delphinus. Lineage (NCBI taxonomy): Eukaryota > Metazoa > Mollusca > Bivalvia > Unionida > Unionidae > Unio > Unio delphinus. The sequence goes on from JAQISU010000110.1 coordinate 2,518,058, forward strand.
CCATGTACAGATTTATTGTGTTATGACCTGTTATGAGAGACCACCTGTCATGAGAGACCATAATGTTTTGGCAGAATGGGTGGTCTTTCAAGACAGGTTCCACTGTATTACATTAAATTACATTATTTTCAAACAATAATAGTGGGTTTTAACCTCACAACTATTGATTTTCACTTTCGTATTGGCAGTCCAACTCAATTTCCTACAACACTGATATTCTCAAATGCCACAAAGATGTTATGCCAAATTTAGTGGAAACAATTCATGTCTGAAACAATGCTCCCTTCTATAATAATATATTTTTACAAATCAGTTTCACATTACATCAATAAAACATGGATAGATCTGTTGTGACAGTATTAAAATCTTATTATGCGAAGTATAATTGCCAAAACCTAGGAGTTTCTATGGAATGTTTTTTTAAAACATAAAATCTATTGTCTTTTTATACATCAAGGTATTATTTTTTATATAAATTTCAAAAAAGTGAAACTCACTGATAAAGGGCATGCACTGGCTAAAAATATTGTTTTTTATATACAGTTTGAATATGAAAGTTAGGTCAATGCTTGAGATGTGACATCATACAATCAGCTCACATTGTGAACTAAAACCTTGAATGAAATCTGTCCTCAGATAAACACCCACCTTTACATGGAAAACCCCAATGAAAGTTAAGTTAGAGGACCAAATCAAAGCAACATATCATGGGCTAGACATCCCAGGGGTACCAAATGAGGTGTTAAATAGAGTGTTGATGGCATTGACTGCATACAGTACAGTAGATGATACCATACTATTACCATCACTTTCATCCTGAAGCAAGATTAATTTACTATTTAGAAAGAAGTATTTGAATCGGACAATTCATTTTCACCTCCAGAAAATCTTCAAAAATTATTTTCTATCTAGACTTGTTTAAGAGACCATATTTAATTTAATTCTGATGCCCTTTTCAGCCATCTTAAAGTTGGGAGTGCCAATGTTAAGTACATTTTACAAAGTTTAATTTTGGTCCTGAACTTTACAGGTTTCTGCTTACAGAGATCAACAATGATCAGAATTGAGGTGCTCAAATAATAACTACAAGACTTGATTTTCCTAGCTATCTATGCTTGTAATATAAACATGTTAAAATCTTATATTCTAAAGATTGAAATCTAACAAAATTAAAAACATCAAATTACGAATTTGAATTTACAAGTTTCAAATTTTATGTCATATGCTAAAATTTTCATATCAGAAGATGACGTTTTGTCTTTTTGTTTACCATAAACAAGAGATGAGATTATATAAGCCAGACACCTTGCTTGTGTATAATATAAAAAATATGAGAAAACATGAGACCAAATTCTGCACCACACTAGATGTTGAACACTTTGCTCAGCTATGTTGTTGTTGTTGGGTTTAAGACCATTTTTCTGCACACTATTGGCCATACATAGTGTCCAGTATTAATGGTGGAGGAAGAACCCAGGGAAAACCCCCGGAAAGAACCACCGACCCATGAGAAGCTACTGGCAAGCTTTCTCACATTTGGCCGATTCTGAACCTATGCAGACAGAGGTGAGATGACAGTGACCCATAACGCAGCGCACTTTAGACCACTCGGCCATTCGGGGCTACTTGCTGAGCTATAATGTTTTTTCCGATGATAATTGGCACAGTCTTGCTTCATTCTTGATGTTTTCTAACAGTTTAAATTTGCTTCATGATTTTGTTATTCATAACAAATAAATATAAATACAAAAAAATGACATTTCAAACTTTAATATCTAAATTACATGGTAAGATTTAAAAATTAGGAACTTGAAGAGATGTACCGTATTTTCCGGGGTATAAGTCGCTACTTTTTTCGTTTTTTTTCTTTCAAATGACGTGTGCGACTTATATGCAGGAGCGACTTATACGATAAATAAATATTTTTAATGACTGATGCGTAGTGATGCTGTGTTATAGCGAAATGCATCTACGGTATACCGGCAAGCCAATTGCTCCAAACTTACATACACGTAAGTATTAGACTACAAGAATATCAAATTAAATGATCAAATAATAATTAGTTATAATAAATATGTGTTAAAATTTGTTGTTATTAATAAAAAAAAATATTGAAATTACGATTGCCATTGTTTTTCTTTTATTATTCACCACGTGCTTCAAGCAAAGTGTTGGTCAGATGTCGCTACAATATATGTATTTAAATGTACCGGTAGCACTTCATAATTTACTTCAATAGTTTATAAAAACTCTGGATTAACCCGAGACTGGCTTCATGGAGAGAACTCCAAAGTAATTAATAAAAATAACTGGAAGGCTGGTGAACAATTTCAGTTGTCGTATAAAATGCCTTTGAAGTTCGCTCTGGGTGTGGAATTGACCGGAATACCGAGACTGGCTTCATTGAGAGAACTTCCAAGTAAATTAATAAAAAAAACTGGAAGGCTGACGAACAACTTCAATTGTTTTATAAAGTGCCTTTGAAGTTCGCTCGGGTAGTAGAAATTGACCGGAATACCGAGACTGGCTTCATTGAGAGAACTTCAAAGTAATTAATAAAAAAAACTGGAAGGCTGGCGAACAACTTCAATTGTTTTATAAAGTGCCTTTGAAGTTCGCTCGGGTTGTAGAAATTGACCGGAATACCAAGACTGGCTTCATTGAGAGAACATCAAAGTAATTAATAAAAAAAACTGGAAGGCTGGCGAACAACTTCAATTGTTTTATAAAGTGCCTTTGAAGTTCGCTCGGGTTGTGGAATTGACCGGTATATAAATACGGACCGTTCATACCATGGAGGATTAAAAAAAGATAGTTTCACAATAACGTTGTATGATTTAAAATTGTTATATTAGCGTAAGTCAATCCAGTTTAATCATGGCACCAACAACTACCACGCGAAAAAGTTATGATGCAGAATTTAAGTTAAACGTCGTAGCATTTGCGAAAGAAAACGGAAATCGTGCAGCAGAAAGAAAATTCAACGTAAGCGAGAAGATTGTGCTTGACTGGCGTAAAAAAGACGAGTGGCGCTAATATTTACCTAATAAACATTATTTATAAATCTTATTTGCTTATATTTCTATTTTTAAAATTTCAAACAAGAATATACTTACACGTTGTTGGAAATTACCAAGTCGTATGCAATGACCGGCGGTATCAAAAACGTGATTATGGTTAGTGCGCAGGAGTGACTTATACGCAGGAGCGACTTATCTGTTGAATTTTCCAAAATTATCTGGATTTTCCCCTGCCGCGACTTATACCCAGGAGCGACTTATAGGGCGGAAAATACGGTATATGTAAAAATAATGAACTCACTTGATCTTTGATGTTTCAGTTTTAAATAATTGATGAGGGTTCCAGCATGCAGAAATTATGTAACACAATGTGCAAGACTGAAAATAGGCACAATTTATCTTTTGAAATAGATAACTCTTTTCAATCATTATTTCTATACCCAATGTGAGAAAGATGCCCAATTTAGCTTTTGTACACTGCCTATCTAATATCTGAGCATGTCAGCATCACATTAAAACTGTTTGACAGACACTCCTGTAAATTTGCTGTACTACTGAAGTTAATTCTCATCTAAAAGAACTTTGAGGACTTCAGTGTTCAATTGAATGAAAGTAAATACGTCATGGCCTACAAAATTTTGAGATTTCATTTTGGGGTCTGAAGCTTTACAGGTTTCTGCTTTCAGAGATTAAAAAGGATCATAACTGAAGTGCTGAAGTAATGATTACATGTACATGAAAAATATATGTTCCTCGCTTCTGTTGCTTGTAATATAACATAACAAATGATAACAAATGAGTTAATGAGCATGATTCATTTTGGTTTTTAATTAATAATCCAATTGCAATGTTCAAAGTACTCAAAAACATGCCATCAAAATTTCCTGCTACCACATTATTAAGACAACACCCATTCCATGAACAGCTAAATAAAAATTATATTGGCTGTATTAGAACGAAAAAATAAGATAATTGTTTTCACTGAGATGACATGGGTTGCTACTATCAATCACCTAAAGGTGTGACATTTATGTGCACACAGAACCATGTTACCCGATTTCTTGTCGATCGAAAATAATGGTTTACACAAAGCAGATGTCATGCTAAGATGTCCATCACTGAAAAATTACTTTTATATTCATATTTTAATACTTTTAAACCTTTATGAAGAAATACCCTTATAAAGAGGTCACCTGGTCTCAATGGCCATTCTAACTTTCTCCCAGCAAATTTCCCAAATAAAAGTGATGTTATGGTTCCAGGAAAGTGTGTTTGTTTAAGGGACTTTTTGAGGACTTGCAAAAATTCAAAAGGAACACTTTATTTTATGGAAATTAAACCATGACGATGTGTTGCTTTGTCAGCTACCACTCTTGTGCCTTTGATTACCAAAATATTATTCCAGTTATTTATTTATACATTATTTTCATACAATACAAAAGTTGTGTGATTAGGATTTTTAACGTAGCTTTAACAATTTTTCAGTGATATTGCTATGACGTCTGCAGTGAGGCAGTTTATAGTGATGTCTAGCACTGGGGCATCATGCCGAAGACATGCAGCATGATGTCCAATCCAGTCACATTGTCCTGACACCAGGCTGACCAGTCCTAATACTAACCTCTTAATGCTGAGCGCCAAGCAAGGCAGGTGTAAGTACCATTTTTTGTAAGTATAACTCAGCCAGGGACCTATGACCTCCCGCAACCATGGCAGATGCTCTAACCAGTAGGCCACTGGAAGTGGTACAGTACATAAGTAACAAATGTTATAATGTAAAAAGTTCAATATTTTTAAAATTAAGTTAAATTCATGGAACTTTTGGTAACATTCAGAGTTTTTAACAAAGGTAATGACTTTTCAAGGCATGCCCTGAAAGTCAATATTTTTCATGGTTATGCAAAATTGATACATTCAATTGTCACCTGCATTCCAGTCTGCGGTCTGGTGTTTCCTAACCATATAACAGTTTCCCACAGCTTTATGTGGTCACAAGAGCGTATCAAGAGTGACCAAATAGTGTATGCAAAGAAAACTTTGTGCCATGAGGAATCATTGTTTAGATACAAGAATAACATATGAACTGATATATCTTTCTTATTTTGCATGTAAATCATTATACACCAGATAAAAGTTCAGTGTAACTCATAAATATCAGTAAGTCAAATTCAAAACCGAGGTAGCTTTATCATTTTGAAAAAGTCAAGCAATATTCGTTATCTGGTGTTGGGTAAAACAGTTATGTGGTTGCAGCAGAAATGAGTGTTGCCTTTGTGCTGTTCTAACAGGTATGGTTCAATATGATACATCTTTTTGCCTGTAAATTAAAGCTATCTCCAATGAAAAAGTTAATAATTGAGTAGATATATGACCTACAACACTTTTTATTAAAGCCTTGGGGCATTTAACACATGTACTTAAAAAAGTTTGGCCTTTTTCCATGGGTGGCCACTATTGAGACGTTTGCTTCCAGTTTTAAATATCAGAAAATAAAATGAGAATGAACTTGCTGTGCATTTTGTGTTCTGTAAATTAAAAAATAAAATATAGTTCTCACTGATCCAGCTTCTGTCTGCAACCAGCACATATCAGTGTTATTCGGAGATACAGGAAAACTAATAAATGTATTCTGATTTACAGTCTATGTCAGACCAGAGGCAGGACAAATAATACATGTATTCTAATTTATAGTCCATGTTAGCTAGTGAGGCAGTCAAATATATCATAATTTATCATTATTTAAAGTCCATGTTAGCAGAAAAAGGCAGGTCAAGTATTACATCATAATTTATGACCATGTTATCAGGAGTGGCAGGTCAACTAGTAATATAAAAGTGTCTGTTTTGCCTTTTTCTGGCCCCTTTGGGTCCCTGTTACCATTCATAGCCACTATCTCACATGATTTACTTGGCCCAAAACCCAAACGTTCAATGAATATCAGTGAATTAAAAGGCTTCCAATAAAGGGCTAAATGCCAATTTGATAATATTTGTGTATGTAGCACTAATGTGTTTGTTACAGATAAGAACTGCATACAGACAGGCCTATACCTGTATCAGCAGAAGCTGTGTATTGTTTATTCTACAGCAATGTCAAAACAGTGTGGTACAGTCTGTAGCATTTTATTTTCAATAGTTAATAATTTTTATTTTCAATAGTTAATAATTTTGTGATAGCAAAAAAGAAATATATACCAGTAGTTGAGTTGTAAATATTTTCATATTGAAGAAATACTTGTGGTTGTTTGTATATACATATACATGCTGATCTATAAATAAGTCAGACAATCGATTCTCAAAGTATTCTAAATGAATTTATGGAGGTCTCAAACAGTGGCATTAATTTACCAAATGACTGGAATATAAAAAGTGTAACAGATGCATTGAGATCACTGTATTGTTTGAACGCATCATACAGATTTATTAAAATACAAAACAAATGTTACGTGTGTACTTATAAAAATATTCAGAGCACATAGATAAATAAGTTAACTTGGGGTGAAAATTTTCAAATATATAAAATATCAATGAAAGTATGGAAAGTACTGAGAAACCAATTATTACAAAGCTTTTCCTATATTTGTACTGACTAATCTAATCTATCTAATGCAATCATAATAAATCATAATAAACATTGTTAGAAATTCTCACTTCAATAGAAACATTAAACAAAAAGATATCACCATTCTCACTGTGTGGTAAAGCTTCACAGAATTACTTTTAAAAAAATCAGTTCAAGACAACTTATTTCTGTACATGACTGGGGCTAACAATCATCTATTTCTGGATAGGATAATAACAGTGGTTGGTTTTACCCTCCCAACAATCATTTTTTGGCGTCATGGTAAAACTCGATTTTCTATTTGAAAACCACCATTACCATTCTCAATTGCCATGATTGTTAATTTAGCATAAAATGGTAACATTAATGTCTGAAACTAGACACTTCTATATTTCTGCAATTACTAAAAAATCATATCAGTATTTTCATAACATCTGCTGTGAGTATATTTGGGATTTTTCTGAGAAATGTACAACAATCCAAACCTATAAGCTTCAAGACAATTCTTTCTTATATTTATTTACATCTTCTATCCTTTATACATAAAAAGTTAAAACACTTTGAAACCCATCTATAAATAACACTTGTGGGTTTAAATGTTATCTGTTTTTTTAGCAAAGATAAGTCAAAGTCGTCTTAAGCAGTCATCATTGAAAATGGACAAAATGGCCTCTTAACACTGGTGACTTCTGAATGAAGGTTCCACTATCAAACTTGGTTTTGAACAAATATCATCTACAGAATCCTAGTATTATTGTTGTTGTAATAATTTTTTATTATTACTTGAATCAATTTTATTTTAAAGCAAATATTCAATCTTTATTTTTAAGTTTTTAGAGCTTTTTAAATTTCTTCTTTTGAGATTTTTCAGAAAATAGGCATAATGTCCTAGTTTAAAAAATTAACTACCTATTTAAATTTATAATTCTGAAATTTGTTGGTAATGGATTTTAGTCATTGATTTTGTGTTGGCTGTCTTATGTCTTATACATGTAAATAAAAGACCTACAATTTTCATCTCAAGCATAGGTATTTAATAAAGACTGGGTATGTACATAATTATCATCTTTCTTTGTTCTTGTTGTTGTTGTTGTTGTAGGGTTTAATGCCATTTTTCAGCACATGATAGGCTATACATGGCAGCCAGTATTATTGATGGAGGAAGAACCAGGGAAAACCCCCGGAAAGAACCACCGACCCACGAGAAGCTACTGGCAAGCTTTCTCACATAACTACATTAGCTGAACTTTAGACCCATGCAGACAGAGGTGAGATGGCAGTGATCCGTAACGCATCATGCTTTAGACCACTCAGGGCCCCTCCATCTTTCTTTTACCATAATATTTTTTGTACATTGGATTTGTGCAGTCTTTTCCATACAATAATAATGCTTCGACAGGCTTATAATTTTTTCTCCAATTGATAATAACTACAACATGTAACTAACAGAATTTAGCAGTACTTGACATGTGAATTCAAATGTTCACATTCTAAATAGGGCCTAACCGGAAATCACCTCGGACATTCGCTTCGGCCAAATATCTGGTTTTTTGGTAATATTCGGAAGTATTCGCCTCAGCAAATAATACCCGCACAAATGGTTACAAGTAAAATAATTCAATAAATATCGAACTTTAAAAAAAAATGTTTTTTAATACATAATAATTTTAGTTAATAATAAAAATTTTCATCTTATAGCCGATATATATGGTATACAGTACACAAAAAATTAAAGCTTCGCATACGATAATGAAACAAACGGTACTCTCCGGAGTCGCACCTACTACTCGGTTTGTGCCCGGATCCTGCAAATAGTACATCCAAATACTTGGATTCGGTACTCGGCGAAAAATTATCTACTCGGTTAGGCCCTAATTCTAAACAATACACAGAAAATCTTACTATGCTCTTGACACCCAAACTATTAGTATGCAGGAAACAGAAAAATTCTTGAATCGGTCAAACTAAAGCAAATACAGGGTAAATTAATTCTCTTGTAAACCTTTACAATGAAAACATTTAGTACAGACATCAGTATTGTATCCCCCCCCCCACCCAAAATGACAGAAGGTGCAGGATTTAACATTGAGTATTTACTTCAACATATGTATTGCGTTTTGGGAATTTTTTAAGAAGCTTTAATTCCTTAAATTAATTTTGATTAATGATTCATATCATTGTCTACAGTGTGACACTTTAGTTTTATCTAGCACTGGGACATCATGCTGAAAACTTGTAGCATCATGTCCCACCTAGTCACATTATCTGGACACCAGATTGACCAGTCCTAACACTAACCTTATAATGCTGAGCATCAAGCAAGACAGCTTTTTAGTACCATATTAATAAGTCTTTGGCATGGCATGGTCAGGGTTCGAACCCATAACCTCCAGCATCCCAGGCAGATGTTTTAAACACTTAGGCCACTGGAGTGGTTTTTACCTCACCATTTGAAGTTTCCAAGCAATATCATAGCTTAATTAAAATTCTGAAAATAACAATGAAAAATAAGACAGCTGAAATTTAACTAACAGACTGCCTTGAGTTTAAACAATTTACATAAACAATGTCTTTCTTTAAAAAGCAAATGCTTAATTTGCATACATAGAATGGTCATAGGCTATGCACCCAAATGACAGCTTATGGCATTATGGCAATAACAAACCACTGGTTAAAGAACATATGGCCACTGACCATGAATGCAGGTGAACAATTAATAAATGGCTTTTATGGAAGAAATTCCAAGGAAAGAAATGAGAATGGCCAGTTAACCATTAATTAAATGTCATGATAAGGACTGGTAAGATTGTATTTTTATATACTAGCTGAATATGAAGCAAACTTGGGACAATGACATTATTGCATATCATCCACAATTTGAAGTTATGATGCTCAGGAAAAGACCTGACATACAATCAATGCCAAGTCAAAGCATATCCTCCACACTTTTATAAGCTATGCCACTCAGGGCAAGGCCTGACCCAAGATCACTGACGTGTCAGTACATATCCTCTACCCTTTTATAAGCTAAGCCACTCAGGGAAAGGCCTGATCCATGGTCAGAGATATGCCATTGCACCATCTATGATTTTAAGCTTAGCCACTTTGTGGAAAGGCCCTACCCAGAGTCAATGACATGTCATTGCATTCTTTGACACTTTTATAAGATATAACACTCATGGAAAGGACTGACCCAGGATCAATGACATGCCATTACATATCTACACTTTTAAGCTATGCCACTTGGGGGAAAGACCCGACTCGGAGCAAATGTTGCACCATTTCTCTCTTCATATCCAGTCATTGCATATATTTTGTGATAGAGTAGACCTTGATAGTTTCCAAGTTATATCTGATATCATAGATAGAAAATCACTGAATTTGTTGCAGACAATATTAAGATATATCCATGTATTAAGTTTTCTTGAATTTGTAATATTTACACACAAAACAACATGACACCCCCAAACAAGTTATTCATGTGGCCTCATTCAAGATAGTCATATTCCCATGTACAGCATAATAGAAATCCATTCATACATGTTTGTGTTGTCAAGTTTACAAGCTAATACATCTAAAAAAACAAAACAATAGTCAATACCTTTGACCTTAAAATTAATGTCCAAGTGCTAACTATCAACCTGTTCATTAGAATAAAATAAAACACAGTTTGGTCAAAATTCAATTGTACAAGTCACTGTGTTCATATGCCAAAAGAGTTCAAAATAGAAGCAATGACCTTTGACTTGACTCCAAGGTCAATTAGTTCTGGATCTGAACATTCCTTCACAAAAGTTCAGATATGATGGTGGTCAATTCTGCCCCATTTCTATTCAGACCCAATTTGCAAATGTACCAGAACTGTTTTAGTGAAAACCCATGTAATTGTCACCATTCATGTAAGAGTAAAGATAAGATTTTCATGATGTCAAGTGTAGTGCCATGTTTGAGTTCAAGCAAACACCAATTTCATTCAGAACCAAGTACATATTGCCATAAACATGTTTTAGGGAAACTCCCATGCTGACATGGAAATTGGCCATAAATAGATTTTCAGGGTAGCAGTTGAGGCAGACATCTTGGAGGTTAGATCAGCATACTTTTCAAAAACGAATAGCTATTTATTACAAGAAAAAAATGTTTTTTTAAATGCTGGTTATGTCCATCTATTTAGGAGAAAAAGCTGTTATGAGATTTTTCTAATTGTGTGTGGTCACATTGGCATCATTCTGACAAAGGATGAACTACATAAAAAGTAGTGTTTTAACGAGTTCAAATCCAATGTAATTGCATTCTACCCTTTAAGAAAGGGGATACATATATTTTAGAGATGCTGATCATTGATCTGCTTCATTTTTATTCTGGGCCAAATAGAAATCACAAGAAGTCTTTAAGTGAAAACTCCATGCTGATTTGACTGTTTGCTTGTGATGAGTGGCCTAAATAAGATTTTTAAAATGGCCACCACATACTGGATGTCCAAGAGGCACCATTTCAGGGTTCGTACTCAAATATGAATGATAAATTCAAAGACTTTTCCCAAACTTTCAAAGACCACAAACAAAGATTTCCAAGACCTATTTTTGCTAACATTGCGTATACAGGTCATATGAGAAAACAACGAATGCCAAATACCACAATATTGTTTACTGATTAAAGTCAAACTATAATTAATTTCCTAAAATTGCATTATAATGATCGAGAAGATAGGTTTACATTCATTGTTTTTTCTCCAGAAATAAGTAACATATGTGTCAGATTTAATACAACATAAATTGTTCTCTTAAAGACATCAGCACTGCTTTAAATGCATTATTTTATTTGCTTTTTTTTCTCTTCAATCATTTTGGAAAGAGATGCCACCACTGTCATCTTTTCCTCTGCTCTTCTCCTAAGAGCATTTGACTCTGTGACAAGCACAATGAGTCCTTTTAACTCTGCCTCTTCTGCTTTCTGTACAGAGGAAGCATGTAGGCTGGCAATGTCAGCTTCAAGACGCAGCTTTTTGGCTTTAAGTTCTTCCACTTCATCCAAGGCCAACTCCCGTTTCTTTCCTTTTGGGTTTTTCTTCTCATCCTTCTCCTCTGCTTTCTTCTTATCCAGATAGGCATGGTACTTATGTCTTGCAGAGGAGGCATATGTCATCATTTCATTGCTAATGATGATTTCCAAAGGTCCACCTGCTTTTCTCATGGTGTCAACGATTAACCTTTGAGCTCTGAGGCTTTCTCTGCTGAGGTTCTCAACAGATACCTGTTTGTTGATAGAAAATCCTCTCTCCACTGTTGCCTGCCCATGTGACAACAACAACATTTTCTGGAGAACATTCCAAAGTTCAAGATATTCATTTCTTTTGGAAAGGACAGAATAAAACACTTCATCAAGTCTATCATCTGTTCTACTGAAGCATTTCAAGGGATGATTGTCAGATTGGATAACTTCATCCACTAATTTTCCGTACTGAGTTAATATTAAATCACATCGGGACTCTACTTCTCTTCCTGCCTCGCACATAATTTTTAGGACCCTACGAAGTTTTGTTTCTCCCTTTTCCTTGTCTGATCCTGATTGCATAAGTCCAGGGTCAGCCCAAGACATGTTTTTCACCAAAAGATATTTTAGAGGTGATTTCTCAAACAGCTTCTTTACCATTGCAATCATAAAGTCTCTGCACTCTGTTCTGAAAGCAAATCTATCCCTGTCTGAAGCTCCTACCTTTAACAATGTTTCTGAAGCTGAAAAGCCAACCTTAACTTTTCCTGCATCAAGGAAATTCAGAAGTGAGATAATATGTGCTGATTTTATTGCAGTCCCATATCCGTACATGCAAGTCCATTTGTTTCTCCTGCATATCTTTGTTCAGAGTCTCATCAAACAGAAGGACATACAAGTTGGCCTCTCTCACTTTCATCAACAACTGATCAGCAAAAAAAGGTGCTAATCCAAACACACCAAGATAAGCTGTCTTGCGTTCACTGCATGAAAACTGTTCAGCAATCTTACTGTCAGGAAACATTGCTTTGAAAATAGTGTTGATGCCCATGCATGAGTGCATGCTGTAGTGGCTGTAAATACATTTCATTGTCCAAAGAACTTCAGCCCGCAGTACTTCAGATTTAGTGCAAAAAGTCTTTAAACTAGTCTTTAAAGTAGAAGTTGCTAGAGCTGCTTTGGTAGGCTGCTTTGTACTTGTCACACCATCTGCTGCTGGCTGTGAAAAGTATGCACTTACTGGTGCGACTTGTTTTGCAGATATTGTATTTTGTTGGTGCTTACATCCTAGAAACGAAACAAAAGTAATTATCACTGCAAGAATTTTAATGAATCTAAATGAAAACATACAACTTCATGATGCATGAAAGTAATTTTTAATTCGGTTTTACATACTAGTAAGAAAAGCTATTTAGACACAAATTACCATTTAAAAATGGCTTCTGAAAAAGTGAAATAAAATATTGTTTTTTTTTATTAAAAAAGGCTGTGATGTGTGGCACCTAATTCTCTGACTTTAAAATTAGGTTAGGCGGGTTTTCCCCCATTTTTTGTGATAAACAATTCAAGAACAATAACTCTTGTTTAACTCTAATATAGTGTACGCATGCGCACTTTGAAACTGTTTATCCGTGAATTTAATTTAGTACAATGCATGTTTCTGTATTAAATCAAGTAATATTGTTATGTAGAACATAATTTTCGAAAATGAATTTTTTCCTCAAATGTGTTAAATAAACCGACGGTAGAAGTACATTTAAACAGGCCCTCTTTTGCTATATCTACCAAATCATCAAACTAAACGATCTTATTTTATACCAGACGAGTAATGAATTACCATTATTTTCCCAAAAATACCAATTGCTTATACTTCTGCATCTTTGTTCCACCAAATGAACATGTAGTTACTAATTTGCAACTTACCTTTGGCATGACTTGTAAGGGCTCCTTCTCCCATTGAAGCCAAGTTGATCGTCTTTTTACACAATGTACAAAACGCCTTTCGTTTGCATAACTTATCCTTTTGCAGCCATTCCTTGTACTTCTCTTTGTTCAAGCCAGATATCGTTGAAAGAGCAAAGACCTGGCATTTTTAAACACTGAACTTGCAGAAGATGTAAATCGAATGAAGAAATTTTGAATTCTCGAGCGTGTAACTTTCGCGATCTTTCTACGTAGAATTAGTGTAATTAACATTTTGATTGGCTAAAACTGATGGACTCGTCCAGTCAAATTCAACTATTCGTCAAACGAAAGAAGCCAGGAAAACCAGCTGCTAACGACCATGGGCAATTTTATTGGCGACTTCCTTTGATGAAGTGTGTAGCGGCACCGTATGGCTTTGATGAAGAGTGCATGCGTGATTGAAGTCGCCGCCGAGGCATACTTTGGATGGCCAAACAAAACAAAGCCTCTTTTGTTAATGCGGCGGCAATAAACTGAACGGGTCATCAAAAGAAAGAAACCAGGATAACTGGATTACATCTGAATCTAACAATCTCGGATATTTTTATTTGTGATTTTGGAAAGAAATTAATTTTTGAGAGGTTTATTTCAATTTTCAAAGACTTTTAAAGACCTCAGGGTAATATGCTCGATTTTCCCAAACTTTCAAGGCCTTGAAAATGCTACCTCATTTTTCCCAAACTCTCAAAGACCTTCAAAGACCGTACGAACCCTGCATTTTTATTAGAATCAAGAAGACATCATAAGCATTCTCTTTATGAAAATCCCATGTAAATGAGCTCATTCTTTCAGGGGGCGTAGTGGTAACAAGATATTAAAGATGGCTACCAAGGCAGACATATTAAAAGTCAACTAATCACCCTTTTCATTTAGGATGTACTAAAACATCCATTCACCATCAGTAGTGATAACATTACTATAAAAGATGGCCACAGAACAGTCCTATCTGGTATCATATCAGCATGTTATATTGCTTTTGGCATTGCATGTATAAACTAGCATTTTCACTAATGTGCATGCATGAAATCTGCTCTTTCAGAAGAAATTAAACCCCAAGTTATCAATCCATACAACATATTTCACTCTGTGCTAGATCAAGACAGCAAATTTTTAAAGTAAATTATGTTTCTCCGAGAATACTTACCCAATCACATTAACGTTAGAGATATAAGCCTGCTACCTCGCGAATCCAGCCCTACTAAAAGACAAAAAAATTTGTCTTTTCTGTCTATGTCCCATAGACAAAAAGCAATAACTCTTGCCCCTTCCCTTCCCTTGCCACCGCCAGTGTCGCTAGTTTTTAAGCTGAGCAATATATACTATACAAGGATGCTCGCATGGCGGGATGGTTGGGAGGGGTTTTAAGTAATGTGATTGGGTAAGTATTCTCGGAGAAACATAATTTACTTTAAAAATTTGCTTTCTCCTTCAAATACGTTCCACAATCACATTAACGTTAGGAGAATAGGTAATAGGAGGAGGGAATGCTGAGCATCCTACCTCTACCCTGGGTATCCTCTAGGGAATGATGGCTGGATTCCCCATTTTAACGATAACCTGTTCTCCTAATTTAATCAGCAACACAGCCCAGGGTCACATGATATGTGACCCCTTTATACGGTTAAGAAGATAGTTATTGAAATCTTCTTACCAACAAAAAATTTTTCTGGCGAATCCAGCGAAGCTGATAGGCTGTGCTGATTGTTTTAAATGGGTCTGGTGGGCATCTGGGCTGCCAACACCGGACCTATTAGATTCAAGGTTTGTCTCTGCGAGGTGAAATCTTTCAGATAAAACTGGAGAAGCTTGACTCTGCATGCCAGACATCAGCTTCTATTATATCTCGGATTGAAACATTGCGTTCGAATGCAAGACTCGGTGAGATTGCTCTAATCTCATGAGCGGTATTCTTCATGAGGCAACTCTGATCTTGGGAGACCTCAAGAGTACGCTGAGCATATAACCCACTTCAGCTATGAAGCAAGGGCTTGAGGGGTGATATCCCATTTCCCAGCTGTCATCCAAGAAGAGGTGCTTGCATGTGACCCGACTCGCCTCTGTGCGTTTAAAATAGTGCTTGAGTGCACAAACAGGATCTTGCATGGCTGTTGGTCCTGACTTATCTATGGAAGAAAGCGAGCCAATGACAACTCTTTGATTGCCAATGGATGGTAACCTATTTTTGGCTACGAAGCCTGGCTGCATCAAGAAGACCACCGAACTATATGATCTGAACTGAAGATAGTTCGGGTCAAAAGAAAGGGCATATAACTCACTCACCCTGCATGCTGAAGCTAAGACTATCAAGAAACCTGTTTTGTATGATAGTAGCTTTAACGAATTGTGTGCTAAAGACTCAATACTGTCGGAATTGAGCCATGTTAAAACCCAGGACAGATTCCATTTGGAAACAGGATGAGGGATTTTGGTCGATTGAACTCTAAATTGGCTAAAAGATCTGACAGATCTTTGTCATGCCTGATATCACCTTTACCATGATGGTGGAATGTGTCTGATATCATGGAGCAGTAGATTTTGATAGTAATTGGGACCAACTGTTTTATCCTCGAAAAGCCAGAGAAAAAAGTTGGCCAGTTGAGGGATTGAGAAACTCAATGGGACAATGTTATTGATATGGTACCAGTCCCTGAAAACATGCCACTTTCCCTCGTAAGCCTTCAGAGTAGAGGGCCTTCTTGCTCTCGAGATTCTCTCCAACATCGAAGGTTTAAATTGTTTGTCTCGCAAGGCCGTCTGGACAAGAAGCAAGCGTGAAGATAAAGATGGTCATAACAAGGGTGGTACACCCGTGACCGCGGTTGCTTGAGAAGATTTGGGCTGACTGTAATCTTCCTGGGTAGATCTATCGCCAGATCGAGTAGATCGGAGACCCAGGAGTTGTTCCATCTGAGAGGGGCAATCAGAATCATCTGACAGTTATGACCCCTCAACCTCTAGATTATTTTCAGTACCAAGACTGTAGTAGGGTGGGAGAATGTCCACAACCCCTCCCAGCTGATTGACAGAGCATCCACGGCCCAAGCTTCTGGATCTGGAACCGGAGAGAGGAAGGTGGGCAACTTGCGATTCCACCATGTTGCAAAAGATTGATCATTGGATGTCCCCAAAGTGTGCAAGTTGGAAGAAAGACCGACTGATGGAGTGATCATTCCATGTGAATGACTTGACCTTTCCTGGACAGAGTGTCAGCCAAGACATTGAGTCTGCCGGGAATGGGTCTGATGTGTACATTGATGTGGAGATTGTCGCACCAATGTAGAAACTGCCGGATCAGATTGCACAGGTCTGGTGATTTGGTGACCCTTTATTTGAGGAGGCAAGTCACCACCACAGAGTTGTCTGACATAACGAGGACAGTTCTGAATAAGAGTTGATCCTTCCAGAAATTAAAGGCATTGATGACAACCTTTATTTCTGAAAGGTTGATGTGGACAGCCCTCTCCAATGGCACTCGCGTGCCGCTGACAGTATTGAAGTCCGGCAACAGGTGGGCACCCCAACCGTAGGTACTGGTGGTGGTACATACCATTATCTCCACTGGGTATCTCCAAAGGAATCCTTGTGGACAAACAACAGGGGCTGTGCCACTGACGAAAGAATGATCTTATCTCTGGCGTGATCAATATTGTATGATTGTGGGTACTTGAAAAAAAGGGCGCCATTATGCTAGTAAGTTAATTGTAAGGGGCATATAAAAAGACGGCCAAGTGGGATTAAGTCCGCCGCCGCATTGAATAATCCGAGGAGTTGCAAGAACTCTCTCGCTGAAATGCACATCCTGATGGAAATGGACTCGATGAGTTCGACTATCCGGATGATCTCAAACGCGAGGAAGCCTTACCAGATTCAGATCGGTGAGAAATTCCATACCCAAATCGACCAAAACTCTGGGATGGACAGAGATCTGTCATTTTCCTGTTCACAAGAAAGCTTAGATGATCGAAAAGTGATAGAAGATCGTTTCTGCCCTTGAGCAGAGTAGAACTTAACATATGTTTCTGGAGGATGTCGTCCAAGTACACTGCCGTCACTATAGATGAAGTCGAGCGGAACAGTGTGACGACGCAATCCATAACCTTGGTAAAAAGCCCAAGTGCTGATGTTGAGGCCAAAAGGTATGACCTGGAACTGATAAACCTAGTCCCGATAAGCAAAACAGAGAAATTGGATAGGGACGTGAAAATATGCGTCAGTCATATCTAGACTGACGGCATACCCGTCCTGTCAGATGGAAAGACGGATTGATCTCGCCATCGCCAAATTGAATTTCAGTGGTAAAATGTATTGGTTGAGGCAACTCAGATTGATGAACGGCCTCTGGATAAGAAACAGTCATGTATAAAACCCTGGCTATTGTGGGGTTTATTTATACTTTTTTGGTGTTTTTTGTAGAAAGGCATCCTTCTCCCGATCTGACAGTACATCCGGAAAGAGGGGAGAGGAGGACAGGGGAGAGGGATGGATAAATGAAATCCAAAGTCCCTCCGAAATGACCTGAATCACCCAATTGTTCTGAGGTAATAAAGTGGTCCAGTGGTCCTGAAATTGCAGGAGGCGGCTGCCCACAGGTAGGCAGTCCGCGGGCAGTGGGAAGGGTATGTCAACGTCTAGAGTTAGGAGGCTTGATGATGGAGAAACTTGGGTTCTTGCTGCCTCTGTATGGTTGCCTCCTAGCTTGATTAGACTGTTGGCTCCCAGCATTGGGTTGGGATCTATACTGCACAGATCTATACTGCACATTTGATTGCAAAGATCCCTTTTCCCTGGTCCGCCTATCATCCCTCCGCTGTGGCAGGGGATGATTGTTTCGAGACGCCTGCGAAAGTTGGGCGGCAAGTTGGAGGTGCAGTTCCTGAGCTACCTGCCTCCAAACTTCTTCAATTTTTCCCCCCAATTAGTAAAGGTGACCCAAACGGAGACATCCGTAAAGCCAGAGTAGGATGGGGCTTGAGTGACGTGGACCTCAGACATGCGTCACGTCGTATCAGGTCTAAGTTGGCAGAAGCAGTCAACACATTGGCCATGGAATGGTGAGCTGCCCTGTTAATAACTCTAGTAATCCAGGCCAACGCTTCCCAAGCGTGGTCATTGCCGGATTTACCTGGGAGTCGGAAAATGGCTAGTGAAGCCAAGTCTAACATTGAAGACGTAACGACTACGTTTCAGACTAGCTTTGACGTGGCATTGGAGATCAGTACTGAAGGCGTCTGATTGAGTTTTGTACCAGTTACACTAGAACGTCGCTGGTACTTACCTTTCTGAATATTTGCCGACTGGGGAAAGAGCAATAAGGACATCGTCTCTTCCTCCCATTCAAGATCTACAGATGCCTTAACTTAGTAGTCTTGATTGGGCGGTAGGAGGTTGTGGGCATTCTGAAGTTGCCATCACCCTATACATTTCTTCCACTGCGTCCTTGAAGCTAAACTCAATTCGTTCCATGACTGGATCTGTGTACGGCTGATTTGCAAGTGTTTCGCCACACTCACTGTGTGACAAGTCGTGTTCTGGTCAACGTTCCCTCTAAGCTGCGCACGCAGCTGCTCAGGCATCCCTGTGCAGCAGAATTGTCAATTTTTGCTCAATCCAACGTTAAATTTTTCTTGTCTCCGTAAAGCTTGCGCAGTGCAGTGAGCACTGCGCGCATATCTACCATTCGCTTAGAGGGAACGATGGTTCTGGTACAGCTTGCATCTCTGGATAGAGCATACCAGGTGACATAGATGATGCTATTCCGTCATCCTTGACAATTTCACTAATTCTCCCATGTGGAGAAGCTGTGAACATATGAACGGACGGCACTGCCTGCTGGTTTGTCTGGCGTGTGGTCCACCTGAATGTCGGCGACAGTCTGGCTATCACCGGTACCGGCCACTCCAATGGCCTGGCTGGACGGACAGATTTCTCACTAAAACCTCCGTCATAGTATTGGTATGTTGTCGGCGGTACAGCTTGACGGACGTATTTGTCACTAAAATCCCCGTAAATCATAGTTGGTTGGACCGTTTTAGCAATAAGGTTCCCATGCTGGGACGGCTGGATGGCCGGTGACGTCGAGGTTGTATAATGAAATAGATCCAATGGATCCGGTAAAAACCCCATGTGTCCTGACTTACAGGCCCGAAGGCCATGCTCAGACATGCGGGGGACTTACGCCCACTGAGCAATCAAAAATTGGGGGAACACTCCTCCAAAGAGGTAATATCTAGATGTACACTTTTTGCATTTCATGCATTTAGTTGAAATTTCTACTGAAACGACAAAAGAAGATAAAACAAAGCACAAATTAGCAATTCAGCATGTTATTAATTCGCTAATACCACAACGGTTACTAACGAAGTAAGCGAAATTATTTAGTGCTGTGTTAACTCGTAAATGACAACACGAGTACTGCCATTAGTGTGTTGCAATGTGGTCGTCAAAAGACGAAGTCCGTAAAGGTGACAAAGTCACTCAAAATTTGAAAATATTGTAAATTTATGTATACAACTTGTAGAAGAATGATTGTCCAACACAATAATTCCAAATTTAACTTCGGATGGTCCGATTTTACACTTAGATAGCTTGGAATATATGGAGGTGTAATTGTACGTTGTGAAGTGTACAAGCGAAGCTTAAAAGCTAGCGACACCTGGTGGTGGCAAGGGGACGTAAGGGGCAAGAGTTATTGCCCTTTGTCTATAGGACATAGACAGAAAAGACGAATTTTTGTCTTTTAGTAGGGCTGGATTCGTGAGGTAGCAGGCTTATATCCTAACGTTAATATGATTGGGGAACGTATTTGAAGGAGAAATGGTTAAGTCTACCAACTGAGGTTTCCATTCCTGTAGGTGTTATTTTATTGAGTATATCCTCAACTTGCTGTTTTTAAAAAATATTTTGAATACATATATTGTAGACTAATTAGTCTTTGGTATAAATGTGTTGACCAAGTGTCATGCCAATTATTCTGGTAGTAAAGGAGAGCAGCAAAAACAAGCTTGTACTAAGATAGAGATGTTTAATAGATGATCGGTCCTTGCATAAGCTGGTCTGGTGTTCAATCAGCAAAGCTAACATAAAGTGAAGACAATAGACAAAAATAGGCTGTCACAGAAAATTGAAGATATACAATGTAAGAAGGACAAAAAATTCCAAAGTCTCTAGCAGGTGGTATAAAGAGGACTAACCTTGGCAGCAGAATTTCTTGTTTTCAGCAAAATCTGGTAGTTGAGAGTTTTCCAGAGGGAGTCATCCTGTGCTGCAACAGCAAACTGTACAATACATGGCACCAGGTGCTCTGAGATCCGACTATGGTACATCTCCTCACTTCCTTGCTCATTTTCAATCTGATCAAAACAGCAAAGAAATAGAATGCAAAAGTGAATCACAATTGTGCACAAAACCAATCTCTCTCTCTCTCTCATATATATATATATGTGTGTGTGTGTGTGTGTGTGTGTGTGTGTGTGTATAACAAACACATAGTGAGTGTCTGGCACTCTTTGATGAGTCACAATTTAAAAGTTACTTTGAAGATATTTTCACTGTTTAAGATTGTTCAAAACATTCTATGATACTGCAAATAAAACAAAGCTTTTGTACATGTGCACACCTGGGCAGTTGATATATACATGTATCAGCTTGTAAATGCCTACACTCTTGTGGGACAAAGATCTAAGGTAAAAGGATGAAAAAGAAGAGTGAGATTATCAAAAGGTAGCTTGAATGACACCATCCAGATGAGTGCTTCAAGTATGCCCATGATGCAGCGATAGCAACATCTGCCAGAATGAATGTGAAAGTAATATATCTTGTTTAGAGACTGATAAGCTCTTCCGATTCTGAGAACAATCAACCTGGAAAGAGTGGCTTCCGAAATATTAGAAAAACCTTTGAGATAAGAAAGAGATGATTCTGAACATTCCTCCTCTTTTTAGAGGAAGCCATATGAAACCTTAACACAATACCTTGACCTATCATCCCCAGAATAGATAACACTGATACTGAGAATATTAACAGGGGCTGGGACAACTTAAGACAGTTTTGTCTTAACCAGAAAGCCAGACTGGCAAGGAATAGACACTTAATTAGTTACAACGGATCATTAAACATACCTATTTCAATGACACTCCAAATTCCAAACACCTAATGATATTAGAATGATGAGGATTTGAACCAATGGCAGAACTCCTTGAGAACATACAAGTTATAGAAAGGGCTACCCTTTAGCCCTTAATGGTAAGTAAAGGTACCTCATTGGGGCTAATCTCCTCGGCAAGTTGAGCATATCACTGAAAAATGAACCATGATCCTTGGGGTCAGTGGAGATATGGAGAGTCTGCAGACATATTTTATTATGGGTGGGAAGACATGTGTACAAAAAGATACCAGTTTAGATTGAAAGCATCCATCTTTCAGTCCCTTTGATCGAGTATTGGAGAGAATTAAAGAGGCAGCTTGTTATTCAGTCTCCCAGCAAACAAGTTCACTATTGGCTTCCCTCACAGGTGATAAAGTGCTTTTGCTAATTGGTGCCAAATCAATTAAATGAGGACTGCATGGCCCCAGCTGAACAAGCTGTCTGCTAGAACATTCCTCTTTGCCCCAAGTATGGAACAATCTGATAGGAATTTAATGAGAGACTGCTTAATAAAAGATGTTTTAGGTTACTATGAAAAGAGAAGAGGCCTGTGTGCCACCTCAATGCCTGTACCACACTACTAATAGCATGTTGTCAGAGGCAATCATAAAACAATGACACATTATGAGAATGACACACCTTTGCAGGATTAGGAATACTGCCTGCAATTCTATGTTATTAACATGAATGGTCACTTCATCACTGTACCACCCTTCTGGCTTTAGATGAGCACCCCATCCTAAATCTGATGGGGTCTGTGCAAAGAAAAGAGTGGGGTATGGAGCTGTGAATCTGGGCTCAAGGCACTGCTCTATGCCATTCTTGGAGAAGAGAAGAGAAGATCAGAGAGCAGAAAGGGTGGTATGTTCCTCTTTTCTCGCTTTGGCAGCTGATTTCTGTCTCTAGTTATTATGTTCACTCTCCTGTTTGGCCCTTAAGTCCCCACTCCACCCCAAGACTCAAGGATTACTTTATAAGTGTAGATATCAGCTAAGACTCGTGGCCATCTCCCTGTGCTCTTTGAAATCCTTGGAAGTTTTGGATTGAAAGGCTTGAATCCTAGTGTCAATAACTGAACACTTTTAACTGCCTCCTTTAATTTTTTAACAAAGAATTGTAATCTCCAGGATCTGTTCCACTTCTGCAGAGATGCTGCCTTGGGTATATCCAAAGTCTTGCTGGACCATAGAAAAGAACCTGTTGAAAGCAGCACTCCTTGATACAAAGACATTCTTAATAGGTGCCTCCCATTCTTAGCATCATAAGGCCAACTTCAACAACAGCACAAGCATCCTCAGTTAAAAACTCCCTCTTACTAATCCATTTTAAGACAAAGCAATTATAGAGACTAACTGAGGAAATATTTTGATCCTTCCAATTTTGGGCTCTTCTGTGTGGCTTTGCTTCTGCCCCCCGAGCCTTTACTTGGGTGCTGGAGGTAATAGCAGCTCACCTGAGGTCTTTAGGGATCCCAGTCTTCTTTATTTTGATGTCTGGTTGAAGCAAAAAATCCTCAGAGACACTCTCCTAAATGACCTATTACGCTGTTGGTTGATGGTGACTTGCCTAGGTCTAATATCTAGTGTAGAAGATTTTGCAAATTAGGTGGTGATCTTTCTTACCAATCAAGATTATATTCCATCAGAGGGAACTGCTCAGATTTTATCCCTCATAGTGGATCTTATGACCCAAGATTTTGTTGTTGTCTTGCCTTTGCCAGTCTCACATCTAAAGCTTCTTGCTGAGGTTGAACAAGATTTAAGACATTTAATATTGCGTGGATTTTCACTGAACGTAACCTTTAAAGTAGCCATACAAGTCTATTACTACTCCCTTTGAGGAAAAATCGGTTAATCTAATGGACATTTACATGAATTTAGCACTATAATTACAGAATTAATAAAAAATGATTCTACTGCATCATCTCTAAAAATTAGGAAATCAGCAGCCAGACTGATTTTTGCTGGATGCTTGTTGTTGTTATTTAGACCAATCTTTACTTTTTAAATGACTGCAAAGGATTAAATAAATCATGTTCATCTCTGTATTTGCAAAATAGTCATCTACAGCAGTTGATTCCAGAACTATCTACATTTTACTTGCAGATTCACTTAAGTGGTTATATTTAGACAGGATCAAATCAACAGTGGTGTACATTTTAGTAGCAAACTCCATCTCTGCAAACTTCAAACAATGAAGCCGAGTGGTCAAGCTGACCAAATGAAAGGGACTTTAATCATTTTATGCTGCTTGAAATAAGCCACTCAAAATTATCTTGCTCTGATACCATGCCAGTTTGTGACCACATGATCATAGTCAGTCTTGTATTGAAAGTAAAGCACATTCTAAAGATTATTATTATTATTATTATTATTATTATTATTATTATAATCATAGGGACATAACTTTTGTAGTGCTTTTATTTGTTTCAGGATCTAAATGATCTCAGAGTCCTATAACCTTACTACTCCAAGCAGCACCAGATTAGATAATGAAATTTCGGTTTTTTAAATCTTGTTTGATATGGGTAGCCAATAGGATTTAGGTTTTTCACATCTCGTTTGATATAGATAGCCTGTGGGTGTTAGGTATTTCATATTGTTAGGTAGTTAATACACATTCATCTAATAAATCAGTCACAGTTCTTGTGTATGGTAACATCTACCTGATCCACTAAAGGTTGTATATGGTAACACCTACCTGATCCAGTAAAGGCTGTGTATGGTAACACCTACCTGATCCACTAAAGGCTGTGTATGGTAACACCTACCTGAACCACTAAAGGCTGTGTATGGTAACATCTACCTGATCCACTAAAGGTTGTATATGGTAACACCTACCTGATGCAGTAAAGGCTGTGTATGGTAACACCTAACTGATCCACTAAAGTTTGTGTATGGTAACACCTACCTGATCCACTAAAGGCTGTGTATGGTAACACCTACCTGATCCACTAAAGGTTGTATATGGTAACACCTACCTGATCCAGTAAAGGTTGTGTATGGTAACACCTACCTGAGCCACTAAAGGCTGTGTATGGTAACACCTACCTGATCCACTAAAGGCTGTGTATGGTAACACCTACCTGATCCACTAAAGGTTGTATATGGAAACAACTACCTGATCCAGTAAAGGCTGTGTATGGCAACACCTACCTGATCCAGTAAAGGCTGTGTATGGTAACACCTAACTGATCCACTAAAGGCTGTGTATGGTAACATCTACCTGATCCACTAAAGGTTGTATATGGTAACACCTACCTGATCCAGTAAAGGCTCTGTATGGTAACACCTACCTGATCCACTAAAGGCTGTGGATGGTAACACCTACCTGATCCACTAAAGGCTGTGTATGGTAACACCTACCTGATCCACTAAAGGCTGTGTATGGTAACACCTACCTGATCCACTAAAGGCTGTGTATGGTAACACCTACCTGATCCACTAAAGGCTGTGTATGGTAACACCTACCTGATCCACTAGTGGCTGCATTAAACTGTCAAATCTATCCTTGTTGACAAACCCCTCCATGTCATAAAGGAAACATTTGTGGAGGCAGTCAAAGATGTACAGCAGCAACTGACATGACTTCTTCCTCTTCTTTCTATCCTCAGGGAAGAATTTGGTACCTACAATGACAATTGTCTCCCACATGTACATAAATAATGTCAAGCTGAAAAGTTCATCACAAACAAAATGAACAGAAACAGGATGGATTATGTAATGAAACTGTGTACAACATGCTAGCTGAAAATGTCACAGCATTTTAGAAAAGAAAGCAACAGTCTACAACTGATTTTGTGAATATCAAATGACATTTTTGTGTGAAATCGTAAGCCAAACAATAATTGGGACTGCAGAGTTTATTACACACCAATAAGAAATATTCTCTTTATTGTTACACACGCACACACAAATACAGATACAGACACACACACACACCAATTCACCTGACTTTGCCTTGCAATTCTGGTTCAGCATGGATGCTGCATGTTGGAAGATGTGCCCAGCAAACAGAGTAAAGAGACTCCTTAAGCTGTCAGCCAACCTGGAAAAAAAAAATATACCACTAATTGAGGGATTCTGTCAGCTGACTGGGGAAAAAATACACCACTTATTGAGGGATTCTATCAGCTGACTGGCAGTAAATGTCACATTCACCTGACTGAACAGAGAAAATTGGACAAAATAATTCAAAAAGCATGATACATGTTCTCTGAAGTCTTGGCTATTTAGCTTTATAGCCATTTTAAAACAAGTTTTCACAAATTATATGATAATAAAACTAAAAATGTTGAGTTTCTTTTAGCAGTCTATTTCATGCATAAACATTAAGATAACAAGACCTGAAGTAATTATATCAGATCTTTTATGTATTTAGAATATATACTAGAAACAGAACATTATATTCAGACTCTAACACTGCATTGTATGTTTGGGAGAGAAAAATTGGATACAAAAGGAGGATATCTACATCAATAAAATGTTAATCAAGTTTTTGCTAGCACAAAACTCTAATAAACAAGAGTCTCAAAGAGACAGTATCTCTACTTCTGGAAAGAATTTCCAGGAATTAAAAATAAGAAAATTTCAACTTTTTAGCTGATGAGTGTTGAAACTGTTTTCTTTACTGTTAAGATTTTGACATTAGCCATTGTTGCAACCATACTCTATGTGTGTGTGTGAGAGAGAGAGAGGGAGATAGAGAGAAAGAAAGATGAAAGAGAAAGATAAAGATTTTTAACGGAGCTTTAACAATTTTTCAGTCATATCGCTACAATGTATGCAGCACAGCAGTTTATACTGATGTCTCATACTGGGCCATCATGCTGCAGACATGCATTGTGATGTACCCCTCAGTCACATTATCCTGACACCAGGCTGATCAGTCCTAACATTAACTTCTTAATGCTGATTGCCTAGTGAGCCAACCGTTACTACCATTTTTATAAGTCTTTGGTATGACTTGGCTTGGGTTCGAACCTGTGACCTCGCGCATCCGAGGTGGTCACTCTAACCACTAGGTCACCAGAAAGGTCCCATACTAGATGCAAAAAAAACCACCATTTTATTTATTATAAGACATTAGAAGGCTGTTGATAAATTTAAAAAAAACATGCCAATAAAACCATACATTCAGGAGGAATAGCAGTAATGATATTTTCAAGATGGCCACCAGGTCAGCCATATTTGATTAAGACTGGCATCATTCACATTTAGCTCCAACTAGATGTTATAAAAAGTCTGTTGGAGAACATTTTCAAGATGGCTTCCTATGCTGGCCAAATATGATGTTCCAATATAACTACACTATTTTCATCTAGGACCAACTACAAAAATAGGTAGTATTCTGATGAAATGAAATCCCTGCACTGATTTAACTTTCTATTCAAAAGAAGTAGCATTAACAAGATTTTAAAAATGTATGTCAGATCAGCACTTATCCTGTATTGGTCCAACTAGACATTAAAAGAATCTTCCTGCTAAAATCCCAAGATGATATAAAAATCGATTTTAAAGATGGCTTCTCTGACAGGTAGCCAACTTTGTATCTGATCCACACCATTATCATTATTATAGTGTGTGTGTATGTGCGTTCATGCTATATATATATATATATATATATATATATATAAAGTTTTATGGCAATCCACTAAGTAGTTTATCTGGATAAGTGCTAAAAGGCACAGAGAACAGGCTAACTAATGATCTCTGGGCTAAAAAAACTCTCGTTTCATTAAAAAATACATAAAAAATACATATTTCTTTTCAACAGATGAAAGGCTACATAAGAGAAATAATGTTCCTCAATTGGTGAGTAAATTATTACTACAGATCAAAAGTCTGCAAAGCCTCATGTAGGAAATCAATACAGACGTAATCCTTTACTGATTACAGGAAACTCTACAAATGCATTTAACCTTGCTGCTACAACATCTGAAAGAAATATTTTTTAAGCTGACTGATAACAGGATCCCACTTCCTCATAAATCTCTGAAGAGGAAATCATTTGTGCATTTATGTACATTTAAATGCATGCTTAAAATGGCATTAAGAACTACAGATCCTGAGACATAATTTTATCAAAACTGCATTTCTTTTGTATTATATGCTGGTTGCATTTGTATTGTAAAACAGTGTGTGTGTGTAGATAGATAGAGAGAGAGAGAGAGAGAGAGAGAGAGAGAGAGAGAGAGAGAGAGAGAGAGAGAGAGAGAGAAAGAGAGAGAGAGAGAGAGAGAGAGAGAGAGAGAGGTGTTTTGTCATAAGAAAAATAGTATGCTTCATTAATGAAATGGGACATTATTAAGTACAAAAGACATCAATGAACTTTTTAAAAATTAAGAGACATTAAAGTCTGAAAACTATAAAATCCGAAATTCTTTTAGCACATTCAATTTTTTTTATTTATTTATTTATTTTTTGCAAAATAAAATATATAGCTAAAATTTTCTCTATGATTGTAGATTAATATTCAGATCATTATTAATGTAAACATGTTTACCTGAATTTGATTTTGACATATAAAAACTCCAAGAATGGAAAATTCCATTAGGTTGACAGAGTATTCCAGATAATGGTAATTGTGACTGAGGTCAAGTAGAGAAATATATTATCTTGTCTGCCCAAGAATTAATAATTTTTGCCTTAAATCTGAAGCTGAATTGGCCTTAGTGTTGTTGTGTTCAGTTGTTCATTTTGGTTGATTTATTCATTCAAAACTTATTATTCACTGGAATTACATTTTAGTGCCATCTTTTAACTGGTACTATATAGCCAACATTGCTTTTCTAAAATACAAGATGAAAAAAATAAGTTTCTAAAACACAGAAAATTGTTAAATTTTCTATTTAACTTGAACCTTCGTTCTTAAAACCTGCTTCAAAAGTCATTATTTTTCCAAAGTAGCCAGAGTTTGCTCAATGTGTGTGATTTAGAATTTTAAGGTAGCTTTAAATTTTTCAGTCATATTGCTACAATATCTGCATTGTGGCAGTTTATTGCGATGTCTAATACTGGGGCATGATGCCACAGACATTTAGCATCGTGTCCCACCCAGTCACATCATCCTTACAACAGGCAAGTGGACTGATCCTATCACTAACCTCTTAATGCTCAGTACCAAGCAAGGCAACTGTAAGTCTTTAGCATGCTTTGGCCAGGGTTTTGAACCTGCAACCTCCTGCATCTGAGGCAGATGCTCTAACCACTTAGGCCAGTGGAGCAGTTCTCTGCTGAGAATGCTTAGAGTAACTATTGTGACAGCCAGTGTTAAGAGACTAGTTTATGCTTTAGTAATTATGTCATTAAAGCAGAGACTACATATGAAACATATATCATATTGATGTACATGTATATAGTATAGTATTATAAGTATAGCATAAGTATAGTATAAGTAGAAGACACATCATCTGTTAAGTAGCCATGTAAGAGGGGTGGCCTTTCCTGAGGAACAATATTTATGAGAAGTATATATTCTCAATCATATGAATCATATATATATATATATATATATATATATGTGTGTGTGTGTGTGTGTGTGTGTGTGTATGTGTGTGTGTGGTAAGAAAGCTACAAGTAACATCAAAGCATTTAAAATCCTTATTTTAAAGTAGCAATAATTATTAAAGGTTCTTCTTGTCTTATGAATAGGCTTTTTTCATGAGAATATACATTTTTAGTTCTTGATTTTTAAGCATGAAATGTCAGTGAGGTATTGATGGCATGCATGCTGAAAAACTAAACACACTGTCATTTAAATCTTTGTACAAAACTTTGCTTGGAATTTAGAATTATTCTCTCTTCATAAATTCCAATTTCCTCCTGCTGCAGAATATTCTGTTATGAAGTTGTTTGATTTTTTTCAGCATAAAATTTATCGCAAGATCTCTTGATCATTCCTCATTGCTGTTGGGTAGCATAACTTTTTCTTTTTCTTCTTAAAGTAAGAAATTTCTGTATGTGTAATGCCATGTGAAAATTTTGTCATTGTTTATTCCTAACTGTATTGCAATTTAATTCAAAATTTTGGAAGACAAACTGCCTAGTTACTAATTTAAATGATGCATGTACTCAGACATGTCTTATCATCACCTGGCACTCATTTTCTTCAAGGTTCATTTATTTCTGCGTGTGCATCCAAATCCACAAAAGCCAGTATTGCCATTGACCATAATAATCAAAGAAACAACTCAACAGCTGTAAAAAGCCTAAAACTCGACCTCAACATTATTGAGCTCATTCCATGTAAACACCAGCATTTGTAGATAATGATAAAATATTAACCATTGTGGTACATGTTATAATGTACATTAGCCAACACTTTTTAATGAAAACCTGACATTGGGAAGCTGACTTCAGTGAAGAAAATAAGATTACTGAAATAATCATTGGTTATGGACAGGTATTATATAAAATATGGCATTGTTGGCCTAAAATTATGGCTGTGTACCACTGAGGGTGGATGCCCATGAGTGATGCTTTTGCAATCAAATATAAAACTGGTGGTGTTGAGGAGATGAACAATAGTGAAGGGCCTATATTTAAGGAATACAACTATAAAGCAAGCAATGGAGGCATGTTCTTCTTTAGTCATACCCTTGAATAGGGACTTTTTTTTTCTTCCAAGAAAAATAAAAACAGCACAAGTGAGACAAAGATTCAAAAGAAGATCACCTAATTTAAATCTCAAACAGCTACTGGTCTGCATTATTTTAAGCTATCTGAATAAATGCAAAAAGGTGTTCCAACTGCCCAGTAGTAACCATGCCAAAAGCTTCATGGTAAATCAAAGGCAATTTAGAAAACTAACAACAGCAGCAAAGTGGGTCTTACAATAATTACAGATGTGTTAAGCACTATTTAACTGGGCACTTGTTCTAATCACTAACATGTTCAAATTGCAAACACAATACCGTGGCACCATTCTGGTAGCCAAGTGGTTAGAGTGTCTGCCGCAGAAGCAGTAGGTCATGGGTTCGATCCCCGGTTGAGTCATACCAAAGACTTACAAAAATGGTACTAACAGCTACCTTGCTTGGCGCTCAGCATTAAGAGGTTAGTGTTAGGACTGATTGGCATGGTGTCAGGATAATGTGACTGGGTGGGACATCATGCTACATGTCTGCAGCATGATGCCCTAGTGCGAGACATCACTATAAACTGCCTCACTGCAGACATTGTAGCGATATGACAGATTTTTTTTTAAAGCTACGTTAAAAATCCCAATCAAACAAACAAACAATACCGTTGCTCCCAGCCCTCAATTACAATCAAGTAAATTGTCAAACACTTTGAGCACTAAGCCATGAATTTCACTTAGTGTTACTTTTTGTCCTAGTTACCCCTAGGACAGTCTCTGTGCTAATTAACTTTAATACCCATAAATGCCTTAATAAGGTGACTTTTTTTATCCTAGTCGCTCCTGCCTAATAATGTACATACAATCATTAATAATTAATTAATCTCTTTCTCTGGTCTAAACTCTGATAAGAATATCCATTATTAGGATTATGCTGTTATTATGGACCTAACACCATTTTTCAACACAAGGTAGGCAATACATGGTGGTCAGTATATCAATGTAACATAATAGTTGTTATTCTTAAGTGTGAAATGTTAGTAGTGTGGTTATTGTTGGTATTCGAATTGCAAAACCATTCAGAAATGTTATTTAAATCTTGGTACATACATTGCTTCACATTTAAAATAATTCTTTTCCCATAAACTCTATTTTCATGCAGTTGCAGAATATTCTCCTGATCTGTTTACAATGTTGATTATTTGAGTCTTCTTAACATAAAAATGTTTGACAAGATCTCTTTAACTCTCCCTATTGTCATTAAGTCCAATAATTTTTATTTTTTGTTCTAAAGTATTAATTCCCCATTTACGTGATGGCATGTTAAAGTTTTGTAACGATTTATTCCTATGTTGCTAATTTTACAGTACTACAATTAATTTACGCATATAAAACTTTTGTACAAATGAAATGCCTTGTTTTTTTCAGTCATTTTGTCTGGTACCCCATTTTGTTCAAAGTTAATTTCTCACTCTTGCACAAATTTTTTATTTTTATAGCAGACTGGTACATACAGTCATAATCATCAAAGAAAAAAACACTAAGATAACCAGATTACTTACCTTACTGTATGAATTAAATATTGGTTCTGGATACATATTATGTTTAAAAATGTAGCTGCTTGTGAGGGGTAAACTTTACATTTGAGCACCAATAAGAATGCCCTAGTGGGGGAGGGGGAGCGTTCATTTGGGCGACCTCTGTACCATGAATGTATGGTAGTTTCTGACATAATGAATCTTGAGGGTTAAAATCTCAAAAATGGATTTTACACATGTATTATTCAATATGACCAAGTTGGTAGAGAGAATACACCACTACAGTGTAGAGCTCAACATATACAAAGGGAGTTAATTCTTCTAGTAATTACATCCTTGTGTTAGTCTCTAATAAGCATGTACTTATTATGAGCTTTAAACCTCATGAAATTTACCAAACAATATATTTAAAAGCTCACAGTGTGGAAATTCTCATTGGATTCTGAACGGCATTTAACTTTAATATATCTGTGAATTTAATTAGAAAAGTTCATTATAAAAGAGAAACAATATGTTTCTAATAACTGGGACACAATTGTGAAAAATTCAATAAGTTCATGGATGACCTCCATTTGAAATGCATGGATCTGGAATTCATCCGGTGTGCAATATTTAAAAACATGACTCTGACTCTTTAAGTTGAGGGCATAAATTCTCATTGCCAAACTTGAAAAATATACTGTTCACATATGCATATCTACTTTAAATGATACCAATCCTTGATGAATGCGATACCAAAATATAACTAATTACCTACAGCTTTTGGCATTCAATAATAATATTCTTATCATTGGCGAGAATTCATTAAAATGTATCCATATGCTATTATGTGATTTACTCTGTTAAAATATCAACTATACAGTGGCAGGGCTTGAATTTAACACAAATTTCTTTGTAGCCAGAAGGACTAGTGTACTGAGAAATTTACTAGTCCTGCCAAACATTCCACAAATGAATTGCTGGTGATGGATCATATGTTGGAATATCATTTGTATGGAACGTTATAAAAAGTAGGTCGGACAGAATCCAAGGTCTCAAACAAGATCTCTTCACCATTTTCATCTCTGATTCAATTTTAAAGTTTGAACAACCCGCAACAAAACTGAATGTTTTCTCTGTGTTTGTTTTTTGTGAATTCTATACACCAGTTATAATGCATAATGTTCTTGTCCTCATCATAATTCAGCCATTCTCTGTCTTTTGTCCACGTCTTCTGAAACGTCCGATTATACTTTTCCTTATCATAAGATTTATTCCTCTCTTTTATGTCATTTTCATTCAACTTTTGCTTTTTTTCCGAAGGCTAAACACCTTCTATAAAATGCCACATTTTGCCTGTCTTATAAGGTGGGAATTGTGCCTCTTTTTTAAAAAGGAGATGTTACAGTATAGCTGACATGAATTATTTAAAGTAAGAAAAGGAATGGCAGTGTCCTTTATATACCGGTAAATAAGTCTGAGCAAGAAACATGTTTCAAAACACATACCTCTTTTCACCCCATCCCCCCCCCCAATTAAATGGCATCTCCCTAATAAAGTCTTGATTTCAGTGGATATTCTGCAGGATCAAAGCAGTGGCTATTGTAAACACTGTTATAAAATATTAACATCAAAAGATAATGTTAGTTTCACCTTGAAAAATCTGTGTTCCCATCAAACGAAGCCATCTGACTCGGCTCGTGGTATTCAACTGCTCCAATTACGGTCTCATCATTATTAGCGTAAGTTTAGTAAGTGTTCTTAATTAATTGGACCTCAATGTATTGTTGAAATTAATAATAAACGGGAAAATTTTCAAATCTTAGATGCCCATGCTGAAAGATTTTAATTTCCAACAAATGTACAGCAGTCTGCTTGGATATCTTCACGTGTATTCAATTATTTGTTCAGTCTTGTACGGGAAAAATATTTATAAAAAAAACCCAATTTTTATTGTCATAGAAAAAGTAGTTGCATGGAAATGATGTGTCAGTAATGTGATCATAATAAATTGATCTTATTCTTATAATTATTTCGATGCAAACGTAAATTATGCAGTTCCCCCTTTGTGACTGCTGGCGCATTTGACTAGCAAGCAAAAAAAATAATTAAAAAAAATAAAGGAAAAAAGTATGCAAACTAATTTCTTTGAATAGTTTGTTACTGTGGTCGTGTGACCGTGATTGACGCTGTTAAGCGAAATGCACAAAATCAGATGGCTTCTTGTACTAGAAACACATTTCTGATGCAGAAATTGACTTCATCTTCTCATGCTAATATTTTATGACTGTGTTTACAATGGTCACTGCGTTGATTCTACAGAATATATGCTGAAGTCACATCTTTATTCGGGAAGAGTAAACAAACGCCGACTTTTGATAAACAAAACTTACTAGCCCATCGGACTAACAACATTATGATACTTACTAGTCCGACAGGAAATCTACTAGCCTCGGGCTAGCGGACTACCGCTAATTTTGAGCCCTGCAGTGGTGCCTTGACTTATGAGTTTAATTTGTTCCGTGACGGAGCTCGTAACTTAAATTACTCATATGTTAAATCAATTTTCCCCATTGAAATGAATTGAAATGGCATTAATCTGTTCCGGACCTACAAAAAACACCGCAATATTGATAATTCTGAGGCATATCATGATGTCATAGTGGTCCTTCCAGAACTCTTGAAGAGTGAGGTTTGTGCTCTTCATCAGCTCAAATCCGCGGCAGAACAGGTGCTTGGTGAAGAGCTTCTTGAAATTAGAAATCACCTGCTGGTCCATGGGCTGCAGGATAGGGGTGGTGTTGGGTGGAAGGTAGAGAACCTGCAGCAAATTGGCATAAATAGCTCGTTCCTTCTCGCAGATTATAGCCAACCACACCATCAGCAGCTTCTCCTTATTTTCATGGAGAGATGTCCGCTGTTTATTAATTATTTTAATGCCCTTGGCTGGCATGATAGCCTTTAATGACTCCTTCTGCTTCAGTATGGTGCAGATCATGGAAGTGCTATGCTCGTACTGCTTCGCCAAGTCGACTACACGCACACCTTGGTCATGTTTTTCAATAATTTCTTTCTTTAATTCAATGCACATCATCCGCTTCTTCTCAGCACTGTCTTCCGCACTAACTTTCTTTGGGTCAATGGTTGGAAAAACAAAGTTTAACAAAATAACTGCAGGCACAAAGGTGAGCACAACACTGATTCTTCCACTGCAAGCTAACCTCTTAAAGTGAACGAGTGAGACATGGGATGTTGGGCGGATGTTGCCGCATTCAGTGTGACATTCGCTGTGCCAACTAGTGGTGGGGTATCTGAAGCTGGCTCGAAACCCGAATTTTAGCTCTAAACTCAAAGCAAAAAATCAGCCGAGAAACGAATCGTATCTCGAAAAACTCGTTAGTTGGGACACTCGTAAGTCAAGGTACCACTGTATTAAAATATACAGTATATGACAGAGGCATAAAGAGACAAATCATGGATACGAAATGTTGGAAAGGTAAAAAAATTAAACAGAGATGGAAAAAGTGAATACTTAAAACTGATCCATATTAATGCAAGAAGGGTAAGCTGCAAATATATACCTGTCTGCCAATCGATAGAATACCAGAATTCTATGTCTCTGCTCGTCATCTTGTGTGGCCCAGTCAAACAACTGAAAGAAGATTTCACTACTCTGATTAGGAATCTAAACAAGCAGTGTTTCAGCCATTTTGCCTCTTTCATTTGAAAAAGTGATCAAATGGTATTAGTCATAGCCATGAAGTATTATGGCATATGCTGGGTAAACTATATTTTTTCAGGATGATCACAATCTTTGCCACCTACATATAGGTTTACAAGAAATAAGGGAAAGGAGATGAGCAAAACAATGAGTGCTATCAAGAAAGATGGAATTTTTTTCATTTTTACAAAAACAATCATTGAGTAATTTGTGCATTTAAGGTTTGTTTGGCACATCTTAAAATATTAAAGGTAAAAAAAATTACACCATGTTGCATTAAATCTTTTCTCTAGACTTTTCAGTTTTGCACAGATCACACTGGGATGTCCTGGTTGAAACACTGCATGTGACATTCATAAAAGATTCATTACTTAAAAGTAAGTTTTATATAAAATATGAAAAATATTAACTTCACTTTCTGGTAAACAACTGCATGTGCAACAAAGAATTGTGTGTGTTTTTTATTGTTTACTACATGCCTTTTCCATCATCACAATTTTTTTAATTCTTTCATCTATTCATTTCACTACAATATTTACTAATCTCTTATATATGCACAATGAAAATTACATTTAAAGAAAATTTTATGATTAGGAAATTTGCTACTTAGGCTGGGGGTATTACCTTAAAGAGAAATGGTCTAAAGGTGGCTTCTGACAGCCTCATCACCATGGTGATAATTGTTTCTATTGCAACTCCTTCAATTGTTTCTACCTTGTGATGTGACACCTTTAAGAGACAAAAAAAGTAACTTTCATGTAAAAAAAAAGAGACAACAAAATTAATTAACTAAAGATAGTAAACCTCTTTAATAACAAGTTTTGTTATAAAAAGAATTTTGGATATACCATGGTCATGACATGGCTCCTGAAAATTTACAAGTCTGATCTTATTATTTGCAAGATATGATATATTCTTGATCCATAGATACCACTGCTTTGTGCTTATTTTGAAATATGTCAACTCCTAAAAAAAACTGACAATTGTTAATCTGATTATTTCCAAACCTACAATAAAATCAGTCTTTAAACAATAGTCAACAGATGTTTGCTAAGTCATCTAGCATACAAATCCAAGTGTAAACAAAGTGGTGGTCTAACAAAAATTCACAACTTAATTTAAAAATAAATTATATATGAACAATAAATGAAAACAACAGACTAACAATGATTATTCATATAAACATCATTCACACCCAATGAGAGAAAAACTCCATATTTTTATGCAGGTCACCTTTTACCCACGAAATCAAATGGCTTACTTCCAAACTTTTTCCAGGCAGTTCAGTTTTACATACTTGTTAGATTGTTCATTTTAAATACACTCTGAGCCTACAGTATGAATTCCAGTTAGAGTTTTTATACAAACTAAATACAAGTTTCTTTTCAGAAACTCTCAATGTCTGATTATGCATTTTACTGTCAGTGAAAAATCAGATGTTTTAGACATGACCAGTAAATATGAATGTTTTATAAGTTGGCATGAGTGTGATAATAAAGACTCAAGCATTTTGATTTGAATGGAAATGCATTTCTTTTAAAAATTATGATTATGTTGTTGTTGTAAGGTATAACGCAATTTTTCAGCACATGATAGGCCATACATGGCGGCCAGTATTAATGGTGGAGGAAGAACCTGGGAAAACCCATGGAAAGAACCACCGACCACGAGAAGCTACTGGCAAGCTCTCTCACATACACTGGCCGAATCTGAGACTCAAACTCACGCAGAATGAGGTGAGATGACAGTGATCCGTAACAGACATGTTACGTGCTTAGGCTCGAATAAGCAGCAACAAAGAAAGAGTGAAAACTAACAAGCTTGTAAAACTTTAACAATGAATTTATTAAGTACAATTATTTTCATAAAATAAATAAACGTACGGTTTTAGAGAATCAAATCCAACATTAATCCAATATAGAATTCACAAAAATAAAATAATCCACTAATGGAATTGCAAGAGTCCTGATAAATAAATGTTCTAACAGTTCCAGGTTCGAATCTTGACGATGTAATCCAAAATGGCTGACGATGTCACGTGATGCAGTTATTGTTTTATAATCATCCAAATGAAATTATGAGCACATGTTTTATCCTTTAAATAAATAAAATAAATCCTCTTGCTTCAACGAATTGACACAATTTACAATATAACTCAAAACACAACTATTAACTTAAAAGCCCAGATTCTACTGAATTGTTCTATCAGAAACAATAATTTATATACCTGTTTTTTACGTAAACAAGTGATCATGTGATTTTATGGAAATTCATAGAAGGTCATAGAAAGAGACTACCTTCACTAAATCACGTACTCCCCCCATGAGAATCATCAGAAATTCAACCATGACTTTGAAATCAGCCAATTGTTTTAGAAGCTTGTTGACACTGTCTGAAACATGGTCAGAAATTAGGTCAACAAGCCAAGGTCAAAAACATGTTTACAGATAAAGTATGGTCATAGAGATTTTTCATGAATAATTTCCCAACTAATGTAATGAATTTTAAAAACCCAAAATGACAAATTTGGATCCGACAAAAATAAATAATTTAAATCAAATAGACGTAACACCTTCCCCCATAAAATAAAAAGAAAGGTTTATATGATAAAACTTTCTTTTTATCACAAACCAACTTACATCTGAGGTTAAAAGAACTAGTATAAATTACACAGTATAATAAATTGTTATACATGGGAAAGAGTGTCCGCAATTATATTATCCAGAAATAGCCTCAACCTTTTAACTTGTTAATGTCCCACAAAATGTCCTAAGAAAGTCACACTAGCACGGCAGAACTCACTTTTAGATAAATTAATTGTTAAACATGCATCAGTGAGTCTGTCAAGAATTTTCTAATTGTTGCTAGATGTTCTATCTAGGTGTCACTGTAGATGATGACATCACAATTTTCTAGACCAGAGATGATCATTTTTATGAGCCGTTGAAATGGACTTTCTCTATATTGGTAGAGTCCATTTGGAGTCACAAATCCAAGATTTCCTTTGCTCTTTCTGTTAGTGGAATCTTCCAAAATCCTTTCAGATGGTCAAATTTGGTGACATACTTGGCATTCCCAATTTTATCAATACAATCATCATTTCTTGGTAATGGGAATGAATCTGTTTTTGTCACACTGTTCACTTTCCTATAATCAGTGCACATACAGAAAGTTTTATCTGGTTTTGGAACAAGTATGCATGGTGAACTCCAATCACTTTTACTGGGCTCGATAAAATCATTGAATTTCCTTTTTTTTAAGTATTCCTGTTTGATTGGACTCATCCTGCATGGATGCTGTTTAACAGGTTTGGAATCTACAACTTCAACGTCATGAAAAGTTTTGTTTGTCCTTGGCAGAATATCTGGACATAAGTGCTCATATAATAATAACTTTCAGTTCATTTCTTTCTTGCACTTGCAAATGTGAAAGTTTCTGGTCTAGATTTTTCATAATTTCTAAATTCCAACAATTTGTTGCTCCAATGTCAATAGAATCCGATAATATTCCTTCACCAAGTAGGACTGATACAACTAAATTAATTACATATTTAACATGGCTATCTCTTTCAATATACTGGTACTCCTAATATTTATTTAGATCCCAGGAGCACTAATACTATAATTTAACTAGTTCATTTTCTTCTTAACTTTGTAAGGGCTGTAATATCTAATCTGAAGAAAAGTAAGAAGAATGAACAAGAGTAACACAACTCCATTATCAGACCATAGTTTCATATTTAACTTGAATCGCTGAATTGGGCATTCATTCATAACTTGCTGGAAAATTCCAGACATGAAGTTTGAACTTTGGTCAAACTGAATAGATTTGGGAAGACCATACTGAGTAAAAATCTTTATCAAAGGTTTTACTATTGTTTTATATTTTATATTCCTCAACGGAATTGCCTCTGGAAACCTTGTTGACGCACACATTATGGTCAA
Organism: Unio delphinus; assembly: GCA_029339505.1. Classification (NCBI taxonomy): domain Eukaryota; kingdom Metazoa; phylum Mollusca; class Bivalvia; order Unionida; family Unionidae; genus Unio; species Unio delphinus. The sequence goes on from JAQISU010000110.1 coordinate 2,557,501, forward strand.
CAGGTATTGGTTACTTGACTTGATCTTAGGTAAGGGATCTACACAATCTACCATAATTCTACTAAATGATTCGTCAAAGGCAGGAATAGGTTGCAGATGAGCCTTAGGTATCTTCTGATTGGGTTTTCCTACCTTTTGACAAGAATGACAAGATCTACAATATTTGACAACATCATTTTTGATTTTTAGCCAAAAGAAGTGAGACAAGATCTTGTGATACGTTTTATTAATCCCTAAATGACCAGCCAAAGGTGTTTCATGGGCCAGATTAAGTATTTCCTGTCTGTAAGGTTTTGGAACTACTATTTGATAGTTCACTGACCACTCATCACCAGCAAGTACCTCGGGTGGTCTCCATTTTCTCATAAGAATTCCATTTTTAATGAAATAACAGACAGGAACTTCAGTGGTTTCAGTCTCATTTATGGCCCTTTGAAACAAACAGGAGATCTAAGGATCTTTTTCCTGTTCGACGAAAAGTGACTGTCATTTATCACCCTGATTAAGAGAATGAGTTGTTAAAAGAGGATCACTATGATCAATACCTTCTGATTGATCTAAACAAAGAGTAAAAGTGACCTCATCAAAAATCTGACCTATACAAGTATCAGCTGAAGGAATGCTGCCTTCTTCAACATCATTCTCAAGATCATCACCCTGATTAGAATAAAGAGAATGAGTTGTTAAAAGAGGACCACTATGATCAATACCTTCTGATTGATTCAAACGAGAAGTAAAAGTGACCTCATCAAAAGCCTGACCTATACACGCGTCAGCTAAGGGAATACTATCCTCAATAACATAAACCTGACCTATACAAGTGTCAGTTAAAGGAATACTGCCTTTTTCAACATCATTCTCACAAGCTTTCTTTGCCATAGCTCTGGTAACTGTACAAGCTTGACATATATCAGGGAATTATTTTTCAATTGGATCAACTTTCTGATCCGAATTTGGCTTGTCAGTTACAAGTGGATTAACCACAACCTTTTCTCCAGCTAAGTCGTTGCCTAGCAATAAATCGATGCCCTCAACGGGTAAAACCGAGACTGTTCCAATTGTCACAGGTCCTGACACTAAGTCTGATGACAAATTTACACAATGGAGAGGAACATTAACAAACCCGCACTCTACTCCCTGAATAAGAACACTTTCATTAGAAGAAGACTTCTCAGAAAAAGGCAAAGTACCTGATAATAAAAGACTCTGAGAAGCTCCTGTGTTCCTTAAAATTTTAATAGGGGTGGGATTGGCTGAATCACCCAAGAGTGATATAGAACCCTTCGATATGAATGGTTCATAATTCTCCATAATAAAATCAGACTGGGATTTATTAGACCCAACAAATGTATTGCTTTCAATACATGATTGTGACCTTGACCTCTTAAAAATAAGAGCATTTGGAACAGGTCTATCTTGATTCTGATGCCTATATTTCAATTTGTAGCAATCAGAAACGTGTCCTTTTTTCTTGCAATAGGTACACGTCGGAAGAGACAAGGATCTAGAATCAAACTTCTCTGAAGTCTGATTTTTGAAAGTTGTGTTATTTTGAGTTTTAAAAGGGCTTGAATTAGGCGGAAATACTTTTCTGCCAGAAGATTGTTGAGTAGAAGTCTTGTTACCAAAAGAAACTTTATGTGTCAAAGAATATTCATCAGCTGCTCGAGCAGCATTTTCCAAGGTTTCAATCTTATGCTCATCAAGATAAGTTTTAACATCAATATGGACACAGTTTTTGAACTCTTCAATTAATATAATTTGCTTGAGATTTTGATAATCTTGTTAGACTTTCTTGGCTAAGCACCATCTATCAAACAACTGCTCTTTTTCTCTAGCAAATTTGACATGAGTTTGTCCAGCTTTTTTTCTGTAATTTCTGAATTTTAGCCTATAAGCTTCAGGGACTAACTCATAACCCCTTAAAATGCATTCTTTAACAACATCATAATCACTACTTTTCTGAACAGTGAAGTGTAAATCTCACTAGCCTTACCAGTAAGTACACATTGTAGTAACTGAGTCCAATTCTCTCCTGGCCACTTTAAATTTTCTGCAACTTTTTCAAAAAGAATGAAATATTTGTCTACTTCTTTTTCTTTGAAAGTGGGCACTAATCTAATATTTCTTGCTAAATCAAAATTTTGATTTAAAGTATGATGGTGATTCTCACTTGCCAGCTCCATTTCTTTCATTTTACATTGATATTCCCTTTCTTCCTTCTCTCTCTCTCTCGTTCAATTTATTTTTCTTGTAACTGAAAGTGCATCTGCTCTTTTTGTAATTCAATTTGCCTTTCTTTCGCCCTTTCCTGTCTCTCTCTCTCCTCTTTTTCAAATTGTAATTGTCTCTCTTTCTCCTCTTTTTCAGACTGTCTTTCTTTCTCTTTTTCCTGAAATTCCAGCTTCTTAAACTCTAATTCCATCATTAATTTTAATTCTAATTCCTTTAGTTTAATGTCAGAGTCTGATGTAGACTTACTGACCGAAATCAAAGCACTTTGTTCCAACATATCCTTTTTCCACCAAATACTGGACCAAAATCTTTTTGATATCTTGTTTCGTTAAAGAAGCCTTGACTTCAGAAAGATCAAATTTTCTGGCAAGTTGAATCAACTCATCTTTTTTGCAAAGATCTAATTGTTCCTGGGTAGGATTAGAAAGAAATATTTCTACCTTAGATGTCATTTTAATACAAGCCTGTCGGTCTCACTAAAGATTTAAAAATTTTCAAAAACTAGGGGAAATTCAAATTTAAATTCCAATTTATTTCAATCCCAAGATGAGATCCAAATTTCTATGCTACATGCTTAGGCTCGAATAAGCAGCAGCACAGAAAGAGTGAAAACTAACAAGCTTGTAAAACTTTAACAATGAATTTATTAAGTACAATTATTTTCATAAAATAAGTAAACTTGGTTTTAGAGAATCAAATCCAACATTAATCCAATATAGAATTCACAAAAATAATCCACTAATGGAATTGCAAGAGTCCTGATAAGTAAATGTTCTAACAGTTCCAAGTTCGAATCTTGACGATGTAATCCAAAATGGCTGACGATGTCACGTGATGCAGTTATTGTTTTATAATCATCCAAATGAAATTATGAGCACGTTTCCTCCTCCAAATAAATAAAAAAAATCCTCTTGCTTCAACGAATTGACACAATTTACAATATAACTCAAAACACAACTATTAACTTAAAAGCCCAGATTCTACTGAATTGTTCTATCCCAAAAAATAATTTAAATACCGGTACCTGTTTTTTTACGTAAACAAGTGATCATGTGATTTTATGGAAATTCATAGAAGGTCATAGAAAGAGGCTACCTTCACTAAATCACGTACTCCCCCCATGAGAATCATCAGAAATTCAACCATGACTTTGAAATCAGCCAATTGTTTTAGAAGCTTGTTGACACTGTCTGAAGCAGGGTCAGAAATTAGGTCAACAAGCCAAGGTCAAAAACATGTTTACAGATAAAGTATGGTCATAGAGATTTTTCATGAATAATTTCCCAATTAATGTAATGAATTTTAAAAACCCAAAATGACAAATTTGGATCTGACAATTAAAAATAAATAATTTAAATCAAATCGACGTAACAGACAGCACTTTAGACCACTCATCCACTTGAGGCCCCTAAATTATGATTATTTGTGCACAACTGTGATGGAATTTATATTATGAATACAATGAAACTGATTGCTGTGTACACATAATTTAACTATTTACAGTTCAGTTGCCAATTTTGTTATATATGCATCATTCAATTTCTGCCCAGTAAATAAATATTAAATATAAATCTTTCTTGTTTAATATGCATCACCGACATCCAAAGTTTTGACCCACCCACCCCTTCTATATTCTATAGCGTACAGGATACACATGCAATGTTTTCATCAGTTAACTGACTTGGTTGAATAATGTATTGCATGGTAACAGTATGATTGCACTTTGTGGACCCTGACCAGCATGTTATAGCTGGGTTTCATTATACATGCATTTTTAGGTAAAGAAAAAGAAATGCTGTAATAGTGAAGAATAAACTGACCATTTGACATCGCAAGTGCACATAAGTATAATATTATACAGTGAAGTGTTAAAAATTACAGAACTCATGGCAAGTTTGATACTCTGAAATGTCATGACATATCAGCATCTGTATTAGCATGTGTATGTACCACAAGTTTCTTGGCAGCTTGGCAAAAAATGTTTGACACATGTCACCAATTTACCTTTTTCTGACTCTCAAAAGGCAGCTTGTCAAAAGTCATGCTTTATCAGCAACAATGAAGTTGAACATCAATGTTCTGAAATTATTAAATGGTCAATCCATTACTTTTATTTTACTTTTATTTGTCATTGATCTATACCATGTATTATGGCCATATGACTTAACTGCCATTTGAATAAGCAATATAATTTTCCACTTAACAAATGCTCACCAAACGATTCACATTTAAATAAATATCATATAGTTATGTTCAAATTTACTCATCTGTAACATCAGCAACCACAGTGGTATAAATGGCTGAACACTATGTGTTAAAAGAATGAAGGAAGACCCCACAAGAAACACTGACCTGTGGGAAGCTACTGGTAAGCTTTCTAACATTCCCAAATAGGCTGAGCCTGAGACTCGAACCCACACACACAGAGGTGAGATGGCAGTGATCAGTAAAGGTAAGTACTTTAGACCACTAGGTCATCCAGGACCCCATGTGTGAAATTGACATATCAAAGGATACAGTCAAACCTGTCTGCAGCAGTCACCATACTAGGGCCCCATGTGTGAAATTGACATATCACAGGATACAGTCAAACCTGTCTGTAGCAGTCACCATACTAGGGCCCCATGTCTGGAATTGACATATCACAGGATACAGTCAAACCTGTCTGCAGCAGTCACCATACTAGGGCCCCATGTGTGGAATTGACATATCACAGGATACAGTCAAACCTGTCTGTAGCAGTCACCATACTAGGGCCCCATGTGTGGAATTGACATATCACAGGATACAGTCAAACCTGTCTGCAGCAGTCACCATACTAGGGCCCCATGTGTGAAATTGACATATCACAGGATACAGTCAAACCTGTCTGTAACAGTCACCATACTAGGGCCCCATGTGTGGCATTGACATATCACAGGATACAGTCAAACCTGTCTGTAGCAGTCACCATAATAGGGCCCCATGTCTGGAATTGACATATCACAGGATACAGTCAAACCTGTCTGCAGCAGTCACCATACTAGGGCCCCATGTGTGGAATTGACATATCACAGGATACAGTCAAACCTGTCTGCAGCAGTCACCATACTAGGGCCCCATGTGTGAAATTGACATATCACAGGATAAAGTCAAACCTGTCTGTAGCAGTCACCATACTAGGGCCCCATGTGTGAAATTGACATATCACAGGATACAGTCAAACCTGTCTGAAGCAGTCACCATACTAGGGCCCCATGTGTGGAATTGACATATCACAGGATACAGTCAAACCTGTCTGCAGCAGTCACCATACTAGGGCCCCATGTGTGAAATTGACATATCACAGGATACAGTCAAACCTGTCTGTAGCAGTCACCATACTAGGACCCCATGTGTGAAATTGAAATATCACAGGATACAGTCAAACCTGTCTGAAGCAGTCACCATACTAGGGCCCCATGTGTGGAATTGACATATCACAGGATACAGTCAAACCTGTCTGCAGCAGTCACCATACTAGGGCCCCATGTGTGAAATTGACATATCACAGGATACAGTCAAACCTGTCTGTAGCAGTCACCATACTAGGGCCCCATGTGTGAAATTGACATATCACAGGATACAGTCAAACCTGTCTGCAGCAGTCACCATACTAGGGCCCCATGTGTGGAATTGACATATCACAGGATACAGTCAAACCTGTCTGCAGCAGTCACCATACTTGGGCCCCATGTGTGGCATTGACATATCACAGGATACAGTCAAACCTGTCTGTAGCAGTCACCATACTAGGGCCCCATGTGTGAAATTGACATATCACAGGATACAGTCAAACCTGTCTGCAGCAGTCACCATACTAGGGCCCCATGTGTGAAATTGACATATCACAGGATACAGTCAAACCTGTCTGCAGCAGTCACCATACTAGGGCCCCATGTGTGGAATTAACATATTACAGAATACAGTCAAGCCTGTCTGCAGCAGTCACCTTACCAGGGCTTCATGTGTGAAATGAACATATTACAGGATAGTCAAACCTGTCTGCAGCAGTCACCATACTAGGGCCCCATGTGTGGAATTAACATATTAAAAGATACAGTCAAACCTGTCTGCAGCAGCCACCCATGACACATTTATGTACAATCAACTAAATAGCAATAGCATTATTATTGGTCATATCATCATTATTTCACATTTATTATTATTATTATTATTATTATTATTATTATTATTATTATTATTGACAGTATTAGAAAGCTACCAAGACATATGATTTAGTTTAGCTAGTTAGCAAAAAGAAAAAGAAAAAAATTGTTGAAATACTTTCATGTATATTAAATCATGTATATTAAATGGTGACTAAGCCTTAAAACAGTCACTGATATTTGATTTTTCTGTGCATATCACCATCCCCACTTCTTATACAATGTCTGAAACTTACATCAATGATTTCAGCACATTTGATTGTCCATGATGAATTACAAATCATTCCAGTTTATGTATGCATTTATGTATCTTAATATAAAGTGCAAATACAATTGACTTCCTGTTAGGGCTGCAGTATAACTAGGCATAAAAACAGGTCTTTACACTTTTAACAACTGATACATGAAGCTGATGCTTGAAAAAATACAGTCAGCTTTTGTTTGTGAACTCTGATGATTTGGGAATGAAAAGAAGCTTCCTGGGGCTATTGTTAGCAGCACCTCCACTGTAAGGGATATTACTAGTGCAGTGTACATCAACTCGGAGATTACACATATTTTTTGCTTCACTGGAGATAGCTATAACTCAAAATCTTTAAATAACAATTAACAGATTCATCAAATTAACACAGAAAAACAAAGAAAATCAAAAAGAACTGCTTCAATCCTCTCCTGTAAAGACAAAAACCGCCTTACTTTTAAATCCGACATGTTGACACTGTTGACTTTCACTGGATTATATATCTTTAATTATGCTCATCAGAGAAAACAGTTTGATTTGCATTCTTGGAATAGTCACTATTTATATGCTGCATTGACCATAGAAGGCAGGGTGAAACCACTGCTTAGTTAAGAAACACTTGGCCATTGATTGTGGAAGAATGGTGACCAATGATTACATGACATTTATACAGGAAATGTGCTAGGGGAAAATTAGAATGGCCATTGTGGCCAGGTGAATGCTGAGCTCCAGTGACTGTTACGACAGGTTTGACTTTACTTTAATGTACTTAATTCTAGCAAATTATAAGTTGTTAATATATCTATGATATATTCCACACAATAATATAATTGCATTTTACATATTTTTCCTAATGATCTATCTATCCAATTTGGCTTGTTTTTTTTCCACAGTGCAATTCTTACACACTGATGACAAGTCAACCCTTCACATATATTTGACTTGTAGCATACACCCCAATATAAAGGAGGGTGCATGAACAAGTGGCTGTTTTTTAGCCTGAGGTGGAGATCAGCTAATAGCAGAATACATATGGATACTGCAATGTGTCTGCTTGGGTTAGAGTCTCAGATTCAGCCAACATGGGTATGTGAGAAAGCTTGCCAGTAGCTTCTCGTGGGTCGGTGGTTCTTTCCGAATCGTTTTGTCCAGGTTCTTCCTCCACCATTAATAATGGCTGCCATGCATGGTCTATCATGTACTGAAAAATGCTATTAATCCCTAAAATGACAACAACAACAACAGGAGTAGGCCTAATGGAAGTACATGTTACTGGCTACCTTCTCTTTACTGATCTGGCACATGTGATAAACGGACCACAGACAGACAAACAGGAAATTGTCACACTTACCTGGTTCTGCTCTTGTCCCCTTAGATCCAGACAAGTGAAGAAAAAGGTCTGTAGGGAGGTCAGGTGATGAGTAAGATCTTCCTTACTGATATGGTGAATGTGATCACCTAGAAGTTGCAGCAAGGCTGATACACAGACCTGAAGGAGACAGACACAAAGATACTTATATAAGACACCTACAGTGGACACTTCAGAATCTTCAAAAGGCTTCAATGGAACTTAATGTCTCACCTCAATCCAAAGACAGGGTTCCTAAACATTTTTATTTAAAAAATCCCCTTCATTTTCAAGAGTTTTCCTCAATGAAATTTACTTTTTGAATATTCACTTATGACTCACTGAATGGAAGCAAATGCAATTTGGCTTAGAAAATGTGCATTTTTTTTAATCAAAAGATTTTTCATTTTTTAGGCTCACCTTGAACATCTGAATTCAACATAAGACCAAGTATTAAAACACCTGATGTATCACTAGAAACATGAAAAGGTTTTGAATTCATATAAATTTTGCATGTACCGGTAACTCATTTTAATTTACAGAATTAAAAAAAATGTTAACTTTACTTGGCTTTATTACATATGTGGATGTAAGGAAAATTTGTTTCATAAAGGGTTGTTATAAATTTTAAAATGATAAACCTTTGTATGAAATGGTCTGATTATTGTAAAGAATTCACTTAAGTGTGGTTGGTGCACCATATGTTTTCAATATAACCTGAAATATGGACTGTATATTTAATGTCGTCATTGTTGAGGACACAGAGAGCATTATATTCTACATTGAAAACTGCCCCAACAGTCAGCACATTTCTACATATTTAGCAAAGTCTGATAGTTAAAACTATTGCAAAGTAAAGTTGAAATGAATGAAGGTAATTGATAAATTAAGTACTAATGACAATGTTTAACACTGTTCTTAGTGTTCTCTGCGAAATTATAAGCAAATATTTATCACAATACATTTTTGTAACCTTAAGATGTAAAAGGGGGAAGTATGGAAAATAAGCCTCATTAATTTCCTCTTACCAAGATTACATGTTGCAGATGAGTTGACACACACACAAACACACTTGAACTGAATTGCAATCCAGAAAGTCCCAGGGACATGTCTTGATCTGATTTAAACATGGTTTTTGCTTGTGTAACTATAAGTAACATTGTTCAAACAGATGGATGCAGTGATGTTTTCTGAGTGAACATCAAACATCAAGTAATTTCCCCTACCTAAGTCAGGACTAGATTATTTATGCAAACTAGAGAGCCACATGAACAATTGCATGCATGGATTCACAATAACAACATACAAGCTTCACTATGGCATCTTTACATTCATCCATATTTGACAAGCTCAAACAAACACATCCCATGGTGTGATAAATGTATTTTAGTCAGCAAAATTACTGTTATCTTGACTTTTGGCTGGGGTTTTACTTTTTTGTTTCAAATACATACACATTCATCAAAATCACATTTTATGGTCATTTGTCATTAACATTTCAAGAGAATCCCTAAATTAGTGGCATGTTTTCACGTTTCTATGAATAACTCCATCTCCTAAATAGCCTCAGTAATATGATTATGTCCACTGCCTCAGTCAGACCAAAATCTAGGCCAATTTAATTAACATGTAAGCATCTTCTATATAGCCATAAGCTAGTAGCAACAATGAATGAAGAATAGATTGTTTAAATACACATGTTGGCTGAAAATAGGAATTAAAACAAATGAATATTACCAATTTTTATAAATGTGTTTTCAGTCAGAATGTGACTGATATATGAATTTTAACAGTTGAACTATACAAAAAATTTCATGCATTATGAATATTATAATACAAAAAGCTAACAGAAACGTATGCTATCTGATAACAAGTGTGATTCAAACGGATTTAGTCTACATTATTCAAAACTTCTATTGTTTATTTTCTCAAAATGTTAAAATCCTTTAGGAATTATTATTACTTGTAATATGTAGGTCAAAGAAAAAAATTGCAATTTTTATATGCAAACTTATGTCAACATCCATTTATGTCAACAATACTATTGAAATGTCAAGGCCCAAGAATGACAAGATAAACTGGCAGGACTGTAATGTGTAACAGTGAGGGAGAACTGTAACTGTGACTCTTAACATGCCACAGATGACTACACTCTACTCAACAAAACGACAACAAACTTGTTCTAATAAATATGTTCCCTTTACTTTATTCCTGTATGTAACATAGAATATAACACTACATTTTGAGGTATGTGCATCCGAAGTCATTCCTCTATTACCTGCATAGTTCGAGGTTACACAATCATGTTCATCTGTGATCGCTCCCCATTCCCTTAATATAGCCAAGATAACTTTGTTTTAGTACTTACAAGTCTTTCTTGTAGAAGACGTTCATAGCAGGTCAGTATGGCTGGTAGCAGAACTCGGCTGGGAAGAAGAGTGGCCAGTGACTGCCTGAAGTCAGAATGGTACACAAGATTTGATTACATTGACAATTGCACAAAAGAATGCAAAATGAACTGTTAGTCACAAACAATTCTGCAAATTTCTTCTTAGTTTAAAATGTCACATCAAAATTCCAAAGAAAATTACCTATTTTACAGGGGTCAAGTAAAAATTCACCAACAACGAGTTGAATATGAATTACTCTATGCAAGAGGAAAAGGTTTCCTTACGACAATGGATCATCTGTTATATATATTTAAATTTATTATTTGTTGGCCTTTTTAATGATTAATGTTATGTACATCTGCATTTTGTACTTGGCTTTGTCCAAAATCAAGTTAATGGTGTACCTGACAAGTGACATTTATTCTGAACACAATGCATAGCAAATATATTGTGGATTAAATATTCTGATCATTATTAGCAGCAAACATTTTTACTTCAATCTGAGTTAAAGTTACAATCTTGATTCTGACTTTAGAAACTTCTAGAATGGAAATTTCCTACTGATTTACATTTTCAGTAAATGGTAATTGTAACTTAAGCCAAGTAGAATGCTATATATAAGTTTGTTTACCAAAGAATGATTCATTCTTGTTTTAACAGCTGGAGCAGAATCAGTTTTATTGTTGAGTTTAGTTTTAGATTTAGATGGATTAATTTATTCTAATTATTATTCAATAAAATTACAAAGTACCTAATTATATTTGTCAACTAAATGTTTTACTTGGCTCTAAAGTGAATTCAGAAAAACAAAATTTGGATTATATTATGTGATACATCCAAAGACTATTAGTACAATGTCACACTCCAGGCCATTGGCACATTAGCATAAGCAAAAATACAGGCATATCAACACACTAAATGCTGGAATTTATTTGGAATTCGATTGGAACACTGTGCACCTGGAATTGTGAAAGAAATTTCATAACTATTTGGGATTGATAGTTCATTTTAAATTTTCCCTTTGTATTCAAGGAAAATAAATTATTTGTTGAACTTTTACAAAACTTGTTAGTTTTTGCTTTTGCGTGTTACTTAAACACAGCTATATACTGCACAAATGAAATCAAAGAAAGGTACTTTTTTTTTAAAAGGTAAAAACTGACTTTCATCAATTTTCAGTTATTCTGTGCCAAAGGCGTTAATGACTGTATTACTACACTGATAAAAAGTAGTCTCAAGCTTTGCCATATTTTATGACAGTAACATTTAGAAATGTATCCCCTAAATATAATGCCTTAAACTGTATTTTGTCAAGTACCAAAAAATGAAACAATTTTTGTTTCTATTTGCACATATTTTGCATAGACTGAGGGACTAGACTCAAAACAGAACTATTAGATCCAAAGGTATTCAGTAATAAGTTATGCAAGAAAGATCTAATTTCACTGAAATATCCAATACAAAAACACAAAATGTAAACAAAATGAAATGAATCTTAATTCCATTGAAACATAAATTCAACCTTTTTCACATCCTGATCAATAAAATTGAAAATCTGTTTCAACAAATCCAAAACATGAATTAGTTAAAGTCAGTGGTATAATTGTGGGAAGTTCATGGCTCAAAATTAATTCTATTCCACTATCCTGTAGATAGTAATTTTGATGGTGGATTAGTAAAATCCAGCGGTCACTAATCCATTAGGGCAGTGAAAATTACTGCTGGTCAACTATCATAATAGTTAAGAACTTGAGAAGTGGTCATGAGTCAGCATTCTCTATAATGGATCATTTAATTGCATTAACGGAGTACCTACCAACATCCTGCATCTGACAAGGTACAACAAATGCTCACAGAGCAAATTGTCATCAAGTAAATTACTGATTATTGTCAAACAGTCATGATGCACTGCCACCAAGTATTCATCTCATTATCACATAATGAAACATGGTTTCAGGCCACTACTGATTAATTGGAAAAGGTTAAGTTCGGCAACTAAATGAATGATCCAGAATTATATTGAATAATATGTTTTTGATAAACATCACATACATTGTGTGATGACAACTGGAAACAAAAGTATTTGCAAAATCTACAGTTGCCATAAAAACAGCAGAAACTAGACGATGAAAAGAGAAAGTATGCTTTCAATATGATCAATTAGATTAAGAAGTACAAGAAATCCTGAGCGATATAATACAAATGGCTCAAGTACATTGATGGTCATAAAATCTTTCACAAATTGTCCCTGGAATCACAAAATGCAAGCTAACTACCTATAATGGCTAATGGATATGTGAAATCATACAAAACACTGGGTCCTTAGAAGCAGTCCAAATTGTGGCATCTTTGAACAAGAGTGTTTTGAAAAAGCATAAACATGTTCATACAACGTTTGGTGAATACTGTGGGTGAAATAAACTTGTTTTTGTTTCGAGTTGATACTAATAAATAGTAAATGTTGACATAGAAACAGGAACTAACTTCTGTTTGATTTTAACAGAATCAATGGAAATTTAGGTAGTATCAATAAACAGTTTATTACTGTCATCTTGTGTATTACTGAAAACAAATCCAAATTCTAAGACCTGAAAGTTGAACCAAAAAAGGCTTCAAGCATAGATATTTATTTGTTGCATGAAGTCAATTAAGTTTCCTCAGTTTGATTTCTGGCCTATATTACCATCCATACAGAGAACACAAATTGTTCTATTTAGTTTGGGGCTATATCCAACAAGAGATGATTCTTGTCTTCTCTGGATATAACATATATACCCAATTAGTATGTTAACCAAGACATGCAGACTGTTAGATATAGCATCTATACCTAATCAGTATGTTAACCGAGGCAAGTAGACTACTGGATATAGTATATATTCCCAATCAGTATGTTAACCGAGGCAAGTAGACTGTTAGATATAGCGTATATACCAAATCAGTATGTTAACAAAGACAAGTAGACTGCTGGATATAAGCATATATACCCAATCAGTATTTTAAGTGAAGCATGTAGACTCTTCCATTAAGCATGCGAGAAAACTACAGAATCTAATACTTAAATTAATAACAAAGTGAAATTAAATGTGCTGTACCTTATAGCCTTTAGTCTCAACTGCAACTGTGGTTTATTAAGAACCTCTACTTCTGCTCCCTGGCCCAACAGGACACACTCCTAGAAATAGATAAAAACTTGTTTCTTATGGATATACCACTATGCCACTAACTTTACATTCACATATTCACTGTCTGACCCCTGTCCAGACAGAACATATTCTCAAAATAAATAACTTAGAGATAATTTGTTTTCCTGTTTTACTTCAAATTGTCTACAACAAATTGTGCTATAATATTTTCTTTGATTTGTCAATGTCGTTTCAATCATTAATAAACGTCTAACAACTTCCACAGTGTGTTTTGTTATTTATTACTCACGACGTATGGTGGTGAAAAAAAAAAGTCAACTTCAGGTTGAGAACTTGAATACTAAAGGAGGTTTACACTTAAGTAAACAAAATATTACAATATTAAAATTTGAAACTAGAAAATGAATGAACTAAGAAAGAATTTATCAAAGCTAAATAATACCAGTCTGTCCTAGTGTACAAGTACATGATCATTGTCCCTGCAAAATTTTCAGTTTCTGCTTAAGAAAAACAACATATCGACTGTTTATGCAACTCAGACCAGCATACTGCTGATGATTTATGATATTTTAATAGTGTTGTCTACAAATTAATTTTGTGAATAGGTACTGGTCATTAATTTTCAATGACTTGCATTTTCACTACAGTTGGGTACCCAGGTAACCGGGTACCTGTGGATAGCCCTAGTTATGATGTCACCATCAAAGTGCCATGTACTGAAAAAAAGAGCATAATACTTTGCACTGGTAATGCTTATACCAGACATCCTCTTTTGACCCAGCTTAGCCATCACTACAAATATCTCTAGCAATCAATTGTCATAAAATTTTATGACAACTGACGTGCAGATCACTCAACAATCAGGAATGAAGACACATTGGGAAAACAATATAGTATTAAATTTTTGAACCACAAAAATATATTATTTAAGACACGCAAAGGAATTTACATGACCAACTTGACATACACTTTAGGAAATATCCTTTCCTTTAAAGGATTTCTTCGAAAAGTCTGATGACCTTTGATGATAATTTTTTTGTGCAAAAGTAGGTTTCATACTTACATGGAAGAGTATGTCTGCAAGATATGGACTGAGGAAGTGAGCCAAATTCTCTGTAACTTTACTGACAGCAGTCAGAACACTAAGCAGATACAGTTCATTGCTGTAACAAAACACAAGGTAATCTTCATTATTAACATCATCATCAAAATCATCATCATAACATTACTCTCACCCTTATCCATTTTTCTTCAGTCATCTTAGTATCAATCAAATGTAATGATATCAAAGATAAATAAGCCTACAATGTAATGATATCAAAGATAAATAAGCCTACAAATAATAAAAGCTATTGTATTCAACATATTATTTTCAACCTATTGTCATGAAAAATCTATTAAATATGGTTCCAATTAAAACAAGGTGAGGGAGCAATTTTGTTCAACTTAATTGAAATAAACATCTACAGAGGGTAAGATCATGTTTGCCTTCTTATTCTCTATGTTTCTCTGTTCTAATTAAAACAGGGTGAGGGAACACTCAAGTTCAAGTTAATTGAAATAAACATCTATAAAGGGTAACATCGTGTTTGCCTGCAAATTCTCTGTCAATATTTTCTGGTGAGATGGAATACAAACTGTCAGAAAAAATGTGGTTTACCTGCACAACCTTATCAACTGCTGCTTTCAGATAATGCAGACCATGTTGTGCATTGTAATGATGTATAAACTACATTTTTAAAGGAATAGACCAACGTGGAATAGACCAACGTGGATTCCAAAAGCATAGTATCAAAATATCATGCTTAGAATCAACAGGAAACAAATTAAGTTAATTATCTAAAAGCACATTTTGGAGGCATTGCTGCTCAACAAGCAGATAGCAGGCAAATATCAATGTGAACAGCTTTTTTAAAATTATGAGATGTTCTAGTGGTTTCCTTGAAAATTCTGACAATCTTTGGCCGACATTCATGAATTTTTACTGACCTAAACAATGCTTCTTCTTTGCTCAAGATGTTCAGCAGCTGGGGCATGAAGAGGGGAAGGTGTTGTATTGTATGGACTTTAAGAGTGCTACAGATCTCAGCCAAACACAACAGTGCACAAGCAGATACCTGCTGGTTGTCATGGTTACCAGTAAACACCTCCACTGTAACTTTCAGCACCTGAAATCATAAAGACAAAGTTGATCTCAGTAAGTAAGAAGGTGATAATCTTTTGAAGAGTAGTCCCTGCTACTACACAGTCTGTTTTGCTCACCTGGAAAATATTACAGCAAACAGCTGTTTGCATGTGAAAAATGAAAGATCTGAAATTTCTTAAGAACTATCAGAAAAACATACTACTGCAACATGTTTTGTTCAACACTGTAGATCCCTAAATAAAGTTGAATTCTCAAAGCTTTAATTGAAACTGGTACACACCATTATACTCAGTCATTAGTTAATGGGTTTTTCCCCCCTAACAATTTGATTCATAAGGATGTAATGTCATATATACCAAAATAATTTGGGAAAATATTGGAAACTATAATTGTTTGCAGTACATAAAATTTACTGTTTAAATATTCTTACATTTTCATACCACTATTCCCATGTACATAAGGATTGCACTGTGCTCAGACATTTCATAACAGTATTCACTGCACAATACTTGTATCTGCAATTATTTGGATTTAATAATTTGAAAATATTATTGGTATAGAAAAAAATTAAAATGACCACAAAGTGAAATAATGACCAGCAATAGTAGCCCTGCTATTGATTACAGGTACAGAGATTTCGTAGTGATAACAATGACTGACATGATCAAATCCGAAAATGTCTCCTTACCTGTATAAAAGTGGGGGGATGTTTGTCTCCCAGTATTTTACACAGGAGTTTTAGACTGATGAATGCTGTCTGCCCATTAATCAGGGACTCCTCTGTAATGTTTGTACCCCACACACTCTCCTGAATCAAAGTAACTAGCCTATCAACCAGGGGTAAGAACAGCTTCTCCTGGAGAAAAAATAAACCAAAATCATGGCAATATGGTTTAATTATCTATTTTCACTAAATCACAAACAAATTTTAGTGACAACACAAGATTTGTTGATACATTATTGGATAATATTGTCACAGAATTAGGCGAAAATTTGAACTGATTTTTGTTGTTCTTCAATTGCAAACGAAACTCACCATTTTTCTTGATTTCGTCGTACACGCATTACCTGGGGTGATTAAGTGGCGTGTAACGATTTGCATGTGCCAATTTGTAATTTACATGAAATCCGAAATACTCGTTTTACGTGGTGTACGGCAAGCTCGATGTGATTTATGTTCACCTATTGAGAGTATATAAGGTTAAGGATTTCTCATTATTATTTACGGGAACTAAAATATCTAATCAAAGGATAGATAACCTCGTCTTGCAAATCTCCAGTCAAAGGGGTGAGTGTTAAAATTACATTTCGTTTTATTGTGAATTTTATTCAGATTATCATTTCGTATAATGATGCTTTTATTGCAATTAAACGTGGAATATTTGGAATTACTAGTCACTTTTAGACTTTAAATACAATATCGTAATCTACGGCTTAGATTATTTTTGAGACAACTATTATTAGTCTGGTTTTGTTTATTATAGTTGATTCCGTAGTTAATTCAGTCTGATTCAGTCTGATTCCAGCTGATTCCGTCGTTGATACCGTAGAAGTTCATCACTGATAGCGCATCTAATAACATCGTTGATACCGTCTCTGATACCGTAGCTGCTAACATAGTTGTTACATTGTTTCTGGTACCGTAGCTGCTAATAACATCGTTGATACCGTAGCTGCTAATAACATCGTTGATACCGTAGCTGCTAATAGCATCGTTGATACCGTAGCTGCTAATAACATCGTTGATACCGTAGCTGTTAACACATCTGATACCATCTTTTGATAAGCGTCTTTGATATCGTTTGATTTGTTGTGGGACATCTATTGTTTGTTCTGGAACATCTCTGTATAAATATCTGAATGTGCTTGTGCCGTTAATTTGTGCAAACGGAATTGAAGTATCTGTCTGTGTGTCGAACTGTCTGTTCGTCAATATCTGTGTAACGTGTAAATATCCGGAAAGCTAGAAGTCCGAGTGTCGGAGCTGTCTTAGAGTTGTAAAACGTCCGGGTTGACATCTAGGGGAGTGAGGAACCGTTGGTTCGGGTAGATGTTGTATGCTGTCTGAACGTATAACTGTGGTGGATCCGTGTAGGGAAACGTCCGATAATAGTATTGGTCAACCCTCGGTTCTCGGGGAAACTGGGAGACGATTCAACTGTTGCTGAATCGTGCGGTTATACAGGGGAGACACATAGGTGTATTGAAATTGTGATATAATTTAATACATTGTTGTATTTGCATGCTTATGTCAGATCGCAATAATATTTCAAGTGATCACATAGATATCAATAAAAGCTAGCAACTTGATTGAATACAAGTATATGATCGTGCTAGTTATCGCAATCCATCGTGCGATAGATAGTTTGTCGTTTGTGTTTATTTTTTTTCGTAAATCATTCTTGCATTTATTTAACTTTCGTAAAGGATTCTTGGATCTGTGTATAATCCAAGAGATCCCTTTACATCTGAGATTCCTTTTGTATTGTTATTTAATTTATTCATGTATTGTGAATGGTTGTGAGTGTAATTGTGGGTTGAGTGCATGAATTATTGTGTTGTTACATCTGTATTTTTTTCATTTACAATTTATTACATAAATTTATATTTTCTTTCACAAATTGTGTTTGTATTGTTCATTTAATCCACCCTCCTCTCGGTAACAATTCTGTTACAATGGTGTCAGAAGTGGGATCGTTGGATTAAGTGAACTGTCAATCATTTTTGTGAAGGTATACATTTAATGTTTATATTTGAGCGTGACCTTCTGTTAAGATAATACTCTAGTTGGAGTTTATTTTTGTTTAGTTTACCTAGGTCCGTGTGTCGAGTATAAACGTGTTTACATTATTGGTTTGGTTATATATCTATTTTCATATTTCAATTGTCATGTCATCCCTTAAGGACTTGGTTGCCTTAGGCAAAGAATTCGGTTATGAAGGCGAAAGTTTAAGGAAATTTATTCAAGAAGAACAAGCCCGAGAAAGGGAAGAAAGGGCAAGGTCGAGGGAATTAGAAAGGGAATCTGATGAAAGGAAACGGGAATTAGAAAGGGAATCCGAAGAAAGGAAACGGGAATTAGAAAGGGAATCCGATGAAAGGAAATGGGCCTTTGAGAGGGAAAAGATAGAATTTGAGAAGGATAAGATAGAATTAGAGAAGCAGGCTCAAAGGGAAAAGATAGAATTTGAGAAGGAAAAGATAGGATTAGAGAAGGAAAAGATAGAATTAGAGAAGCAGGCCGAAAAAGACAGGATAGAATGGGAAATGGAAGCGGAGCAAAAGCGAATAGAGTTAGATAAACTAGCTAAAGTAGAAATGTTAGAGTTAGAAGAAAGAGCAAAACAACGGGATCATGAGCGTAAGGTAGAATTAGCGACATCTGGAAGAGAACACGATTCTGCCACTAACAAATTAAGGGGCCCCAAATTACCTCCCTTTGACGATGAAAAAGATAACATAGATAGTTATCTTCATCGGTTTGAGCGGTATGCCGAAAACCAGAAGTGGAGTCAAAATGACTGGGCGCTGCATCTGAGTGCTTTATTAAAAGGTAAAGCACTGGATGTATACTCGCGACTTCCTAGGGACGATGTGTTTAAGTACGACGTCCTAAAGGAAGCACTTCTCAAAAGGTACGAGCTCACTGAACAAGGTTTTCGAAAAAAGTTCAGGTATAGCAAGCCCGATAAGGGAGAAACCTTTGGTCAGTTCACCGTCAGAATTGCGAACTATTTTGAGCGGTGGATTGAATGCGGCAAAGCGGTGAAAACGTTTGAAGGGTTGACTGATTTCTTGCTCAGAGATCAATTATTTAATACAGTTGGGCGAGAATTAGATCAATTTCTGAAGGAGAAAGTCTTCACAAACGTAAAAGATATGGCTAAGCAAGCCGATTTATTTGCCGAAGCTCATGGGGGAACCCAGAACGTGGTTTTAAAAGATTTTAAGTCTGGAAACCAGTCTGTAAGACCTATGCCTAGGGAGCCTGTAAAATCAGCTGAGGTAAAAAGGTCAGTTGGGAATCCAGTTTTTCAGCGTGTGCGGTGTTTCTTGTGTAATGCATTGGGTCATGTTCAAAAAGACTGTCCTAAAAGAAAGGCACTTATACATAAGGTAGCAGTGGCTATGCAAAGTAAAGGTATATCCGATAACAACGTACATGTAGAACCTTTTATTCATTCACTTGGCACGTGTTTATTTCCTGAAGCGCGCGTACCAACCGCGAGAGGATTTGTCAACGGTCGAGAAGTCGTGGTATTGCGTGACACTGGTTGTACGGGCGTTGTGATCAAACGTAGTCTCGTGCAGGATAACCAAATGCTCGGGTGGGAATCCCCATGTATGTTGCTTGATCAGACGATGGGTCGCATTCCCGTAGCAAGGATCACAGTAAAAACACCTTTCTTAACGGGAACTGTTGATGCCCTTTGTATGGACAATCCTATTTACGATCTGACGATCGGTAATGTTGAAGGTTCCCGTCTTCCAACCATGGCCGATTTTAAAATACCTTTGGCTCAGGCAGTCGAAACGCGAGCGCAAACACGGCGAGAGAAAACCGCGTTTCATAAATTAATAGTCCCTGAATCGATCTCAGGAATTTCCCGTGATGATTTCAAACAAGAGCAAGATCGTGATGAATCCATCAGAACAATTGTTGAGAAAATCACGTCCGGCGCGATTAAACATTGCAAGCGTGGGGGTAGCTCTAGATTCGTACGCAAGAACGGATTAATTCATAGGGAGTTTAGCGCTCGGGAGGGTAAGAAGTATTGGCAAGTGGTCGTACCCCAGAGATATAGATCTCAAGTACTTAGGGTGGCGCATGAGTCAAGCATGGCAGGACACCTAGGTAAGGCTAAGACCACTAGCAGGGTAGTCGCTGAATTCTACTGGCCAGGTGTTAATGGCGATGTCACACGGTTCTGTAGGTCGTGCGACGTATGTCAGAAAACCGTCTGTAAGGGAAGGGTCACAAGGGTGCCCTTGGGACAGATGCCATTAATAGATACACCGTTTAAAAGAGTGGCAGTAGATATTGTAGGACCAATACACCCAGTTACCGAAAGAAAGAATCGGTACATACTTACTCTGGTTGACTACGCAACCAGATACCCTGAAGCCGTAGCGTTACCAACTATTGAAACGGAAAGGGTAGCTGAAGCATTAGTTGATATCTTCAGTAGGGTAGGGGTGCCAGAGGAAATCCTCACTGATTGTGGTGCCCAATTCACCTCTGACCTCATGGGTGAAATAAGTAGGCTGTTATCCATCAAACAGCTAAACACTACCCCATACCATCCGATGTGCAATGGACTGGTAGAGAAGTTTAATGGTACCCTGAAAAGCATGCTGAGGAAGATGTGCGCGGAACGTCCGCAAGACTGGGACCGTTATTTAAACGCTGTTCTGTTCGCGTACCGTGAAGTACCGCAGGAAAGTTTAGGGTTCTCGCCCTTTGAACTGTTGTATGGTAGAACAGTTCGAGGCCCGATGCGGATACTACGCGAACTATGGACTGGTGATGTCGCGAACGAGGAAATAAAAACGACTTACCAGTACGTGTTAGATTTAAGAAACAAACTTGAGAGTACATGCCAGATGGCACGTGACGAATTGATTAAATCGGGGCGCAGATATGCCAAGTATTACAACCGCAGAGCGCGTAATAGGAAATTTCTTGTGGGAGATCAGGTGCTATTGCTTCTTCCAACGAGTTCGAATAAGTTATTAGTCCAGTGGAAAGGTCCATATGAAGTTAAAGAAGTAAAAGGTGACATGGACTATAAAATTGACATGGACGGTAATGTAAAGACATTCCATGCTAACATGCTCAAGCTGTATATTAAGAGACAGAGCGACAATGTTGGAAAGGGGGTCTTAAATGTCGTTTGTACGGCAGTCGTAGACGATGATGAAGCTGATTCGAATATAGAGAGTTCCCTTGAATGTCCCTTGGGAGTTGCGGGGGAGGGGATAGATAAAGTCGATGTGAGTGCGGAGTTGACGAAAGACCAGCGTCAACAGATTAATGCGCTCTTGGCTAAACATTCTTATGTATTCACTGACAGACCAGGTTGTACAACTTTGTTGGACCTCAAAATTAAGCTGAATACGTCTGACCCTATTCGAATCAAGGGCTATCCGGTGCCATACAACGCACGTGAAGCTGTGGACGAAGAGGTGAGTAAAATGTTGGATCTGGGGGTGATTGAACCCTCCAATTCACCATATTCGTCTCCAGTAGTGTTAGTAAGGAAAAAGGACGGGACGAACCGATTCTGTATCGATTTTCGGCAGTTGAATAAAATCACTGTGTTCGATGCAGAACCAATGCCAGATATGGAGGGTCTATTTGCAAAGTTGTCGGGAAACCGATGGATTTCCAAATTGGATCTGTCCAAGGGATATTGGCAGGTTCCCATTGTCCCAGAGTCCCGAACTTTGACGGCATTTGCGACCCAGAAAGGATTGTATCAATTCAAAGTGATGCCTTTCGGGTTAGTTGGAGCCAGCGCCACTTGTTGTCGTTTGATGCGAAAGTTGCTGAAAGGTTTAACAAACGTTGATAGCTTTGTAGACGACATATTCGTGTACACGAATACTTGGAGTGAGCACGTGTCCGTACTGAGCGAGCTCTTCAATAGACTCCGCAGAGCGAACCTCACAGTGAGACCCACTAAATGCAGTATTGGTTATACAGATTTAGATTGTTTGGGTCATAGGGTCAGCGGTATGGGTCAGTTAAAACCTCATCCCAAGCAAATTGAAGCAATTAGAGACGCACCGAAGCCAACCAACAAAACGCAGGTAAGATCATTTCTAGGTCTAGTAGGTTTTTACAGAAAGTTTATACCGAACTTTGCAGCCATTGCTAGCCCGCTGTCTGATTTGACCAAAAAGGGGCAACCAAACAAAGTGGAATGGGGACCGCCACAAGATAAAGCATTTTGTACTCTGAAAGAGAAACTGGTTAGTGCACCTATATTGAAATTGCCAGATGTCAGCAAACCTTTTATTCTAAGAACAGACGCTTCTGAAACTGGGTTGGGGGCAGTTTTACTGCAAGAGCAGGACGACAGTAAGTTACCCGTAGCTTACTCGAGTAGAAAATTGCTACCCAGGGAGAAAAATTATTCCGTTATAGAAAAGGAATGTTTGGCCGTAGTATGGGGAATTGGGAAGTATCACGCATATCTGTTTGGGAGAGATTTCGTTCTCGAGACTGATCACCAGCCCCTACTGTATTTAAACAAGGCCAAGGTCGCTAACGCTCGGTTGATGCGTTGGGCGCTAACACTGCAACCTTATCGTTTCCGTGTAGAAGCAATAAGGGGAGTTGAAAATATAGGCGCAGACTACTTGAGTAGGGCATGATGGGAAATTTGTACGAATTTGCCCAGTAATAAAATCCAGTTTGTAGTATAACCAGTGTAAATGTTGTAAGATATCATCAGTAGTTATTTTTCTTCTATTCTGTGTTAGTTTTAAAAATGTGTACATTTTTATTCTTAGGGGGGAGGTATTGTCACAGAATTAGGCGAAAATTTGAACTGATTTTTGTTGTTCTTCAATTGCAAACGAAACTCACCATTTTTCTTGATTTCGTCGTACACGCATTACCTGGGGTGATTAAGTGGCGTGTAACGATTTGCATGTGCCAATTTGTAATTTACATGAAATCCGAAATACTCGTTTTACGTGGTGTACGGCAAGCTCGATGTGATTTATGTTCACCTATTGAGAGTATATAAGGTTAAGGATTTCTCATTATTATTTACGGGAACTAAAATATCTAATCAAAGGATAGATAACCTCGTCTTGCAAATCTCCAGCCAAAGGGGTGAGTGTTAAAATTACATTTCGTTTTATTGTGAATTTTATTCAGATTATCATTTCGTATAATGATGCTTTTATTGCAATTAAACGTGGAATATTTGGAATTACTAGTCACTTTTAGACTTTAAATACAATATCGTAATCTACGGCTTAGATTATTTTTGAGACAACTATTATTAGTCTGGTTTTGTTTATTATAGTTGATTCCGTAGTTAATTCAGTCTGATTCAGTCTGATTCCAGCTGATTCCGTCGTTGATACCGTAGAAGTTCATCACTGATAGCGCATCTAATAACATCGTTGATACCGTCTCTGATACCGTAGCTGCTAACATAGTTGTTACATTGTTTCTGGTACCGTAGCTGCTAATAACATCGTTGATACCGTAGCTGCTAATAACATCGTTGATACCGTAGCTGCTAATAGCATCGTTGATACCGTAGCTGCTAATAACATCGTTGATACCGTAGCTGTTAACACATCTGATACCATCTTTTGATAAGCGTCTTTGATATCGTTTGATTTGTTGTGGGACATCTATTGTTTGTTCTGGAACATCTCTGTATAAATATCTGAATGTGCTTGTGCCGTTAATTTGTGCAAACGGAATTGAAGTATCTGTCTGTGTGTCGAACTGTCTGTTCGTCAATATCTGTGTAACGTGTAAATATCCGGAAAGCTAGAAGTCCGAGTGTCGGAGCTGTCTTAGAGTTGTAAAACGTCCGGGTTGACATCTAGGGGAGTGAGGAACCGTTGGTTCGGGTAGATGTTGTATGCTGTCTGAACGTATAACTGTGGTGGATCCGTGTAGGGAAACGTCCGATAATAGTATTGGTCAACCCTCGGTTCTCGGGGAAACTGGGAGACGATTCAACTGTTGCTGAATCGTGCGGTTATACAGGGGAGACACATAGGTGTATTGAAATTGTGATATAATTTAATACATTGTTGTATTTGCATGCTTATGTCAGATCGCAATAATATTTCAAGTGATCACATAGATATCAATAAAAGCTAGCAACTTGATTGAATACAAGTATATGATCGTGCTAGTTATCGCAATCCATCGTGCGATAGATAGTTTGTCGTTTGTGTTTATTTTTTTTCGTAAATCATTCTTGCATTTATTTAACTTTCGTAAAGGATTCTTGGATCTGTGTATAATCCAAGAGATCCCTTTACATCTGAGATTCCTTTTGTATTGTTATTTAATTTATTCATGTATTGTGAATGGTTGTGAGTGTAATTGTGGGTTGAGTGCATGAATTATTGTGTTGTTACATCTGTATTTTTTTCATTTACAATTTATTACATAAATTTATATTTTCTTTCACAAATTGTGTTTGTATTGTTCATTTAATCCACCCTCCTCTCGGTAACAATTCTGTTACAAATATAATAGTCTGCTGATTATCTGAATAAAATTTGCACTAATATGTTATTATTTACTGCATCTAGCAATATATCTACATATTTTCCATATTTTTATATAACCTTGCTGTCTCTGTTATTGTCATTTGATAAGCAAAGTTATGATAACACTTTTGGCATCGTATAAAATAAAAAGAAAGTAAGGACAAGTTTCAAAATGGAGACAATACTGTATCATTATGTCCTTTTATCTTTGACAGAACAAAAAATCCATTTTTTTTCAACATAATTTGAGAATCAAAAGGATCCAAATGTTGTAGTGATCATTCTTTCTGACTTTGGAAAACCAAATTAAATAAATCTACATTAAATGAAAATACAGAATTTTAATGTAAAATGAGGTTTTAATCAACATAAATTTTTGAAGATTAGATGTTTGTATTGACTTGCAACCTCGTCAGCAATTCAACTATTGTCTCCTATTTTAAACCTGTAAAGAAAGCTTTAAATGAGATTGTATACCTTCTGTTTATCAATTTCCTCTCGCTGTGCCTGTAACTTCACGTTCAGCATATCGAGTGCCTTCCTGCGAATACTCGAAAGCGGGTGTGACACTAAACTGGATACAACTTCTATGAAGACTCGCTCAGGGAAGAGACTTACAACCTGTAATTGAACATAAATGGTACAAACTTTACTTGGAATTTTTTCTCTCCTGAAAACTACACAATCAAGGTTGTGCACAAGTAAATCAGATCTCCATCAACTCTAGATATCTTCATCATTTTTGCTTAGGAAACATGCAAAACCTCTTATTTATTCAGTTATTCATTATTCTGTACATTTTATTTAAGGTCGATCTGATTAACATTATATACAATTGTGATTTTTCAAAAACTTGTAACTAAACAAATGATAAAGAGTTTTAAAAATGAAACAAAAAACTCAGCTGATACAGGGATAATACACATACATATTTCTTTTGTTACCATTGTTCATCATATCCCAAGAGGGTCATTGATGACCATGCCAAAGTGCAGTGAGTTTTTCAATCAACAATGATGCTAGAAAAAATTTTTAGGAAAGAATGCTTTTTATACTCAAAAAAATTAATTTTCAGTTGCAATTTAAAGCTTCCCTAGTGAAAGCATCAATCTGATATGTTGGCGGTACTTAATCCCTAAATTCTTTTCCAGCGCAGAGCGTGTTCCTGATCAGATGATTAAAAAAATAGATGAGCAAGTTGCAAGGGACACAACTTCTAAAATCTATTAAGAAATAACAACATTAGCAAATCATTCAGTATACAATAAAATTTATGGGGAATATATAAAGCAACTACAATATCTTGGACAGGTGATTACCTGAAATTACTTCAATTCTGAACAGCATTTGGATTTATATGCAAATGAGAATACATGACAGTTACTGACAAGTTGAAAAATCTCCACTGCATGCATCATTACTTCTGCTGTTATAAAACAATATTTATTAACAGCAAGAAAGCAAATTATATTTCGCTTTCTCACTTTTGTGTGACTATTATGCATGCTTTCTGCCCATGCACATATGATACATAAGTGTGATGATTTTCAGTGAGGCTTGAAATACGGTTGTATATTAACACACCTTGACATCAATGGCATCTGAAATCCTTTAGTGAAATAAAGATACTGCTACATTGATACACCTTGTCCGACACTGCTTTGGCTGAGACTCGATCCATGTAGCCAGAGTGAGATGTCAGTGAGTGCTTTAGACCATTTGCCACCAGGGCTCCCATATTCTATGTCTGAGTGGCACCATTTTCATTTATGACCAATTAAACTGTGATGAATGTGCATGTGTAAGTTTCATGCGACTCGTTGAGGTAGATCAGAAGAAAGAGAAATAACAACAGGTAATCCCATAAGATCTTGTGATCTTTGACCAGTATAAAATAAGGATATGTTTTATTTTGAACCAAATCAATATGACTCTTAAAATCAGTTTTAAATAAAAAAAGAGATTCGACATTATGGTCATTTGAAGGTACAGATTTCCAAAAAGTAAATGCAGAGCAAGGAACAATATGAAGTGTTTGCAACTTAAGAATTAACAACATCCTTTCAGAGATAGACTCTAGTTTAAGAGAATTCTTCCTAAAACATATTAAGTGTATAGACTATGATTAATCTATTCATAAAACGTGTTTTAATCTAAATTTGTTAGTCTTTACCTAAAAAACTTTGGAATGCAACTTTCATTTATTTTGCCAACTGAAAGTACAGCTGACAAACCATATACTCTCTTTTTCGACTGCAAGAACAAGCTTAAAGGCCTAATGTTTCCTACTTAAATATTTTCAGCATGCTTTTAGGTTTTCTAATTTCATGGTGTTTTCTTATTTTATTTGTAGTCTTATCATTATATATGCTGTAAAGCGCTTAGAGCTTCCAAAGATTAGGTGCTATACAAAGTCCTCATTATTATTATTATTATTATTATTATTATTATTATTATTATTATATACTGTACTCACTTATAAGATCAATCAAACTACAAACTGCACAGACCCAGATCTACTGTTGCATATTGCACCAGTAGATCTGGGTTTTTGCAGTTTGTTAGGAGCAATTAATAGAAGAAATAACAAGGTTCCCACACTTATCTAAAGATAAATTTCCAGGTCATTTCCAAGGGTTTACCAGGATGAAATTAATTTTTTCAAGGTTTACATATGATCATTACTGAATGGAGTAAAAGAACGTTTTAAATTATACAACATGCATTTTCTTAATCTAAAGATGGTTCTCTTTCAAAACATCAGAAAAGATATCATATACAAAACCACAAAGTGTATCACACGAAACAAGTTTGACTATATATTCCTATAAATTGGCAATGTACAAAATAGAAATGCAAAATAATGACCATAATTAGTTTTGTTTCCTTTCAAATCTTTAATTCAAAGAATTATATATCAATGTATATGTGTATATATATATATATATATATATATATATATATATATATATATATATATATATATATATATGCATATGCATCTTAAAGTTAACATTTCCTATTACAGTATAAAAAAAACAATAAAAGCAAATAATTAGAATCTGGTCTTGTAAAGAAGAGAGTTTTTAACACTGAATTTATCTCTGCCAATAAAATCCCAAACAAGATTTTTCAAACATCCTAATCTCCTTAAGATGTTCTGGTTAAAAATTCATTATTTAAAATAACTTTTCAAAAAGGTTGATTCAAAGTTTGACAAAAGATCTTCAAAATACTGTAGTATAAACAAGGACTTTATTTTCTGCAAAACAAACTTGTCATCTTGTAATTCAATAAACCAGTCCCCAAACCTGTATCGATACAAGGCTCATTTTTAATATATTCCACCATGTTGGCCAATTCTGCATGTCGAGTAATTCTGCACAACAATACGACGATCCTGTAAACACTAGATCACGTGTTGGTTATGGTGGAAAATCCAATTTGTATCAAGAAAGAACGATCATCCTTTAATTAAGGAGTGTTTTTGTTAAAGTGTACAAAAATATCCCACATTTCAACCCTTCACAGGATCCTTGATAAGGATCTTTAAAAACTTAACAGTAACACAAGCCTTTGTCTACTTACTGTATATACTCGCTTATAAGATGAAACAAACTGCACAGGGCCAGATCTATCCTCGAATAATATGCAGGCAAATAAGAGTCTGTACAGTTTATCAGGAGTAATCAGTACAATGAACAACAATGGCCCTTACCTGAAGGCACATTAAGCTATGGCAGATCTGGATCTTCGTTGTTTGCAGTTTGACTCGACTTATAAGCGAGTATAAACGGTAACAGTTTATACAATTGCATATGTACAGAATTTATCCCTTTATGTTGTTCTTCAAAGAGAACATAAAAATAAAAAGATTACATTAATTATGTCAGCCACTAATATTAATCTGTACCTTGTCCAGAAGGTCATAGGACTTGTGCTGGAAAGCCTTCAGGAATCTGATAGTTGCTTTGTGAGCCTGACTGGCACCAGCAGCAGTGGTTGCCATGGAAACCTGACAGATAAACTCTAGCGTGGTCTCCAGGATTTTCCTAGCTGAATCCAATAGTTCTCGCTCCTCTGTAGACACCATCTGTGAGGACACATTTAACTATATAATGATTTATGCATAGATATAACTGATACAAGCAGATTTAACCTAATAGCATTTTCTGCTCAGAAATGTTCAATGTCACACTAATGGATAGTGTATAGACATGGTTAGAGTATTTGGGAGGAATCACAAAGTTCAATAATATTTCAACATTCCTCCTTCTATAACTCAATGTGGGGTTTAAACTTTTTAGCATCATTTCAGTATGTTGAGGTCAGTTACAAAAATATTATGCCCATTTTTATTCCAATTTGTAAAGATACCAAAAGCACTAGGCAGCCTCTGTAAGTAACATATCAAACCTTTCATGCACGACATTATTACAAAAACATTATAAATATTCATTTCCAGTTTTTTTCTTTTCCATTTATTGTATTATGACACAAGGGGATTATTTAGTACCAAGGCAAATGGAGTAAAGTGCCTTGACCAAAGACACACCACAGTTGCTGACCTAGGCTGGTCTAATTCATTTCTAGTAGCAATAATCCGTCTGACATGTCCATGTCATATGCCTATTTATGTCATACAATCCAAACCCTAAAGAAGTGTATTACATATCTTACAAGTAGTGTGCAGTGTACACTGTATGTGAGCTTCGTTGATGACAGGTTGCTGTTGTTGTTGTAGGGTTTAAATGCCATTTTTTAGCACACGATAGACTATACATGGCAGCCAGTATTAATGGTGGAGGAAGAACACGGGGAAAACCACAGAAGGAACTACTGACCCATGAGAAGCTACTGGCAAGCATTCTCATATACCCACATTGGCATAATCTGAGACCTGAACCCATGCAGACGGAGGTGAGATGGCAGTGATCTGTAATGGAGGGTGCTTTAGACCAATCATATACTTGGGGCCCCTCGTTGATGACAGCTACACAGGAGGATTGTCAGAATGTAGAACACAGGGTGCTTATGATCATTTGGCTTATTTGGTTTTCTTGTATTATAGATGTCATCAACAACTGGCATCATTACCAACCATTCATGGTACACTGTATCCAAAAGGTGATGTAAACATTCATGGTACACTATATCCAAAAGGTGATGTAACAATTCATGGTACACTGTATCCAAATGGTGATGTAACCATTCATGGTACACCATATCCAAAAGGTAATGTAACCATTCATGGTACACTGTATCCAAATGGGGATGTAAACATTTATGGTACACTGTATCCTAATGGTGATGTAACCATACATGGTAAACCATATCCAAATGGTGATGTAACCATTCGTGGTACACTGTATCCAAATGGGAATGAAAACATTCATGGTACATCATATCCAAAAGGTGATGTAAACATTCATGGTACACTGTATCCAAATGGTGATGTAACCATTCATGGTACACCATATCCAAAAGGTAATGTAACTATTCGTGGTACACTGTATCCAAAATGGGGATGTAACCATTCATGGTACACTGTATCCAAATGGGGATGTAACCATTCGTGGTACACTGTATCCAAATGGGGATGTAACCATTCGTGGTACACTATATCCAAATGGTGATGTTACCATTCATGGTACACCATTTCCAAAAGGTGATGTAAACATTCATGGTACACTGTATCCAAATGGTGATGTAACCATTCATGGTACACTGTATCCAAATGGTGATGTAAACATTTATGGTACACTGCATCCAAATGGGGATGTAACCATTCATGGTACACTGTATCCAAATGGTGATGTAAACATTCATGGTACACTGTATCCAAATGGTGATGTAACCATTCATGGTACACTGTATCCAATTGGTGATGTAAACATTTATGGTACACTGTATCCAAATGGTGATGTAAACATTCATGGTACACTGAAACCAAATGGTGATGTAAACATTCATGGTACACCATATCCAAAAGGTGATGTAAACATTGATGGTAAACCATATCCAAATGGTGATGTAACCATTCATGGTAACGTATTAAGCAAACTTATAAATGAAATTAAAGTGCTTTGGGAGCATGATTTGTGTCATATTTAGGGTTTAAACTCTAGAAATAAGCATTTATTAGCATTTTTAGTGACGCGTACCAAGCATTTGCGATTCCTCCTGATCAGCGACGGGTTCTGGAACATAACCTCGTGAATGTTTGAGGTATTACTTTACAATGAATAATGATGAATGATTTGAATGACAATTTAATTATGATAAAAAAGTGCATGTACATGATACAAATATTGGATCAATTAACATAAAACACATAAGAATTAAAAATGAAAATACAAATAAATGACCTTACACAGTACAAGGACAGGAGGTGAAAGACACACAGTAATTTCACAATGAAAATAATTTGTTTTACTCAAACAGTAAAAAGTGTATTTTACTCACATAGTAAAATGTGTTCTCTCAAATAGTGAAATTATGTATTTTTAAAAAGGAACAAATATACAAATTATCTTTAGTCCTAAAACAAACTGGTTTTTACGAACCCCAAAAATAAGCCCACAGCTAAAAGATTACATGTATGGAGTTACACTCTCCATCACCAGTATACTCGGCTACCAGTCACACTGTTCAACCAAGTCGTCAGTATTCCAGGCTGGTCAATCAAACAATCAGTGCCCACCAATCTCGGTCAGCAATGCTACTCAACCAGCAATACTTTATTCAGTTCTATGGTTGCTATGGTTCAGCTTCACAGCTGCTATGGTCGACTTCAATAATTGTGTCTGCAGCTGATACCACGTCGACTTTGATCACTCTGATACCTCTGGTCAGCTCTACAGCTGATCACTCCGGTCAGCTATACAGCTGATCACTCCGGTCAGTTTTCACTTTGGTCAGCTCTACAGCTTATGTCCTTAAATTAGCTCACTGACAGGACGTTTCCATAATTTAAAGATCTTTTAACTTAAGGTGAGGCATTTATACAGATATTCGTCTGTGCACTGGAAGCATTCGGTTCTTACATCAAAAGCACTTCACATGTGCAATATAGGATGAACCGAACTCACCATTTCAAAATAATGTACAATATATATATAAATCACTCTCAGGTATCATTGTACACAAAATAACGAAACTCAAGTACATGTATTTAATAAACAAAAGGATTTATACAATTCCATGACATTTGTAAGGTCAGGGATTTTTTTCCAAACATGAAAGTGTTCAGGGAATGTATTCAAAGAAAAGAAGAATCTATCAATACATATGGGTTTAAGTGGATGGATGGATAGATGGATGGGTGAGTGGGAAGGCGGGTGGGCAGGCAGATGGATCGTCTATATTAATCAATCTTAAATTATCAAAACATTTGGCCAAAATAAAACTAATTGCTATCTGACTGACTGCTTTTAGATGCACCTTTGTGAGAATGACATTCAGGTATATGTAGAGTTCTGATTTACCTGTGATATGAACTCTTCTCCACTAAACATGGCCCCCAGCAGGCAGACAGTGGCATACTTAAAGTGCCTCAGTTGTCGAGCAGTATGAGTTTCCACATTGAAGATGTGAGCTTCATCCTTTCTTAACTTCCCAAGGGATTTAGGAGACATCTTCTGGCTGGATTTACCTAAAGAAGGAAAAGACTCCTTGTTTTATCCATCATAAAAAGCTTATCAAAAGCATAATTCAAAAAGATATACATATAAGAGCTAGAAAAATTATTTCTGATGAGAAAATAGTTTAATGACAAAATATACAAGTATACAGAAATGAATCATACATGAAGTGCTTTAGGCTGTTCAGTATAAAAAAAAAAATTAGTCCTTGAACGGACTGTTGCTCTGTTGGCTGAAAAGAACTCCCAGGAATCCTTTTAATCTCTTTTACTGTCAAGTGTTGAAAACATGTTTGAGAAACTCTAAAATATCAAACGCAATAATACAAATATTTTTGTTTTCTTATGTTTCAGTTAACATGTTCCTAAGTACAGTACAAAATTCTTTTTCATGATTTTTTAAAATCAAAACCCATCATCATGGATTGACGAACTCACCTCAGATACTGGCAAGATATACATACTAAGTTTGGTCAAATTCATACATATTCCTTTTTTTAAGAAACCCAAGCTGATGAACTGGTGTCATTCAAGGTATTCTTCTGCTACATTCACAAAGGAGTGGTGAAAACTAGCTTTTAAATGGCCACTATGGTTGCCATTTTGGAGGTCAGATCAGCATCATTTTCATACAGAACCATTTAAATATATTACTGAATACCAGGATGCATTAGAAAAGTGAAACTAGCTTTTCTCTTCCCATTTTCAGACTGGTGGACCTTTGGATGCCTGAAATTAACTTATCTGTTGAAGCATCATTGCAATGCTAACAAACACCCCATTCTTTGGCCCTGCATCTAATGCAGCCAGAAATAGACAGGGGCAAGCAAGTAGAGTTGAAACAGTAGCTCTGTTCTATCTGCTTCCAAACCTCCATGAAATCCTCAAACAGAAATGGTGAGCTAAAATGAAGAGCCCTGGGTTGCAGTACAGTGCGGTTTAAGTGAAAAGTGAAGAAGTGTGAATAAGGGCATCTCATCCTGCCAAATCCAAACTGTAGGAAGTGGTGGGGGCATTATTCACCTACTCTGGGGCTCATGTTAAATGTAAAAGTCATACTGAAATGCTCATGGTCAGTGTGAAAGCCATATTGAGAGACACATGGTCACTGTGAAAGCCATACTGAAGCCATACTGAGTGGCTTATGGTCACTGTGAAAGCCTGTGTGTCTAATGGGAACATGGTCACAGTATAAGCCATACTGAGGTGCACATGGTCACTGGGAAAGCCATAATCAGGAGCAAATGTTCATTGAGAAAGCAATGCTGTATGTCTGAAGGGCAAATGGTCACTGTCAAAGACACATTAATGGGTAAATGGTCACTGTGAAAGCCATAGTGAGGGGCACATGGTCATTGTGAACACCAAACATTTTGTCTGAGGGGCACATGGTCAAAGTGAAAACCATATTGTATATCTGAGGGGCACATTGTCACTGTGAAAGTCATAATGTATGTTCTCTACATTCCCCAGAGTAATCATTATTGTCTGATTCTTACAAACATCCAAACTATATCTGATAATGGTGATCAACAACCAATAAGAGTATGTGTTTGAAATTCTATATTTCATACATTAAACATGTTAAGATGCAAAAGATTTAATTGTCTGCAATTAATTATTGAAAATCCTCATCAAAAGCTTGGTCGATTAGCTTTTCTGACCCATCTTGGATTATTTTTTTAAAACCATTAATAAACATTGAAAGCAATCTTACCATCCTCCTTGTCATTTGGAAGCTTGGAGATGTATTTAAGTATGTGAACTGCTGATGTGATCTGCACTGAGGATGAAAACTGAGAGCACTGACTTAGGCAGAACTCTAGGTCTTGGCTGGGAAGCACGGCAGAGCTCTGAAAAATAGGATAACGTTCATCAAATGGGGTTTAATGCAGCCAAATTATAAAGATTTAACTATATCTAAACAAAGTAAGACAAAATAACTACTATCTGGAGAAAAAAAATTTTGAAAATATTAACTACAGCCTATTCTCATCTCAGTTAGATCAAAATTTGTCAAAATAACTCAACAGTTAAGAATGGATATTCATTATCTCCGTGTTTCTTGAAAATAAAGATGGAGATAATGTTGTTCTGCCTATTTGTCGATCTGCCAGTCCATTAGTAATTTAGGGCATCTCCTGATACTTATTTAATGATATGGGCTTTATGTTTTTGGATATAAGCAGGGGAGGGGGTATTTTAAAATGTGCAAAGTGGCTGTGCAATTTTAACACGACAAGTGTTGATTCTCCAGTATGGTATATAATTTTTTCATATAATTTCTATCAATATTTAAGCATTGGCAGGGATCAAACTGAAAGTTATTGTCACCCACCATCAAGAACAGGAACTATAACGTATGTCGTGGGGTTAAATGATTACACCAGCCAGTCTTGCCCCAGAAGTGTGGGAATGGTCATCACATGGAACATGTTGAGATCCCTTTTGTGGAAACAGGCACAAAAAACCAGAGGAGACAAAATGATGCTATATATCAAATACATACCTGAACCATGCCCTTGGTGTTGGGGACTTGTCAGTTGAGTCATACCTTGTAAACTGTTGATATCCCACTATACAACCATCAATATATATATAGGGGCATGAGGAGGGAACTTCTGTGAATTGCACACAGACCCGGAGTCATGAAACTTAACCCCAAAGTCATAACTTTGAAACCACCCTGGCATAGGTTAAATTTTTTTTTAATGTTTTCCTATTTAAAATTAGAAATTCTTGTTTTCAAGCAAATTAAAATGATCCCCTGGGGTGTTTCACAAATGTGTTCCACTATCATGAGAAAATAAAGTTGCCCCATATCAAGAATAACCTCTTCTTCAGCTGCGACCCCTGACCGTGGCATTCCTTTGGTAACCACCATTTCCATGATCAACAGCAGGGTGCGCCACAGGTAGCTACCTCCACCCACTACTGTCAGGAGTTGTGTGAATAGCATTTGGCGACGGTGTCTTGGAATGTGGGGGTATGCATCAACAAACACTTGTATAACCATTGTAATAACATCCTCCACATCATTTGTAATGTCCTTAGGCACTCGCTTCCTCTGCTCACATGCCTGTAAAACAAATACAAAATTAATTTCAACAAATGTACATGCAGATGTGAGAATATTTGTATTTTTAAATTAGTGCACATTATTAATAATACATAAAAGTGAATAATGCAAGAAATAACTGGCACAATTCCTTTTGCAAATGTCTAAATATCTGCAGAACAATCATACATATAATGATTTTTACAATAATCTAAGATTGAGGATATCTACAGAGCTTCAGAAGTGTAATTACATGCTTTAGAACTATATTATGCTGTTAGCAATAAACAATGGCACACTGTACCAGTCTGCACTGGATGCATGTGAATTTACCTCCTTATGGTCATAAAATAAATTCATGGCTACAGGGTTGGGGGAAATAATCACATTCAAAATTATTGCCAGTCTGTATTTTCCCTAAATCTAAAGTTTATAACCCAGACCCAGATGCCAACACCCAGCAATGTTAACTCAGCTGCCCAGCACCCCCATTTGTGTTGGACACACATTTCATGTTATCTCCTCCTTCTCATGAGATGTACACATAGTTACAAGGGTGTGTGTGTGTGTGTGTGTGTGTGTGTGTGTGTGTGTGTATGTATGTGTTGGATTTTTAAGGTGCGTGTGGGTGTGTGTATGATTTGGATTTTTAAGGTAGCTTTAACAATTTTTCAGTCATATCATTATGAATCATGTCTACAGTATGGCAGTTTACAGTGATGTCTAGTACTGGGACATCATACTGCAGACATATAGCATCATGTTCCACCCAGACACATTACCCTAGCATAACGCCAACCACTTCTAAAATTAACCTCTTAATGCTGTGTGCCTAGCAAGGCAGCTGTTAGGAACATTTTTATAAGTCTGGTATGTCCCAGCAGGGGATCAAACCAGTTACATGGTTACATGAGACAGACACTATAATCACGTAGGCCACTGGAGCAGTCAAACAATGCAGGAATCTTAAGTTTCCAAGTAATGATCCAGAATTAAGACCCAGTGCTTGTATTGGATGGAATGTATGGGTTTCTCCTTTGAATACGTTCCCCAATCACATTACTTTAGGGATATTAGCCTGCTACCTCGCGAATCCAGCCCTACCAAAAGACGAAAATTCGTCTTTCCTGTCTATGTCATATAGACAAAGGGCAATAACTCTTGCCCATTACCTCCCCTTGCCGCCCGTTAGGTGTCGCTTCTTTAGTTTTTTAGCTTCGCTGTACGCGAAAACACGTACAATTAGACCTTCAATGAATCCAAGCCATCTTAGTGTAAATTCTGACCATCCGAAGTTAAATTTGGAATTACTGTGTTGGATAATCATTCCTCTACAGGTCATATACATCATTTTACAATATTTTCCAATTTGAGTGACTTTGTCACCTTTTCTAGACTTCGGACCAGGTTGCAACGTGGTCAAAGCACGCTTATGGCGGTACTAGCATGTAATACATGTAGCACTCAATTTCGCTTATTCCGTATGTAACGTTTACGATATTAGCGACTAATAACGTGCTGCATTGATAATGTGTGCTTTATTTATCTTCTTTGACGTTTCAGTAGACTTCAAAAAAGTCTTTGAACGACCAATTTGCGACTTTAATGGCGAACTTCGTCTTGTAGTCACGAGTTCACGCAACACTTAATCATTTCGCTTCCTCCGTTAGTTACGGTTATGGAATAGCGACTTAATAGCGTACTGAATTTTTAATTTGTGCTTTGTTTATCTTTTTCTCCGTTTCAGTAGACTTCGTCTCTGAACGACCAGTTGCAACTATTAATGGCGGAATTTCGTGTTGTAGTCACAAGTTCACGCGACACTAAATCATTTCGCTTCCTCCGTTAGTTACGGTTATGGTAATAGCGACTTAATAGCGTGCTGAATTGCTAATTGTGCTTTGTTTATCATCTTTTTCGTTTCAGTAGACTTCGTCTTGAACGAACCATTGCAACACGCTCACGGCAATAACTAGTGTTGTCATTAAGAGTTAACATGGCACGGAATAATTTGACTACTCCGTTAATAACGGTTATAGTATTATCGAATTAATAATATGCTGAATTTTTAATTTGTGCTTTGGCGGAATTCATGTTGTAGTCATGAGTTCACGCGACACTAAATCATTTCACTTCCTCCGTTAGTTACGGTTATGGTAATAGCGACTTAATAGCGTGCTGAATTGCTAATTGTGCTTTGTTTATCATCTTTTTCGTTTCAGTAGACTTCGTCTTGAACGAACCATTGCAACACGCTCACGGCGATAACTAGTGTTGTCATTAAGAGTTAACATGGCACGGAATAATTTGACTACTCCGTTAATAACGGTTATAGTATTATCGAATTAATAATATGCTGAATTTTTTAATTTGTGCTTTGTTCTCTTCTTTTGTCGTTTCAGTAAGCAAAGTCAACAACGAAGGCATGAATGGCAAAATGGGTGTTGGCAATGTGGAAATGGAGGAAATTATGTTGACATGGTTTAGGCTGCCCAGTGGGTGTAAATTTCATCGCAGATCCGTGCATGGCTTTCGGGCCTGTAAGTCCGGACGCATGGAGTCTATGCTGGATCAATTGGATCCATTTTAATATGCACTTTCGCCGGCCTTCCAGCTGTCAGTCCAGCCGACACCGTCAGTTCAGCCGGCACTTCAGCAGGCAAACCGGCATTAACCGTCCATCCGGCACCGTCAGTTCAGCCCAAATGGCACCGGACGGCCAGCCGACCTTCCAGCTTGCATCAACAGGCACCGGCCGTTCAGCCCAAATGGCACTGGCCGGCCAGCCGACCTTCCAGCCTGCGTCGACAGGCACCGGCCGTCCATACGGCAACGACCGTTCAGCCCAAATGGCACCGGTCGTCCAGCCGACCTTCCAGCCGGCATCAACCGGCACCGGCCGTCCATCCGGCAACGACCGTTCAGCCCAATTGGCACCGGTCGTCCAGCCGACCTTCCAGCCGGTATCAACCGGCACCGGCCGTCCATCCGGCAACGACCGTTCAGCCCAAATGGCACAGGTCGTCCAGCCGACCTTCCAGCCGGCATCAACCGGCACCGGCCGACCATCCGGCAACGACCGTTAAGCCCAAATGGCACCGGTCTTCCAGCCGGCATCAACCTGCACCGGCTGTACATCGGATTTACGGAGATTATAGTGATGTTCCCGTCAGTCAATCTACACTACTGGTTACATATCACTACCATGAGAGAAATGTTATAGATGAATCTCCCTCCAATCAGACCATTCGAGAGGCAGGTGCTGGTCATAGCCGGACCTTCGCCGACATTCCGGCCGACCATATACCAGACAAATTAGTCGGTATTGCCGGTGTACACCTCCCGTCATGTCAAATACGTGACGGTGTGATTTTAAAACAAGGGAGAATTAGTGACATTATCAGAGGTGTCGGAATTGAGTTATCTATGCCACTTGGTATGCGCTACCCAGATATGACAGCTTTACCACAACAGGTCTTTCAGGCCGACCATCCGCCAGTTCAATCAGCCGGCAGTGCCGGCCGTCCATATGTTCACGGCTTCTCCACAAGGGAGATTTAGTGAAAGTGTCAATTATGACAGAATTGCGTCATCTAAGTCACCTTGTATGCTGTACAGATATGCAAGCTGTACCAGAACCAACATTCCCTCTGAGCGAATGGTAGATGGGTGCGCAGTGCTGGACGCACTACATAAGCATTATGTAATTGTTATCACCTTACAGTCGGCACCATCCGGCACCGGGCGTCCATCCGGCAATGACCGTTCAGCCCATATGGCACCGGTCATCCAGCAGACCTTCCAGCCGGCACTAACTGGCACCGGGCGATCCGGCAATGACCGTTCAGCCCATATGGCACCGGTCGTCCAGCCAAGCTTTCAGCCGACACTTGCCGGCACTGACCGTTCATCCGGCTCCGGCCGTCCAGCCCAACAGGCACCGGTCGTCCAACCGTATGGAGATTTTAGTCTTATACCAGTCCATCCGACTAT
Organism: Unio delphinus; assembly: GCA_029339505.1. Taxonomy (NCBI): domain Eukaryota; kingdom Metazoa; phylum Mollusca; class Bivalvia; order Unionida; family Unionidae; genus Unio; species Unio delphinus. The sequence goes on from JAQISU010000110.1 coordinate 2,597,142, forward strand.
ACCGCTGTACCAGCACGGGGACTTTTATCATACCGCAATCCGCACAAATCGGATTGACGAAGATTCTAATGATGTTTCCGTCTGTCAATCCGTACTACCGGTTACATATCACTACCATGACACAGATAGTTGGCGAGGAATCTCTCGATCCAACCCGACCATTCGAGCGGTCGGTGCCGGTCATAGCCGGCCCGTCGCAGTCATTCAGGCCAAACATATGCCATTCAATTCATTCGGCATTGCCGGCCGTCCATAGGCTAACAGCTCATCCACAAGGGAGAGTGAATGCCTTTATCAGAGATGATGGAATCGAGTCATCTATGCCACCTGGTATACATTACCCCGATATGGATGCTTTACCAGAGCAAGATTATGCACATAGTGAGTGCGATGAGTCGCAGGCAAATCAGCGGTATGCAGATCCAACTATGGAACGGACTGAGTTCAGCTTCAAAGCCGCAGTGGAGGAAATTTATAGGGTGTTGGCCCCTTCAGAATGCCCTCCACCTCCTGCTGCCATTACCGACTATAAGGTGAGAGCGTCGGTCGATCTGGATGAGGGGGAAGAGACTCTATCCTTCCGCCTCCTTCCCCAGTCGACAAAATTAAGGAAATTAATGACCGTCTGTCGACACGTATAGGGGATCCAGGAATTGCTAAGGTTTTTCTTTTCTGAAAGCCAAGTACCAGCGTCGTTTTCAGGTCGATGGTACAAAACTCACTCCGGTGCGTTCAGTACTGAGGTCCCGGCTCTGGATAAAAATATGGCAGCAGTCCATATGTCTGCTCCATTGTCTTATAAAGTGGACTAAACGGTGTTCAATGCCAAGTCCAAGCTGGTTCGAAATGTAGTCGCTACGTCTTCACTGTTAGATCTAGCCTCCCTAGCCATTTTCAGGATCGCTGATAAATCTGGCAATGAACATGCTTGGGATTCGACGGCCCGGTTAGCTAGGGTTCTTAACAGGGCAGCTCACCATTCCATGGCCAATGCGCTGACTGCTTCTGCCAACCTAGACCTGATACGTCGTGACGCATGTCTGAAGGGCACGTCGCTTAAACCCCATCATATGCTGGCTAGATATGACAGACGCACATTTCACGTCCCTATCCCACGAGTTGCGGACATTCTCCGTTGTGCTTGTCGGGACTAGGCTTATCAGTTCCATGTCATACCTTTTGGCCTAAATTTAAGCCCTTGGGCTAGTACCAAGGTTATGGATTACGTCGTCACCATGTTCCGCTCGACTTCATCTATTGCGTCGGCAGTATATTTGGACGACATCCTCCAGTAACATCTGTCAAGTTCTACTCTGCTCAAAGGCAGAAACGACCTTATATCACTTTACGTCATATAGGCTTTCTCGTGAACTGGATAAAGTCTGATCTCTGTCCAATCCAGATTTTGGTCCATCTGGGTGTGGAGTTTCTCCCGATCTGAATCTGGTAAGGCTTCTTCGAGTTTGCGATCATCCAGATAATTGCACTCGTAGAGTCCGTTTCCGACAGGATGCGCATTTTAGCGAGAGAGTTGCAGATCCTCGGATTATTCAATGCGGCAGCAGACTTGATCCCTCTCAGCCGTCCTTTTAGGCGCCCTTTACAAAGGACTTTGCTAGCGTAATTGAGCCATTTTCAAGTCCCTTCGATCCCAGAAAACAGTCATGCTCACGCCAGAGATACGATCATTCTTGAGTCAATGGCACAACCCCTGTAGGCTGTCCACAGGGATTACTCTGGAGATACCCCAAGGGGATAACGGTATGTTCCGCCACTAATACCTACGGTTGGAGTGCCCACCTGTTGCCGGACTTAGATACTGTCAGCGGCACGTGGGTGCCAGGGGCGAGCCCTTTCCACATCAACCTTTCAGAAATAACGGCTGTCATCAATGCCTTTCATTTCGGGCAGGATCAACTCTTATTACAAACTGCCCTCATTATGTCAGACAACATTGTGGTGGTGCCTTGCCTCAAAACAAGGGGACACCAATCACCAGACCTGTGCAATCTGAACTGGCAGTTTCTACATTGGTTCGACAATCTCCACCTCAATGTACAATTCAGACACACAGAATGGTCACTCCATCAATCGGACTTTCTTCCAATCGACACACTTTGGAGACGTCCGATGATTGATCTTTTGCAACAAGGTGGAATAGCAAATTCTCCACCTTTCATCTCACAGGTTCCAGACCCAGAAGCTTGGGTCGTGGATGCTCGATCAATCACCTGGGAAGGGTTGTGGTCATTCTCCTACCCTCCCACGGTCTTGGTACTGGAATTAATCCAGAAGTTAAGGGGTCAGAATTGTCAGATGGTTCTGATTACCCTTCTCAGATGGAACAACTACTGGGTCTCTGATCTACTCAATCTAGGCGATAGATCTACCCAGGAAGATTACAGTCAGCACAAGTATTCACAAGCAACCGCGGCCAGGGGTGTTCCACCCCTGTCCGGACCGTCTTTTTGTTCAAGCTTGGCTCTTGTCCAGACAGCCTTGCAAGACAAACAATTTAAATCTTTGATTGCGGAGAGAATCTCGAGAGCAAGAAGGCCCTCTACTCTGAAGGTTTACGAGGGCAAGTGGCATGTTTTCAGAGACTGGTACCATATCATTCACATTGTTCCTCTGAGTGTCACAATCCCTCAACTGGCCAACTTTTCTCTGGCTTTTCAAGGAGAAACATCTGGCTCCAGTTATTCTCAAATGTTACCGCTCCATGATATCAGACACATTCCGCCATTCTGGTACATGTGCTATCAGCCATGACAAAGATTTGTCAGATCTTTTAGACATTTAAAAAAAAAAAAAAAAAAAAAAAAAAAAAAAAAAAAAAAAATTCAATCGACTTATATCCCTCACCCTGTTTCCAAATGGAATCTGTCCTGGGTTTTAACATGACTCAATTCAGACAGTATTGAGTCTTTAACCCACGATTAGTTAAAGCTACTATCATACAAATTGGGTTTCTTGATAGCCTTAGCTTCAGCATGCAGGGTGAGCGAGTTACATGTCCTTTCTAGTGACCCGAACTCTCTTCCGTTCCGATCAGAGGGTTTGATGGTCCTCTTGACGCAGCCAGGCTTCGTAGTCCAAAATAGATTACCATACATTGGCGATCAACGAGTCGTCATTAGCTCGCTTTCTTTATAGATAAGTCAGGATCAACAGCCATGTAAGATCCTGTTTGGGCACTCTAGCACCATTTCAATGCATTGAGGTGAGTTAGGTCACATACAAGCACCACTTTTTTCTGGTGATAGCTGGGATATGAGACATCACCATTCAAGCCCTTGCTTCATGGCTGTAGTGGGTTATACGCTCGGCGTACTCTGAGAATTCGCAAATCAGTCACCTTATAGAAGCTGTTGGCTGACATGCAGAGTCAACCTTCTACAGTTTTATCTTCAAGTTTGTACTCGCAGAGGCAAACATTGATTCTAGTAGGTCCGGTGTTGGGCAGCCCAGACGCCCACCAGACTCATGTACAACAATCAGCACAGCCTATTAGCTTCGCTGGATTCGCCAGATAAATTTTCGTAGGTAAGAAGATTTCAATATCTATCTTCTTAACCGTATAAAAGGGTCACATATCACGTGACCCTGGGCTGTGTTGCTGATTGAAAATTAGGAGACCGGGTTATCATTCATATGGGGAATCCAACCATCATTCCCTAGAGGATACCCGTGTGGAGGTCGGATGCTCCGCATTCCCTCCTCCTATTACTTATTCTCCTAAAGTAATGTGATTGGGGAACGTATTCAAAGGAGAAAGCAAATTTTGTAGTAAATTATGTTTCTCCGAGAATACTTACCCAATCACATTACTAAGAAACCCTCCCAACCACCCCGCCATGCGAGCATCCTCGTGTTTTATATATCGCTCAGCTTAAAAACTAAAGAAGCGACACCTAACGGGCGGCAAGGGGAGGTAATGGGCAAGAGTTATTGCCCTTTGTCTATATGACATAGACAGGAAAGACGAATTTTCGTCTTTTGGTAGGGCTGGATTCGCGAGGTAGCAGGCTAATATCCCTAAAGTAATGTGATTGGGTAAGTATTCTCGGAGAAACATAATTTGCTACAAAATTTGCTTTCACCTCATGTCCTTCTAACCTGTATATAATGATAGGTCGTGAATCTCAAAATTTTCCAAGTTATATCTGGGGTGTGGTAAGGTAGCATTCCTTCCACTTCCTACAGTTGTAATACAAAAACCCACTATACATCCCTGGTCTTGATGAAGACATGACAAATTTTTATCCACGCCTGTAATACTTATAATAAATAGCTGAAGATTTACTTAAAAATTCACTTAATCTCAGCACTGTCGTTAGGAGCCCTTTCAATATTTTAAAGGTGTGTTTCCATCAACATACCACATCCAATCCAATAGCAAAGTTTCAAGACTGTATTGTCAGTGGCATATAAGGTAATACACCTGATTAATTGACAAATAGATAAATGGATTGGCTGGACAACATAATCCATACTTTTTATTCAAAGAAGGTGGTGATAATGTTAATAAAGTGTGATAAAGTTTGGCTTACAGTAATGAGGGCTGGAATGACCGTCTCCAGGATTCGGCTGATAACATGAAAGCTGTAGGCATCATCCTGACGTAAGATGTTGGCTCCGATGAAAGTGAAGACAGACATCACATTATGTAGCAGGTGTTCCTGAATGAAAAATGAATGATTCCAGTAATACACACATTATGATACTTTGACTAGAATTACTATTAAAATTGTAAATATTAAAGTATTTAAAATTGTATTTGTTGTCTCTCACTAACCTCTGCTAATATGGTTTCCAACATAATATGGCTATTAGTCTTTTTAATTACTATGCTGACAATGAATAAACAAGAGTCTCTTAAAACTGACATTACTATCTGAAATTTTTCCCCCAGTTTCACAGGAATTCAAGATAAGTTTGTTTCCTTTTAATTACTGAGTGCTGAAACCATCTAAAATAATCCTGAGTGATAAGATTTTCAAATCCGTTACCATGACAGCCATACTGGATGAAAGATCAGTACCATTTTCATACAGGATAAAGAAGACTACTGATGAAAATCCTATGTTGCAGTGGCCATCAATTCAGGAGAATTGTTGACAAGAGTTTCAATATATTCGTTGTGGTGAAAACCCAAATTGATATGATTTTCCATGAGAAGGAGAAGCAATAAAAAGATTTGCAAGATGGCTGTTGTGGAGACTATATTGACCATCAAACTGGCATCATTTTCATTCAGGAAGAACTAGACATCATAAAAAGTAAACAGCGCGATTTTCATTTCTGACCAACGAGACCTTGGAATAAATGTGCGTGTGTATTATGGCAATCCTCTAGATAAATTGAGGAGAATAGTGTTAGTAAACTTGTGCTAGGATGGATGATGGACTAAAAAAACATAAGCTTTTCTGGTCTATGGCCATTAGTAAATTATCTTTCTCTGAGAATATTTACCTAATTACAATAATGTTAGGAAAGAAGTTCCACTACCTCTTGAATCATGTTATCATGAAAGACAAAATATCACATTTCTCATCAATGAAAAAATCTTATTCATTACCTCTACAAATCACTGTCAGGTGGCTCCAATTGTTTTAATTTAAGTATTACATCAAAAAAGGATGCTTGTATTTGCCAGGAAGTGTGAGACTGTTTAATAGCAATGTGATAAGGTAAATATTTTTGGAGAAACACACTTTACTTAAAAGTTTGCTTTCTACATATCCTGATCACATTTTTCTTAAGAGAACTGGTAATAGAAGAAGGCAATGCTGAGCATAAGATCTCCACCATGGATGGAGGAAAACAAAGACTGTATTCCCTATATGGGAATAAAGTCTAACATGTAGCCAGCAAAACCACATGTTCTCAAAGATGCGAAAACCATAGCTGGATAAGACAAAAAAATATTACTTTCTACTTAAGAGTAAAATGGGGGGTGGAGGTGGCAGCAAAAGTGCTGTTCTACCCCTGACAAGGCTGCACTAATATCACGACCAGCAATACTGGACCATTTTGGCAACTGCTAATATCACAAATAGCGCTTAATGGGAAATTGGTTATTTATTAAAGATTTAAAATAACTGAGAATTGGGGAATCATTGCAAAAGTTGTGAAATTCACACCAAAATCATTAGGGTTGGCAGCTATGTGAAAGGTATGGCCTCTTCTTGGCAATGAATTGGCCAGAACACAGAGTCTGCCATTTATGGGTCTGACTTGAACCATTATATCCCAAACCAGAACACACAGGTCTGGTGATTATGTCCCTTTCCCCATTTGAGGAGGATCACCATTAGGTTGTACATTATGTGGACTACCTGTATGGAATATATGATCTTAGCAGAAATGAAATACATTTCATACGATGTTTACTTCTACACGATTAATATAAAACAGTAAATCATTCAACAATAACCATGGTGAAAATGGGCTACCGAAACTTATAAACTGGTTTCCATGTAGATCATTAGTTCCAGTTGGGGACTTTTCAGAGGAATTCCTGTCGCTAGACACTGATGGAAGAAAGATAATATTTTGTTCAGAAAACTATCTGACTATGATATCATCAAGATATGCTGCAGTTGCTGCTGATGTGGTTGACAGGAAGAAAGTGACAACACAACTGATGACCTGGTGACAGTCCATGGATTGATGATGCAACCAAATGGGAGAGTGTCAAATTGGTATATAGTTCATTGCAGTCTGAACCAAAGAAATCTGTATATAGGACAAGTGTACAGGGAAGTCTAGGTCTGTTTATGTCTAAATTGACCACAAATTTGTTGATTTTTATGTGTACAAGACCTTATTTATTCAAGGCACTTTTTTTGTAGCTTTTGCAAAGAGAAAAATGACTTTATTTTTAAATTATCTGATGATTGTGATACAGTCGACTCCACTTAACTGCACATCGGTTAACTGCACACGCCGGATAACTGCACGTAGTCATGCCAGTCCTGTTTTTTCTCAATGCTTTTCAATGGGAACAAACTTTGGATAACTGCACTTCGCTTAAATGCACACTCCAGATAATAGCATGATAAATTTCTCCCCGTGGCACATTATTCAATACAATTTTACTCCGGTTAACTGCACAATGTATATTCATGATCAGTTATTGTCAGTCCACTGCTGTAGCGCTTCAAATAAGCTTACAATTAAGCCAGTAAATGTGACTTTGTAAATGATTGACATGTAAAGGACACCTTAGGTGGTATAAACATGTATATCCGTGCCCACTAGGGAGCAATAGCGTGGGAAAAATCATAGTACAGCATGGGAAACATTGCTCTAAACCGTTCGCGTTTGAATGATTTCAAACCAAACAATGGATGGCTGGAAAGATGGAAAATGCACAACGGAATTCTATTTAAACGACAACACGGCGAAAAACAGGATGCAGACAACATTGGAGCTGAACGCTTTTTCTGTGGGAGATGACCCATCAACGTCTGACACCAGTTTTCGAATAACAAGCGATCTATAGAATTTCTTGAAATTCACCTATAATTCCTTGATCCATTGGTTGTTCGGAGGAAGGAAAACAAGTTTAACATTTAAGTAAAAGCTGAAAGAGTGGATTCTAATTATTGTTTAAATTTATTCTTCTTATATATTCGTGCCGTGCTGATTTAAAGCTGTACTGTACCGTACTTCGGTTAACTGCACAGTCTCGTGGCAGGCCCAAGGGTGTGCAGTTAACCGGAGTCGACTGTAATCCTCATGTATTACCACACTACTATATTCCATTATCAATGAACACTTCAAAATCATCAATTCATTCCTGTTTTAACTACACACAACAAACACATGGCTATGCAGTGTTATTTACAAGCTAATTAAATATGCGTAGAACTTATTCAGTTCAAACAGATAGGGGCAAGATTCGATAGAAGAGGTCAAATCAGCGAGACTGCCAGTAGAAAAATGAGGCTCTCTTTAGGGAAAAGAAAATCTGTCAATTTTCTATCAAGACAAATGTCCATACAGCAGATGTTGTAAGGACGAATGATCATATGCATTACTTGTTATTCGAACTTACCAATATATATAACAATAGAGGGGTATGTTGTAAGAATAGATTTGCAAAAAGTGTTATTTATATCCAAGTCAAAACAGTACAAGCACTTAAAAGATTGTATATATGTACAAATCTTTTTATGAGTATGATGACAGAACAAGACTAGTTGATCAATGGTATGTGGTCTTCACTTCTGCATGTACTAAAACATAATTTGTGCTTTTGGATAAGGGCTTCCAAATTCATTTTAAAATGCACATGGTGTTTTGTTACAGTTATGGACTTAATAAGATATGGATATATCTTATATCTGGTCCAAGGTTGACATTGCCGGGGTGGGAGTGGGAGACAAGCTCCCCACTCCTCCAAAAATGACCCATAGGGCTTGCGACTCTGATCGCCTCTGTCAACTAAAATCCAGCTCCTGGCCTTCACGAGTGGCTTAGCTTCTAAGTCCGGCGGACCATGTTTTCACTAACAGGAGAAGGGGTGAAGGCGGCCACTGGCGCCTTAAAACCAGTCGCTTCGGGTAGATGGGGCTCGTAAACCTTGGATGGTAGCTCATCTAGAAGAAGGAAAACTCTGATCCCAAACCTCCGCTGCCTTGCGGCTATACCCACTCACGGGAAGGCTAAGGGAGTAAACCCCGACAGAAAATCCGGAGACGGAGTTCCTAAGGCGGTCTGACGTTGACTTCAACGTCATATATATATATATATATATATATATATATATATATATATATATATATATATATATATATATATATATATATATATACACATACCTTCAATGCATATATCTTGCATACTTAGTATGTCTTGTATACTTATTGGATATACTCTGAATACTCCGTGGATATATCTTATACCTTCAATGTATATATCTTGCATACTTAGTATGTCTTGTATACTTATTGGATATACTCTGAATACTCCGTGGATATATCTTATACCTTCAATGTATTTATCTTGCATACTTAGTATGTCTTGTATACTTATTGGATATACTCTGAATACTCCGTGGATATATCTTATACCTTCAATGTATATATCTTGCATACTTAGTATGTCTTGTATACTTATTGGATATACTCTGAATACTCCGTGGATATATCTTATACCTTCAATGTATATATCTTGCATACTTAGTATGTCTTGTATACTTATTGGATATACTCTGAATACTCCGTGGATATATCTTATACCTTCAATGTATTTATCTTGCATACTTAGTATGTCTTGTATACTTATTGGATATACTCTGAATACTCCGTGGATATATCTTATACCTTCAATGTATATATCTTGCATACTTACTTGGTATGTCTTGTATACTTACTGGATATATGCTGAATACTCAGTGAATATATCTTGTACCCTCACTACCTATATTGTTCACTGGATTTATCTTGCATATTCAATTGATATGTTTTGTATACTCACTGGATATATTTTAGCAGCTGCAGTCAAGACAAGAAGTGCCTGTTGATGAGTTTGTGGATTTTCTGAACTACGGATACAGTTCACTATGAGCTCCATGTTAAACTTGTCACTTTCTGCAGACGTTTTACCTGTGAAAAAAGAAAGAATTATCCGTATGCAACACAGGCCATCAAATGCGGCTGAAGGATATTTCTTGAATCATAATAAAATAAAGACAAAAGTTAAAGACTTCTGTACCATTCACAGTTGAATTTATTCATCTTTTTCAGTAAACATTTGTAAATGTCTGAGGTTATTAGATCCTAGTGATGTTCTGTCTCTTCTAAGCTCTGACCTACAAGTATGCATACAAGTATAAATATTTAACTGAATAAAAAGAATCTCTGAACCCTGAACTCAGAACAGTAACACATTAACTGAACACCTGTGGTCCCAAGTTAGCAGCATGATTTCAGGATGAGCAATTTAAGTACCTAGTAGTCAAGATGCTTTTATGTTTTCTTCCTTATGCATCCCATGGAATTATTCAAAGTATCTTGAAGTAGTTGTCTCTTTCACCAAGAAAGCAAATTTTGTAGTAAATTATGTTTCTCCGAGAATACTTACCCAATCACATTACTTTAGGGATATTAGCCTGCTACCTCGCGAATCCAGCCCTACCAAAAGACGAAAATTCGTCTTTCCTGTCTATGTCATATAGACAAAGGGCAATAACTCTTGCCCCTTACCTCCCCTTTCTACCCGCTAGGTGTCGCTTCTTTAGTTTTTTAAGCTGAGCGGTATATAAAACACAAGGATGCTCGCATGGCGGGGTGGTTGGGAGGGTTTCTTAGTAATGTGATTGGGTAAGTATTCTCGGAGAAACATAATTTACTACAAAATTTGCTTTCTCCTTTGAATACGTTCCCCAATCACATTACTTTAGGAGAATAAGTAATAGGAGGAGAGGATGCGGAGCATCCGACCTCCACCTCGGGTATCCTCTAGGGAATGATGGTTGGATTCCCCATGTGAATGATAACCCGGTCTCCTAATTTTCAATCAGCAACACAGCCCAGGGTCACGTGATATGTGACCCTTTTATACGGTTAAGAAGATAGTTATTGAAATCTTCTTACCTACGAAAATTTATCTGGCGAATCCAGCGAAGCTAATAGGCTGTGCTGATTGTTGCACATGGGTCTGGTGGGCGTCTGGGCTGCCCAACACCGGACCTACTAGAATCAATGTTTGCCTCTGCGAGTACAAACTTGAAGATAAAACTGTAGAAGGTTGACTCTGCATGTCAGCCAACAGCTTCTATAAGGTGACTGATTTGCGAATTCTCAGAGTATGCCGAGCGTATAACCCACTACAGCCATGAAGCAAGGGCTTGAATGGTGATATCTCATATCCCAGCTATCACCAGAAGAAAGAGGTGCTTGTATGTGACCTGACTCACCTCTATGCATTGAAATGGTGCTAGAGTGCACAAACAGGATCTTACATGGCTGTTGATCCTGACTTATCTATAAAAAAAAGCGAGCTCATGACGACTCGTTGATCACCAATGTATGGTAATCTATTTTGGGCTACAAAGCCTGGCTGCGTCAAGAGGACCATCAAACCCTCGGATCGAAACGGAAGAGAGTTCGGGTCACTAGAAAGGACATGTAACTCGCTCACCCTGCATGCTGAAGCTAAGACTATCAAGAAACCCAATTTGTATGATAGTAGCTTTAACTAATCGTGGGTTAAAGACTCAATACTGTCTGAATTGAGTCATGTTAAAACCCAGGACAGATTCCATTTGGAAACAGGGTGAGGGATATAAGTCGATTGAATTTTTTGAAATGTCTAAAAGATCTGACAAATCTTTGTCATGGCTGATAGCACATGTACCAGAATGGCCGAATGTGTCTGATATCATGGAGCGGTAGCATTTGAGAATAACTGGAGCCAGCTGTTTCTCCTCGAAAAGCCAGAGAAAAGTTGGCCAGTTGAGGGATTGTGACACTCAGAGGAACAATGTGAATGATATGGTACCAGTCTCTAAAAACATGCCACTTGCCCTCGTAAACCTTCAGAGTAGAGGGCCTTCTTGCTCTCGAGATTGTCTCCGCAATCAAAGATTTAAATGGTTGTCTTGCAAGGCTGTCTGGACAAGAGCCAAGCTTGAACATAAAGACGGTCCGGACAGGGGTGGAACACCCCTGGCCGCGGTTGCTTGTGAATACTTGTGCTGACTGTAATCTTCCTGGGTAGATCTATCGCCTAGATTGAGTAGATCGGAGACCCAGTTGTTCCATCTGAGAGGGGCAATCAGAACCATCTGACAGTTCTGACCCCTTAACTTCTGGATTAATTTCAGTACCAAGACCGTGGGAGGGTAGGAGAATGACCACAACCCTTCCCAGGTGATTGATCGAGCATCCACGACCCAAGCTTCTGGGTCTGGAACCTGTGAGATGAAAGGTGGAGAACTTGCGATTCCACCTTGTTGCAAAAGATCAATCATCGGACGTCCCCAAAGTGTGTCAATTGGAAGAAAGTCCGACTGATGGAGCGACCATTCTGTGTGAATGACTAGATAGAGTGTCAGCCAAGACATTGAGCCTGCCAAGAATGTGTCTGAATTGTACATTGAGGTGGAGATTGTCGAACCAATGTAGAAACTGCCAGTTCAGATTGCACAGGTCTGGTGATTGGTGTCCCCTTGTTTTGAGGCAAGGCACCACCAAAATGTTGTCTGACATAATGAGGGCAGTTTGTAATAAGAGTTGATCCTGCCCGAAATGAAAGGCATTGATGACAGCCGTTATTTCTGAAAGGTTGATGTGGAAAGGGGCTCGCCCCTGGCACCTACGTGCCGCTGACAGTATCGAAGTCCAGCAAAAGGTGGGCACTCCAACCGTAGGTATTAGTGGCGGAACATACCGTTATCCCCGCTTGGGGTATCTCCAGAGTAATCCCTGTGGACAGCCTACAGGGGTTGTGCCATTGACTCAAGAATGATCGTATCTCTGGCTTGAGCATGACTGTTTTCTGGGATCGAAGGGACTTGAAAAGGGCGCAATTACGCTAGCAACGTCCTTTGTAAAGGGCGCATAAAAGGACGGCTGAGCGGGATCAAGTCTGTTGCTGCATTGAATAATCCGAGGATCTGCAACTCTCTCGCTAAAATGCGCATCCTGTCGGAAACGGACTCTACGAGTGCAATTATCTGGATGATCGCAAACTCGAGGAAGCCTTACCAGATTCAGATCGGGAGAAACTCCACACCCAGATGGACCAAAATCCGGATTGGACAGAGATCAGACTTTATCCAGTTCACGAGAAAGCCTATATGAAGTAAAGTTATATAAGATTGTTTCTGCCTTTGAGCAGAGTAGAACTTGACAGATGTTTCTGGAGGATGTCGTCCAAATATACTGCCGACGTAATAGATAAAGTCGAGCGGAACAGGGTGACGACGTAATCCATAACCTTGGTACTAGCCCAAGGGCTTAAATTTAGGCCAAAAGGTATGATATGGAACTGATAAACCAAGTCCCGACAAGCACAACGGAGAAATGTCCGCTACTCGTTTTTCTTTTAACGTAGCTTTAACCATCTTTCAGTTATATCGCTACGATGTCTGCAGTGAGGCAGTTTATAGTGATGTCTAGCACTGGGGCATCATGCCCCAGACATGTAGAATGATGTCCCACCCAGTCACATTATCTAAGCGTCAAGCGAGGCAGCTGTTAGTATCATTGTGTAAGTTTTTGGTATGACTCGGTCAGGGATTGAACACACGACCTGCCGCTTCCGCTGCGGACGCTCTAACCACTAGGGACGTGAAATATGCGTCGGTCATATCTAGCCAGCTTATGATGGGGTTTAAGCGACGTGCCCTTCAGACATGTGTCACGACGTATCAGGTTGGCAGAAGCAGTCAGCGCATTGGCCATGGAATGGTGAGCTGCCCTGTTAAGAACCCCAGTTAACCGGGCCGTCGATTCCCAAGCATGTTCATTGCCAGATTTTTCAGCGATCCTGAAAATGGCTAGGGAGGCTAGGTCTAACAGTGAAGACGTAGCGACTACATTTCGAACCAGCTTGGACGTGGCATTGAACACAGTTTTTGTCCACTTTATAAGACAATGCCGCAGACATATGGACTGCTGCCATATTTTATCCCGAGCCAGGACCTCAGTACTGAACGCATTGGAGTGAGTTTTGTACCATCGACCTGAAAACGACGCTGGTACTTGGCTTTCAGAAAAGAACGCCTTAGCATTTCCAGGATCCCCTATACGTGTCGACAGACGGTCATTAATTTCCTTAATTTTTTGTCGACTGGGGAAGGAGGCGGAAGGATAGAGTCTCTTCCCCCTCATCCAGATCGACCGACACTCTAACCTTATAGTCGGTAATGGCAGCAGGAGGTGGAGGGCATTCTGAAGGGGCCAACACCTTATAAATTTCCTCCACTGCGTCTTTGAAGCTGAACTCAGTCCGTTCCATAGTTGGATCTGCATACAGCTGATTTGCCTGCGATTCATCGCACTCACTATGTGCATAATCTTGCTCTGGTAAAGCATCCATATCGGGTAATGCATACCAGGTGGCATAGATGACTTGATTCCGTCATCTCTGATAACGGCATTCACTCTCCCTTGTGGATGAGCTGTTAGCCTATGGACGGCCGGCAATGCCGAATGAATTGATTGGCATATGTTTGGCCTGAATGTCTGCGACGGGCCGGCTATGACCGGCACCGACCGCTCGAATGGTCGGGTTGGATCGAGAGATTCATCGCCAACATCTGTGTCATGGTAGTGATATGTAACCGGTAGTACGGATTGACAGACGGAAACATCACTAGAATCATCGTCAATCCGATTGTGCGGATTGCGGTATCATAAAAGTCCAAGTGCTGGTACAGTGGTACAGTCGGACGGACTGGTATATGACTAAAATCTCCATACGGTTGGACGACCGGTGCCTGTTGGGCTGGACGGCCGGAGCCGGATGGACTGTCAGTGCCGGCAAGTGTCGGCTGGAAGCTTGGCTGGACGACCGGTGCCATTTGGGTTGAACGGTCATTGCCGGATCGACACCCGGTGCCGGTTAGTGCCGGCTGGAAGGTCGGCTGGATGACCGGTGCCATATGGGCTGAACGGTCATTGCCGGATGGACGCCCGGTGCCGGTTGGTGCCGGCTGGAAGGTAATAATAATTACATAATGCTTATGTAGTGCGGCCAGCACTGTGCGCCCATCTACCATTCACTCAGAGGGAATGTTGGTTCTGGTACAGCTTGCATATCTGTACAGCATACCAGGTGACCTAGATGACGCAATTCTGTCATAATTGACACTTTCACTAAATCTCCCTTGTGGAGAAGCCGTGAACATATGGACGGCCGGCACTAACGGCTGATTGAACTGGCGAATGGTCGGCCTGAAAGTCCTGTTCTGGTAAAGCTACCATATCTGGGTAGCGCATACCAAGTGGCATAGATAACTCAATTCCGTCATCTCTGATAATGTCACTAATTCTCCCTTGTTTTAAAATCACACTGTCACGTATTTGACGTGACGGGAGGTGTACACCGGCAATACCGACTGATTTGTCTAGTATATGGTCAGCCGGAATGTCGGCGAAGGTCCGGCTATGACCGGCACCGGCCTCTCGAATGGTCTGATTGGACGGAGATACATTTATAACATCTCTCTCATGGTAGTGATATGTAACCAGTAGTACAGATTGACTGACGGGTACATCACTATAATCTCCGTAAATCTGATGTACAGCTGGTGCAGGTTGATGCCGGCTGGAAGACCGGTGCCATTTGTGCTGAACGGTCGTTGCCGGATGGACGGCCGGTGCAGGTTGATGCCGGCTGGAAGGTCGGCTGGACGACCGGTGCCATTTGGGCTGAATGGTCGTTGCCGGATGGACGGCCGGTGTAGGTTGATGCCGGCTGGAAGGTCGGCTGGACGACCGGTGCCATTTGGGCTGAACGGTCGTTGCCGGCTGGACGGCCGGTGCCGGTTGATGCCGGCTGGACGACCGATGCCATTTGGGCTGAACGGTCGTTGCCAGGTGGACGGCCGGTGCCTGTTGATGCAGGCTGGAAGGTCGGCTGGCCGGCCGGTGCCATTTGGGCTGAACGGCCGGTGCCTGTTGATGCAAGCTGGAAGGTCGGCTGGCCGTCCGGTGCCATTTGGGCTGAACGGACGGTGCCGGATGGACGGCTAGTGCCGGTTGTTGCCTGCTGAAGTGCCGGCTGAACTGACGGTGTCGGCTGGACGGACGGCTGGACGGCCGGCTGGCGAAAGTGCATAATAAAATGGATCCAATTGATCCAGCCTAGACTCCATGTGTCCGGGACTTACAGGCCCGAAAGCCATGCACGGACCTGCGGTGAAATTTACATCCATTGGGCAGCCTAAACCATGTCAACATAATTCCTCCATTTCCACATTGCCAACACCCATTTTGCCATTCATGCCTTCGTTGTCGACTTTGCTACTGAAACGACAAAAGAAGAGAACAAAGCACAAATTAAAAAATTCAGCATATTATTAATTCGATAATACTATAACCGTTATTAACGGAGTAGTCAAATTATTCCGTGCCATGTTAACTCTTAATGACCACACTAGTTATCGCCGTGAGCGTGTTGCAATAGGTCGTTCAAGACGAAGTCTACTGAAACGAAAAAGATGATAAACAAAGCACATTTAGCAATTCAACACGCTATTAAGTCGCTATTACCATAACCGTAATTAACGGAGGAAGCGAAATGATTTAGTGTCGCGTGAACTCGTGACTACAACACGAAATTCCGCCATTAATAGTCGCAACTGGTCGTTCAGAGACGAAGTCTACTGAAACGGAAAGAAGATAAACAAAGCACAAATTAACAATTCAGTACGCTATTAAGTCGCTAATCCATAACCGTAACTAACGGAGGAAGCGAAATGATTAAGTGTTGCGTGAACTCGTGACTACAACACGAAGTCCGCCATTAAAGTCGCAAATTGGTCGTTCAAAGACTTTTTTGAAGTCTACTGAAACGTCAAAGAAGATAAATAAAGCACACATTATCAATGCAGCACGCTATTAGTCGCTAATATCGTAAACGTTACATACGGAATAAGCGAAATTATTGAGTGCTACATGTATTACATGCTAGTACCGCCATAAGCGTGCTTTGACCACGTTGCAACCTGGTCCGAAGTCTAGAAAAGGTGACAAAGTCACTCAAATTGGAAAATATTGTAAAATAATGTATACGACATGTAGAGGAATGATTATCCAACACAGTAATTCCAAATTTAACTTCGGATGGTCAGAATTTACACTAAGATGGCTTGGATTCATTGGAGGTCTAATTGTACGTGTTTACACACAACAAGCGAAGCTAAAAAACTAAAGAAGCGACACCTAGCGGGTAGCAAGGGGAGGTAAGGGGCAAGAGTTATTGCCCTTTGTCTATATGACATAGACAGGAAAGACGAATTTTCGTCTTTTGGTAGGGCTGGATTCGCGAGGTAGCAGGCTAATATCCCTAAAGTAATGTGATTGGGGAACGTATTCAAAGGAGAAATAAATGAAAAGTTTAATGTCACCTAGATCAAAGGCTACAGGTAACAGATGAATTGAAAGAAGGAGGAAGGACGATACAAACAAAACTGGTCCCACTGTTTTAATGTACATAAGGTTGAAGAATAAAACAAAACTGGGCCCACTATTTTAATGTACATGAGGTTGAAGAAGGGGAATCGGAAGAATGACAGTACCAAAAGTGGGTAGACATGAAGAAAAAAAAGCAGAAAATATCACCTGAAATTAATAATTCCATTTGTAGCCCAGTATAAATGGCATACAGAGGAATGTTGAGAGCCGGCAGAAGGGGGTTGGTGGTAAAAAAAAACATTATTTACTCACTTATGAGACTTAATCATTGGGGCATGAGACAGCACTTAACTTGTTGTTAGCTGCTTCTGGTACTCAACCTTAGAAGGCACAATAAAGGGGGAATTGTGGCTGGCACACTTACCTCCCAATGCTAGCTCCTTCTCAAGCCGCTTACAAAGGTTGCATAGGAGTGACAACAACAGCTGTTTCTGATATTCTGCTGAACTGTGACTTTCAGATTCCAGGATTCTGTAGGAAACACAGATCATGATCAAGTACTTGTAATTTTTAAACATCAATAACAATATTGGCAACATTTCTTGAAATTTCTTAAGCAACATATCTGTGAACTTTATACTTCTAACACAATCAGATAAACTTTCTTATGAGTAACAGAATGAAGATGAATAACAGAATGAAGATGAATAAAATAATTAAGTTAAATAAGAGAATAAAAATGAATAAAAGAATAAAGATGAATAAGAGAATGTACATGAATAAATGAATGAAGATGAATAAAAGATTGAATAGGAATAAAAGAATGAAGATAAATAAGAGATGAAGAAGAATAAAAGAATGAAGATGAATACAAGAATGAAGATGAATAAAAGAATGAAGATGAATAAGATGAATAAAAGAATAAAGATGAATAAGAGAATGAACATTAATAAAAGAATGAACATGAAAAAGAGAATGAAGATAAATAAGAGATTGAACAGGAATAATAGAATGAACAGGAATAAAAGAATGAACAGGAATAAGAGAATGAACAAGTAAAAAATGGTTGGAAAGTGTCATTAATGGGCTAACATATAAAAAGTAAAAGCTAAGAGAAAGTAGTCTTCTTATGATGCCAACTAATAACACCTGAAAAGTTATTGGTAGGAAGAGGAAATTCCCTTACCTGGCTAACACCTGTGACAGAGAAAAAGTTTTCCCCTCACCTGGCTGACACTAAGAAAGTGAAAGGTGGTAACAAGTAGTCTTATTAATCAGTTAGCACCTGTAATTTGACTGGAAGGTGACCCACATACCTGGCTAACACCTGGAAAGTGATAACAAATGGTGGTCCTTACCTGGCTAACATCTGGAAAGTAACAGGCAGAAGAAGGTGATAGTTGTGGATCCTTTTCTTCAGATGTACTGCCTCCAAAACCACTGTCTTCCTTTGCCACTCCGCATTTTCAAACTCCAACAACTCAACATCAGCTTGCTCCTCCACTAGATCCCTGCAGAAACAATGGTCCAGAGGAGATACTGTATTATCATCAATATTCGTGGGGGATCAATTTTCGTGGTTTTCGTGGTTGCCACAAACCACGAATTTAAATCCCCAACGAAAAATGAGCCACATAGGTTGATGATCCCCCCCCCCAATTCCCGACCCCTTTTTTACAGTGTTTCATTTAAGTAAGGATAGATAGAAAATATAGAAAAAGCATAACATATTCAAACAATAGTAATACTAAACAGAAAGAAAGAAAGAAAAAATACTAGTAATACAAAATAACTGCATATGAAAATTAGATTTAATACTTATTCAAGTCGATCCTTCAATCTAGTGCAGCTGTTGTTTAAACATTTAAATCCTTCTGAAAGCACATTTCATTTTATCCATCCATTTTAAATCCAATAGAACAATAATCCTGTAAACGACCTCGCCCAATGCTTGGTGATGCTGATGTGCCCACCGTAACGTGCCAGCTGGCTGCGAGCATGCAGGGTAATCACAGCCTCTGCCCCAGCCATTACAATCCTAATATTTATAACTCCTCCATTAATTCTAACTTTCTTGATCCAGTCCTGTACCTCTAATTCAAGCATGCTTCCTAGCATCAAAGGATTGCCCCGGGGTGATTTTGGTAAATTTAAACGTTCTTGCCCATCTTGCTTTTTTTAACTTTATGTATTGGTCCCGCATACTCCGTACAGTGGTCTCACTGATAGTACAACTCAGATCGCTACTGAATTTGCGGGCTGCCTTGGCAACACCATTATCGATGGAATATCTGGCTATCTTTGCCCGTAATTCCTCGCTATAACAGTTATACTCTCCTTGCTTTCTTTTCCGGGACACAGACTGAAGCAGTGGTTCTACTGCGTCATTAGATGCCTGGTAAGCGAGAGCCTGCGCCGGGTTCTCAGTTTCTGATGGGTTAGGAAGTCCAGGAACCGAGGGTGATCTAAGTTGAATTTTACCACTCTCTAACCACTGTGTTAACGCCATGATAGTCATAAAGTACTGATATTGCAACTTTATGGACAGTGGTTTAAGTAAGAGATCATTCAAATGTACTTTAATAACTGATTGCTCTGGTTTTGTTGGCGGCGTCGGCTTCCTTTGATCTTGAACACTCAAACGAAAACATGGCGAAACTGATTAATCCTGACGGGTGTTTGATATGTGCTCACATAGGTGAAAGTATTGTTTTAGTGTTGTTGGCTGAGTCTGCTTTGACAGATGTTAATCACTTGGTCAAAAACACATTGTAAGTATTGAACTTGCCGGGTCTTAGATATGTACTCATACAGGTGGTAGTATTGTTTTAAACATTAATGTGACCGCCGTTTGAGTCGGCATCGTTTTATTCTTTTGTATTCTTTATTTGGGGTACTTGTAGAGGTTAAACTATGAAATTAACTACCTTATAATATGCAAAATTTGACAGGCAAAACCACGAATTTACGTCCCCACGAAAATGCCTTTTTTTTCAAAACCACGAAAATTGAGCCCAACGAAAATAAATGATACTACAGTAATTAAAAAATATATCTCTAAACACTTACAGCACAAATGAAACAAAACTCTAAAAATAAAACTTTATCTAATAAAATCTGAAAAGACTTTGACAGTGGGCGGCACTAAGCAAAATAAAACACAAAAAGAAAACTAAATAAGAGATGCAAGTGGGCACGAAATCACTTATTTGGCTGATGTCTGCCCAATAGCAAAAGAAAACAATGGTTCGCCAAGACATCTTTGTCCACAGAATGCTTGCTAAACGTTATAATCAAATGCCATTGACTGTAAATGTTACGAAAGGTTAGTCATCACTTACAAATATCTATATTTTGTATCATAGCCCAGATTTGTATGACACATTACCATTGTTTGTCTTTATGCTAGTATACTTTTAAGCCAAAGTTGGTAATATTCTTTTCAACAACTTTCTGAGAAAAAAATTGAAATATTTTTCTAGTTTTATTAACATTAGGTATTATTTGATGGAAGATTGTTATCGTTTATAAAAGTCTAAAATTCCATCATGCGAGAAATCTTTCTATCAAAGTTGGTCTAATTCTATTCAGCTGTTTTTGAGAAGTACTTCAAAGTTTTTATGCTTATAGTAACAGCAGCCATATTAAATTATGCATCAGCATAATTAAAGAACATGAAAAGGCCTTCATATCGCATGGTTTCTTGGACATTTCCTTTTGCACCAGTTTTAAAATTTGAGTAGGTAGATAAGGATTTTTTAAAAAAAAAACATATATTACAATGATTAGTATATATAATGTACTAACCACCTCAAGTACTGGGCTAAACTGGCTTGATTAGATGCATCACTAAATTTCAGGAATTTTTTTAATTTTTTTACCCTGTGGAAATAGTGGCCTTTGTGAGGTTGTTCTAAGTTTTCTACTTAATATTTGAAGGAAAATTGGCATCATCTGTATAAATCTGAACACACTTCAGGCCAGTATGCTTTCTTTCACATTATTCAGATTCTATTTTTAGTGGTTTTTTTAAATTATGTCATTTTTAGAAGTTTTACTATTTGCAGTAACACCGACACAAATCAACATCATTTGTAAACATTTTAAAGCCCCTTTTACCAGGTTGCTTTGCTACCATCACTTCTTGAACTTCAGAGGTAAATTATTAACAAAAGTTCCTTAAAGAGACTCATCCTCCAATGGCTGAAAAAATTCAAAAAATTCAAGATAAGACCTTTTTACTTCTGCCTAATAGCAAAAGAAAACAACAGTAAGCCAAGACATCTTGATCCATAGAATACTTTCTAAACATTTTATTTGAATGCCATTGACTGTAAATGTTATGAAATATTTTTTTTTATATGCAGAGTGTTGAAAGCATCTCTGAGATTTTTGAGCGATAATTTTTTTTTCAAGATGGCAAGTGCAGCTGTAACATTGGATGTAGGATCAGCACCATTTTCACTTAGGACCCACTAGATATCAATAAAACAACTGGTTAAAACCTCATATTTATATAACCATCCATTCAGGACAATTGTGGCCAATTATTCAGCGAAGCTGCTAAAGGTAGCCATACATTCATCTAATTGTGGCCAATTATTTACATTCATCTCAGTGTGGCCATCGATTGTGGCAAACAGTGAAAATGCATGTAAATATGACCATTCATTAATTTTATTTCATGATGGCTATCTATAATGCAGGTCAGATTGGTATAATTTTCATTTGGGACCAAAAAGACATCATAAGACATCTTCTAGTGAAAACTCGATGTTGATACGCAGTTGCATGTTGATTTTCAAGATGGTAGTCAGAATGTAAGAATGGCACCTTTTTTTTAGGACCAACTAGTTGTATGAATAAGTCTTTTGGTGAAAAACCATTGTTAAAATCTCTTTCCATTTAGGAGGCAAAGCAATAACAAGATTTTTAAGATGGCTTCCATGGTAGCCATAATGGATGCCAGATAGGCACTAACTA
The DNA here is from genome assembly GCA_029339505.1 of Unio delphinus. Lineage (NCBI taxonomy): Eukaryota > Metazoa > Mollusca > Bivalvia > Unionida > Unionidae > Unio > Unio delphinus. Next base: position 2,619,224 of record JAQISU010000110.1, read on the forward strand.
GATATCATTAGAATTTTTGGATGAAACCCCAAGCGGATCCAATGGGGTAGTACTGATAACATGATGGCCATCACTGTGACCATAGTGTAGGTCTGATTGGCACCATTTTCATCAGGACCAACTAGTGATCAAAAGAAATCTTTTGGTGGATTTTAAAACTGGCTGTCATGGTGGCCATACTGACTGTCAGATTGGCAAAAGTTTAATTTAGGCATAACTAGATAACATAAAAACTCTTTCAGTTAAAACCCCATGTTGATATAACCATCCATTCATTAGCAGTATGTATCCAAAAATTTTCTAAATGGTAGACATAATGGTATTTTTTCAATTAGGACCAACTAGGCCTGGCAACAAATGCCAGCAATCATCAAAATTGTAGACAGATGACTGACATACAACAGATGATCCCATTTGCACATCAGACCAATAAACCAGTAAAAACAAGCTGATAGCAATTTGTAGCTATTTGCTATTTAGGGTTTTCATAAGTGTACTTTCTGAGATTGGCTAAAAAAATTTGTGTGAATACAGTAGTGTTTTACAAATCCACAGTGTAAAAGTGATGGCTGTCGTGAAAGCAAAAACAAACTTCTTATTGAAAAAAAAAAGCAATTTATAGGCAATAATTCCCAATTCAATTTGAAAATGTTCATTCAACCATTTACACCATCCCATCATATACTTTCACTGCTTGTGTCTGTCCTCCCTTTCTAAACTTTTCCAAAGTCCCTCTGAAACTCACAACCTCATTTATGCTGCAATCAATTCTTTTAGCCCTATGTTGGCAAATAGCAAGGGAGTGGCATGTGCAAAATGGCATTCGGTACATTTTATTAAAATAAAACTGTTTGCATATTTGTGCTTACATATTTTCAAAGTTTATTCATGTTATGGCAGATCAGACGTTTTTGTAGAATATTTTAGGATGTAAAAGGATTTGGTGGACAAACCTTTTCAGTCTCTTGGCCTGTTTCATGGACTTTGCCTCAGCAGTCTTCAGACAGCTTTTCAGCTCCTCAGCTATGTGTTCTGCTTCCATGGGAATCTAAAGTAACACACATAACATTGTCAAAGTTTTAAAAAAATCTCTTTCAAAACTGTCTTTTGTATTGGTCAATTATATTTGTTGCTGATGCAAAATTAAACATTTTTATAATATACTATCCACCTATAAATGTAGAAATAAGCAGTATTGAGGAAACAGGAAGCCAAATGTAAATACAAGTTTGGATGGGAAATATACCAATTTAAATGCAAAAATTAAGCATTGAAGTTTATACCATATATATACTCTGCGTATTTGCCGACTAATTTAGGAAAAAATGAAGGCCTGGAAGAGGGGGTGGGATATCAATGGACAAATGTCTATACTTTGCAGTTTTTAGGTTTTTTTTTTTTTTTTACTACTATAACAGCTGTAAATCTTGGGGCACAAAAATATAATTTTGTCTGTTTCTTAAGACATAGGCATGTCACAAAAATAACTTTCAGTGACTCGACAATTATTAAACTGTTATAATGGACAATGATTGATTTTTGTTTGTGCGTATTTTCTGATTTCTCCAACCTGAAATTAAATAAAGGTAAATACAGATTGCATAATTCATGGTCCATTTGAGGTTACCTGGGAGACAAGGCTGAACTATACTGTTCAGTATCTACATAGTGCAAATCATGCATATTGTCACTTAAATCCTTATTACTAAACGAATCATTAGAGATTTCAACCAAACTGCATTCTTTCAGATAACATTTCAGCCATTCCTTAATAGCTGTTTCATGTTGAATCACACGCTCAGGAAATTTTCAATGATAAAAGTGATCTTACACTTGATGTAATGTTTTTAAAGAGGTATGCATCTTTAATTGTACAAGGCACATAACCAGCATAATTTACATGTTCATGAAGAGTGGTAATAATAAAGGCTAAAATTATAATACAGATCAACTAAGATCAACATCAATCAGTTTTAGTTTTGGGTTTCAGCTGAACAAACATCATAACTTTCCACACAATGGAAAGCTTGATGTTTTAGCATCAATGTTGATAGTCTGTGGATTTGTCTTTCATTTTGTGAATGGAGCACAGGCCTGTTAATCATTAAAACCCTGAAACTGGCTAGTGTTAACAGGGGATTTTGACAGGTAACTATACCAGTCCATTGATGTGTAATTGCCTTTTTTTTTTATAGTATTAGCACAATTAACATAGTTTTGTAAAACAGGATGTAAGGCATACCAATTCTGTTGAACTAAAGATACCTAAATAGGCAGCCTCATGGTACCATACATGTGGCAACTATTGTCAACAACCTTGTTCCCTTATTATCAACTTGTAAAGCATTTAGTATTGTTTACTACAAAACATGTATTCTGAATTAGTTTTCTGAGGACACATTTGCTGCATTGTATGTATTTTCATTCCTTCTTTTAATTTAATGATGGTAATTAACATTGGTAGATATGGTATAAAAATGCTCAGTGTTCACTTGTTTAAGTTTCTTTTGTGGGAATGGTGCTACTGCATTCACAATGATCATTCATGGGATTCAAAATAAATGTGAACGATTTTAAAGTTGTGTTGCTTTATTTTGTGTTTATTTTATTTTTTTGCAATGTTGTTGAGGTAAAAACTAATCATCAATTTACGTGAATAGTGTTTAAACTTAACATTTAGTGAATAAGTGAATCCTTTCTGGGAAAGTAATTATTTCATCACAACACTAATTCACAGGTGATTCAACAGAACATGTAGGTCTTTTCTTGTAGAAGAAATGAAAATGAAAGACATAATGTAATAATCTGGACTTCTCTGCAAAAATTGGAAGATATTATGAAATCAGGAGGTAGGTGTGGAGAGACCCCAAACATTGAGAGTATTTTCTTTTTCCTCCTTGCATGAAAGTTGATGGTATTAGCTGTAGTAGACAAATTCAAAGGTGGTACCAAGCAATTTTGGAAATGAATTCACCTGTGCAGCAGAGAAATGCAGGAATGGCACCATGTGTTTTTTTTAGCCAAATAAAAGGTTAGATCCATTATATCTCTGATCTGGGAAAATGGTTTGGTCCATTTCAACATCAGGGTTAATCATAACATGTTGGTGTTATTGTTAGAACGCCATTTTTCAGCACAAGATGGGCCATTCATGGCAAAAGAATATGTAAATCTTCCATTTGTGGTTTTCAGTTGGCGGGCTACAAATTACATTACATAACACTGGAAGCAAAACAGACTAGCTTTGTCTATGTTAGATGCTATATAGCCGTCCAAACAGAGAAAATATAATCAATATTTTTTTTATGTTTGTAAATTCAGCAAATATAGTTTCATTGTTTAAAACAACTGATAAGTCTAAGCATGGATACTTTTTCACTGTGAAATTATTGCATTTATCATTGCAGATATAAGCTTCAAGATTACTGACAGTTTTCAGGTTTCTCTTTATGACTTGCCAAAGAGCCACTCGAAAAGGTCAAGTTCTGCCAGTATCTACATTAGATAAACCTAATTAAGAAATCTATTTTTAGATAGTCAATAGGCACAAAAGCCTGAATGAACTAAAACTGGAAAATAGCCGTTAAGGACACAATTTATGTATGCAGTTAGAAAAGCAATGTTTCTGAAGGACTGTAAATGTGACACACAAATACATGCACTGGGACTTACAAACACACACATGGCTTAATGCCATCTCAAAGATATTATCTTTACTACTTTACCCCAATATAGATCCAGCAATTAAGGGGCATGCTGCATGTAGTTTTTAAGGGGTGTACCTAAAAACTCAAAATATCATACTTAGTGATTTCCATTGAAAATTTACGCTGCCATAAGTTATTATGTTTACCCAGTTGTGGACTATTTTTAAACTAATCTCTGTAACTTGTACTCCTCCAAAATAAGAAAAAGCACTATTTTGCAATTGGTCCCTATAACCCACATCCCCCCCATAACTTTTGCACTGCTTTGTAATTGGTCCATTCCTCTATTGTCAAGACTAAAACTGCCATGACTAAACCTCTTTTTATACATCAATGTCATCTAATTCCCACCCCCACCCCACCCCCTAAAAATCTACTACCCAAAACCTGAATACTAACAATGATGTAATAAAACATTTAAGAAGATGGGCTGACATTATAATATGAAGGTTATATGCATACATGCCAACCCCTGACGAGGAAAAAGTGTAATCCAAGAGGTCAAAAAGAGGAATCCAAGCAGAAAAAGAGTAATCCACATATAACATACTACAATTACAATTAACAATGATTTATTTGCTTTTCTCGTCTTTTATCATTCATTAATGGTTCAAGTGTTCATATGTAGCACTTTATCTTTAGAAAGCAACAGATTGTCATGCTGCATTTCAAAACATTTTGTACCAGCTGAGGCCATGAATGTTTTGCATACCAGTAGAGCACTCATTACTGGGTTACTTAGCCTGGACCTGAATTCAGTTTTATTTTTGTTAACAACACTGAACAATCTCTCACAGTCAGCATTAGAATGGTAAAGAACCAATATTCCTTTCATAACCTGACAAAGAAGAGGAAATTTATTTCTTCCAGTGATAGAGTCTTTTAGCTGGGAAATAACTCTATCTGCATTAAGTATATTGTCAGGTAGAATCCCAACTTGATCCTTCAGGAATTCTTCTTCCAGATGATCCAAGTTAGACAAGGGTGGCAATAGAAAGGGATATCTCTTGACAAAGAATCTAACACTTTTGAAGCTTTTTGACTGTCTCTCATTTACATAAGCAACTGAAGCATTTAAAAGCAGTTCATCTCCATATGGGAATTTATGGAGCATGTAATCACAGGAAGAGTAGAATTGTGTTCTATGAATTCTCTTGCTTCTGCACCAATAGCTAGATCTTCATTATCTTTCTGGTTTGCATGGTCATGAAAGTCAATATCAGTTAAAAGTTTGGCTGATGCGATGATTTCTGGCTTAATAAACCTTATTAGCAAATCTGACAACTGGTTTGACAGAATCTTGTGCATAATATGAATGCATGGTTCTTCTTTCTGCAAGACATTTGCTGCATCAAACAATGGAATGGCACTCTTCATAAACAAGCAGTACAGTTTTGTAACTGGATCATTAAGCTTTTTGTAAACCATCTCGCATGCTAGTTTTGCCCTTGGAAGTATGAGAAGATCCAGTATGCTTTTTAACAGATTCATACTCTGAAGAACGAACCTGATCCAGATGGCTGATGAAATTTTATGTCAAAAGATTTATCTTTCACAGTCATGGTCTGAGCCTGGAGGCCCTCTAGCTGGATAGATAGAGGCCTCTCAAATAAAAATTCCATGGATTTAAATTTCTTTCTTTCTGCTACACCAATCTCTTTATTGTTAGTATGTCTGTCTATACTTTCATCTCTTGTTCTCTTCTGACTTGCAATAACAGATTCTGCTTTTGTACCACTCTTCTTCACTTTTCCACCATGTTTTCTCTGTGCAGATTCACTTTCAGTTTGAAAGAATGCTTGTAATGCATCCCAAAGCTCAAGTAAATGGCTAACACATTTGCCAAGGGATAACCATCTTGTACACACATGCTTTATAACTTTATAGTCTTCAGGATCAAACTGATCTTGTAACAACTTTAGAGCCTGTTTCCTTTTACTATTTTTCTCCAAATAATAGTAGATATCTATTAATAAATGGCCAATATCTACTTCTAATTTATCAGCAGCCTTACCAGCAGCAAGGTGCATCAAATGACAGGGGCAACCTGTTATGAACACTGATGGAGACATTTTCAAAATATAGGATGCAACTCCTTTATGAATTCCAGTCATCACTGATGCATTATCAGCTGCAAACCCCATACAGTTCTGCCAACTTATGTCATGTTTCTTCAAAACATTGTCAAGCAAATCAAAAATGTTTTGTCCAGTGGAATCTACTGTTAATTCTGGTAAAGAAAGAAGAACACTCATGACTTTGCCTTTTTCACTGTCAAAGTATCTAACACATACTGGGTACAACTTTTTAACATCATAATCACAACTCCCGTCTGTGGCAATACTAAACGGCCCAATTTTCATTGCTTCTGCAATTTTAAGTGAAGTATCTTCTGCTAGGCACCGAACAATATGAGATGATTTTGTTCTTGCACAAGCATATTTTCCCGCAATTTTCGAATCAGGAAACATCCGCTTCAACAAGGGACCAACGTCGTCTGCTACCGCTAATGGTAGTCCGTGTTCTATTAAAACCTCGGTAAATAAGAAGTTACCTTAGTATTAGAGTTCGTAAGGCGAGCTAATTCAATGTGTTTCCTTGTTTTCACGTGTTTTTCCACATCAAATTTACCACCATGACCAATGCTAAAATCGTTTCCGCAGTCTGCAATGAGCATTATGCTGTCCTAGAATGGAACGCAGTATTATGCCATTCCTATATTCATCTTTGAATTTTTGGAGGACTCGTTGTTTTGCTTTTTTTCTGATCCATCTGCGAAATTTTTTGGGGAAAAAAATGTGCTCTAACATACACAAAGACTAGAATCCATCTTAACATCTGAAAGCAAATTTTGTAGTAAATTATGTTTCTCCGAGAATACTTACCCAATCACATTACTTTAGGGATATTAGCCTGCTACCTCGCGAATCCAGCCCTACCAAAAGACGAAAATTCGTCTTTCCTATCTATGTCATATAGACAAAGGGCAATAACTCTTGCCCATTACCTCCCCTTGCCGCCCGCCAGGTGTCGCTTCTTTAGTTTTTAAGCTGAGCGATATATAAAACATGAGGATGCTCGCATGGCGGGGTGGTTCACCTGATAGTTACTTTTTAGTAATTCAGGGGAACGCCTTAATCTATAGTGCATTTAAGCACTTTAAGGGAGGGATTAACAACCCCTCCCACCTAAATGGGTGCCGACATGGCACCTATAAAAGATATACAAATGCCCCTAGTGGGCGGCTATATCTATAAAAAACTCATTAAGCAAGCATGGCGGGGTGGTTGGGAGGGTTTCTTAGTAATGTGATTGGGTAAGTATTCTCGGAGAAACATAATTTACTACAAAATTTGCTTTCTCCTTTGAATACGTTCCCCAATCACATTACTTTAGGAGAATAAGTAATAGGAGGAGGGAATGCGGAGCATCCGACCTCCACACGGGTATCCTCTAGGGAATGATGGTTGGATTCCCCATGTGAATGATAACCCGGTCTCCTAATTTTCAATCAGCAACACAGCCCAGGGTCACGTGATATGTGACCCTTTTATACGGTTAAGAAGATAGATATTGAAATCTTCTTACCTACGAAAATTTATCTGGCGAATCCAGCGAAGCTAATAGGCTGTGCTGATTGTTGTACATGAGTCTGGTGGGCGTCTGGGCTGCCCAACACCGGACCTACTAGAATCAATGTTTGCCTCTGCGAGTACAAACTTGAAGATAAAACTGTAGAAGGTTGACTCTGCATGTCAGCCAACAGCTTCTATAAGGTGACTGATTTGCGAATTCTCAGAGTACGCCGAGCGTATAACCCACTACAGCCATGAAGCAAGGGCTTGAATGGTGATATCTCATATCCCAGCTATCACCAGAAGAAAGAGGTGCTTGTATGTGACTTGACTCACCTCTATGCATTGAAATGGTGCTAGAGTGCTCAAACAGGATCTTACATGGCTGTTGATCCTGACTTATCTATAAAGAAAGCGAGCTAATGACGACTCGTTGATCGCCAATGTATGGTAATCTATTTTGGACTACGAAGCCTGGCTGCGTAAAGAGGACCATCAAACCCTCTGATCGGAACGGAAGAGAGTTCGGGTCACTAGAAAGGACATGTAACTCGCTCACCCTGCATGCTGAAGCTAAGGCTATCAAGAAACCCAATTTGTATGATAGTAGCTTTAACTAATCGTGGGTTAAAGACTCAATACTGTCTGAATTGAGTCATGTTAAAACCCAGGACAGATTCCATTTGGAAACAGGGTGAGGGATATAAGTCGATTGAATTTTTTTTTTTTTTTTTTTTTTTTTTTTAAATGTCTAAAAGATCTGACAAATCTTTGTCATGGCTGATAGCACATGTACCAGAATGGCGGAAAGTGTCTGATATCATGGAGCGGTAACATTTGAGAATAACTGGAGCCAGATGTTTCTCCTTGAAAAGCCAGAGAAAAGTTGGCCAGTTGAGGGATTGTGACACTCAGAGGAACAATGTGAATGATATGGTACCAGTCTCTGAAAACATGCCACTTGCCGTCGTAAACCTTCAGAGTAGAGGGCCTTCTTGCTCTCGAGATTCTCTCCGCAATCAAAGATTTAAATTGTTTGTCTTGCAAGGCTGTCTGGACAAGAGCCAAGCTTGAACAAAAAGACGGTCCGGACAGGGGTGGAACACCCCTGGCCGCGGTTGCTTGTGAATACTTGTGCTGACTGTAATCTTCCTGGGTAGATCTATCGCCTAGATTGAGTAGATCGGAGACCCAGTAGTTGTTCCATCTGAGAAGGGTAATCAGAACCATCTGACAATTCTGACCCCTTAACTTCTGGATTAATTCCAGTACCAAGACGGTGGGAGGGTAGGAGAATGACCACAACCCTTCCCAGGTGATTGATCGAGCATCCACGACCCAAGCTTCTGGGTCTGGAACCTGTGAGATGAAAGGTGGAGAATTTGCTATTCCACCTTGTTGCAAAGATCAATCATCGGACGTCTCCAAAGTGTTGTCGATTGGAAGAAAGTCCGATTGATGGAGTGACCATTCTGTGTGTCTGAATTGTACGTTGAGGTGGAGATTGTCGAACCAATGTAGAAACTGCCAGTTCAGATTGCACAGGTCTGGTGATTGGTGTCCCCTTGTTTTGAGGCAAGGCACCACCACAATGTTGTCTGACATAATGAGGGCAGTTTGTAATAAGAGTTGATCCTGCCCGAAATGAAAGGCATTGATGACAACCGTTATTTCTGAAAGGTTGATGTGGAAAGGGCTCGCCCCTGGCACCCACGTGCCGCTGACAGTATCTAAGTCCGGCAACAGGCGGGCACCCCAACCGTAGGTATTAGTGGCGGAACATACCGTTATCCCCTTGGGGTATCTCCAGAGTAATCCCTGTGGACAGCCTACAGGGGTTGTGCCATTGACTCAAGAATGATCGTATCTCTGGCGTGAGCATGACTGTTTTCTGGGATCGAAGGGACTTGAAAATGGCGCAATTACGCTAGCAACGTCCTTTGTAAAGGGCGCCTAAAAGGACGGCTGAGAGGGATCAAGTCTGCTGCCGCATTGAATAATCCGAGGATCTGCAACTCTCTCGCTAAAATGCGCATCCTGCCGGAAACGGACTCTACGAGTGCAATTATCTGGATGATCGCAAACTCGAAGAAGCCTTACCAGATTCAGATCGGGAGAAACTCCACACCCAGATGGACCAAAATCCGGATTGGACAGATCAGACTTTATCCAGTTCACGAGAAAGCCTATATGACGTAAAGTGATATAAGATCGTTTCTGCCTTTGAGCAGAGTAGAACTTGACAGATGTTACTGGAGGATGTCGTCCAAATATACTGCCGACGCAATAGATGAAGTCGAGCGGAACAGGGTGACGACGTAATCCATAACCTTGGTACTAGCCCAAGGGCTTAAATTTAGGCCAAAAGGTATGACATGGAACTGATAAGCCTAGTCCCGACAAGCACAACGGAGAATGTCCGCAACTCGTGGGATAGGGACGTGAAATGTGCGTCGGTCATATCTAGCCAGCATATGATGGGGTTTAAGCGACGTGCCCTTCATACATGCCTCACGACGTATCAGGTCTAGGTTGGCAGAAGCAGTCAGCGCATTGGCCATGGAATGGTGAGCTGCCCTGTTAAGAACCCTAGCTAACCGGGCCGTCGAATCCCAAGCATGTTCATTGCCAGATTTATCAGCGATCCTGAAAATGGCTAGGGAGGCTAGATCTAACAGTGAAGACGTAGCGACTACATTTCGAACCAGCTTGGACTTGGCATTGAACACCGTTTAGTCCACTTTATAAGACAATGGAGCAGACATATGGACTGCTGCCATATTTTTATCCAGAGCCGGGACCTCAGTACTGAACGCACCGGAGTGAGTTTTGTACCATCGACCTGAAAACGACGCTGGTACTTGGCTTTCAGAAAAGAAAAACCTTAGCAATTCCTGGATCCCCTATGCGTGTCGACAGACGGTCATTAATTTCCTTAATTTTCTCGACTGGGGAAGGAGGCGGAAGGATAGAGTCTCTTCCCCCTCATCCAGATCGACCGACACTCTAACCTTATAGTCGGTAATGGCAGCAGGAGGTGGAGGGCATTCTGAAGGGGCCAACACCTTATAAATTTCCTCCACTGCGGCTTTGAAGCTGAACTCAGTCTGTTCCATAGTTGGATCTGCATACCGCTGATTTGCCTGCGACTCATCGCACTCACTATGTACAAAATCTTGCTCTGGTAAAGCATCCATATCGGGGTAATGCATACCAGGTGGCATAGATGACTCAATTCCATCATCTCTGATAAAGGCATTCACTCTCCCTTGTGGATGAGCTGTTAGCCTATGGACGGCCGGCAATGCCGAATGAATTGATTGGCATATCTTTGGCCTGAATGACTGCGACGGGCCGGCTATGACCGGCACCGACCGCTCGAATGGTCGGGTTGGATCGAGAGATTCCTCGCCAACTATCTGTGTCATGGTAGTGATATGTAACCGGTAGTACGGATTGACAGACGGAAACATCATTAGAATCTTCGTCAATTCGATTTGTGCGGATTGCGGTATGATAAAAGTCCCCGTGCTGGTACAGCGGTATAGTCGGATGGACTGGTATAAGACTAAAATCTCCATACGGTTGGACGACCGGTGCCTGTTGGGCTGGACGGCCGGAGTCGGATGAACGGTCAGTGCCGGCAAGTGTCGGCTGAAAGCTTGGCTGGACGACCGGTGCCATATGGGCTGAACGGTCATTGCCGGATCGCCCGGTGCCGGTTAGTGCCGGCGGGAAGGTCTGCTGGATGACCGGTGCCATATGGGCTGAACGGTCATTGCCGGATGGACGCCCGGTGCCGGATGTTGCCGACTGTAAGGTAATAACAATTACATAATGCTTATGTAGTGCGTCCAGCACTACGCGCCCATCTACCATTCGCTCAGAGGGAATGTTGGTTCTGGTACAGCTTGCATATCTGTACAGCATACAAGGTGACTTAGATGACGCAATTTTGTCATAATTGACACTTTCACTAAATCTCCCTTGTGGAGAAGCCGTGAACATATGGACGGCCGGCACTGCCGGCTGATTGAACTGGCGGATGGTCGGCCTGAAAGACCTGTTCTGGTAAAAGCTGTCATATCTGGGTAGCACATACCAAGTGGCATAGATAACTCAATTCCGTCACCTCTGATAATATCACTAATTCTCCCTTGTTTTAAAATCACACCGTCACGTATTTGACATGACGGGAGGTGTACACCGGCAATACCGACTAATTTGTCTGGTATATGGTCGGCCGGAATGTCGGCGAAGGTCCGGCTATGACCGGCACCTGCCTCTCGAATGGTCTGATTGGAGGGAGATTCATCTATAACATTTCTCTCATGGTAGTGATATGTAACCAGTAGTGTAGATTGACTGACGGGTACATCACTATAATCTCCGTAAATCCGATGTACAGCCGGTGCAGGTTGATGCCGGCTGGAAGACCGGTGCCATTTGGGCTTAACGGTCGTTGCCGGATGGTCGGCCGGTGCCGGTTGATGCCGGCTGGAAGGTCGGCTGGACGACCGGTGCCATTTGGGCTGAACGGTCGCTGCCGGATGGACGGCCGGTGCAGGTTGATGCCGGCTGGAAGGTTGGCTGGACGACCGGTGCCATTTGGGCTGAACGGTCGTTGCCGGATGGACGGCCGGTGCCGGTTGATACCGGCTGGAAGGTCGGCTGGACGACCGGTGCCAATTGGGCTGAACGGTCGTTGCCGGATGGACGGCCGGTGCCGGTTGATGCCGGCTGGAAGGTCGGCTGGACGACCGGTGCCATTTGGGCTGAACGGTCGTTGCCGTATGGACGGCCGGTGCCTGTCGACGCAGGCTGGAAGGTTGGCTGGCCGGCTTGTGCCATTTGGGCTGAACGGCCGGTGCCTGTTGATGCAAGCTGGAAGGTCGGCTGGCCGTCCGGTGCCATTTGGGCTGAACGGACGGTGCCGGATGGACGGTTAATGCCGGTTTGCCTGCTGAAGTGCCGGCTGAACTGACGGTGTCGGCTGGACTGACAGCTGGAAGGCTGGCGAAAGTGCATATTAAAATGGATCCAATTGATCCAGCATAGACTCCATGCGTCCTGACTTACAGGCCCGAAAGCCATGTACGGATCTGCGGTGAAATTTACACCCACTGGGCAGCCTAAACCATGTCAACATAATTTCCTCCATTTCCACATTGCCAACACCCATTTTGCCATTCATGCCTTCGTTGTCGACTTTGCTTACTGAAACGACAAAAGAAGAGAACAAAGCACAAATTAAAAAATTCAGCATATTATTAATTCGATAATACTATAACCGTTATTAACGGAGTAGTCAAATTATTCCGTGCCATGTTAACTCTTAATGACCACACTAGTTATCGCCGTGAGCGTGTTGCAATAGGTCGTTCAAGACAAAGTCTACTGAAATGAAAAGATGATAAACAAAGCACATTTAGCAATTCAACACGCTATTAAGTCGCTATTACCATAACCGTAACTAACGGAGGAAGCGAAATGATTTAGTGTCGCGTGAACTCGTGACTACAACACGAAATTCCGCCATTAATAGTCGCAACTGGTCGTTCAGAGATGAAGTCTACTGAAACGGAAAAGAAGATAAACAAAGCACAAATTAACAATTCAGTACGCTATTAAGTCGCTATTCCATAACCGTAACTAACGTAGGAAGCGAAATGATTAAGTGTTGCGTGAACTCGTGACTACAACACGAAGTCCGCCATTAAAGTCGCAAATTGGTCGTTCAAAGACTTTTTTGAAGTCTACTGAAACGTCAAAGAAGATAAATAAAGCACATATTATCAATGCAGCACGTTATTAGTCGCTAATATCGTAAACGTTACATACGGAATAAGCGAAATTATTGAGTGCTACATGTATTACATGCTAGTACCGCCATAAGCGTGCTTTGACCACGTTGCAACCTGGTCCGAAGTCTAGAAAAGGTGACAAAGTCACTCAAATTGGAAAATATTGTAAAATAATGTATACGACCTGTTGAGGAATGATTATCCAACACAGTAATTCCAAATTTAACTTCGGATGGTCAGAATTTACACTAAGATGGCTTGGATTCATTGGAGGTCTAATTGTACGTGTTTACACACAACAAGCGAAGCTAAGAAACTAAAGAAGCGACACCTAACGGGCGGCAAGGGGAGGTAATGGGCAAGAGTTATTGCCCTTTGTCTATATGACATAGGAAAGACGAATTTTCGTCTTTTGGTAGGGCTGGATTCGCGAGGTAGCAGGCTAATATCCCTAAAGTAATGTGATTGGGGAACGTATTCAAAGGAGAAGCCATTTAGCGCCAACGATTAGACGTCACGTGATGATGCCCTCGTCGTGTTTGGAGGATTGATTACATTTTGCTTTGTTTATTATTGACTTTTTCTAACCCATCTGTGAAATTATTTAAGAGATATTTTTTGCACTCATAAACGCATTGAGAATTTTTTAATACTTTTTAGCGCAAAAAAACTTTTAGACTGGTTCTGCACTATACAAAATTAGAACAAAGAGTATGTGCATAATGATTTAAACAAAATAGAAACCAGTCTGTTCTCTCCTCACTAAGCCGCTATAAATAGAATATGAGGTCGAAAGTTTGAAAGTATCTTAGTAACATGATAGTTGCTATAAATAGAACATGAATATTAGGAAAGTCCACGGACAAGTATACTCGTATATCGTAGTTATGTAGAAGCGGGGTATTTTTTAATTAAAAATAAAACAGTATGTAAAAAATAAAGTAATGCTAATAAAAAAAAAAAAATTTTTTTTTGCAAGATGGATATATCGAAAAAGCGTAATCTATAAACGTTAACGCGTAACGCGGAATTTAGTGGGAAAAAGCGTAATGATTAAGCCAAAAGCGTAATGGTTGGCATGTATGTATATGTCCAAAACTAGTCCCATTACGGTTATTATAAAACACATTCAAAACAACAGTGAATCTGATAAATTATTGTTGTAATATTACATTATACTTACATGTTTCAGCACCTTCCTGACAAGGTTAGTCACAGTGATACTAGTGCTTTCTACCCAGACATCAAACAGACAGGTCAGGATTTTCTGCTGCGCAGAATGCTCTAGTGCGGAAAACAGCTCTTTTGTCACCTGTAGTAAAGTGTGAAACTCAATTATTCATCTGTCAGGAACAATGGAACAATCCAATTCATATTCATAATTGTCAGAACAAAGGCTTCATCCATTGTTTAAAAATGGGTTTGGTCTGCATCTTGAAGATAATATAATGATTCTGCTGCAGGAAATAATTATAAAATGCAAGGTATCTTGCAAATGGAAAATTAATATTAGAGACCTTGCAGATAAAAAAAATATGAACATACTTAATGGCGACAAAATAACAGACTGAAAATTAATGGCAATTATATCAACAATGAAGCAAGTAATTTGTCCTAAAAATAGCCACATCAGAGGCTGACTTCAAATTATTATATCAACAATGAAGCAAGTAATTTGTCCTAAAAATAGCCACATCAGAGGCTGACTTCAAATTATTATATCAACAATGAAGCAAGTAATTTGTCCTAAAAATAGCCACATCAGAGGCTGACTTCAAATTATTATATCAACAATGAAGCAAGTAATTTGTCCTAAAAATGGCCACATCAGAGGCTGACTTCAAATTTTATCTACACAAGTACATACTGACAGACTCAAATGGTTTAATTGTAAATCCCTTTCCATCAAAAATTATGATACATGGCAAATATAAAAAGGATATTATGACCATACCAACATTTATCTACATTTATCTACTGATGACAAAATGACAAATATCCCCATCCCCATCAAAAAAATATTAAAATGTGAAGAAAAAATAGAACATGATTTATTAAAACAAAGGAAACATTAGCAAACAAAATATTTCAAGACGGCTAAAACTGCAGTCAGATGATGAAGTGCCAATGGCAACAAAAGCTAACTATCATCAATTTACATGTCTAACAAAATCAACATAGATACAACAATAACAACTCTATAAAGATGAACAAACAGCAGTAAAAGATGGCTGAAGGACTAGACTGATTAATGATGTATGATGGTAATGAACTATGGCTGTCTGACTAGGTTGACTGATGATGCATGATGGCAGTGTTTGATGGCTGAGAGACCAGACTAATTGATGATGCATGATGGCAGTGTTAGATGGATGAGAGACCAGACTAATTGACGATGCATGATGACAGTGTTAGATGGCTGAGAGACCAGACTAATTGATGATGCATGATGGCAGTGTTAGATGGCTGAGAGACCAGACTGACGATGCATGATGACAGTGTAAGATGGCTTGGAGACATGACATGCATGATGATGGAGTAAGATAGCTGTCAGAATAGAATGATTGATGATGCATGATGGCAGTGTTAGATGGCTGAGAGACTAGACTAATTGATGATGCATGATGACAGTGTTAGATGGCTCGGAGACTTGACAGATTGATGATGCATGATGAGTGTCAGATGGCTGAGAGATCAGACTAATTGATGATGCATGATGACAGTGTTAGATGGCTGAGAGACTAGACTAATTGATGATGCATGATGACAGTGTTAGATGGCTCAGAGACTTGACAGATTGATGATGCATGATGACAGTGTCAGATGGCTGAGAGACCAGACTAATTAATGATGCACGATGACAGTGTCAGATGGCTGAGAGACCAGACTAATTGATGATGCATGATGACAGTGTTAGATGGCTGAGAGACCATGCTAAACGATGATGCATGATAGCAGTGTATGATGGCTGATCGACTAGAATGACAGATATTGCATTACGAAAGTACAAGATGGCTAACAGACTGGAATGGTAGATGATGCATGATGACAGTGAATAGGTTCAAGTGATAGATGATGATACAAGATAATTTAATGAATAAGCTAGATGGTCACTCAGACATCACAGCAAGATAAAAAGTAAAGTGATTTACCTGTTTGATGGCTGCTATCTGTGGAGTGATTGAATGACATGACTGCTGAGAAGGAAGGCATAAGATCTTAAGGAATAGTTTGAGCCCTTGGGAGTCAGGATCTAGAGCTAATATATTCTGATGGGTAAATCTCTCCACCAGGAGCTTCAAAGAGTCAGTTGCCATTGGAGTTATCTCACCTGATGGGTGATCCAATATTGAATCCAGTAGAGGTAAAAGACCCATCAACATTTCCTAAGAAAAAATGTAAAGACAGTGATTTGTCAAAAATTCATCAAATATAATGGAGCATAAATGTTTTAACAGTAGTGGTTAGTATCTACAAAGAAAACTTCAAAACATAAAAGTTTAAAGATTTTAGGTAATATATCGAACAGAACTTTGGTTTGTTAATTAAATATGGTCCCATTACATCACATTAACAAATTATATCTTAATTAAAAAATTATTTCATAAAAGAGGACTACAACTCTTTTGTTATTATAGTTACCAAATGATATGTTCATAATGTGTTTGCTTGAACACTATAAGAAAATAGCAGTTCACAGATGGGGTATAACTCTGGAAATAACCCAAGACCATGTTTTTGATCTGGTTTTGATCAAACTTGGAATATAAGCCTGCATCATCATGATCTCACTCTTTTATCAACACTGTCTGAGATCCTGATCGTTTTAGGATATTTTCAAATTTTAATCAAATTCTGATCAGAAACTTTGTCTCAGTAATAAAAATATAACTGAAACAAATGCAATCTGAAATCAATAATATGTATCGATATAACTCATTACAGAACTTGCCTGAGATCTGGATGATATTGGCATATATTCCAAGTCTGATAAAAATCAGATCACAAACAAAGAATCCAGAGAAGGTGACAAAAACAAATGTTGAAGAAAGGACAGACAAATTAATTGCTGGAAACAATGCCACACCCAAAGATCACTTGGCCTTATGGCTAAAAACAAGGTTCCAATGCCAGACCATTGGAAAAATGTTAGAATCACAGGGTTTTAGTTGTGCCTGTTTTTGCAGGTTAAACAAACAAAATTTAATTTAGGTCTTATGCCTGCACTGCATTTTGTCAATGTGGGAAAGTACTGTTGAGTGACTTCAAGAAGTCATTTAAAAGTGTTTATATTTTTAGTAACATTGCCTATAAATGGTGGTGTTTAAGCATCATTTGTGTAAACATCAATGCCCTCTATGCCGAAATGATTAGTCAAATTTTATAATTTAATTAATACCAGGATGGCTGCTATCACTTTAGCTGTTCTGGGTTTATGTGCCATTTTTTCAATATATATATGTGCTTGTTGTCTGTTTATATTATTGTGTTCATCATGCATTGACTATTTTGTTACAATGTATTTCTTCGTCTTCTTGTTTTGGATACAAGAACAATCAGACTTTTTCACAGCTATCTTGCTCCATTGCTTCAACTTCCTTTGTTGTTGAACAAATCACCATCACGTGATACTTGCCAATCCACCCATTTATGCTATGATGGACCCTCATTAATCGCTTTAAATGACCTCTACTTGGCTATCCACACTACATTGTGCACTAGATTAAACAGCCTGGGACTGCATTCATCATTACTTAAATGTAAACTGATGCTAAAAAAAATGTTTCAAAGCTGACCAGTGTAGAACAGGAAGAAATTCAGTTGTCTCCCTTTTGCCCTTTCAGGCACAGCAATTTAAAAACATTAATGCAGATAACCTACATCAAATCTCTATTAAATCATCAACCTTTGTGTCAACTATCTGTGTATCATATTATTCAATGCCCAATCAATAGGACAACCAGAAAAGCACACAGAAATAGTTAATTTTATCAAAGATCAGAATACTGATGTCTTTTTCCAGACAATTGTTATTGTTGTAGGGTTTAATGCCATTTTTCTGCACACGATAGGCAATACATGATGGCCAGTATTATTGGTGAAGGAAGAAACCGGGAAAACCCCTGGAAAGAACCACTGAACCACGAGAAGCTACTGGCAAGCTTTCTCACATAACTACATTAGCCGAATCTTCGACTCGAACCCACAGAGGTGAGATGGCAGTGATCCGTAACAAAGAGCGCTTTAGACCACTCGGCCACTCGGGGTCCCTTTTCCTGACAGAAACATGGCTAAAAACATCAGGCGAATCTAACACCCACCGGTTACTCCATCAAGTCATTACTCTCACGGTGGTGGAATTGCTGTCATCGCAAATAACTCCATGATCAACTGTCGTAACCACACTACACCCTTTGATTTCTACCACACACCATTTGAACTAGTCCAAACCACACTCACATTAGAACAAAAGTCTGTCCATTTTTATGCATCTACTGCCCTCATTCTAGTAGAAAAAACAAGCTGACTGGATCTCTCTTTTTGGAGAAGTTGCAGAATCTCCTGGAGTATGGAAATTTGATAAGTGGCAACCTGATTATTCTTAAAAGATATCAACTTTCATTCAGACTGTCCTAGCAACCCATACACATCAAACTCCTAGATTCCATTATATTTTCAACAATCAGTTAACCAGCCCACCCATAAACATGGACACATTTTAAACTGGATTCTTCATAAACCTGATGATATATTCTACGGTCTACCCTTGTATCCCACAAACTTGACATATCAGTCCCTAACCCTCTACCTTTATTTGCTGCTAAAAGAAACCTCTATTTGATAAATAGAACACCTCACCACTGCTCTGTAACCTACACTGGATATCCATTTGGTACAGAATCGAACACAAAAATTGTTCTCTGTGCTTTGTTTCACTGACAGACTTCCGTCCAACATACCTATCCAGCCTCACCCATGTGTATACACCAGCAAGATACTTATGCTCCTCTCTGCGAATCATATAATTATTCCCACTATGAAAACGAAGTTGTATGGACAACGTTCATTTGCATACCAGGGCCCGGCAATGTGGAACGAATTGCCCATTGAAATAAGACACAAAGACACAGTGATCCCTTTTTAAAGTGCTCTTAAAACTCACCTTTTTTGACTGCAGACACAAACTTAGAGACCTAATAATGTTTTGTACCTTAAATGTTTTCAGCATGCTAAATGTTTCCCAATTTCATGTTTTTTGTTTTTTTGTTTTCTGTAGTGGAGTCATATCATAATAGATGTTGTAAAGCGCTTAGAGCTTTAAAAGATTAGGCACTATACAAAGTTCTTCTTCTTATTATTATCTTACGTACAAGACATTGCGGCTTCATTGGGTAATGTATTTGAAGAAGAAACTAGTTGTAAAGTAGATAGAAATTCAAGGTCGCAATCATATCTCAGGCAATATTTGATAACAAAAGTCTTGTAATAATAATAGCATATGAAAGTTAATTAGACCATCTATTTGTAAGGAATTAAATATATAACCAATTCTTTACATCCCTGTTTCCTGACCTGTTTCTTAATTCTTAAAGACAAATGATAATCTGATACTCACAGTGCTATCCAGCTTTCTAAAGATGTGTAGAAGCCGATGCTGCAGAAACATTGGGGAAGTCTTGCTGGTCAGCTCTCTGATCAAACTTTTTAAACTTTCCCTTTTTAGATCTTTCCTTTGTGTCTTCAGATTTCTGGACTTTTTAAGGGGGGATTCACTCTCTAAATTGGTGTTCTTGTAAACAGACTTCATAACCTGTCAAGAGCAAAATGATACCCAATGCATCAAGCTCATAAACTATCAGGAGACAAATAACATGTCGGGATAGAGCTTGCTTCTGTTTAGTTATAATAACTTTCTCCTGGCACCCCGTCAAAAGAGCGCACAACAAAAGAGCGCCGACAAAAGAGCGCAGACATAAAAGCGCCGACATAAGAGCGCACTATTTTGCCGACAAAAGAGCGCCGACATAAGAGCGCCGACATAAGACCTCGGAAAAATATTTTAAAAAAAATAGAAACAAGAAAATTAACTCAGATCAGACGGCATCGTTTGATGGTAACTCTTTTTTTGCTTCATTAGAAACAAGTATAGGCGAAAAAAATTATTCAAAACGCAATCTAATAACACATAAAACACTGCCATATTCGTTTATTCGTATAGGTAAACACAAATAGCTGTGATGTCGTTTGATCGTACCTCCGATTGTTTCATTCTAAACAAGTATTAGCCTTAGTGATCACAAATTAATGTTCCTTTATAACCCTGCCATATTCGTTTATTATACCTAGAGTATTTGTTTAAGTGCGCCCAATTGTCTGCGCTCTTTTGCCGGTGCTCTTATGTCTGCGCTCTTTTGTCGGCGCTCTTTTGTCGTGCGCTCTTTTGACGGGTCACCCTTTCTCCTCAATCATGGAAATTGTTAAAAGTGTACAATCTAAAGTGAAGCTATAAATCATAATTTGGGCTGTCAATGGGTACCTGGGTAATCAGGTACCTGACTGTAGTGAAAAAACCCGGGCATTGAAATTAAATGATGAGTACCCGTTCACAAAAATGATTTGTCAACAACACTATCAAAATATCATATATCATCAGCAGTACGCTGGTCTGAGTTGCAGCTCCAGTCTGTATTTAGGAGTAGGACCAAACGTTATGCATCAGCAGCCCAGTACTAAATGGCTGCTGCACGCTGGGTTTCACAGTTCAAAACTACTTGTCTTAACATATCACTTCAGCGACTGTATGGTCAACAGCCATTGCTGTACTGTAGCCCTGTTTGCATAGATAATTCAAATCTGAGGTCAACAGCCGATGAATACACAGGTGTTCTATTCTGACAGGGATTTATACTAAAAGACTTTTAGAGCCAAATAATAAAATTCTTTCCACACAGCTTGAAATAGATGTCACGTGAGGCTGCACTCGTGTCTTCATATTTAGAGGACAGTTTTTTTTTGTTGCCTTTTTCTAATCCATCTGTGACATTTCTTAAAGGAGATATTTTTGCTCTCATATACGCATAGACTAAAATAAAATAAACTTTTTAGCACCAAATACCTACAGACTGGTTCCACACTAAATACTGAATTAGAACAAAGAATCTGCGCATATAGATTAAGATTAGAAAACCAGTCTGTTCTCTCCTCACTAAGCCATACAGATGCTATAAATAGAATTTGAGGTCGAAAGTAGAACAAGGTTTGCTATAAATAGAACATGATACTGTTAGGAAAGTGTATGCAAGTCCACAGTGGGATTAATGGAATTTTAATAAAAACTAGATTTTTGGAAGGTGGATATACTGAAAAAGCGTAGTCCATATAAGTTTATGCATAATTTAGTGAGAAAAAAAATGCGTAATGATTACGCCAAAAGCATAATGATTGGCATGTATGCATCTGGGTACAAAGGTTAGTTTAAATAAATTTATTAATTAATAGTGTGCGGTCTGATCATTCGCAGCTACCACAGTGTGGACACTTCAGACTGAGTAGTGCATTACACGGTTGGTCTCTGTCACCAGTCAAAATATAAACAAAAAGCGGAGAACAATTTGTTGGTCTAGAGTTGTGCATGTCTTTCATGTTCTAACGAGTACCCAGTTACCCATTAAACAACACAACAGGTACCCAGGTGAATTTTTCCGTGGTTTTTGACAGCCCTAATCACATATGTTCATTTTTAATTATCTTTTGCAGATTAAGACCAATTTCATAAAATCACAACATATCATTCTTACAAATTACTTATAAAGATGTATGTAAGGGGATTTCCCACTCTGGTAATTTGATAAGGAAAAATGACAAAATAAACAGATGTTTGCTTATATTTCAGTTAAATTTTATTATAAATAACTTTTAAACAAAAACAATATGATAATAAAATGCCCTAGTAATACATTGAATAAAAGATATAAATACTTAAAGCCAGTAACTCATTCAATCCAATCTTTTTCAAGTAATTTAAATACAGCTGTTTAAATAACAGACCATAAAAGCGTGCATCATTATTGTCAAGCTGAAAACCCCATGAAATGACATACTATTGACATGTAATCTAACCACCAACCCATTACATATATAGACTCTTGTTCTATTTTCCTCTCACTGTGAATCATCTGCATTCCATGTCACATGCTCACTGAATGGGGAAAATCTGTTTTAACTTGGGTCATTCTTTCAATTTGAAACTCAAGTATTAAACACTGTTATTTTGCAATGTTTATTATTTTTTTACTAACTGACCGCTGAACCAACTGAAGCCAAGATGCTTTTGCAAGCAATTTAGTAATGTGCTGTTTATAAGTAAATTTACATGCAAACTGTACCGAAATTGTTTTGTCATATTTTTTTTGAATGACACTGTTTCTAAACAAGCAAAATTACATGAAGTGTTGTCTTTACAACTAAATGAAAACTATCTTTTAATTTCACTTTTTTTTAAGTGTCAGAAATACTATGTTAACCTCTGTTATCCATCTGTACATAGTCTATTTATTACATCTCTTAATTCCCTCAATGGAATTTCACAAAACGATCATAGTTTTGGTGACCATCTGCAAGAAAGGTGTCGACTTCTAACCCCGATGATGCTGTAAATCAGCCAAAGATGAAATATACAAACATTTTTTATATTTCAAACCAAACTTCATATACGGTCATTGCAGTAGCTCTGCACATTAACTGAATTATAATTTATCTTTTCATTAAAAACTATACACATATTGTTTTAGTACAAAGAACGAAGCAAAATGTCAGCATACATTTGAAACAGGTTACATTAAATCAAGCTGGAACCATTTTAGAATGCTGCTAGTTCATGTTCAACTTACCTCTTGGATGTAGTCAGGGTCTGAAGCAATTTCCTCTGAGCAGTATTCAATTTTCCTCATTAGGGGACTAAATGACCCCTCCTTGTCCCCTTGTCCCTTCAGAAGGGCTTGTATAGCATGGACCCCACACTCTCGGATACCTTGGTATGGACTCGTCAACACCAGGATGAGGCTTATTACCACTATCAAGACAACAGTACATATCAAATTTTAGAAACCTATGTAAAACAATTATCAAAACAGATTGTAAGATACCTGAGTGTTTATTTACTCAAAGAAAATGAAATTTAGAATTTTCATTTAAATACAAACAAGGAGGCTATATGGGTAAAATCCATTCAAGCATGAATGAAATTGGTAACAGATGGATAAAAACATGTTATGGAATATGGTAGGCATATTAAAAGAATTTCAAATTAATGTCTTAGGAATGACAAATATTATCAAACCTGCCATTACAGTGGAAATTCTTTCTTGTCGAGTGGCATTAAAACAAATATACTACTACTGAAAACAGCTCCACCATATCCTGATATAGATGCTAAACATGTGTGATGCAAATTGCACATTGAAAGAAACTTATCTACTATAGGAATTTATTCAATTTCAAGAGTTATGAAAATTTTCTGTCTTCTGTCCATTATATCAACCAACCATCCACAGAAAGTTTGGTTTTGGTATTTTTATGCTATGGCATTACTAGTTTATTTTGGTTTGATGTTTTATGGCATGGCATTACTAGTTTGAATTTGGTTTGATGCTTTATGGCATGGCTCTACAAGTTCGATTTTGATATGATGATTTATGGCATGGCAGTACTACTTTCATTTTTTTTTATACTTTATGGCATGGCAGTCAAATTTATTTTGTTTTAGTGTTTTATGGCATGGTTGTACAAATTTGAATTTGGTTTGATGCTTTATGGCAAGGCTCTACAAGATTGATTTTGGTTTGACACTTTACGGCATGGCAGTACTACTTTCATTTTGGTTTGATGCCTTACGGCATGGCTGTACAAGTCTTTTTTTGTTTTGATGCTTTATGGCATGGCAGTACAATTTTATTTTGGATTGATGCTTTATGGCTTGACTGGACACATTTGATTTTTGTTTGATTCTTTATCGCATGGCAGTACAAGTAGATTATTTAGTACAAAGCAGATTAAGTAAAGTGATTTTCAAAAAGAGGCACCAAAGTAGCTGATCCAGGAGGAGCCGATAGTAGGATTCAAAACCCCACCCTTCAATCAAGAGTATGGCATGCAAACCACTAATATTACAACTTGCCGGCAGGACCATCAGGTCTATTTTACATACCCAAACTTGAATGGTGGTCTGCATTAAGAAATTGATGGATTAAGGGACAACTTAATTTAGAGTATTCTGCTGTATTACAAAGGATGCAGAAAATCAATTTATGCCCCCAAAAAACTTTTAAAAAGTGCAAGTCATCATTTTTATCTTTCCAGAACATTTTCTAAGCATAATTTGAGACAAAATATCCAAAATATGAGTTTTGCGTTGGGATTGGGGGTGAAGGATGTGGTTGGAAAAGAATGAACTACTTCTGATAATTTGTTTTTATCGACTTCAGAATCGAGCCTCCACATTTACAAATTACTATCACAATAACCAATTAAGTTCCAAACACAGGCCATTACTCTGTTCAAATGAGGTAGACACAAAAATCAATAAAGGCATGTCTAAGATCTAAAAGACAGTGTCTTGACCAAATGCATCAAAATGTTGTTTTTTTAAACTGTGCTGAATGCAAGCAGCATTCATTGTTTCCATGTAAAGATAAGAATTTTCTTGACAAGAACTTAAACTCTCTCCAAAATGGATAAGTCTAATTTCACAAAAGGCACATGTATGTCTATACGACAATCTTCAAACAAAGTTACATAAGAATAAGTCAAAGGGTTTTGAGCTATGCCCATTTCAAGCAAAAGACAATATGATATCAAGCTGACTATTAAGGCTTTAAATCTACATAAAATATACTTGACAACACCAATACATGACTAAGAGATAAGGAACACTAAATTTGCATCAGATTATGTTGAGTTGTTACTGAGCTATGCCAGTTACAAAAGCCAGCTGAGTGGAGAATCAAAGTTGACTGAGGAAGGGCAAAAACTCCAACAAAAATTTTACTCTAAAAGACAAAACATTTACAAGGCACTTCTACATGTTATAGGCAATTCACCTGCCAAAAAATCCAACTATGTTTCAATGTGGTAATGGTGGTTGTAAGAAAGTGTGAATGGTGAAACAGATGGATGGAAAATGTGATTACTCGACCACAATGCAAGGTCCCAATTACAGGAAAACACATAAGTATATTTGCTTCATATTCTTAAACAAGATGATGATGAAGAAAATATATGTACCTGTAGCTGACGATGCCACTGAAACAATGTCACTATTACCAAGGTTATGGAGGTAAACCAGCCCCAGCTGAAGCGCCTGGGCCTGTAAAGCAGCAGTAAAACCCAAGTGGCCACGTTGATCATTACAGTCTTGGGTCCATAGCAAACAGAGGAATTTCATCACAATTGGGACATCCTGGAAACATTTCTGTAAAATCAAAAAATTTCACAATTAGCACATTGAACTCAAAATATGCTGTACCTAAACTGCTATATCTGGATCAAACTGACCATGCAGACATGCTGCTCACCTGTCCACCATAGTTAAAAAATTAAATACCTGCAATAAGGGCTAATAATAACTGTAATTTACACATAGCTGACCAGGTTTAGTCAAAATATACATCTTGCGTAACTTTGAATATCAATATACAAACATTAAATATATTTTATGAAATTTATAAATTAAACTTTATGCCAGCACAATCATACTTGATTTCAGATTTCATAATTGTTTGTTTCAAATAAAAAATGATTATGCTAGTGAATTTTGAGAAGTTTGAGGTCTTCTAAGGTTAACTTCAACTTTTTGGAAAGTGCTGAACAAAACTTGTGAAGAAGAGGTTATAATGATCTGAAAGTAGTGTAAAAAAAAATGAGTGAATTATGTAGCAGACAATAATGTTCAAAAATGCACATCAGACTGAAAGACAACTGAGACAGTAAAAGCAAATGAATATGTTCTACTTTAGAATGAAAATACTGGTCAACTTTAACTGGCTGTATGCACATTGAAATTTGAATAATGACCTGATGTACAATAGTAACATTAATAAAAACCATTAATGTAATTTTTAGTCAATACTCTACATGTGATATAAGGGGCCCAGAGTGGCTGAGTGGTCTAAAGTGCTGTCCGTTACGGATCACGGCCATCTCACCTGTCTGCATGTGTTCCAGTCTAAGATTCGGCAAACGAAGTTATGTGAGAAAGCTTGCCAGTAGCTTCTCGTGGGCGGTGGTTTTTTCCGGGGGGTTGTCTGGGTTCTTCCTCCACCATTAATACTGGCCGCCATGTATAGCCTATATTGTGCTGAAAAAATGGTGTTAAACCATAAAAACCTAACCTAACCTACATGTGATGGATTTGATAAATGACAGGATAATCTTGATGTAAACAAACAACTTCTAGACCAAAATGCTGGAATTTTTGAGGGAATTCTACCTTGAAAAACCTGATGAGGAGAACTCGGTTCACACTGTCTTTTGCATCAGAGGCTCCATTCATCAGCAAGGCAAACAAACAGACAGACACCTGCAGGAATTTGTCTTCTGGGCCACCATCTCCCATAAACTGCCACCAAGGAGCTGCAACAAGTTCATTACTAGATATCAAAAGAACTAAAGTTGATTGATACTCACAATATAACTCTGCTTATGTGGCATGTGTCGTTGTTTAATTAACCAACTCTAAAATAAACCATGGAGTGCAGGGCACAGACAGCTAGATATATAAGGCACGTACCACTATCAAAAGAGGAACAAACACTGCATCTTGGTGGTATTAACCCTTTCATCACTACAGACCAGTTTTACGGTCTGAAGGAAGTAAGTCTGTAACCCTGCAGACCGGTAAACTGGTCTGGGGCAGTGTGTTTATTTAAAGTCAGAGTACCTGACTATATACATTTTGGGATATCTCTAAGAAGTTCCTTATTGTAATGTAGATATTATATTTGGATTCTCTCGCGAGTTAAGCTTTAATTCCACGTGTTTTTGTTCTCGACGAACCAAAGTGATTTATTTCACTTTTCTGAGAGTGTTGGACCCACCGAAGTGTTTGATGGCTCCAGAAAAGCTTTGGAATACTTTGAAATCGTTGATTTAGTCAAAATGTTTGAAATTATCATTCATGTAATTATGGTAAATAAATAATTGCTTGTGCATTTTACCTGTTGTGTTACCTGTTTGCACATGTATATTCAAAGTTTTAACATATATGCACATTTTGTTGAATTATTCATACTAGTTGACTTCTAACCTTTATTTTGATACCAAATACAGCAAGAAATCTTTAAAATCGTCAAAGTTATGTTCTTTCAAAGTCTACAGCTCATTCTACTTTACAAGTCCAAAGTTACTTAATGTTTGGGGCTCAAAGCCTGAAAGTTACTTCGTGATGAAAGGGTTAATAAAAAGACTATGAGGCCAGTCAGTGTTTAAACAAAGAAAGATCGTAAAAGGTCAAAGCTGCTAAATTTGGTCCCATTGACACCTTCATTCTAAGATACATTTATGTTCTAAGTTTGGAGTGAATAGGTCAAGAAAATGTTTGTTTGACACTGTACAGAGTTTGCAAAGAACACTGAATATACCCTGAAAGGTAGGCCGCATTAATTCAGTTTTCTTGCACAATAAACCTCCAATTTATCTTGCATGCATAACGCAGCTACAATGTAAACAGGCATATTAAAATGTCACAATTCAAACGACATTGGCAAATTAAAATGTCACACCCAGACAACAGAGGCATATCGAATTGCTACAATCCAGAAATGAATAACAGTGTCAGAATTGTACATACAACATGTGTCTCAAAAACCTGAGTGGAAAAGTGGACAGATGGCTCTATGCACATACTGATGAATACAAACTGTTACGAGTTTAGGCTCTGATAAATTGTATCAACGAAAGAGTGAAAACAACAAGCTTTGTGAAACTTTAAAATCCAAATGAATTGAAGAAAAGTTAACATGGATTCAAAAACTGGATACAACAAAAGAAAGTGATTTAACATCAGATGTAAAAGCCCAAAACTAACTATATTTCAATAAAACAAAGATTATATCATATTCTAATACGCAGTTTCAAAAAAAAATCCCCAAATTGCAAAAACACAAAGGGGGAGTGGGGGTAGAGATGGAAGAGAGAAGTTACATGATTGTTTATTTCACATACTCCTAACATGATCCTGATAAGAACCAATCATTTATTTTAATAAAAAGTTGTTTACTTCTTAGTTCACTATTCCCATCTTGACCTTGACAACAATCATTTTAAAATTAAAATAAAACCTGTTTACATGGTTGCCATTAACCTTGAATCAAGGTCTGGATCTATATCAACATTACTTGTTTACCAAAGAATAATTCTGGCAAACCTATTTTCTGAAAAACATCATCTCTAGTAAATAAATTTACATTATAATAACATGTAACGAAAAGTAAAAAGAATTAACAATTGTCAAACAAACAATTGAATTATAATGTAAAAAAAGCATATTACTTCTCCATGAATGCCTTCCTACCTGCTTCCAATGTCCCAGGGACCTTAAGGTTTTCAATGACTTCCTGCAGGGCCCTCAGACATAGAAAATGGGGAACCTTTCTATATATATTGATGTAAAAAGACACCTCTGTCACAACCTGAAACATCTCAATGGCAACCAGATTCTCGGGAACATTCCTTGACAAATTTTGGTCCTGTCAAGAACAGGAGAGAAACGTTTTATAGATACTGTATAATTGTTTGTAGTGCTGCAGATAGGTATATATTCCCAGCAACATAGGCTTAAGGTCTGTTTCATTTCCTATTGAGTCTTTGAACCCACAAAAAGTGGAAACAGATTAAATGATTTTCTGGCGAAATTGATGAACAAAAAGAACCTGTAAAATCAGTCTTTTGCATTCTCCTCTTTCTCCCTAATTCAATTTTAAAAAAATAAAAAATTGGATGCCATTTTTCTGACTGCTTTACCAATCATTTTCATGGCAAGCATTTAATATGTAGAGCATCTGAACCCACAAAAATTGGAAAAAGGTTAAATGTTAAATGATTTTCTGGTGAATTGATGAAAAAAAAACAACCTGTAAAATCAGTCTTTCGCACTCTCCTCTCTCTCCCTCATTCAATAAAAAAATACATTGGATGCCATTTTTCTGACTGCTTGACCAACCATTTTTATTCTAAGCATTTAATATCTAGCCATCAGAAGAGCCATCCTTTAACAACATCTGCAAATCTAAGTTGTATATAAAGCAGTATGTAATGAAAAGGTAAATTCGACTTCAAAATTATTAACAAAAATTTTCTTACCGTTTTATTCTCCTTAAGTATCTTTGTTATCATCTGCAGTAGAATCCAAGAGTACTCCATCGTGCTGAACTTTTTACCTTGACTGGTCCTTTTGCCAACAGGCGACTTTCTGATTAGGTTGCCGAGAACCAGAATTAACAGACACTGAAATTGAGGCTCTTCTGTGTCACATGACTTTTGACACCACTTTTCAACCTGGAAATAAGTTTGTTAAATTTAATTTTGTCCTGTATCTGGTGTTTACAATGAAAAAGTCAAATGTTCTAGATGAGGTGGCGGCAATATATGGACTCTTTATAATGACTAATGGTACAAATTGTAGTTTTGTAGCGTGTACTAAAAATGATAATTAATTCAAGCAATTAATGACTGGACATATTCAAACAGACACTCAATCTACCATGGCATAAAGATATGGGCCAAACTTTAAAAACAATTGTAGAATACACATTAAAGTCTCATTCTGTCACAACACAAGATTTCAAGTAGATCTAGCCATAGCATAATCTGCAAGCAGACTGAGGTTCAACTGTTCACATAAAAATATCATCACTAGTCCACACTGTGAGTAGAACAAACACTGTACACTACTGATGACATAATACACCAGCAGATGTGTAGTCTAGTCTGTAAATTTAATATCACCTGGTTTAAGTTGGTTGAACGAACAATGTATACTCTATCTGTGACTGCACAATAAACCATCAGATCTGTATTCACACTGCTCCACTAATATCACTTAGCTTAGTAGAACAGTACAGACTTAGTCTACCAATGTATAATATGTAAGCAGCTCTTGGTCCAGTTGCACTCGTAATACAAGAACACTAGTTTCGATACCTGCCCTGACCAGCAAGAGTTGTCTGTCTCCAAGTACCATTGGGCACGGCACTTAGTTCCCACTTCTTCAGCAAGAAAAACAAACATCTTGTGCAAGCAAATAGAGTACATCATTTTTGTAACTCACCATATGAAGGCAATCATGAGGCCCACAGTTCTCTGCTGCTATGGCAATGCATTCTGCAACCTTCAGGTTAATGTCTCCGACCCTGGCAGCTTCTGGAGAGTAGGATTTCCAGCCTGGGAAAGGAGGAACATGTCACATATTTTGAAAATACACTGTTTAAATGCATGATAGTAAGACTTCTCCAAAATAACCTTGCTTCTTTGTGGAATATGAACATTGAAATATTGTTGCTGCCTATTGTACAAGAACTAAAGACAGATTACTACTCTATCTAACAATTACAACTTCTGATAAATATGGTGCAATCTCTGTTTTTAACACCTCATAAATGTATTGTATAGATTACACTACTATCAAAGAGCTGCCAATCCCAGAGTACAAAAATACTGACTGCTCATGACACAAATACTGATTTTTAAAATTGTAATGCATATGAAACTAATTATAACATATAAAACAACCAGTAAAGTAGTACAGCACCTTACATAATTATCGAATGTCAAATGTTCCATTCGGGTGCCCATTCAGAAGGTGCAAGTGTGCAACACACTCAGACACAGGCTGTTATAGGAGCCTTCTCCACACCTTATTTTTTTTCTTCAATCATTATCGATTCTAATGTACCAACTTTCAATGATGATTTCATATCTGTGATTTTCTTACTGAACTGTTTTCTTTCAAGCATACGGATGTTCCTTTGCAATTTTACAGCATGAAAAAGTATGCAAACTAAATCAGCAGCAACACTAGTAACAAAAAGAGGAAGGTTAATTTTTTAAAGAAATTTAATAAACTAAATTTCAATCGAATTACATTACGATTGTCTCAGGCACTTTTATATGTTACAAGTTCAGGCTGAGTTGTGTGTGATGAAGCAGCAAGCTGATGTTTATTAGCTTTTTTGTGTTCTTGTATTTCATAGGCACCTTGATGCCATATATCTAAATCACATTACAGAATTTGCAAAACATCAAATTTTCTCCTTTACTTGATGGTTTCACAAAGCTACACAAGACGGCATTTTCCTACCAGTTATTTTCTTTTCTTTTTCCAGGAGAAAATTATGAATATTCTGCTTTCCTATTCAATGTGATTAGAAGTTGAATATGATGAAGACAAGATACAGTGACAGCGGTACCATATTTTCCGGCCTATAAATTGATACTTTTTGACTTGAAAGTCAGGTCTTCGTCTTATACTCTGAATCGACTTATATATGGATTGTGTCATTGAAAGTTTATATAAGTTAAGTTCATAACTACAGGTAATAAAATGAACAACATGGATGTGCTTTTAATTATATTAAAATAAACATGGACTGTTTATTCAGCTGTGTCAACTGATAACAGAATATAGCAGTGATTTGTTCAGAAGTAAAATCACAAGCAAGTTAGCATCGGTAATGCATTTTCACAATTGCCGGTAATATGGAATATAATACGATACCATTACTAGTTTAAAATATGAACCCAAGATATTGACCTGGCCTCGTCTTGTACTTAGAATCGACTTATATATGGACAAAGGATGGAAAATTTATAAAATTGGTGAATTCGACTATTACTCCAAATCGACTTAAAAGCCAGAAAATATGGTAACTGTTTGCGAAATCCAATATGTCAGATAGAGACAGCCATGGTAGCCTCAATTTCAAATGAACCAATCATATTGTAGAACTGTATTCCTATTTACATTTTCTATCAAAATGGAACCAAGTACCCGTTCTAAGCTGAAAATTCCAAGGAATTCTTTTACTATTTTTAAAAAAAATTCAAAACCATTTTTTTTGCACAAAAAAATGTAGACCTGTTTTCAGGTCCAAAATATGGGACAAATACAGAATGATCAGAACAGGTGGCAGCTATGTTATGATCAATCCAATTTCTTAATGTTTTCCCTTTTGATGAAAGAAGAAAGCTTGTTCAAGTCTATAGCCAATTCTAGGAGTAAAGCTTAAAAATATGAAGACATTCATTTCTCGGCTTTTCTAAAGCAGTCAATTGCAATGTATGTTTACCTTGGGCAAAGTGGCTAAGGAATGTGTTGCTCTTGACTTGCGGTAACTTGCAGACATCATCAATAAATTCCATGTAAAATGTATCTGCACACACCATGAAGCAGGAAGGAAGAACAATGTCTATAATTCGCATGGTTACCTGCTCTTTACACTCACAGGTTCCAAGCACCGTCAAGGCAAATTTAGCAGTCTCATGCCTTCACAGAAAACAAACAACAATATGAAATACAATGTATCTGAACATTTCACAAGAAAATGATTTTAAGAATAAATATAGGTAATATTCATTTCTTCTTACAAGCATACTGAATAAATAATTAGCGATGAAAATGTAATTACATTAAAATAAAAATCATGCTGTGTTTTTCTAGAATACTTATCTGACCACAGTAATGTTAGGGAAATAAACTCCATTGCCTTTTGAATCAAGCACTACCAGAAATAAAATAAATGTAATCATTTTCCTTTTATAACCAAACAAAGGGAAAAAAATTATCAAACTTTCCTCCTATTACAATGACTGGATGACTACATACATACACAATTTTTCAACAAGAATGCTTGCACTGCTGCATTTCAATGCATTCCTTGATTACGTTAATGGTGTGACTTCAGTACATTGAGCATATCCCCACTTCAGACAAGACACTAAGGTTTAAGAGGTTATATCTTCTTCTGTAGCCTTTAACAGAAGAGGAATTGGCAGCCCCCCACCCCCATGACTTATCTCCATGTTTCAAGTTGGACTAAGAGAACATGGACTTGGTCTTCAATTGCTGCCTCACTCAATGTATCAACTATGAAGACAGTGAACTGATGACCATTTTGGTAGCCTTCAGAAAGTAAACAGTCCTTATAATGAAATCAAGTTATATCACAAGACCATGGAACTATCCATGATAAATGTGCTCTCTCCAAACATGGAAACCAATTTTTTCTATTAAAATGTTTCTTTGATAAAATTTACCCATTCATCACATCTTAGGAGAAATACTTCTACTACTCTGCAAATCCTCCCCTAACAGATATGTTTGAGCTAAAAAAACTAAATGTTCTGTCCAACTAGAAGACAGTTACAGTGATCTCCCCTTGATACCAGGATAGTGCCAAATCCCTTGAAAGTGTCAGATACTAATGAAGCAGAAGGTATGCTCATTATATTGATGTTAGGATGTTTAGGAGGGTGCATACGTATTCTGATTTGTTAAGTATAATCAAAGATACACATTTTATTAGGAAAAAAAAAGGTTTCTTATTCAAATACATTCTCCAATCAAAATACCTAAGAATTCTCAATAAATCATAAATTACACAATTAAATGAAATATCGATCAATTAAAATGTTATTAATGTCTAAAGGTGACAACACATTAAGAAAGAAATACAAGCAGTTAAGTCTTGTCAAATGAAATTCGAGTTTTAGTTTCATCTTGGTTTCAGAGTAATCTTCATAAATGTGATATTATATTCAAATGTGAAAAAGTATCAATCAACCATTATAGGGATTCCATAAGTGTCGACATTATTTAGATCGATTTGCAAAAATGTTTGTTGCATAGATTACAATCAGATAAAAGCAGATCTGCTTTCTATTTTCACATTAATTGTACACAGGGTAGAATAACAAAAGTTATAGGGCATTTTATTCTAACTACCTCAAAGCTATCCCTCTTGGTCATGTGTAAAGTCAATATATTTCAGCTGAGCAATCAAGCACTGTTATATATATTATTATGTAACATAATTAAAATAAATAACATTGATATGTGCTTGATCCTACTGAAATGTGATCAAGGCTATCAATGGAACCAAGTGTATGACTTACTAAGTGTATGAAAAACTTATTTTCACAAATAGGGTATGTTGAAGTGAGTACCAAAGTTCTTAGTGAACTTAAAATTCCTGAATTGGCACTGAGAGGTTTGCTCAAGGATTAGCAGAAATTTGTTGCTTTTACTTGCAATGAAATCACAGTATCAATATGTAAATATGAAATAATGTTTCTGACATTATTGTTTCTCTAAATGTCCATTGATTTTTAAAAAATAAGAATGGCTGGGGGTGATATCAACAGTAACACTAGAAATGTATCCACATTTACGTGCAAAAAACTACATAAAGTTTGCACTGACACACATGTGTTGTGTGTCAAAACCTTCAAAAGTAATATTTTTAACAATCTTTAAGTGATTGATTATCATGAAAATAAAGGTTAAAAAATATTCATAATTTTATTATTACAAAACATTAATTATTGATGATAATTTATAGCAAAATTTTAAAATGAGTATTCAACCATTTAACAAACCTATTTTCTCACAATTTATCCTATTTTTCAGTTGTCCCACAGTAAATTATACCCTTGCATATGTTTTCCCCATATTAGAAAGGTGTATAAGGAAATACACTTTGAACAAATTGAGACTGACCATTTATTCACTACACTGAACTGATAGCTAAAAGAACCATGTCATCTCCATTTTGAATTCTGGAGCAGCAAAAAACTGATTGAGCCACCTGAAATCTATGACTAATCAAAATTTCCTGTTGGTTTTCATGATCAGTAAGAGTCTGAAGCAAAAGCTCAGGAAGTCCAGTTAACAAATGAGACGTCATCTCCTGCAAAAGTCTTTCCACCTGCAACTCTAGCAACTTTTGGGACAAGAGATGAGAGTAGATTGGGGAATTCTATGCCACCCTATTCTCCAGCTATAGCTGGTCAAGTATTACAGTTGCTGATTGTGTGCCTTGAAGAATCAAGGTAGGGTGAGATGCCATCATCACAAAATGGGGAATAAATCAAAACTGTCAAATTTAGCAACATCAATAACTGATTTTATTAATATAAATTCAACACGTGTTCACAAATAAAATGTACAAACCATCAATTGTGAAAAAATATCTACTAAAATCAATTAAAGTTCAATGAAATCTCACAAATAAGGTTATAAATACCAAGTGGAAATCCTAATGAAAACAAAACTGTTTCTCACTTTCATCAACTGTGGAATTAAAAATGATCTTGGATATCAAGGGGCAACTTGATGAGATAAAAGTTTAAACTGTTACATCTGGTATACAGCGAGTCAAGTCACAGATCAAAGGGGAAATAATCCATACCAGTTTCTTCCCAATGTTTATAAGTTATATGGACAATTTTTTACAGGGGTATAAGAGGATTCCTGGGAGGGGGTAACACCAGTGGTCAAAATACAAAAAGAGAAAAGAAAATGAGGATTGTTTCTCTCACACTTGGTACATGGAATGTACATACCTTACTGGACTGAGACAATGCAGAAAGATCCCAGAGGAGAACCGCCCTTATAGAAAAGGAACTTGCCAGATACAGCGTGGATATTGCTGCCTTGAGCATGACCCAGTTTGCAAGAGAAGGCCAACTCTGTAAAAGGGGCTCCGGATACACTTGCTTTTTTAGAGTGGCTGAGAAAGTGAAGAGTCCTGTGAGGCTGGTGTTGGCTTTGCAGTGAAGACAGCACTGATTGGTAAATTGGATGGACCTCCCAAGAGAGTGAACGACAGACACATGACCATGAAACTCCCACTCTTGTCTGGAAGAAAGCCCCTTACTATCATCAGTTGCTATTCTCTAACCATGACCAACCCAGATGAAGTGAAGGTCAAGTTCTATGAGGATCTTCACTCCGTTATTGCTGATGTTCCAATAGCAGTAAGCTTGTCATTCTTGACAATTTCAATGCAAGAGTAGGCTGTGATCACGTTGTCTGGGATGGAGTGCTAGGAAAACACAGAGTGGGTCACTGTAACAGCAACGGTATCTTTTGCTCCAGTCTTGTACTGAGCATGAACTACTGATCACCAATAGTCTTCTGCCTAACTACCCATAATCGAACGTCATGGATGCACCCACGCTCTAAGTACTGACACCTCATCGACTACGTCATTGTCAGGAAAAGGGACTGGCAGGATGGGTGTGTGACCAAGTCCTTGTGCAGGGCTGACTGCTGGACAGGGAAAGAAGGCTCCTAAATGACTCAACATCACTAAGCTGAAATGCACCAGTACCAAACAGTCTCTCGTGGATGCCCTGAAAAAACGTCTGAAATCCACCCCTCTTGACAATCAGAATGTGGAGACTGAGCGGCATTCAGAGAGCTGGTCTACAGTGCAGCTTCAGCAATCCTAGGACCCTCAACCAGAAAGCAGCAAGACTGGTTTGATTAGAACTGCAATGAGATCAAGCAGTTGCTAGATGAGAAACACTGCCTCCTTCAACCTACCTCAACAACCCCAAGTCCACCTCTAGGAAAGATGCGTACAACAACATACGCAGAACTGTACAGCAGAAGCTCCATCAAATGCGAGACACATGGCTGAGCAACAAAACTGATGAGATCCAGAGATAACGCAGAAGAGCATGACATGAAGAACTTCTACAATGCTTTGAAAGAAGTGTGTACAACTACATTATCTAGATCATCCCCACTTATCAGAGCAGACAGGAACACTAATTACTGACAAAGAGAAGATTCTTCAACGATGGGCTGAACACTTTAAATTGCCCTTCATCTATCAATGATGAAACCATCAGTTGTCTCCCCCAATTAACGAAGCACTGGATAACCCTCCAACCTTGCTGGAGACACAGAAAGCATTATGTCAGCTCTCCTGTAGCAAAGCAATTGGTTCTGACTCCATCCCAGCTGAAGTCTACAAGAAAGGGGGCTCAGCCCTGATAGAAAAGCTTCACCAACTGTTTTTACTAATGTGGCAGCAAGAGACAATCCCCCATGAATTCAAAAACGCTTCCATAATCCACCTGTATAAGCACAAAGGGAATCGCCAAGCCTGTGACAACCACTGGGGTATATCCTTACTCTCAATTGCAGGAAAGATACTTGCCAGAATCCTACTGAACCGCCTCACTAAGCACCTTGACCAGGGACTACTGCCAGAAAGCCAGTATGGATTCTGAAAAGAACATGGGACCATTGACATGGTGTTTACTGTGAGGCAGCTACAAGAGAAATGTCAAGAGGAAAACACCAACCTTTTCTCTATCTACATCGACTTGACAAAGGCCTTTGGTACTGTCATCATAGAAGGCTTCTGGAAGGTAATGGCCAAGTAAGGATGCCCAAGAAAATTTATATCCATCGTGCAGCATTTCCATGATGGCATGCAGGCTCAAGTCTAGGACAATGGAGAGATATCTGAGCCATTCCCAGTAACAAATAGCAACAAGCAGGATTGTGTTATAGCAGCAACACTGTTCAGTCTGTTGTTCTCTGTCATGCTGACTAATGCTTTCAGAAATGGAGAGGTTGGAGTCAGCATCAGGTACTGTACTGATGGAAAACTATTCAATCCCAGGAGGCTTCAAGCAAAAACCAAGGTCATGACAGACACCATCCGGGATCTTTTATTTGCTTATGACTGCGCTGTCAATGCTGGCTCAGAAGCAGACCTGAATTGCAGCAATGACAAGTTCTCCAGCTACTCACCATCAGTACGAAGAAGACTTAAGTCCTGCATCAGCCGGCTCCTGGAAAGCCCTATGTTGAGTCCAACATCACCATCAACGGCCAAAAACTCAACGCAGTGAACCGCTTCACCTACTTTGTCAGCACACTGTCACATAGCATCACTATTGACGAGGTGAACCTTCACATTGCCAGAGCCAGCACAACTTTCAGCAGATTGTATTCCAACATCTGGAATAGAAGAGGCATCAGCATCCAGACAAAACAACATCAAGTGGCAGGACAAGGTTCCAGACACTGAGATACTTGTCCAAGCTGGCTGCCCCAGCATCCACACCATCCTGATGCAGTGCCAGCAACACTGGGCACCACATGTTCTATGCATGCCAGACCATCGGCTGCCTAAGAGAATCTTTTATGGTGAGCTACAGCAAAGACAGTGATCCCACGAAGGTCAATAGAAATGCTTCAAAGACAATCTGAAACTGCAATGAAAGCGTTCAACATAAACCCTGATTCCTGGGAGAAAAAAACAAGCAGTCGAGTCACTTGGCATTCCTCTGTGTACAAAGACTCCAAGTTGTGCAATTCTACCTGGACAGCAGCTACAGAGCTGAAGAGGCAACCCAGAAAAGCATGTACCATCAACCCTCCTGGAGATGTCCCACTCATCTCCTGTCCCTTATGCAAACAAACATTCTGTGCAAGGGTTGGGCTCATCAGCCACCTGTGCATGCAAAGAATAGAACCAGCCACTCCAACCCTCAGAAGACTATAAAAGTCCTCGCCGAATCAACGAACAAACAACTATGGACAATTTTTTAAAATGTGTCTCATCTTTCCAAGAGGGCTAGATTCAAGAGGTAGTGAAGTACATTTCCTAATGTTAATGGAATGGAGAAACGCAAATTTCACATACAAGAGATGCAGTACTAAAGAAATTTACTTGATAATTGAATGTATTTGCATTAATGAACACATGTGATTCAAAAGAAAAAGTAAACACACACACAGGTTTGATATCAAGAAATTATGTTTACAACTGAAAGTTGTCAAAAATGTATTGGCAATTATAAAACTTGTTACAGTCTGATAAATCTTAAATTCACAATAAAGTAAATTTAAACTGTGTTCTTAAAAAATGTGAAAATAAAGTACCAAACTTACCAGGCTTTGTCATAAACAGCCTTTTTGAAAAGCTTCTCAAGATGTGTCAATGCAAGCCCCTGGTCTGTCACTAAATGCCAGAAATTCTAAGAGGGGAAATGAACAAAATTTAAAATATTTGTAATAAATGAAAATAGTACTTTTTCTCACACTGCATCAATTATAATCATCTATAATTACAATAATAATAATAATAATATCAACAACAATAATAAATACAACACTCTAAAATAATAACACTCCAAAACTGAAATTAGTTACAGTACCTTGGGGGAAAGTAACACTTGCTTATTAAATCCACTAGAAAATGTAACGCAGTTCCATAGCTGCTATCCCCAAAGTTTAAAAATACTGACCACTTATGACAAATATACTGATTTTTAATGAATATGCAGATCTGCCAACCCTCAAGGCTCACAATTCGTGAAAATGGTGATACAAATTTGTGAATTTTGACATGAATTCGTGAAGTGATCCTAGAGTCAGCGAATATTTGTCAGAAAAAATGAATGCAAGGCAAATATTTGGCATATTCCTAAACTTCACTTTTTGAGCAATGTATTTCTTTTTACTATTCCAAGTTTCCTCTGACCCTTGCCACACCATTTTTATATTTGGACATTTATGTTAGTGTATAGGATCCCTATCAAAAAACTTATTAACTGGCCCAGCAAACTTGAATGATCTTTCATTGAGATATACCAACTTGAAATCGATAGGAATATGATTTATTTTCTCAAAAATCACAAGCATAGCATTTGTCTTGCCTTTAATTCACTGATAGGAGATGAAAATATGTTGTTGCTGAAATCTGAGCTGGATCTGGCTATTTTTGTCCGAGTCACATGACTACAAATCTCACAACCTACATGTCAATGAGGTTATATAATCACATGATATGGACAATAAACAAATTTCCCAAGTTAAAATGGGATAATAAGGGTCAGAATAAACTCGGACTATATTTTTCCATTGTGGTCAAGAAATTTTGAAGACATGTTGTCAAATCGTAATTCAAATTAGCTTTGCCAGCGCATGCTTGGAACAAAATTTAGGTTAATCCCCAGTTTCTCTTAAAAGCATTTGTAAAACTATTCATATATTTATAGATTAAAATACGTTAAAATGCTCGCTAACAGGCCAACAGTACCCATCAGCCATATTTCACTAATACCACGACCAGTTGCACCGGACCGTTTTGGCAACTGCCGATATCATGACTAGCGCTTAACGGGAAATCAGCTATTATATTTTTAAAAAATGGAGAATTGGGGGAAATTCATGAATTTTTTGCATGCAATGTGAATTCATGAATCGCTGAAAAAGTCGTGAAATTCAACCATCAGTAATATTGGACAGTAACTTAATTATGTAAAGTCAAAGTTGCATGTGTTACACTCTTGCACCTTCTGAATGCACACAGTGTTCCATTTGGGTGTCTATTCAGAAGGTACAAGACTGCAACACACAAGCTGTTTATAGGAGCCTTTCCGGAGCTTGTTTTTTTTCCAATCATTATCAATTCCAATGAACCATCTTTCACTGGTATCAGAATTATGTGCAATTTTGTTTTTACTGAACTGTTTTCATTCTAACACATGTTTAATCCTTTGTGATTTTACTGTCTGGAAAAAGTGTCAAATTTAATGCTTAGCAACACTAAGGACTGAATTACAACAAGGTTCTATCTGGTATTTATAAATGTAAGTTCAGCCTGTGTTGTTGATAATGAAGCAGCAAGCTGATGTTTATTATCTTTATCATGCATGCTCAATAGCTAAATCACAATTACACTATTTACAGAACACAAAGTTTTCTCCTTTCCTAGATGGTTTCACAAATCTAAGCACGATGCCATAATTGTCCTTCCAGTTCAGTTTCCTTTTATTTGCTGGAGAAAATTCTGAATTTTCTGTTTTTGTTTGGCCAGTAATAAAAGCTGAATGAATATTATGAAGATGAGATACAGAGATAGCGGTACATGCTTTGCACCATCCCATATGGTGGTTAAAGATAAACATGGTAACCTTGATTTCAAATGAACCAATATCCGACACATTTACTCTCAGAATGGTACCTGGAGCCTTTTCTAAACAGAAAATTGCAAGGAAATTTTTTAATTGAACTTGTTTAAATTTTTTAAAAACAGACTTTTAACAAGTAAAACGTCCTCCTGTATTCAGGTCAAAAATATGAGACAAATACAAGAAAAACAGAACACTTGGCAGCGATGCAGTTCTTGAAGCTATGGATTTTAAAAATTACATACAGCCTAATAACTACAGTTCTATCTAAATTATGCCTGTCTCTTCAATAATCAAAAGTTATACAAGATTTTATCCAAAAACTTATTTTTTAATGAATATCTACTTCTTTTGAGGCCAGCCACATACAGTAATTTCATCCCACTGTCATAAACTAACCCTAACAAGAAAAACAAAATAGAACAGGAAGTAATGTAGTCTAACAAGCATGCATACATTCAGTATACAAGATAAAGAAAAGAAAACATACAAATACTTCATGTATTTACAGGCAATCTTTGAGAGGTTGCCACTAACCTTGCCATTTTTAAGGACGGCATTAACTACTTGGGGCCAGTCATCCTGCAGTCGGAGCAGGATAGATTCTTGCAGAAACTCTTCATCATCAATCTGAGAGTAGACAGAAATATTCACAATTCAGTTTAATTGAAAAATCATTGAGAAAATATTCAATTTTGCTTTAAATTATGCACAACTGATGCAATTTTACCCCTGGAAATATAATATCATTTAACTGATAGTTTTTAAATGTTAAGCTTGTTTATTGTCTTGCATATGGTTATGTGTATCGCTTGAGAAACTTTTATCGATAGCTGGCATCTGTTTGTGTGGATGGAATTCTTAGTTTGACATCTATAAATTAACAGACTGTTCCAAACTGATTGTTAAGAGTTTTATCAATTTATCACGTTATGAACCATCTGGAATGTCTGTTTACAATATAAATCAATGTTTTATTCAGCTTGATTTAAGGTTGATAAAAACTATTGTAAAAATAGTACCTCAGTATTGTGTTGTAGAAGATGTTCTACAGCTTTCTGTCGGACCTCAGGCAGCCTGTGATTGAGCGATAGGGCCAGGCTAGCATCACCCTCTGCCATGAGATGATGCTGTACAGACAGGACAGACATGTTGAGAAACTGCTGTACCAGACTCCTATCTGCTTCTTCCTCAAGTTCTGACATAACCCTCTTCACAGCAATGTCCACACACAAAGAGTATCTAAACAAGTAAATAAAGCAGATGTATTATAGCCACAACAAGGTAATGCTAAATTGTCTCAATGCACACAGTTGTAGCAGCTCCTGTCTGTTTCCGACATTGGCTCTTCACCATATGTAATTATCTATAAATAGTATGTACCCAAAGAGTTAAAACAAAATGCACAACCTTTGAATAAATCAATCAGAATGAACAGGACTGACATACCAAGGAATTAGCTGACAAGTCTTGTTTTTCTTCCCTGCTAGCTCCACATCACTTCAATCTGACCGTTGCAAACAGGATGAGTATTTACAGAGAAAAAACAAGACCAATCTGCATTGCCCTGCAGTCACATGTCTGCATGCTTTTCACAACAATTACTACCACCCACCCTCCTTCTCCTACATTCAACACCACCTTCCAAACAATGACCCTGGGGTCTTAATGGAACTCTGTAACATCTAAATAAAAGTATTAATTGTTTGATGTTGAAACGTCAAAAAGACCACAGCACAAACCTGCCCTCCAAGAGTCGTACAATTCCACGCAGGCTGCTCTTCATTTTGTCATTTTCATCCTTGTCTGTGCATTTGTTAATGTACTTCACATAACTCTGTATGAACTTTCTGAAATGCGGAAAATCATTCATTCATGCAATATACATTTCAAACATGCATATCATCCAAAACTACTGCAACATTGTTTTAAAATAAGGTTAATTACTTCAATCTTTATCAAGAAAATTACAAATTCTTTGAAAGCAAATTTGTGTCCAATAATTTACATTAATTAAAATGAACAGCGTGGTATTTATATAACCTAGAAGGTTAACCCTTTCATCTCTTTCATTAGAACAAGAGTAATGATGTCGTACTTATCTGCTGCAAATGCATAGCTTAATTTTTTTATGAGAGGAAAACAACTTATTCTCAAAACAAGAGGTTGTGACATGCTCTTTGTCCTAATGGAAAAGAGAAATGCCTCCCCTACCACTTGTGAGTGCACACCTTGCTCTCTGCCTTCACAGAATGGAGAGAGTGCTGCTCCAACCTTTTGGGAGGTATGACTCACTCTCCATCCATTTACATCCTGCCCTTGGGAGGGAACCCACTAACAGTTTCATAAGAGATTTGGGTAAACTTCTACTGAGACACAAGGAAGAATGAGAACCTTGACAATTCTGAAAGCAAAAACGGAACCATCTTCCTCTCTTTAAAGGTATGTATACACAGACTTCATGCAACCATAGGCTGCAAAATGTACAACCATCTGTCCTCTTGCAGTGTGCAAAATAAGCAATTTGGGATGGGGGTCCCAGGGGGATTTTCATACATGCCTAATGGAGTATAACCATAACTATTTTTATTATAAGTAGTAATAAAAGCATAATCTGGGTGTAAAAAGTGGAATCTAAAAAGGACAAATTTATTTCTGCTACTCACATGGTTCTGCTGCTGGTCAAAAATCTTGCCACAAGGGCAAAATCCACATAGTTTATAAACAGAATATACTAAAAAATTATTTACATTCAGCACTCAATTTAACTAGTCTACATGTATAATTTTTGTTGAATGATCGTTAACTGGAATCCTGCAATGAGCATGATCATGTGCTCAGAGTGCTGTATTACAGAACTGCCAATACTGATGAGTCCATCTCAGTAAAGCAGTTAATTTTTTTCTCCACAAGTGCGACCAGTTTTCAGAAAATTGTAACAAAATTTCATAACCTGTGAAATCAAAGAGTTGACAGGTCTGGTATTACAATACTCTCAGATTCTGTTTTAAAAGTTTATAAATTCAGTGTTGATTTGTCATTTTCTTAATCTGACATGCTTTGAAATATGAAAACATTAATCTGCTATAACATTTTCCATCATTTAACATCCAACTGGCTGAGTTGTCTAAAGCACTCTCCATTATGGATTACTGCCATCTCATATATGTCTGCGTAGGTTCCAGTCTCAGATTCAGCCAATTTGGGTATGTGAGAAAGCTTGCCAGTAGCTCGTACATGCCAACCCAGAAGGTAAAATGCCAACTAAGTCTACC
The DNA here is from genome assembly GCA_029339505.1 of Unio delphinus. Taxonomy (NCBI): domain Eukaryota; kingdom Metazoa; phylum Mollusca; class Bivalvia; order Unionida; family Unionidae; genus Unio; species Unio delphinus. The sequence goes on from JAQISU010000110.1 coordinate 2,663,578, forward strand.
ATTAAAAAAAAAAAATCAGTCAGATGTCATCTTACTTAGGTTTTTAACACAAGTTTAAATGTAAAAGGGATAGCAATGCTATGTGCAGCACAGGAAAACACAAGATCATCAGTCAACCAGGTTTAATCGAGACTAAGAAATAGGCAATGACCGTTAGGTTAGAATTGCTACCAATAAAAAAACATCAAGGTAAGATATTTAAACTAATATGAAAAACCCATTAAGCATGTGATATTAAGGTTAATGACCTGTATAACACTATAAAAAAAAAACTATCACTGATGCCCGATTTACACTTTAGAGGTTAAGACATAAATCAAAGTAATGTAAATGCACTTACATGAACTGCACAAGTCACAGTAGATGGCACCAATGATGGTGTAAAATCAAACACAATGGTACAAATTCAATGATATTTCTTCATCATAAATGGTGTTAAAATGAGAGCGTATAAATTGAATTGACTTAAATTGAGCAACACCTATAGCACAATTCATGATATAGGTGATGTGAATTAACAAAGGCAAATCAGTAGACCACAATGTATGCAATGCAATTAGACAAAATACCTACCTGAAGCTACAAAAAATGTGCAAATTTTAATCACTATTGCCCTGGGAAAGAAGTTTTAAAAAAAGACAACGAAAATATCAAAATAGCTATACATCATGCATATGGGACAAATGCCAATAACTTTCACGAAAGCTTAAATTAACAGACAATACTTGGTCTGGGGTATAATTATAATGTTTATGAAGGACATGTTAATGAGAAATAGTAAATTCACTGGCTGACCAAAAAAATAATTTTGAATCTGCCTTGATGTAAACAATGTGGACTTCATAGCATGTTAACCAAGAAAAGAATAAGGTGGCAGTACACATGAGCAACATTGTGATGTGTCTATCAGAGGTGATTCAGTGTTAAGAAATCTTCAAATTGACCCTAATGGAAGAATGAATTTTCATCATACAATTGATATATTTTCCTTCTTTAAAAGTACCAGCTATATTTGACATCCGACCATATTTGACATCAGATCTGCATTGTTTTCATTTGGGATCGACCTGCCATCATAAAAAGTCTTTTGCTAAAAACCCCATTCATATGATTTTTTGTTCATGGGGAATAGCCATAATAATGATGTCAAAAATGGATCCCATGGCGACTATAATGGATAACAGATCAGCACCATTGTCATTCAGGACCAACCAGATATCATTTAAAATGTTTTGGTGAAAACCCCATGCTGCTCTGACCATCCATTCAAAATTAGTAGCCTTAACATGATTTTCAAGACAATGCAGCCATATTGTAAGATCAGCATCATTTTCATTTAGGACCAAATAGATAATGAAAGTCATGTTGATATGACCATCCATTCATGAAGACAACAAGCTTTCAACATTGCTGCCATGGCAAACAAACTGGATTCATAAATGGCATTTTTTATTTAGAAACAACTACACCTTGGGATGAATGTGTATGTGTGACAATTGTCCCAGTAGTTAATTTGTGCCAACAGATGGACAGACAACAGGCCATTCCAAAAGCACTTTTGACTGATCATCAGCTGAGATAAAACAGTAAAATCATAAACTTGCAGCAAAATAAACTCACCAATAATTAAGCCTCATCTATTCAACATCACACCAACTAATTTTACTCACACTGCTGTTTTCTCAGCCAGAGCTGGGGTCAGGGTCACTCCAGCCAAAATTCTGTGTAACACTGATAAGTACTGTGGCAAGCTCCCCTCAAACTCAGACCCACTGCTTTCTTCACTCGTAGCTAGACTAAAACTTTGTTTGAATGCAGCAGGCACCAGGTGCTCCAGTAATTCCCAGATCAGCACATCACATGAATATTCCAAAGACAGCTGGGACACAATATCTACCAATGCTGACTGGCGAAGCAAGTACTTAAAGGATCTAGCAAAACATAACAGATCTTGAATTAACTTATTATCAATTATTAATAAAATATTGCCTAAAGTTAAATACAACAATAATACTTATTATTTTAGAATCAAAATTCTTAAATTTTAAATCAGCATCACTGTGAACATCATCGATATTACACACACATGTAATTCCTGAAAGGTACTCGTAAATCATACTGAAATAAAATGATAACATATTTCCTATAATAAATATGTATGGCATTTGTCAAAATCACATGTTATGTACATACTGCAATCACTAACTAACATTCTTGTAGAAAGCTATGACTGATGATTCTAACAAATCAGACTATAGTAAATCTAGATTAACTACTTTAAAATTAAAATAAATTCCTAACAGAAGGTTTTCAATTTTTTTTTTCATCGGTTGTGGTGTGAAAGCAGCTTATATTCTGTTCAAACCTTTGTGGACAAAATTAATGTTGAATTTTGACCTGTATCATATGCTTTACTTTGTTTCTGGTTAAGAAAATGTTTGGGGGACCATTCTGATTGATACTGTTTTCTCTGGTCCAAAAGCTGACTCACTTTTTGGTCAGCCGAATATCTGTCTGAGTCTGGAACATCAGCAGTAGACATGTGACTGCCTCTGCAAGCAATTCACCATTTGCAAACTGGAAAAGATCAAGAACATGGCATGTGCATTATAATGTACTGCATACAAAGTTTCTTAAGCATACCTGTTTTGCTTATTCAGCAAAACAACTAAATGTTTTATTTAGTTCATGGGCAGCATAGTTCAATATATCTAAAATTGTTTATATATACAATCTGAAGAAAAAAATTAGCAACACAAAAGTTTTATGATTTCTAGATAATAGGTGACTTAAACATATTGTCCCATATTCAGAACTGAATGATCAATCTGAGCAAACATGTTGATCTATTTTCCACGCAATATAATAAATCGCAATGTCCTCTAGAAAAGATGCTGATCTTATCACATAAACCCTACAAGCAATCCCATAAACCTCAAATAAAAACCCATGCTGATCCGACTACCTAAACTGTATAATCAATACCATAAACCTAAACAAACCATGCCGATCCTGTCACCTACACACTATGATCAAAACCATAACCTAAAAAAACAACAACATGCTAATCCTATCACCTACACACTATAATCAAAACCATAAACCTCAAAAACCCATGCTGATCCTATCACCTAAACCATGTAATGAAAACCATAAACATGAAGAAAAAAACATGCTGATCATATCACTAAGATAGGCTATACATAGCAGCCAGTATATCCCAGAAAGAACACCAACCCTTGAGAAGCTACTGGTAAGCTTTCTCACATAACAACATTAGTCGAATCTTAGACTCGAACACACACAGACAGAGGTGAGCTAAAAAAATGCTCATCCTATTATTATAAACCCTATAATCAAAACCATAAACCACAACAAACCATGCTGATTCTATCACCTAAACTCTATAATCAAAACCATAAACCTCAAAAATCCATGCTGATCCTATCACCTAAACCCTGTAATGAAAACAATAAACCTAAAAAAAAAAAATATGCTGATCCTATAACCTACACACTATAATCAATACCATAAACCTCAAGAAAACATGGTGATTATATCGTCTGAACAACAGAAGCAATCCTATAGGCTTCTATAAAATATCCTACCTTCAGTATGCTAGAATCAATACCATAATCCACAAGAAAACATGTTAACTTTATCTTCTGAACATTAGAATCAATCCCACAATTCTTGGAAATGCACTAATCCTATCTTTCATAGAATCAATCTTATTCCCTAGAAAACATACTGAACATAGGTTATGAACTCCAAGATCAATCCCATGATTCTCTAGAAAACATGCTGAATAGAGGTTCCGAACTCCAGGATAAATCCCATGATTCTTTAGAAAACATGCTGAGCCTATCTTCTGAAAATAGATTCAATCAATGAATTTTTGAAAAACATCCTGATCCCATCTTCTGAACTCCAGAATCAATCCCATGATCCTCTAGAAAGATTCTGATCATATCTTCTGAAATCAAGAATAAATCCCACAATCTGCTAGAAAATATGTTGATTCCATTAGGGGTGAAATTATACAAATTTGCCACGCATCAATAAAATTCATGATACAATGCCTGCATATTGATACACTTGATGGTCTTTTCATCTCTGAAAGGTAGGCGGTGGCCCTTTATTATGCTGACATAATGGTTGTGTTTTAAGTATACAGATTACAGATAGCAATATAGTAATCATATACGAATGTGCAATTCTCATCGATGACAAGAAAAAAATACTTTCAAACAGACTACTTGTTGTGAGTTTTATTATTTTAGAAAATTTAATGATGGCTCCACTTAAATCTTTTACCAGACCCTTCATTTTGGACTGCATGAATGCTTTGAAAACATCTCATTACCAATTTCATGTCCAACTTAAACTTAGAAAACATTACAATTTTATCATCAAAACAGAACAAATAAAAGCTGTATTTCCTTGTGCAAAGAAAATCTCATCAAGAACAAATCTGGGCATGAGGATGAATACCAACAAAACCTATCACAATGTATTTCCTGCAGATGCAAAACACTGCTGTTCCCACAGGTACTTGTGTATATTTGTTAAAGATAAACTACTAACAATACCCAGTCCCACTCTATAACTTTTTAAAACTTTTACAGAATGGGATTAACTTCAGACATTTGAAATCAGTACCTTCATTCACTATCTCAATATCTCTGCATAAAATTGAGAAATTCCAAATTTATTCCCCAGAAGCAATTTAAGGAGACACGCTGACAGGATTTTATCTTAAGGGGGACTTCACCCTTTGTCACCAAAAGAATGGGAGAACAGAAATAAGAAGGGGGTGCAGGAAACAGTCATAGTTTATTATTTACCTAACACTTCAATATCCCCCTTTTTTCAAGCTCTACTGAACCAAAATCTTTAAATAATGTCACCTCTGGTTGTATAGGTATTAATCTGTAAATTACTTATGTGCATACTCTGTTCCTTATTTGTGTATGAATTTTTTTGTGCTTCCTTCTGATGGCATATGCATAGCTAGCTTTGTCCTCTAGAAGATGTTGGGAAATGGTTCTTTGTGGCTGTTATTTGTAGAATTTTCCAGAGATCACATATAGTACCATTTGGATATATGTACTTCAAAGTAGGATTTGTCACCAACACAAACTTCTTGAACGAGCGGTTTACTAACTATTATGGCAGATTTCTTATGTGTTACATATCAATTAGGATTTTTAGTCAATCAATGCTATAGTCTGCTTGTGCATGCATGCAGTAGTAGTAGTAGTGATAGTATGTATGTGTGTGTATGTGTGTGTGTGTGTGTGTGTGTATGTGTGTGTGTGTGTGTGTATGTATGTATGCATGTATCTATGTATGTATCATACATGCCAACCCCTGACGACGAAAAAGCGTAATCCAAGTGGTCAAGAAGCGTAACCCAGGCAGAAAAAGCATAATCCACATAAAACATCCTTTACTGTTTCAAGTTTTCATATGTAGCTTTTAGCTTTACATACATATCGACTAGAATCCATTGTAAGACTTTTAGCACCAAATATTAAAATTCTTTCAAAACAGCCTGAAATAAATGTCACGGGAAGACTCGTGTCTTCATATTGAGAGGATTGTTATTTTTTGTTTCGTTTTTTTTGTTGCCTATTTTTAATCCACCTGTGAAATTACTGAAAGGAGATAATTTTCCTCTCATACATGCATCTACTAAAATTTAGCGCCAAATACCTTAAGATTGGTTCTGCAGTAAATATGAATTAAAACAAAGAATCTGAGCATAAAGATTAAATTCAAAAATCAGTCTGTTCTCTCCTCACTAAGCCATACAAATGCTATAAATAGAATTTGAGGTCGAAAGTTTGAAAGTAAACCAGGTTTGCTATAAATTGAACATGATACTGTTAAGAACGTGTACGCAAGTCCAAAGACAATCACACTCTTATACTGTAGCTACATAAAAGCAGTCTTTTCTAAAATACGGTCTATGGGATTAATGGAATGTTAAAAAATAAACGAGAAAACAAATAATTGATTTTTCTGGAAGTTGGAAATATTGAAAAAGTGTAATTCATATATGTTTATGTGTAATGCGTAATTTAGTGAAAAAAAGTGTGATGATTATGCCAAAAGCGTAATGGTTGGCATATATGATGTATGTACGTATGGAGTTCTCCTGCATGTCAGCACAATACTGGCAATATGGTGCCAATTAAAAGTCAAGTTAAAAAAATATAAAGATAATGAACTGCAAAACAAAAACTACTTTACCTTGCACAAAACTTGCTGCAATGTCTTAAGGAGTGACCACTTGAGTTTGGTCTTGTGTAGTAACTGACTCAGAATCATGCAGGATGCAGTCCTGTAATCCAGTATACGGGATCGCAGACCTAGTGAGAGGTGAGGAAGCAGCATGGATACAAGGGTCTCTGTCACATGATTCAACTCTAGGACCCCAATAATGGTGGTAGCATAAAAAGAGAACAACACCTTCAGTTGTGGAATCTTGGATTTTGCTGTGTCATAGGCCTGGAGACAATGATATAAAATGAGATGTCCAGTTAGTATGTCAAGTTCACGATAGACCCAATTTAAAAAAGACAGTCTTAATAGTAAAGATAACAATACCCTTTAAATCTTAACACAAAATTATTTTTTTTAAAAATGTATTACCATTAGACACAATTATTACAGAAGATTAGCACTATTATTTGAATATTTTTTTTTTAGTATCATTCTTATACATTTAAATTTTGAGCAAATAAAGTATATTTCACACAAAATTGCGTTCAGGAACCTTATTTTGTCCAGTATGGTACTAACAGAACTTAACATTAGATCTCAAACCACAAAAGAACATGAAAAAGCTGCCTACCTTGAGAGCCTTGGAAACCATATCGCATATGAAGTTGAGGAAGGCAGGGTTAGTTCTGCAGTGGTTTCTCAGGGTAATGGAGGACAGATGGACTCCTGATGACTGGAAAGCATGAAAAGGGGAGTATTTTTCTTTGTTTCAAAAACAGCATGTTTTTAAAAATGAGGCAAACAATGTGCATTATTCAAATGAACCACAGCATTCAAAACAATCATTCATATAATACATGACAACCCCGGACGAGGAAAAAGCATAATCACAGTGGTCAAAAAGCGGCATCCAGGCAGAAAAAGCATAATCCACATATAATATAAAATTTCAATAAACAATGATTTTTATTTGCCCCCCCCCCAAAAAAAAAACAGGACTTAAGTTTAAATACACTTCTAAAAAAAAGAAGTTAATATAGAGAATAGAAAGATAATGCATCTGACAATTATAAGTTATAATCTTGCTAAATTGTAAAGCAGAACCCCGACAATTAGTCTCAGCCGATGCTGATGTCTCATCAATACTAAACAGACAATAAACATTTGGCTGACAATCACTTATAAGGACAAAATTTACAGCACAGTGGGTGAATTCAGAATGCCAAGAAATAAAATCATCGTCAGGTCTTTAATCCACTGACAGGAGAGACAATAGTATGTTTGTGCTGAAATTTGACCTGGATCTGGCTATTTTCAGTCCAAGTCACATAAATATACAAATCTCGCAAGCTATATGTCAATGAGATCATATAGTCATGTGACAAGGACAATAAAAAATTTCCAAAGTAAAAATGGGTAACGAGGGTCAGAGGAAACTCTGACTATATTTTTCCTTGGTGGTGAAGACATTTTCAAGGTAAGATGTCGCATGGTAATTGAAATCAGCATTGGTGGCGCATGCACAGAACAAAATTCTGGTCAGGCCCCAGTTTCTCTTTAAAGCGTTTATAAAACTATTCTTATATATATATATATATATATATATATATATATATATATATATATATATATATATATATATATATATATTAAAATACACTAAAATGCTTGCTACCAGGCCAAGAGTACCAATCAGCTTTAGTTCACTAATACCGTGACCATTAGTACTGGACAATTTTGGCAATTAAATATTTTAAATAACAGAGAATTGGGGAAAACATGGATTTTTTGCATGCGACGTAAATTCATGAATCACTGAAAAAGTCGTGAAATTCACTCCAAAATCGTGAGGGTTGGCAGCTAAGAGCAAGTGCCAATAATAAATAAGTTGAAGTGGCCAAATTGTTATTAGAAAGAGAAACATATCAAATTAAAAATTTATTCATTCTTTGCATATGTACCTAGATCATCGCATATTAATTCTTCCTGACCTGAAACCAGTTGAGCTTAAATGAACTTATCTGAAATATAAAATGGATGCTTGTAATGGCAATTTATATTTTAAAATACCAAGGATGGAAATATGTGTATGCTAATAATATCTGCATATCAATACAAAATTTAAAATATTCTAATACCTGTAAAGGCAGTAACCAGTCCCACTTTGTTGCAATCTTGCTGTCAAACTTGAAGAGCTGAATAACTCGTACAAATATTCTGCTCTCATGGTAAGGCAGAAAGCACATAATCAGGTCATCTACGTTGTAGTGGTGAATGTGATATCTGGAAAGTAAAATGCATAAAATCAACACCTCGATACTGCAGTGGTGAATGTGATATCTGGAAAGCAAAATGCATAAAATCAACACCTCGATACTGCGGTGGTGAATGTGATATCTGAAAAGCAAAATGCATAAAATCAATACCTCGATATTGCAGTGGTGAATGTGATATCTGGAAAGCAAAATGCATAAAATCAACACCTCGATACTGCAGTGGTGAATGTGATATCTGGAAAGCAAAATGCATAAAATCAACACCTCGATACTGCAGTGGTGAATGTGATATCTGGAAAGCAAAATACATAAAATCAACACCTCGATATTTCAGTGGTGAATGTGATATCTGGAAAGCAAAATACATAAAATCAACACCTCGATATTGCAGTGGTGAATGTGATATCTGGAAAGCAAAATGCATAAAATCAACACCTCGATACTGCAGTGGTGAATGTGATATCTGGAAAGTAAAATACATAAAATCAACACCTTGATATTGCAGTGGTGAATGTGATATCTGGAAAGTAAAATACATTAAATCAACACCTCAATATTGCAGTGGTGAATGTGATATCTGGAAAATAAAACGCATAAAATCAACACATTGATATTGCAGTGGTGAATGTGATATCTGGAAAGCAAAGAGCATAAAATCAACACATCAATACTGCAGTGTAAAACAGAAAAGGTAGAATCACTATATTGTAGTGATGAATGTGAAATTTGGAAAGCAAACATGTTTCAAGATCTGTAATGTCCTTTTACAAAATGCACAAGCTTGTACCTTTCAATTTCTTTAAAAGATTTTATATCAATTTTATTACCAATCTACATCAAAACTACATCACATATCTGAGTGTGCAACTCCAAATTTCATTCAAATACTACCCTCCTGAAATTTCTTTCCTTCATTTAGAAATAATTTATTATGTGAATTCATAGACCATGTCTAATTCTCACAATCTATATACCTGTAAATGAGCCACTCCAAGGCTTTGTGAGCTGGCTTCAGCAGACAATAAGGTGACAGGTGGATAAGAAAATGGCTAATTGTTTCATCTAGTTTCTGATTGACTTCCTTTGTCTGAACACTCCTTTCAAATGTAATTGAAGACTCCGCAAACAAAGAACTTTCATACTCCTGGAATCCTTCGTATAGAGTTATCAGCTCCTCAAGGCCATTGGTCCCTGTCATAGAAAGAAAATTAACAGGAGTCAAATGGGCAAAAATTATGTCAACTAATCAGCTAATGGTGTAGGCTGTAAGAAAAGTGGCAGGTAATCAAGGATCAAGTAAGATCAAGGTTAGGTAAATAGACATAAGTAAATGCAACCTGTGAATCATTAAAAATTGATAAAATATCATTCAAATGAAGTTTAGTAAAAGATATTTACTGAAAATATAAGACATTTTACTCAAGCTCAGACAGACTTTCTCTTAATTGATTTAATTGTACTGATGGCACTCTTTATTACCAATTAGAGCTGTACTGATGTCACTTTTTGCCGATTATGCCAATACCGCATATAGCCGATTATTAAAATTGCTGATACCAATTATTTCATTATCACAGTATATATACTCGCGTATAAACTGAATAATTTAGGAAAAAATAAAGGCCTCGAATGGGGGGTGGGGGCAGTTGGCTTATCCATGGACCAATGTCTAAACTTTACCGTTTTAGGTCTTTTTGTTAACTACTGTAATGGACGTAAATCTTGGGACATGAAACAATAATTTTTTCCGTGTCCTAACACATAGGCAAGTTAAAAAAATAACTTTCAGTCACCCGACAGTTATTAAACTGTTATAAAGTACTATCATTGATTTAAAAGAGAAAAGTTAATATTTGTCTGCAAAGAGTGACCCGTCGTCAGTGAGTAGCATTTACACTTTGAGAACAAATGGAAATTTTGAGTACACGAAGAGAGAATCAGTATGAAATACACTTGTATATTGACAAATTACATTCCGGTTACCTTTGTGTAATAAAATCCACCATAAAATATTGTACCGATCACATCCTGATACGAAAAACAGTACGATATTTAATGTCAGCATTAGCACATGGTTGGATAGCTGTTATTTACATGCTTCATGTACTTAAATTGGCCTTGATTTTGGTCATTCTCTTCCCATCTTATTGAGGCTAACAAGGGGATGGTGCTATTCACATGGAAATGAAAAGCTGTCAACAGTACATGTATTCTCCACAAATACTTTTGTATTGGATGATATTACGAACATTAAAGCAAACTGAACCAACCACTTGTTGCAGCGAAGTCTCCACACTAAGTTTTTTTTGCAAATCTTTCATTGAACCATTTTGTGGCTTCCTCCACATCTTCAAATGTAGCGGTCTTTTGCTTCTTCCTTTGGGGAGCACAGTTACCTTCAACGTAGTTTTTCTTTTTAGACTCGGCAGCTTTAATCCTTCCTGAACGGGTGTTATTTTTAAGCGAAAAAATTTCACAGACCTCTTTGCGAGATGTTCAGTCATCAATTTCCTTAACAGCCAGATATTTAGTTTCCAGAGACTGTAAATTTAATTTGCATTATACAATGCTGTTGGTAGCCATCGTAAATGTAAATAAAGTTAAAAACGAAACTTTCATAGCAAAATAAACTTGTTTTAATCACCGATCACTTTCAAAGGTCTCGGAAAAGCGTAATCACGTGTATTTGGATGCTTTCTTATATCTGGGATTCAGATAAATAACGTATATAGGAGTTCTCAGTACGCATCAATTTGCTGGATGGCAAATTTAAGGGCTAACTAGTCCTGCTTCGACCATTTTTAGCTGTTTACAATCAGAAAATTCAGTGGCTGAAAGACCCACAGATGTACATGTTGTCTTTATAAGAGTACATCTGAAGAACATGACCCACAAGATAGGCAGCAAGATCAAAGACTTGACTAGCTGCAGAGTGGTGAGAAAATGTGCGATATGACTGATTTCAGAGGTAGAATGACCCATTGATGTACTTGTGCATAAGAAGAGTACATCAAACGAACAACTTTCGCCATCATTATTGTTTTCATTTTAAAGTGTAGCAATCTAAGTAGTGCTGGTGACCTCAAAATCAAGGCATGTTGAGAGTTAGACAAAATGCTGTTTGCAAATTTTAACAAGAAGGGTTAAATGGCTAATTGGCGAATATTGTAATGAAATTCAACAGAGTGTTAGAAGTTGCTAGAACTGACATTTCACGTTGGAACACTATGTATGATGCCTAACTTAGTGCTTGGAATAAGACCTTATCTTGACATGACAATTCACTATCACTCTAATGGGCAAACAAGGGCTACATGACAGTGCTGAAAAGAAGTTTCAAAATTAAACTCGATGGCAACCGCTGTTTCTACTCGTATGGAAATATGGCCATTGCAGGTAGGCCCAATTTGCTTCTTGTAGGGGACTGCAACGTTTACTGGTGGTACTCTTGAACTCCGAGTTTTAAAATCCTAGCTATACCTCTATGCGTTCTTTGGAAAATGCTAGAATTGATCAGATTTCACTTTGTTTAAGTTGCCGCGAGAAGCAAGGTTTATAGGCCCAAACAAAAGTCAAGGGTGGTTGGTTTTTTTTATTTATCTGACCGCGACATTAAAGCCTGGCGGCAAGATCAACTAATTGTTGAACAAAGTATGGGTTGGAACTGGCGGATTGTCGGCATAAATGATTAGAAAACAAAGGATTTGTTCAAGCTGGGACCAAGGGTTTCTGTCGACATGTACGTAAATTTGGTAGTAATAGTAGACCAATGGACTGGGACTTTGTTTTTTGTTGACATATGCGGCTTGTCGATATAAGTGATGTCAATATAAATGGGTAGGACTGTATTTAATTCGGATTTAAAATTCAAAGCTATGTCATGTTATGACTGAATTTATATTTTGGAATTTTTTTTTTTAAATTTACATCGGCACAGATTATTTCTGCCGATACTGATTGTTCTAATAATCGGCCTGATTATGAGTACGGGCGATTAATCAGTACAGCTCTATTACCAGTCCTATGATAAACTGGCCATTATGTTAAACAGTGCGATAGTGGCTTATCTAGTAAAGCTGAATCTACTAACCTTAATAATTAATATCACTGATTAAATTGTTCTGACTAAAAAACTCAGCAGATGTTATTTAGGCTTTGCAGATGTTTGAAGTCTGTGATCAATACCTGTATATCATTTGTATGCTATTTAGGCTTCACAGTTGGCAGTTAGTAAGGGCGACAAAAGAAATGGGGAATTAAAGAGCAAAACTGTGTGTACATTTAAATTTATTGCCATTAAGTGAGAGCAGTGAAAAACAACAGTATGCATTATGTATATATCGATGTGTGTGTGTGTGTGTGTATATATATATATATATATATATATATATATATATATATATATATATATATATATATATATATATACACACACACACACACACACACATTTAAACCACACTTGTGTTTACAATAGATTATATATCTATGTTACAGATATACCACTCCCTCACAGCACCCCACCATCAAGTCAGTAATACCCTTAGTTTTACTTCTTATTGTTGATATTTCTATATTTGACATAACAAACCCCTTTGGGGGTAACATATCCATACTCAGACAGCTGAGATAATTTTCTTTTAATGAGTCAAGTTCAAAAATGGCCACCAAAAATGGTCATTCAAAACCAAATATTCCATAAGGTGAGGTTAAAAATGGTTTCCAAAGATCCCAGCCAATCAGTAACGAGGGTACTGCACAATAATTTCATGGGCTTTTTTGTACCAATCAGAATCACATTAAATGATATTTTAAGATGTGGTAATATCAAAAAATATGAAACAGCACATACTATAGGAAACCTATAAACCTACTATATATATATATATATATATATATATATATATATATATATATATATATACCGTATGTTTTCGGACTGCAACAAATAATTACTTTTTTTGTTGTCCGAATACATATTAAATTCTTTGATTAGGTGTCCGAAAACATACAAGTGAAGATAGAATTATGCCGCCCCCCTCCCCCTTACCCGTCCGTAACGAAGTTACCGTTAGCTCACATGACAACGTGCTGCCATGAAGTAAAACAAGTATTTTGTCTAACACCACGGAAAGGATAATTAATGAAAAATTGGCATTACTTGCCTATTTTGTCAATTTGATACATGTCCATCCACCAGAAAACAAAGCCATACATGTATTAGAGCCATGATTGTGTACGTATTTTCCGAAAGAACCGCCATATTAACATAGTAATCTTGCAATCCAGTTTAACCTTCTGCTAATGATCATTAAAATCTACATTACAAACGCACGCAAGCTTTATTTCTGTGTAATTAAGATATTAATACAAACTAAATAAAAAGATTTTGGAGTTATAATTCTTAAGATATTTTGGGCAGAAACATTTTAGTATCGCGAGTCGAAACACCGGTACATGTATGATGGCTATTCTTAGAGCACCAAGGGTGAGAGGCTCCAAATGGGGTGAGTGTTGTATGCACGCCTACGAAGGGTAAAAATAAAAAGCAATTTGCAATATATGAGTCGGCGTGATTAATATGTTGATATTTGTTTTAAATAAAGGTGATGCATTTGTTGTGGTTCTCTCTTCTTTTTTTTCCACGTAGCCGAGGGTAGATTAAAATGAGCAAAGCTTGCCGGCTGGAAACGATCTACTGCTCGAAGATTGTAGTGATGCATGTCAGAGATTTCAAAGTGTCTGGGTGTTAATTGTTAATAATATAACTGGTGGGATTTCTTTGATAGATGTGTTCGGAAATAAAAGGCAGCCATCTGGATTTTATTAAAAGAGCACACGATGTACCTAACATTTAGCACCCACAACCAAATATATCGTCTACCAAGAGGTTTATTACCTGTAGAACAATAACTATGTTTAAACCTTTGTATATAATGCCTCAGGGATAAGGGGTTTGTTTTGTTGGACAATGCCAATGAATTTTACTAATCCATACCAACTCTGATGTATTGTTTAATGATATAAAGCAGGGGTCATGGTTTCTAATCAAAGCCATAACTGTCACACCTGTATGAAGTGGTTTCGTGTGTAACAATGTCTATACTGACAACCAACCATATTTTTGTTAGCTGAATCAAACTATTAAAATAAAAAGTATAAATAAAATACCCACCACATACAAAAGTTAGTATACTGGATAGCTATCGTTGTGAAACATAATATTGTTAGTACTGTAATAAATTTGATGAATAAGTTTATCATACGTTATGCAACAAGTGAGGAGACACTGCCTAGTTCTTGGAGGGACTCGCCCTTGCCAAAATCGTCTCCAAAGAGACCAGTAGGCCGTCCACAGAAGTGACTTCGAATTAATGATTCTGAGGAAGCATCACAAAAACAACCGCCTACGAAGAAAGCTGCTCTAGATGACGAGTCTGATCAAAATAAAATAGCACGCGTGTATCATCGTATGTTGTCATATATGTGACGCGATCAAAATGTCGATACCGGTCTGCAAATATCACAATATGATTTGAGAAATCTATATCCGATCTGTTACTTTTCGTTGGAACATCTTGATTTAACAAGACAATCCGTTGTTGATATACACTTTAGAGCTCGTGTAACACGTCCGACTAATGCAGCAGGTGTTGTCACTATCCCGAATTAAATGTGATTAATAATTTTAAATTATATTAGTTCATGGACGTTCATGATCGCATTAAATAATTGGCGACCAAATGAAGCGAACTTTGTATCAGTTAAATTAACGGCAAACACGCTGTAAATTTTACATTAAAACGACGAAGCAGATCATCCAAGATTGTGTCCGAAAACATAAATTGTAGAAACAATTATAGCGGAGCAACGTCCGAAAACTTACAAGGCATTTAAATATGATTTTCCCCCGAAAAAAACGGTGTCCGAAAACATACGGTAAATACGGTATATAAGTGATTCATATCTCAGTTCAAGGGATAAATTACAAGGGTCATAATGTGATGAAATGTCAATATCATCTAGTTATAATCAAACACAACAATGTTTTCAAATAATATCGTTATTCAGTATAATAAGGATAATTTTGCAAATAAAACTTTTGGACATAGCAACAGCACTAAGGCTAAAACTCAGCAACCAATGGAAGAATGGGCATCATAAGAAAATACACTGTTTTATGGCAGATTTATTATAAAATGCATGCTGTCCATAGGTGTATAGTATGTTTGTACGTAGGAACTTGAGTTATCACAAAAGCCCAAAACATGCTTAAAACTTTGCCTTGATATAAACAGGTTCCAATCTGTAAACAACCTATACATGTATCTGTAAAACATGTATGCCCCCAACTGCAGACCAAAAGATGGACAGCAACAAAGCAATATGCCCCATTCTGCCATCACAGGGAGGAAATGAATACAGGACATCCAAACAACAGTCGCTATGAACAGCTGGCCTTAATACATATTGATTTTCATTATTCTTGTAATTTCTTTTCTTAAAATTTTATTTCAAGTATCTCCAAAAGAAATTCTTTTCCAAGGAGACATTCAGTTATATCTTCAAATTGCACACACACACACACACACACACACACACACACACACACAAAACAATACCTGTGCAAGTTATCTTCTTCAATGTGTCCAAGATTTGAAACCCTTCCTTAGTGTTTAAGATTTAACTTGAAACCATGAAGAATAAATGACATTTAATTTTGAACAGGTGCAAAAGTCTTGAAAGAGTTAGTTTCGTTTTATTATTCCACTGGATGCAAGATGGGATTAGTATAATTGTAATGGATAATCAGAACAACACTACTCTTGAGAGCGAGGTTTTTTATTTTTATTTATCAACCCACCTAATAATAGTCTTTACAAAATTTGCTCATCACATATAACATACAACAAGCCATGTCCAATACATGCTCAAACAATGTCATAAAATAAAAACAAGCCCAGCTTTTATGATGGACAAAACAAAAATAAAGATTACACTGATTTCTCCAGAATTTTGTTAAATATGGAAATATGATTACTGGAATATGGAAACGAACATTACTGGAATACTTGGAAAAGTGATTCAAGAATCTACCCTACTATTTGTGATTGTGACACATCTACATACCAAGTGCATAGAATGTTTCCCTGTCAATGGAGGCAGCTTCTTTTGGATCAAACAGTAAGGAGACCTTGCGTTTGTCCCCACCAAATACAGCCTGGGAGTGAGGAACTGCTAGCCTTTGTAGCTGTTTGGCAAGAGAGGTCATCTTTGCAAAGCTTTCCAAGAAATTAAAAGAAAACTAATGTCCACCTAAGAAAACAAAGAAAGCAAATTTAGTTAAATTATTTTTTTTTTATAAAATGCAAAGGACTACTTTATATACTTCTAGCATCAAATTTCAACTAATTTTCCCTTTAAACAAAATAAAAATAGAAGCAAATTGAGAGGTTAGCATGTACTCCAAGCTAAGTTAAAAATTAGTTTTTGAAATAGAAAACTGTCACTTGAAGTTGATGCCACATTGGGATCTAAAGAATCACAATGTGGCAACCAGGCAATTATACCAGTACATATGTACATGTATTTGCCTTGTTTGGTACTAAATGTGGAACATGCTGTATAATTTCCAGCATATTCCCTTTTTGATTGAAAGTATGCTACCTGTACATGTGACAAGTCTTACTCATAGTCAATGAATGACCAGTCTAGTTCACAGCCTATGAACGATTAGTCTGGTACACAGTTTATGAATAGCTAGATTGGCTCTCAGCCTATGAATGACCTTCATTGCCATTCCTTTTCTAATTTGAAATAAATTTATCAAAAGAATCCATTGGAATGAACAATATAGCCCCACAAATTAAATGACCATTCCTTTGCAATACACGTGGTGTTAAAATTGAACAATTATGTATAATTACATGATTTGGATATTCAGAATTTGCTCTTGTTTCTGTTGGCGGGGTTTTGAAACAAAAGTGTGAGTATGTGATTCATATTTTTAATGTAGGTTTACAAATTTCCTGTCATACTGCTACAATATCTGCAGTGTGGAAGTTTATAGTAATATCTAGCATTGGGGCATCATGACACTGACATGTAGCATGTCCTACCCAGTTATAGTATCCTGACAACTAGCTGACCATTCCTAAAACTAACCTCTGAGTTTTAATGTTGAGTGCCAAGTACGAAAGATATTATTATCAATTTTTAAGTCTTTGTATGACTTGGCCAGAGTTTGATACAGCGACCTCCCACATCCAAGGTGGATCTTCTAATCCAGGGGTCTCAAATTCAAAACCACCCTGAGAAGGCATTTTCGATGACCCAAATGCCACAAAACCTCTGCTATCTCTCATGACACCTTGTGGCACCAATCATTTTGCAGGCCATAGGATACAGCTTGGCAGACCATGCATTTGAGATCCTGCTCTAACTAATGAGGTCACCAGTGCAGTTTACAACAAAATTTAATTGTCTAAATTTTAGAGGATTACACTCACTTCTAAACAGCAAGACAAATTTACACTGTTCAAAAGAAGACCTTTATCTGAACAAAAAGTGCAAAGTGCCAATTCATTTGTGTGACAGAAATACTTTTACCAAGCTAAAATGGACATCTTTTGATGCTGATATTTTAAAAGTGTTTACAGTCGTCACTGCCTTTATTTCTCCTGAACATCTGCTGAAGCCAAGCCTTTCTAAGCAACAGATCATATTATTTTCTAAAAGGAGGGCTAAATGCTTGAATACTGATATGTGGAATACACAAGGACACCATGCCATTCACATAAATTAAATGGCATGTCCCTTACAGTACATGTGCATTCAGAATTTAACTAGTTGATAGTTGTGTATATATTCAATCTCTTAACTGGGATACTACTGCCTCAGTTGAAACACATGGTTTACATTTAATTTTAAATGTAACTTCACTAAGTGTTTTCTTTCTTGTTATTTTGTCCATACCTCATAGGATTACTTTTTATGTTTACACCGTTCAAGAAAAGCGCAACAAGGTGGGCCTCTCATCAAGTCAGTATATATGTTTTCTAAATTAACAAACATACAAGATTTTTAAAATTCATTTATATATATATATATATATATATACAGTGGTACCTCGGTCTACGAACGCGTCAGGTCATGAACAATTCGGGTTACGAACAACAACTTTGAAATTTTTTGTCTCGGGTAACGAACAGTGCCTCGGGTTACGAACGAAGGCGAGAGAGAGCAAGGTTTAACGTTGGAGACAAACGATCGCATAAGTACAAATGAAGCACGTAGTACTAACATCGCTTAGCGCTAGCCTAGTAGCCTAGCTCTGCACACGTGCACAGCCTCGCTTTCATTGGCCTTACTAAACAGCAGTAAAAGTAGCAGTCTTCCAATGATGACAAGCCAGTGACCGTTTCAACTGCCAGGATTAAAGAAATTTGCAGCAAGTGGGCAGACGTCAAAGACTTCATTGTGAACCATCATCCAAACAAACTTGCTAACAGGGCAGTAAACCTGATGAATGATAACGCGATGGCCCACTTCAGAAAGATTCTCCAGCAAAGGAAGCTACAAATTTTCCTTGATAGTTTCTTGGTGCAGAAAGATTCCCAGTTGGCTGCCAAGAAACAGAGACAAGATACTCCTGAAACTAATGATTCAGAATAGCAAACAAAGTGACAAATTTCCCATGATCATTTTCTTGGTAAGAAAGATGGACTAAATGTTTTTTTATTTTACACATAATTTATTTGGTTGTTTTCTTTCTCTTTATTTAATACATGAAGTACACGTATTCTTTGCGTTTTATCAGGTAAACGACCAGATGTTAATAAAAAAGAATGATTCTGTCATCTTGAAACGGATTGTCTCTATTTCATTGATGTCAATGTTTCGGGTTACGAACGTTTCGGGTTACGAACCGAGTTCTGGAATGAATTAAGTTCGTAACCCGAGGTACCACTGTATATATATGATCGAAATAAAGATCAATGGTTACTGAAATGATATTTGAATATTAATCACTCATGACATCTCAGTCTTTCCATGGGTGGTCTTCCCTGATTGGCTCTTTAAATGTCAATCCATAAAGCTGATTAGCCGCTCCATTGGTGGAGATGCTACTGGCATGCCGGCTAAGGTGTGGTGGTGATTTGCTAGTATTTTATTGCTCTGTCACAAAGCAAAAGTGGAGGGGATTATGTCCCCTCCATGATGCATGGGGTTCCAAAAATACATGTGAGCTTTTACTGGAGGGTGGATATAGTCTGTGAGCATTTACAACATAGGATTTGATCTGAAAATATTCTGTACACATTGCTGAAATGACTGTACAGCTGACTGTTAACTCTTGAGCTGCAGGATTTCACAGATCTGCTAATTTTTGAGAATAGGGAAGAACAGCTCCTGAAACAGCAGCCAGTATCAATAAAGGTTTGAAACTGATTTATCGGACTATGTTATAGTAATAGTCACATAGGTCATGTATGCCATTACAAAAGGTGAAAAGATTCATAAGTATATCAATGAATCAATCTTTGCTATGATAATACACATATGGATACAAGGGGTGAAAAATTGATACAAATATGATACAGTATGCAAGTTATTTGAAGCATCAGCTGTCATTAAAAATTGTACAAGTCATTTGCTTCTTATTGTTTAAATTGAAAATTTATCTGGGAAAGCTGTTGCAGGCACATGCACCCATTGCTGTTAGTTAAAACAGAAAGGATGTGTCAACACATACTTACCATCTACCAATATTACACTATGTGACATGGTAATTATCTTACTGCAACAGCATAAAGTAGTTAGTTTCCTCAGATCCTTGCCTATATCCATTTTTATAATTGGATGTTTATGTTGGAATGTTGGGTCAAAGCCAATTGCCAAACCAAAAGGTGAAATTCGCCATCAGAATGTGGTGTCGGCAAAGGGTGACAACTTACTAGCGAGATTAGCAAACTTGAAACACCCTTACATCAGTCCATATCTGCATGAAATTGAGAAGAAGCAAATGCAGAATACCAAACTAAATCAATTCAGTTTAAAAGTAGAATGCCATTTTCATTTCTTTTCTCAAACAATTTAGCCCACATGGATTATATGTTACAAAACAGTTATTCAATATCAGGGTAAAGATAAACTGGATGAATAAGAATTTAAAAAAATGAAGCAAAGGTATTCTGATCATTATATATCTGCCTGGTGGCTAATGTGAGTCCTGAAACTGATCAGATAAAGCAGCCTTATATGGTCAAAAACATTAAAACTAAAAAAAGGATAGTGTTTTAAAGTATGTTTTGTCTTCTCATTGATTAATAGCAGATACATTGGTGCTAAGTATACATGTCTGTAATTTGTAAACTGCATAATGAAAATATATCCATTAAATCACATCAATGGGGGAAAAAATTACATCTATTAATTAAATAGTTGATACTGAACAACTACATGACCTGTGTGACTTCTACCTTTGGAGGCGAACACACTGGAACTGCACGAACTCGAGATACTTGTTCTTTGTGTTTGAGCAAAATCCCATAACATGTCGCCCACAAATGGCTAAAAATTCATTAACAATAACCATACATTTTAACTTCTAGCCCATTTATCGATTCTAAGTATGAGCTCGCCCCCAATTCTATCAAGAACTTCAAAGATAAACATAGAAAACTGGTTATGAAACGAAAATACGTATATAAGAGTGTTAGCCGATCTCACTGTAAATTAAATTAGTTCATAATCATTAAATTAAGTTCCAATTAACAATATTACAACAATCCGCTTGCTAAATTTAACAATTACCTCCAGAAATGTACAGTGGTAGTAATAAACGGTCAGTTAACTTAACACAAAAGTAATTTGTTTTCTTCCACACGTGCATCACCGGAAATATAGGGTTCAGTCTAACAATTCAGAAGTCATTGCAAAACCAGTCAAAGTTTCCTGTCAGCGTAAATACAGGATGGACGGGGGAGGACAAGTGTCCAGTGAATTAAATCAAACTTTATCCCCCGGCGAAACCCCGCCCCCTGACATTGTTCCTATAGCAGACCATGCATCTTCCAAGGAAATTAACTGTGATGGCATGGTACGAAAAGACAACATTCTTGCAGAAATGAAGCAAGAAACTGTTCAAGAAAAGGAAATCCCGGAAGAGAAACTCTGTGGTTGGCTGTATCATCGCTCTCGTGGTATACTAACAGTTTCTCGGAAATTTTTAAATAATGAAGAAAGTCGAATCCGCTTCATATACTATAAAAGCTCCGGGAAAAATTGGTTCAATTTTGTTATTGATTTTTGAGAACTCCATCATTTGGTATAGGTTTTTGAATTTCAGTATTTTTATGAAAGTATTTTAACAGCAAATAAAAGACATGTTTCTTTAATGTAGGACTACTAAATCACTGGAATAAGTTGTCCTCATAACCAACAATAATTGGAGAAAATTATTTTACCAGTCTGCAAAGATATTGTTTGTTCCATTTTAACTCTAACCTTATCTTAATATAGTTTGTATATACATACAATTTCAGTACATTTCTCCAATAAACTTAATTGAATTGTTAACGTAATCAAAATTTTGTTCTTGCTCCTGGGTCTACATGTAACAAAAGCTTTTTAATATCAATGTTTTTCTAACTAAATAAGTTGCTAAAATACTTGAAGAGTATATATGGTATTGGTTATGCATGCTCAGAGTTGATTATTGTCAAGCCCATGTTAGTTAGAAGTATAGTATAGTGGTAGCTTTTCATGCAATGATATCATTATAAACAGACTGTTTAAATTTAGGGTATTTTCATCATACTTGTCATGAGTAAGCAAAGATGCTTCATTCTGCAGCATGCTTATTTGCCCTTTTACCTTAAGGTCAGAGTCTTTAGAAATTGGGGCATTATAGGTCAAATATGGAGTAAATCTCCAAAATGTGTATTTAATAAGCTTTTGTATAAATTTGTTTTAGTTCAAAGTCTGTTGGACACTGCTTGCTGTTATGTGTGACATCATTGTAGAATAGGCCAACTGGTAACTAATGTAGAAATATAGAGCTTTTTGCACTATATAAAAATGATGGTACATGTGCTGTATATGGTAATAAATTATGATAAAAATACAAGGAAAGATCTCTCATTTTCCTTTTCCTATAATTTTCAAATTTGGAAAGACATTATAGATAATGGAAATCTACCTATTGCAATGTACCAGACCAAAGAGAAATAGGATTAGGCATATACTGCGGATTTCCTCTTTGTTTCTTTCCTGCTTCCTGATAATATCACTAGCAGCCAATATGCTACTCATTTTACCTGGATGATGGGCAATCTGGCAGTTTCTCCTATATGCAATCACCCAGACTGAAGCAAAATCAACTTATAAATCACAAGTAAAGAAATATATAAAGCCTGATTTGCATTATGTTTATATATATAATTTTCATGAAAGTATTTTGACATTCAGTGAATTTATTTCAACTTCCAAATTTCATTGAAACTCAGCAGTTGGTCTGCCAGCAGACCACAAACATGGCTGCTGATGACATCATTTGGGAACTATCTGTATGCTATCAATATGATAAAATAATGCCTCAAAGTAATTTGATAACTTGTATCACATCACTATGCTGTCAATATGATAAAATGATGCCTCAAAGTAATTTAATAACTTGCATCATATCACTATGCTGTCAATATGATAAAATGATGCCTCAAAGTAATTTAATAACTTGCATCATATCACTATGCTGTCAATATGATAAAATGATGCCTCAAAGTAATTTAATAACGTGGATTATATCACTATGCTGTCAATATGATAAAATAATGCCTCAAAGTAATTTGATAACTTGCATTATATCACTATGCTGTCAATATGATAAAATGATGCCTCAAAGTAATTTGATATCTTGCATCATATCACTATGCTGTCAATATGATAAAATGATGCCTCAAAGTAATTTAATAACTTGCATCATATCACTATGCTGTCAATATGATAAAATGATGCCTCAAAGTAATTTAATAACGTGGATTATATCACTATGCTGTCAATATGATAAAATAATGCCTCAAAGTAATTTGATAACTTGCATTATATCACTATGCTGTCAATATGATAAAATGATGCCTCAAAGTAATTTAATAACGTGGATCATATCACTATGCTATCAATATGATAAAATAATGCCTCAAAGTAATTTGATAACTTGGATTACATCAGTGTTAGTCAAATGTTATCTGATTGCATCTAACAATAGCCTGTTGACCACTGATATCAATGGCTCAGCGTTAGTATTACCAGATCACAACCAGGCTAATGTTTATTGCCTTCTTGCTGGAGCATCTTAGACTCCTTGATGGTTGCCAGTATATAAAATATACAAATTTCAATTTGATACAACTTCACCAATTCAATTTTAATGCTATGTCCAATATATGTTAAGAATACGGTTTACTTTCAAAGTTTATTGCCGCAATAAAGACTTAAAGTTTTATACCATTTTTGTATGCTAATGAGTAGGTGGAGCTATAGCTGGTCTGACAATCTATCAGTTGCTGTTCAAATAACACAAGGTCATGTAGACAATTTCATTGTTTTGCTTTAGACATACTATTGGAATTTTACATATTAAATTTCAAGGTATACAGAGATCTTTCCCATCATTAGCTCAGTTTACA
The DNA here is from genome assembly GCA_029339505.1 of Unio delphinus. Lineage (NCBI taxonomy): Eukaryota > Metazoa > Mollusca > Bivalvia > Unionida > Unionidae > Unio > Unio delphinus. Next base: position 2,687,774 of record JAQISU010000110.1, read on the forward strand.
ATTTGTTCTCTAAGAGTTTACTCATGTTGTTTAGTTTTAAATAAGATTGTTATACCCATGGTGTAGTGTTTTGCATAAGCCTGTTATACCCATAGTGTAGTGTTCTGCATAAGCCTGTTATACCCATGGTGTAAAGTTTTGCATAAGCCTGTTATACCCATGGTGTAGTGTTTTAAATAAGATTGTTATACCCATGGTGTAGTGTTATAAATAAGATTGTTATACCCATGGTGTATAGTTTTAAATAAGATTGTTATACCCATGGTGTATAGTTTTAAATAAGATTGTTGTACTCATGGTGTACTTTTGCATAAGATTGTTATACCGATGGTATAGAGGTTTGCATAAGGTTGTTTTACTCTGTGTAGATATGGTTGTTATATCCAGGTTGTGGAATTTTATTTAAGGTATTTATACGCTTGGTGTGGAGTTTTACTTAAGGTTGTTATCTTTGGTGTGGAGTTTTTCAGCTCTCAGGTTTTGACTGACTTTATCATTCTATTCAAATCTTCCTGACTTATGGTACTTCTTTTTGTAGAAATGTAGAACAGCTTTAAAAAAATCCAGGAAATTGCACAGAATTCATTTGCATGAAAATGTCAAAAATTATCATCAAAAGTCATCCACATGTAGCTGAATTTTTTACAAATTTTACAACTCTTTAAAAATACTTAAAGAATTTATTATCTTCCTGTTATTATTATGGGTACTTTGAAATTAGTGTCCATTTATATTCCAAAAGAACAGAAAATTAAAAAATCTACAACAACATTTAAAATGCAGCTGGTGTCTCCATAACTAAATTCATTTATAAAAGAGGAAATGCCATGAATTCTTGTTGTAAATAAAGTTGTCTGTTTCACTTACTAGGCTGATTTTCAGCTTGCAGCTGTCACTTTCATCAACGTTTGGAATATTACTTTCAATTTGTTTGTAGATGTAGAACTTAGGTTATATTTTAAAAAATTATTAGAATAAATATTAAACAAATATGAACAGGAAACCATAAATTCAGTAATCGTGCATGAAATAAAGCAGAAAATAAAACTATAAAAGAATACCACAGTGAGGAATGCCAATTCGTTCACAAAAACAATTGTTTTCATAAATTTGTCATTATCATTTGGTAAATATTTCAATGGCAGGTTTCAAACTAAATCGTCAACGCTGGTGTGTGTATGGGGAGGATACTTGCAAGCTTTACTATTACAGACATCCAAACGATCTGCTTCCTGTGGGAGAAATTAATATTGCTAATGCTACCTTCTACTTTGATGCATCCAATACTGAGCGTCCAGGCCTGTTTGAAATCAGGTAATTAATATTATTTAGACTGGAATGACACTATTCATATCTTCTGCCTTGTTGCTAATGAAGTTAGTTTGTGTGTTTGTCATTTCATTTGTTCATTCTTTTGTTATGCTTTCAATATGTTTTACCTTGCTTTACCAACACATATGTTAACTGGTATGTGGATACTGCTTCAATGGAGTAACTCCGCCATACCAAAAGTGTCACATTTTTTGGAGTTTTAATGCTCGAATAACATTTGTATTTATTTATTTATTTATTTATTTATTTATTTATTTATTTATTTATTTATTTATTTATTTTATTATGCCTTCAAGATCTGCAGAGTTTACTCAATACACTCATCTCTCACTATAGCACACATGGATATCTTGCAGACATCTTGTATTCAGTAGGCAGGTTATGATTCCGTCTTTTCATACAGAAAATGCAAATTTTAAAGTCCTGTTTATTGAATGTAAATAAAGGTAAATTAGAAAGAAAATTAATGAATTTAATAAATAAAAGCTGTGCAGTTACAGTTATTCTAAATGGAATTACTAAATGACTATACAACCACATAACCTGCTCCCCCCTACACACCATGTACAATCATTGTTCATTCCTATTTAAATTTGTTCAGAGGTCCCTTGGTTTTCTCAGTATCAGACCCTTGCTTATGCCATGTGCATGAAATTATTCATAGATAGGAGCAAATCCAGACCAATCCAACTTTGTTTTTACCCAATACTGATAGAACTTTGCATATGGCATCATAATAAGTTACTTAACTTGGTTTTAATAACTACCTATGGTAATCTACTGAGTTAAACCTGTATTTAGCGGTCCTCCAAGAGACTGGTCAAAATTGGCCTTCATTGATAGGTTTCCTTTAAATAGAGGATCGCCTTACAGTGCAGATTGAGAGATTAAAGATGGCAGAAGAGCAATGATAAGTGGAGAAACTAGATGTACCAGATCCCTTCTTCAGTATTTCACACGTGACAGGGTCTATAAACATCAAAGGCAAACATATGTGAGTGTGCAAGGTATAGCATGTGAGGCTCAAATTGTGATTAACAGCTGAAGGAAAGTAGGATGGATCGCTTATATCTGTCAATGACACATTAAAATTATAATCTCCATTGTCTCACACAATATTTCTCTAATGAGCTTAAATATTTATGGCTGTTTGATCTGAAGAAATCAGTTAAAGTTAGCAGTGAACTTTTAATACAGATCAAGTTGATACGCAGTACTCACAAATTTGTGTATCATTAATTGCGTTCATTTCTAAGTTTAGAACATCTATTGCAATGAAACACATGCAGTCAAGGTTTGTAGTTATAGTTCGACTGATAAACTGTCAAAAGCCAAATCAATTTCATTGGTTATTGCATCATCATGGTAATTTTAAATGTTACTGTATTAATAGCTTTGTACAGCCCTAAATTGTTTGTACTAATAAAAACAGTCACACCAACTGCAATTTCAGTGATAAAATTTGTGACTTATCAAGCTTTAATTTATCAGTTTTGATCATGACTTTTAAATGTTAAGCAAATGTATTCTCTGTTAACCTTTTCTATAAGTAATTATGTGAGTGACATGTTCCTCCATTTTGTAAATGAATTCAGAAAATGTGCTAAAATAAGGCATAGGTGTATTTAGAATTCTCAGTAAATAAAAAAACACTTTTTATCTTTTTGTTTTTCCCTATTTACTTTTAATACAGACTCAGAAATCAAAACATTTAAGATGACCATTATCATATTTAGGACTATTATGATGACCACTGACCACTGAGAGCAGGTTGCTACTATATACAGGACTAGAAACTGCTCTGGTGGCCTAAGTGGTTAGAATACCAACCTGGAATGGGGAGGTTGCAGGTTCACACTCTAGTTGCACAGCATTAAGAGTTAGTGCTAGTTCTGGTGTCAGGCAATATGACTTGGCAGGACATGATGCAGGATGATGCCCCAATATTAGACATCACTATAAAATGCCATACTGCAGACATCATAGTCATATGACTGAAAACTGTTAAATCTATACCAAAACTCCAAATCACACATACAAAAAAAGCAAAGGGACAAAGTAAATTAACAATTAATGAGCATGTAACATTAATATAGTTTGATAATACAGATGTGTTTATGTGCTTTTCATTTTCCTGCTATAGGTCAGAAGATAAAGAGTACCTGCTGGATGCACAAAATCGTCACAACATGATGCACTGGCTTCAAGAACTGCAAAAGCGCAGACGAGATTTCAGCATGTCCAAAACTTCACTTTCCAAGGATAGGGTTGGACATTGGACATTGAAGGTTGGTGATTTCTCAGCCTTTCAGATTGTAACTGACATAATTTCATGTACTGTAATTTCCAGCCTATAAGTCAATATAAAGTATAAGTCAAATTCACTAATTTTGTAAATTTTTCATCCGTTGTCCATATGTATGTCGATTCGGAGTATCAGACAAGGCCAGGTCAATTACTTGGCTTCGTATTTTACACTATTAACTTCCAGTTTCGTATCACTGTATGATATTCCATATTACCTGCAATTGTGAAAGAACATCACAGATGCTAACAATGTTTGTAATTTTACTCCTGTACAAGGCACAGCTATATTCTGTCATCAATTGACTCAACAGAATAATCAGTCCATGCTTGTTTTACTTATGATATCCATTGCAACAAGAGCCACATGGCTGTGTATGATATGTACATGCTAATTAAAGGTCTAAAACTTTAACCTGATTATTCCAGTTGAAACCAGTCTATAGTTTAAGATTCAACAGGAGAAAAACTCAGAGAGGCTAACAATAGGAAAATGAGGCTATCCATAAGGAAGTCAGAAATGTAAAGAAAATTAAGAGACAGAAAACAAAAAACGTTTCAAACAAAAACTAATTAAAACTACTATTTATTGTCTTTAATATATCTGTGAAATGCAGTATCAAATTTACACAAATGAACAGTTTTATAAGACATATTATTTAAAGACATACAACCTAAGTAAAAACGAATGAATTTATATATTTCTTTTTTCAGTTCGTGATTACTTATTGAGTTGAAAAATTACGATTCAGGTTGTTACTGAGGCCGAAATCAGGCTAGTATCGGAAATTTTGTGATAAAATACGCGATTTTTCATTATTGTCTGGCAGACAAAAATTTGCTTTTGCCACGCCTATATTCATGTAACCTCTAAGTTGACCTCTCCTGAAGATTAAGAATTTAGCCATGCGCAAACACTTGTTTACTAAAATAATGGTGGACGCAACTATATTGAATGTGAAGACTTAGATTCTGAAAGGTGGGGGTAAAAAAAGCTCTCTCAGCAAATTATGGCAGCACACGCATATGTATTGGTGACCAGCATGAACAATGGAATAAAAAGAAGTCTACTTTGAGCCTGAACACTAATCCAGAGGTCGCCAAATTCTTGCTGGATAGGTGAGTCTCAATTTTGCAATGAACAGTCAAGTTTTTATACCGCTGTTTATTTCTGTATTGTTAATTCTTTATCAAAACTCATAGAATAACATATTTTATATAAACTGGCATTATTCCATTTAGCTTGAAATAAAATGTCATAGCCCTGCAACAATATCACTGAAAATTTGAAACCCGCATGTACGCCATGACATATATATACTGCTGTTTTTGAGGCTACCAAAGTGGAATTAATGATCATCTTCATTTTCGCACACAACCATAAGACTTTATTTAGAGGCAAGCAGTCACTACTGTTTTTTTTTTTCAAAAAAATTATATATAATATAAATGGTGATGACTGTAAATTAAAGTAATGCAATAAAGTTAAGTATATTTTATGCATACTATTATTTGTAAAGTATATATAATTATTGTGTCTAATGAAACATTTATTTTCCCTTGCTATATTAGTTATGAATTGAATGACAGTGCAAGGAAAACATCAGAAACAGAGGAATGTCACAGAAGACATGGCAACAACTTCTACACGTGGGCCAACAATTCATAGGATACAAATTCCTGCTGTGTCTGATATAACCACATCAGAATCAGATATGGCATCTGTGTAAGTATTACTACATTTTATTAAATTTTATGTATATTTACTTGTTTACAAATATTTTGTTAGATGCACATCTAAAAAGACTAAGGAATGTATGTATTACCTGGAAATGTATCATTCTATATTAGTTTAATATTTTGCAGTTGGTAAAGATTGTATATTTTGTTCAATTATGGTTTGTTTTATTTAGAATAGTATTTTTGTTGTAAATTGTTTGTTGGCAAATGTCTTTTTTTGTTATTGATATGTTCCTCATCATGCTGTTTGTATTTTAGTTAAAGGGCCTCAAGGGAGAATAGTCTTTTACTAAATGAGTCACCCCTTTAAATAAATTATTATTATTATTATTATTATTATTATTATTATTATTATTATTATTATTATTATTATTATTATTATTTCTTCTTGAAGCATTATCATTCCCATCATAATAACCAAAATAAATGATAATGCTTTATTTTAATACAAAACTAAAGATTTCCAAGTTCAACATTAGTATTTACACATTCAAAACTTTATTTTAAGGGATTCAGTCTTGTCTGAAGTTGAAAAACTTAAGGAGAAGGAAAGTGTAATGAGGGAAAAGTCTAAAAGTTTTATCAACCCATTTGAGAAAGTATACTAACAAAAATAATTGTGGTACATAAAAGAGGATTATTTGTGTTAAGTATACTAAAAAACAACCATTATGATACATGCATGATATATGTAGCTAAACTAAAAGTAATTGTATTATATATATATATATATATATATATATATATATATATATATATATATATATATATATATATATATATATATATATATATTTATAAAGATGCATAATTGAAAGATTGAAGATATACTGGTTATCATGGTAAGAAAATGAATGCATTGTATTATAAATACAAACCACACTAAGGCCGTAGTTATGGTTTGTCAGTTTAGCACACATGAAGAGGGCAAGGGGGGTTTACCCAAATGCATATGCTTGTGTATGGGAGTGGGTGGTCTACTGATAATGTATGTACACGTATACCTCGATAGTAATTTGTCTAATATGTAACCTGCTTGACTGGGTTCAGTTGGTGATTGTTTTCGTGGACAGTAGACAAACTTTTTAAAGTTACGCAGCTTATTTCTTTGATGCAGCCAGATATTCAACATTGGTGGACTATCTATTATATTAAATACATAATATTGTTAATCCTTGATCTTTTCTATGTGGATTAAATATAGGCTGTTCTACAGAATGAGGAGGGCAATCGCATGTACACAGATGGGGTGTGTGTAAAAGAAAAGTATGCATGTGTACAGGGAGGGAGGGGTCAGGCTTTGCCTGATTTTGTTTTGCACATGCCTATTGTTGGAACCAGATTTTGTTTCTGGATTTTTTACTTTTTTGCTTGCAATCTAATTCACACTGGTCTGAGCTATACACAGACAGGGGAACATTTGCAAAAGTAGGATAAATTTGAGATTGGAAGTAAAAAGTTTCCAGGAGGAATATGATCAGTCAGAAGAAGAAAAAACTCCAACTTTTACCCTTATGCAGATGCTGAATGATGTTTCAAGCACACCTAGGCATATATCTAAGCAAATAAATCTTGGAAGCAGATGTATTTTGATGTATTCAAAATTAGCCCACAAATGCGTTCCCTACCCCCATTTCAGGTGACAAGGAAAAAAAATTGAAGGGGTGGAATAAGTTGATTATTCACTGCCTGTATAATGCTACTGTACATTGGCATTTTCATCAAAACAGATTTATGGGAATTTATAAATTTTAAATAGTTCTCTGCATCTGAATTTTTTTTTTTATTTAGTCATTTTACTTTGTTTCAGAAGTACAGCAGAACTGGAGAATTTCCAGAAGTTTGATTTTATTGTATACCTCCAAAAGACATTCATATAAGCCATCAGCTTCAGCTTCCAGAGCTAGGAATCTGTTGGCAGCTCTTGATCATAACAATCATATTGACAGAGATGTGATTGTAAACACAGATGGAACAATAAGGTAATAAACTTTATTCTTGTTTGTTAACATAATAATTAATTTTTGTTGAAATATTAATGCTTTACCTGAACGTTGATAAACCATCTGTTTGTGGTACAATTTAATCTTGTACAGAAGAAATTTTTAAAAATAAATTTCATAAACCAATTTTGGTTAGAATTAGTCTAATGTAATTAGAAAATTCTATAAATAATCTAAACATTTTTATGATATATGGGTAAGATACAGGTTTGCTATATTTCCATTTTCATCTGTAGCAAAATGATTTGTTACATGTAATTTTATGCAGTTTTTATTTGGACTTTTGAGAATTAAAAAAATGACTTTGTCAATGAAATGTTTGCATTTTCTTGTCAGATACCAAAGGTCATTCAACAAAAAAGGGAGAGATGGTCTGCAAACCCAAAGAAAGCTGATCAACAGTACCTGTATATTCTGGAAATAATTATGAAAAAAATATTGAAAATGAGGTTATATGATTGAGTTGGCATGAACCAGCCATTTGTTTTGGACATAAATGATCCTGGGTGAATATCTGATGTACTTGCTCCAATACCACCACCACCTACAGAAGAGATTGTTACAAAGCAGAAATCTCATTTTAAATTAAAATGATTTAGGCCTTTTAGTCTAGTAACATCTGATGATATCAAATTGCTATGGAGAGACTATTCTAGTGATTGTATGGTAACAAATGATCCTTACCAAGAACCCATATAGACTTTGACTAAGTCTTTCTTGAAGTGCCTACCATGAGCCAAAGTCCAGCATCTGTTTGATTTCCAAGTAGCAGTTTATCTTCAGACCTCTGTTGATTATGTTCTTAAAGCTTTTAAAAACATGCATTTGAACAAAAAGATGTAAGACCTTTTATAACTTTTCATACTCATTGCATTTATACTCGTCTTATGTATGTTTAGATTGAGGTAAATGCAGTGTATTTTGACCATATGATGTATTAAATAAAGCACAGCAGAAACTATATATTGTATGTAATTCATTTAATGTTATAGGAGTAACAAGATTAAAATCATGTAATTGCAAGTCGGTATTATTGCATAATAAAGTACCTTTTAATAATTTAATTTTCTAAATGTTTTGTGTAAAATTACAGTCAGAAAGATTTCTAGCATACTTTGAAGAAGAAAAAATGTACATTGGAGCAAATGACTTCAATCCATACTCTTCATTTTGATTTCATTGCTCCCACTAAACATTATTGTACCTATCAATAGACAACACACTGAAGCATTAAAATTGATATGTAACTGAACTGGACCCTTTTTCCAACAAAACCCATCAAAGAAGATGTGTTGTGCCATGTGAATGCATCTTTATTTAACTACACACTTTTTAGATTTATTACAAACATCCAATATTAGGACTGCATATTTATGGTTTTATTATTTGCCTAAATACTGATAGCAACGATATGCATTGATTTAAAGAGTTTTTGCTTATATATATGTGTGTGTGTTTTTTCATGAAAATGAATTACATCAGAAAACAGCATTGAGCTTAACAACATTGTTTCTAATTCCACAACATAGTATTGTCCCATATTTCTGACTACATTATTAAATATTTAAGCTAAATCTTCAAACACAAAATATTTAGACTTTGTTTTAATTAAATTATATAATTTCCTGAATTTATTTGCCCAATTTTTTAAGAATACAATGTAATGAAGTGGTTTATCACAGGTGCAGCAATGTCTGCCATTACAGGTTCACATACAGTTTCAAAGTGATTTTATTAAGAAAATAATGCTGTTAACTTCTGTTTTAAAAAAAAGAAGAAATAAATTAGAAATGATCTTCACCGATTATATTTGTTAATAACAAATTACTATTTACATACTGGTGTTGACCGTTCCAGTGGCCTAGTGGTAAGAGCATCCATCTCAGAGTGGTAAGAGCATCCACTTCAGATGCAAGGGGTCGTGGAGGCCTTGATCCATGGCCAAGTCATACCAAAGACATAAAAATGGTATTAACAGCTGCCTCATTTGGTGCTCAGCATTAAGAGGTTAGTGTATGGACTGGTCGTCCTACAGTCAGGATAATGTAACTGGGTGGGATGTCATGCTACATGTCTGCGGCATGATGCCTCAGTGCTAGACATCACTATAAACTGCCACACTGCAAACATCATAGCAATATGACTGAAAAATTGTTCAAGGTATGTTAAAAATCCAAATCGCACAGACTGTTACAATTTTGAAACAGAATTTGGTATATTTTCATCACTTTACAGTAGGCTAAATTTCATGAACTTGAGCAGTGATATATTGCTGCAAACAGGGTTAATGGTCAGTTAGCAATTAAAACACCCCTGTCAATGTGTAAGAGTTTGTTTGTCTGCATAGGCTAATTGGTATCAACACTGCATAAATACATTTTGCCATGGGTTACAACACTGCCAGAACTTAATGGGTACATCAAGGAAGGTATAAAGTACAACCAGTCATTTTACATCTGAAAAATCAAGAGGGCAAAGTTTCTTCGCCTGGTAGCATGACCCCTGCATTCCTGAATTTGATATGTATATCTGAGCCAGTTTTGCACTGTACTTAGTACATTATATATATATGTGTGTGTGTGTGTGTGTGTGTGTGTGTAGCTACCCTAATTTTAAAAGAAATGCAATAGGAAACATACATGGGCGTGGGGGGTGGGCTTAATTTCAATATTTGTTTCTATGTAGTAGTTTGTGTAGGTGATGTACTAAAATTTGGCATTGAGTAAATGGTAATCACTTGTGTCAAAAGCATAGAAACCAAGGACAGGATACTAGAACATCAATGTAATTTCTATAGAACTGTCTAGTATTTTGGAATGGGATGTCTGTAATCAATCTATTATAGTAATGGTACACTTGTTTCTCATGTAAAAGTCTTTGGGAGAAAAAGAAAAAGGAAGAATGGAGGCAGAAGTTAGACAGACTGGAGGGAATTGGACTACCAGTCCAGAGAAAGATCATACAGATGAGTAGGAACACAGGACAGGAGGAAAATCTATTACACTAAGTCAGATGATAAAATAGGCCATAATTTGGTCGAGTTAAAGACGAGTAATAGGGTTTTAATTTGAATTTCATTTGAGAGATGACTGTTTTTTAATGATATTAAATTGTTGTTTATTTGACTTTCACATTTTGTGTATTCATTAATTTAACTGTCGGCACCACTGACTGGGGGCTCAGAGCATTGCATCTCTCTATCACTACTTCAATTCCTCACAAAAACCAGCCGGGGGAGGGGGGGAGGTCTTTTGTAATAATTTAAATAATATTGGGAGCAGCCCACTCAACCTAAATAACACAGAAAACCTCAATATATGCCATAATTATTCTTAAATGATATCCTTCAGTTTTGTATGCCTGACTGTACTCTTGAATTCAAGTTATGTCTGTACATGCACATTTGTACTTACATAAGTTTACGTCATTTCATAATATATAACAGTTAGTTTTACAGTGTATGCAGTTGTGTACATTCATCTGGGTATTCATATAAATGGTATAATTATTTCTGTAGTAAATGAACATTTTAAAAAACTGAAAATTTGATGCTTTTAATTGGTGTCAAGTATACTTGATTTAGTTATAATAAGACTGCTGATGATGTACCTATGTGATATAAGCATTCAAGGTTGCTTTTGATGAACTAGTATTTTAGTCTTAAAAACCTTATTATGTTTCCAGAGCCATTTTGTTTTACATGTAATTGCAATTAATGAGCAGTATCTGGATAGAATATTATACTAGTGTTTGTAGTTCTGTTGATATGTACAAGCCAATCTGTTTTCATAAAACACTGCAACAAATTTTGCTTTCTCAACTCAATATGAATATGCATTATTTATCATTTAACTTAATGTGTTACTGTGTTTGCACAATTAAAATCATATTCACCATGGTACTTTTGTTCTTTACATCCTTTGCATCCGAAGACAATGCTAGTCAACTTCAGTTCATCCTATGTTTTTAATAAATAGTCTCCTCACAGTTGCTTTCAAAACATATCCATACATATAGTCATTCTTTAGTGGGTAGTAGCTAAAAAAAATGAATACTACAAAATAAATGCTTTATACAACTTAAAATCAACATAAATTATATTATTCACACATCATATCATTGGATAGATCACCCAAGTCTTCCTTGAGTAAAGCGATGGTACTGGCCAAAATCATTTATCCATTATATGCCATACACAAAAGCTTGGAATGACCTGTCTGTAGCCAGTACTTAGGTATCCATTAAGTCCATAAAATAAACTACCTATTAGCAGTATGCCTTTTCTCCCGGTTGTAATCATTATCTTCTTCTGCTGCCAGGGCATCTTGCATATACCTCTATGCAACAAGGAGCATGACTTCATCTAAAACAACCAGGTCAAAGTCCTGCAGACATTTTTTTAAAATTGTCAGTAAAAATATATTCCAAATAAAATAAATGCATTAAATGTTACGTTGGAAAATATTAATTTTTGTGTTATGCAATGAAGCAGACGTGTAAATATACAAACAAATGCGCAAATCACATAGACTATCGGATACGTGAGCGTGAGGTGGTAATACAAATGCACAAGAAAATCTACTTTATTTTGAGCCTAAGAAGCGACTTTAGCGAGACCTTTTAATAGCAGTTCTGATTACAGAGATACAAATTATCATATTTTTAGTTGGTTTATCTTACAACGTAACACAATCTCACAAACACAACAAGTACATACTTTCAAGAACGGCCCCTTAAAGGAACCTCTTATTGTCAGGATTTTCCATCATATTTGTTGATGCGCATCACGTGACATTGCGACTTCGGAAGTATATCGGTAAATTCCGTTTCTGCATAATTAATTAGCAATCCGTACAGAAAATCCTTATATTTTCATTGATTAAACTTACAGTTGTACATTTTTTGAAACTGAATGACCTGTAATTACTCATTATTTCTACTATACTTTTCATAATATCATGCATTTGGAGGAACAAAAAAGTAAAATATCTTAGGTTGTATGCCTCTAACATCAATTATAATTGAAAGCACATTGATGTTGTAATTCATTTTATTACATGTGGTAGAACTGTTCCATATTCTAAATTAAGAAAATAATGATTAAGAGTTCACTTAATCATCTCCAATATCTGAAAATCCCTTGAACTCTTTGTCTTCCTTATTGGAATAAAAAATGGCAGTCATTTCCAAATCGTTAACTTTCATCTTGTCTTGGACATAACTAAAATTGTTAAATTTTTCCAGAAAGTCTACTGGTAGTTTCTGTGCCTTTCTGTGCCATAGTAGTGCATTATCTTATACTAATTCCCATTCTTTGCATGAACCTAAAACACCATGATATACTTCCACTGAAACTTTCAATTCCTAATTCAGTTGTGATTTCCTTTGCCTTGAGTCTGAGATAAATAGAGTTCATTCCAAGACATGCGGCATGTTGTGTCAAAACATGTTCTTCTAATTTATCCTCAGTATTAATCTATCTTGCAGCCATGATTTGCTTTCTTTCTTTGTTTTTTTTTTTTTTGGTATCGCATAATGCAACCATAGCTTTACGCCAATCCCACACACATTTTTCACTTATACCATATTTTCTGTGAGCAGCCATATTCCCACTTTTTTCTTCTGTGAAGTTTACAACTTCCAGCTTAAAAGCTGCTGTGTAAACCTTGCATGATTTGACAGGAGGCATAGTGAGATAAGTAATATTTGTATGGGGATATTTACATGAATGATTATGACTGAAAAGATTGATCAGAACATATGTAACTCCATAAAATGTGCCAGTACTATAGCAATTTAAACAATGCCCATGGCTAAATTCATTATTTACATCCAGAGAAGGGAGTTGGAATAATTTCCTGTTGTTCTTAATCTGCTTTTAAATTATATTAAAAACAGGTAGCATAAATGATGTGGAATGTTGATAAAGAACAATGGAGTACCGGCAAAATGGTAACTATTATTTGTAGCCAAAGCCAGTATCAGGGTTTAAACAATTGTGGCAACTGGCTTTGATTGTTGTTAGAAACCAAAGACCAATTTATCAACTACCAGTATAATCAAAGAGAGACACTGAAATGACAGCTGGTGAAGAATGAATTTATGGGATGTGTTGACATTACAATTTGCTTGAAACTGAAATGCGAAACTAAAAATGAATCATTGATAATCTATTTGACCATCAATATGTCTGATTTTAAACCATATTTATTTGAGAAACTTTGTCAAACACAAATAGAAACATATGATTTAGGGACTCAGTAGCATAATCGCCAGTATTTTATAAATAAACATAGAAAGCTCAAGTCAATATGGATTACATCCCTTTATAGGATCAGTTAGATCAATGTAAAAAGCTATGCAGCTATGAGCTCGCATGTATCCAGCAGTATACTGGAAAATCAAATATCAGTGTCATCAGGAAGAACAAGGTATGGTAAAAAAAGATGAATAATACAAAATTATTTCATATTTTTTTAGGAACAAACAATATGCTTTGAATTAGTACTGTACACTAAAGAGTATAGACCGTAGTGTGCTATGCAGTCCGGTGAATTTTTTACCGGTAATTTTTTAAATTTTTTTTCATGTTTGAGAAATAATAACATACATGCATAATACAAACTAAATAATGACAAAACTTGTAAATATCAACGCAGTCATATTAGTTTATAACAATTTATTGACATAGTAATTTCACAAGAATTTGTACTTTTATGTGACCTGTTTTCAATTATGCCGATTATAGAGCATTTTTAATAGCATACCAGGTACCATAATCCATATAGAAGTCGATGCAGTTTCAGTGACATAAGCCATATATAAATCAATTCGGAGTATAAGACAAAGACCTGACTTTCAAGTAAAAATGTATCGACTTATATGCTGGAAAATATGGTATTACAAATCTGAAGATTGTTTCCACTGTTATTATCCTTATTTCAGTGTATTATGTTTTCATTGTTGTTTTTGTTGTTCAGTTATCATTATTACAGTATCTTTTGTTTTCATTGCTTTTCTTGTCAAAATATTAATTTCCGTATTTTGTTGCATGCTGACTGTTATTTCTGGTTTATGTATGAGCACTTTGTATATAGCAAATAACATTTTCCAGCTCATTCTTGAAGACTTTTCAGGAAAGTGTGTGTGTGTATGTGATTAGGATTTTTTATGTAGCTGTAACAATTTTTCAGTCATATCGCTACGATTTGCAGTGAGGCAGTTTATAGTGATGTCTAGCACTGGGGCATCATGCCGCAGACATGTAGCATGATGTCCCACCCAGTCACATTATCAAGACACCATGCTGACCAGTCCTAACACTAATATCTTAATGCTGAGTGCCAATGGAGGCAGCTGTTAGTACCATTTTTGTAAGTCTTTGTTAAGACTCGTCTGGAGATCAAACCCATGACCTTCTGCTTCCACGGCAGACACTCATGGTGTCTTTTAAAGCGGGTCTTCTCAATGATTCATACTTTATTAAGGGACTCTGTACATATGTACATATGCTCCTAAAGTCTATAATCTAGATGCAGTAAAAAAAAAAATCATCATTTTCAGAAAAACAGTGCACTGAGTGGCCTAGCTTCAGACTCCAGGAGAGATGCAGACAAGCAGACAGAGATGCTGGTGAATGAGAGAAGTCGAGACAGTCTCCCTAGAATTACTCTGCCAGATGTCACTACTGCAACTTCATATTCCGCAAGCCCCAACTTCACAAAAACTTCACCTCTATGGGGGCTGAATAACCTGAAAGTTGAACTGCAGTCAGCCCTTAGCAACATCAAAGACCAGTTGTCTGCACCAGGTAGTCTCTTTGTACAGGGCCCAAATTAATTATATTCTACTAACCTGAAGTCATTGATTTGCTTTTTTTTTTTTGGAGAGGTCTCTTTCCTCTGATCTTCGCAGACTATTTAAGGGAAAGGCTCTCCATTTTTTTTTTTCTAAGTATTTGCTATATTGCTTGTTTTTATTTATTTTATTTTTGTAATCAAATATATATAATATATATATCTTTTTTTTTTTTTTCAATTCAAAATTTACATCAGGCTTTCATCAAAATACAGTTACTTTTTTCTTCCAAATTGTTCTTTCTCTTCTTCTCTTTTTTGCCATTCTTTGCTTTCTTCCTTCTAGATATATTTCCTCTGCTGACTTGTTCTCCAATGTGTTTTAGTCCATTTGCTCATCGTAATTCTGTAATTCTTCTATATGTTCTATGACTCTTAAAGGTTGTTCTATTGCAGCCGTTTTTGCTATTTGTTGTTTCTCTAGTTCTAGTGGTTTATTAGTGTTTTCTTCTCTGTTTTTTTTTCTGTTCAGTTTCCGTCTCGTTTTCAGCTGTTTGGTTGTTTGTTGTTGTATTTCTTCTTTATCCGGTTGTAATGTTACTTGTTGTTTTGGTTGTTCTTTCTTTTGAGTCTCTTGTTTTTGTTTTTCTTGTTGTTCTGTTTCTTTTGTGATATTGTCATTTGCCCTAGGCATTTGGGATTTCATGTGATTTTTATCCGTTTCTTTTATTGTCCTGTTGTTCATTACTTGAGAGTTTGTTGTTTGTTTGTTCAGGATTGGTCTTGTTTCCTCAATGTTCCTCTTTTCTTTTGTTGTTTGTTCTACTTTTTTGGTTTCATTTCTCGTTACTTCCATCGTACATTTTCTGGGTATATGTCCTACTGTTCCAATTTTGATACATTTCCTGTAGTATATACAGCCTTTGTACCATGTTGTAATCAGAAACCCACGTAGGAAACATTTTCTTTTTATCATCCTGAGTTTGGTTCTTTCTATCTCGAGTATTCTTGTCTCATTTAAGATATTGAAACCTGGTACTTTCCCTAGACGAAATTTTTCCACTTTGAATCCAAATTTTTCTTCCACCCATGCTACTACCGTTTCAGTTGGTACTTCCATTGGTACTCCATTTATATGCAGTTCCCCCGTTTGTTTCTTAATCTTTCTCATTATTGGTTGCGGATTTGGGACGATTGCTCTGTGACCACATATAGTGGTTTCTCCATATTTCAGTGCTGGTGTGTTCTCTCTGTACCTAATGTCATACCCATTTTTAGGTTAGTTTATGGAGTAAATTTTTTGTATTATCTCCTCATCTATAAGTTTTAGATGTACCAGTACAGATGTTGTTCCTGGTAGCGCTGCACCGTTAAGGTCTGGAAATATAACTTGCTGTGTCCCTTCTTTGTATCTACACTCAGTGTAATCTCCATCTTCTAGTTCTACCCTCTTCGTTCTGAAGTATTTTTGTAATTCCGTCATAGTTCTTCTAGCAGAAGCCATTTTTTCTCGTGATGTCCGTATGTAATGTGTGAGCTCAACTCACTTCTCTCCTTGATGATATTCTTCTTCTTTAGTTATGTATCCTTTAGTATTTTGCTTTTCATCAAATTATTTCTATTTTGTTGCAAGCAAACCGCAATTACATCTTACCAGGGTAATTTCTCCCGCCGGTGGATTTCCTAGCAGTTTGCTTGGTCCTTGCCATTTTTCGTGATTGTGATAGACAGTAAGTCAACTTCTCATTGATTTACCAACAGATCACTAAGACCCCAACTGTCACAAATGTGTTAGAGCAGTTACAATTTCTGTCAGTCACTTTCATAGCAAGTTTGTGTTGGATGTAAGGCTGTCATAATCACACAAGTAAATGTGATTATTTTGTGTTAGACATGTGTAGTTTACTAAACCCACCTTCAGATTAGGTGATAGATAAAGAGAACAATAACATGATTTAACATTGTATCCTGGTCTTATTTAAATTAGCTGAAAGTAGCATGGCAAACAATCTTCACTTTGGAAGCAATTGTTGTTGACAGCAGGACACAGCAAAACAAATGTAACTTATGCTGTACAGAGATTTCCTGCAATGAGCATAGCACCAACAACTTGAGAGATATTCATATCTCTTAATAGGATATTGTTGTAAAATTTTCAGTTCTTTTATTATTTTGTTCATGACTTCCAGAAGAAAAAAACAAACTCTTGAATGACTTTGTTATTAGTTACAATGAAACGTATATTAATAAGAAAACATCTACTATAAATAGTGGACAGAAAATGCAAATTTTGTTGAATAATGGACATAGTCAATGTGGCATTGTTTGCGAACTCACAGGAATAGGAGAAATGAGCATATAGTTGAGAGCAGAGTCTTCAAAAGTTTCTGCCAGTTAAAGCCCTTGTACAAAATGACCAGAAAAACATTTTCCAACGAATTTTCTTTCTGTTTGATCAAATGTACTGACCGCTCTGGTGGCCTGGTGGTTAGACTGCCTGCCTTCAATGCTGGAGGTCATGGGTTCAATCTCCAGTCAGAAATCATACCAAAGACTTATAAGAATGGTACTAACAGCTGATTTGCTTGGCGCTTTAACAGCATTAAGAGCTTAGTGTTAGGAATGGTCAGCCTAGTAGCAGGATAGTGTGACTGGGTGGGACATCATGCTATATGTCTGTGGCATGATGCCTCAGTGCTAGACATCACTATAAACTGCAACACTGCAGACATCATAGCGATATGACTGAAAAAAATGCTAAAGCTATGTTAAAAATCCTAATCACAGACTTACCAAATGTATTAGGAGTACAAACCAGATGACTATACTGATGGGGCGGGGAGGTATTCACATTATTTTTTGCATTGGCATTAAAGATATCTGACTTTCAAAGGTCTGAACTGTTAAAGAATATCGGAAAAGAAAATTAATCAGCATGTAAATTCCACAGGACTGAATTTGCACATTTTGGATTTCAATTTGAAATAATGTTGTGGTGAGTTTTCTTTTTTTTATAAAAATATTATTATCACTGAATACATGTTTTTGAACATTTGGTATACATGTTGTATAAGGAAGTTTATATACCATGACAGATTCAGTTTTATACTTTCTTTGATCTTGTTAACATTATGGAATCTTATGTGCATGAGTAAGTCCATATTTTGTAAAACCCCTCATATGACATATTTTTTATACATGTACTAGTCACTGTAATGTCAAAATAGTCTTATCATCTAATCAGAATTATTGTGGAAAATGCTTATTTTCAGATATTTTCAAGAAAACTCCTTTTACTGTCATTATTCCTAATGAAAACAGCTCACATTTATTACAAATCATTAGTTCTGGCATGCAAGTCGATTTATAGAATTTAAACAATCATTTTTTTAATGATGGTCATATAAACGTTTGCATTTTTTTTTTTATAAATGTGACATAGATGTATGAAATAAAAAATGAGAAATCTTTATATTTCATGCTTAATTGATATGTTTGTATTGATCTGTTTGTTGTGTTGTTTTAATACTTGCCAACATTCAGCACCAGACAAGGTACAATAAATTTCATGGCAGATATGGACAAGTATTATTTCACACATCAAGTAAAATTGTTTTATCATTATCAAAACAGTACATATCATAAAAAAGATGTTGGGTATCAGACTAGTATTGGAGAATCATAAATGGTCACACTGGCCAACTATGCAAATAATCCAGAGCTGAGCAGAAAAGTGTTTTAATTTTAAAATTGTTGCTTAACATTCAGTGACTATTGTGTATGTGTGTGTGTGTGTGTGTGTGTGTGTATATATGTAGTAGCACTTTTTGTAGGATGTCAGTAATATTGGCTATATGGTGCCAATTAAAGAAAACGTTTGAACTAGAAATTTGGAGAGTTTTGTGAACTGCACAGCCTCCACTGAAAATCAGATGATGAAAGAAGAGTGTACAGTAGTAAATATGGTCAAGCAAAAAGAGGAAGGAACTTCAAGAAATGCCTGGACTATGCATATGAATGACTGAAGTATGAAAGGATATTATGTTCTAAACTTTCTGCACTGAGCATTCCGAGAAATATGAAAGTGTATAATCTACTTTATTATAATTTTTTGACTCTTTTATTATTATAATTTGTTGATTTGTTTTAAAAATACTTTCATAAATCATCCCTGATATCACACTAATGTTGGTGCTCAATAATTCACCAGACATCAAGGTTTAAAGTCCGAGATTATATCAAGCTGATGCATGCTGCTTAACAAAGAAACACAAGGTCAGAGGCTAGGCCATATCGATGATGAAGAATCATAAACAAGGTCACTGTATCTCCTAAGTGCTGGAGTCACTGAACCTAAGTGAAGAGCATCAGCATTGACAATGGGAGATAATGCTTCCCATATAATAATAATAATAATAATAATAATAATAATAATAATAATAATAATAAAATAATAATGAGGAAATTGTATATTGCCAAATCTTTAGAAGCACTAAGTGCTTTACATCTATAATGATATCACTACAGAAAACAAAAAAAACAAAAACCATGATATTGGAAAATATAAAAAAATGCTGAAAATATTTAAGGTACGAAACATTATTAGGTCTTTAAGTTTGTTCTTGCATTTGAAAAAGGTGAGTTTTAAAAGCACTCTTGAAAGGGATCACTGTGTTTTTGTGTCTAATTTCAATTGAGAAATTGTTCCACATCGCTGGGCCCTGGTATGCAAAAGAACGTCCATATGACTTCATTTTCATAGTGGGAACAATGAGTATACGATTGTCAGAAGAGGAGCGTAAGTATCTTGCTGGTGTGTACATATGGGTGAGGTGGGATATGTACATTGGACTGGAGTCTGTCAGTGAAACATAGCAAAGAGAACAATTTTCGTGTTTGATTCTGGATCGAATGTATAGCAAGTTTAGGGTACAGAGCAGCGGGGTGGTGTGCTCTGATTGTGGTACTCTAAAGATGATCCGAGCAGCTGTGTTTTGAACTTTTTGAAGTTTCTGGAGTAGATATTGAGATGAACCAGATATAATTGAGCTACAATAGTCCAGTCCAGTCTTGAAAGTACTCATGAACACACTAGTGTTTTAGTGGCATCAACTGAAAGATATTTGCGAATGGAGCTGATGCATCTCAGCTCAAGATATGCAGCCTTGTACATAGACATAACGTGCTTTATTTGCAATAAGCTTAACCCTCATGATAATTTCTTGTAAAATAATTTGCCACGTATAGTGTGAGTATTAGGTTGAATATGGTATAAATTTATTGTAAAATAATTTGCCAAGCATAATGTGGATATTAGGTTAAATATGGAATAAATTTCTTGTAATATAATTTGCTAAGTTTAAAGTGAGTATTAGGTTGAATATGGTATATCATTGTGCTGTTTGCATATGAATTGTAATGTTGTTAGGTACTCGAATGTTTTTCTTTTTTCAATATGATGCAATCATCACTAAATGATTATTATTTTATTAAACATTGATGTAAAACCAATTTGATCAATTGAAATTGCTTTGTCTTTATTCCATTTTTTGTCAGTGGAGATCAGACTGTTATGCAATATATACAATAATATTGCAAAGTATTGTTTTGGAATATATGAATTCAAAATTTGCAGAAATTAAAAGATTAAGGAAGAATTTTATGTGTTCTATTCATTTTGCACATTATCATCAATTGAGCATCAATCAATGTATTTGATTTTCCTTTTTTCAATGGATGCCAGTGGGTAACCTGTCAAGAGGTTCATCACAGGAAGATTTCAAGTTTTATGACAATTGTGAGACTATATGTGGCGAGATCACTGCACAGACAGAGAGTGCAAATTCACTGATAGTAGAATCATCAGTTGCCAAAGCTTCCAGCTCAGAAGTAGAGGTAAAGTCCAGTCCAGAATTTAAGGGTCTGGTCAGAGGTCAAGATTTAAAACAGTCTGGAAAATTTTTGTTGACCCTGAAGCGACTTGGGAAGAAGATGTCAAATGCAGGGCTAGAAAATCAACAACTAAGATCTAACTCACCAACCCCCTCATCATCACATGTAAGTTGTATTAGAAGCCATACAATAAGTATCCATTTGTCTATCTGTCTGTTATCTCTGTGTATATGTCTACCTTTTCTGTCATTCAGTCTTCTCTCTCTCTGTCTGTCTCTCTCTCTGTCTGTCTCTCTCTCTCTCTCTCTCTCTCTCTCTCTCTCTCTGTCTGTCTGTCTGTCTCTCTCTCTGTCTCTCTCTCTCTCTCTGTCTCTCTCTCTCTCTCTCTCTCTCTGTGACACCGATTTTAATGTCTATCTTCCACAGTGATTGTAACATTTAGAAATATTTGAGGTTGATTTTTATTTTTTGTGTTGCAGTAAACAACATTTAAGATAATTCCATCATTTTAGGAACTAATAATAATAATGACATATTTACAAACAGCTTTAAGAGAAACAAGTAAATAGGTCCAATTTTGATCCAATAACATGTATCTTCTTAAATACATTAACCATTCAAAATACATTAGTACCACCACTTCTTTGCAAATCTAGCCCTTGTAGGCTTGTTTTAGCACAGAAGTGCTAAAATTTATCAGCCTACCTAGGTGGAGATAAGAAAAGTGTTCTCACCACTTGAACAGAAAATTGGTGCCAAATCCAGCCATACTTATGTTACTAGATACACTCATACTAGGAATCACTCTTTTTTCAGTCTACACAAAACTGATTTTTCACTTGTGTATTTTTATTATTCTATCCAATTGTTTGGAGTTTTCTCACACAGGGAAGTATCATCCATCTATATTTAAATCTATTTTTCTGTCTTTGTTTTAGAAGAAAAATTTGCACTTCATTAGCCATGTGATTAGCATGTCAGCATCATTTGAATAGTCTGCACTAAGGTCCCTGGTTCTTGTGTTATTTCAACAACAGCATTCTTGTAATCATAAAATGTTTGCTGTTTCCATGACAGCTCTGCTCCTTGCGAATCCTTAAACATATTTACTATTATCTCCATACAGTGCATTTAATCTTTCTCAATCATCGTGTACATATTAGAAAAACATTGTTTGGTATAATTCTTGATTATTTGTTGAGTTGGCAAACACAACTTTTTACATTTGGACAATACTAGCTTAAAGCGTTACAACTTTTAGTTATCATCAGTAATCAAATTAGTGCTTGGGGTCAATACACATCATGAACTTAAAGATTGTTTTGACACTAATCACACTAATTTCCTTGATTAGTGGACGAGGTCTAACATTTGTTTATTCATGCCTTGTGCATATATTGTACCTCATCTAATGCAGGATATTGGTAAGTACTCAATTAACACAGTAAAGAAATCAATCAATCATTAAACTGAATGACATCTCCCAGCAATAATTTTCACTGCTCCAACCAATTGGTTATAGCTAGGTTTAACTGCAGGTTAGTAGATTAACATGAACTTCAGTCCCTGGTTCATATTAACTATTATTGTGTTTGTGGGGTGTAAACGTCTGTAATCAGAATTCATGTCAACTACTTTACTTTGCAATATATATTTATTGTACGGGTACAGTTCATGTCATACATAGGATATATGCACACACACTGAAAGGTGTGTAATTATCATTACTTCATTCTATGAGCAGTATGAGAATGAAAAACACATGATCAAGGATGCAGACACAATCATTCTTGCTGCCAAAGACACCTCAATTGACAGTTCACTACTTGTTATCTCAGACTGTTTAGATTTTCACAACATTATGGTAAAAGCAAACACTAAATTGCAGCAGATGGCAGATTTTTACAAGGTAGCAGCCCAATCCAGATTTGAATGATATGGTGGCCCATCCAGACTTGTATGATATGGCAGCCCATCCAGACTTGCATGATATGGCAGCCCATCCAGACTTGCATGATATGGCAACCTATCCAGACTTGTATGATATGGCAGCCCATCCAGACTTGCATGATATGGCAGCTCATCCAGACTTGCATGATACAGCAGCCCATCCAGACTTGCATGATATGGCAGCCCATCCAGACTTGGATGATATGGCAGCCAATCAAGACTTGCATGATATGGCAGCCCATCCAGACTTGCATGATACAGCAACCCATCCAGACTTATATGGTATGACACACCATCCTGACTTACAGTTGATATGCTAACAAAACCGAAGCATACTTGTATTGGCTTGCATGATGTTTCCCAAACTTGCCAGTATCGGATTTGGGCACCAAATGCCACACAGCTGTAGATGACACCTTCACCTCTACAATCTCAACCTATACTTTAAATTCCTGGTACTTGCACACAGACATATCAAATCAGTATATATAATTTTTTTGTAAATATCAATACCTGGTCTTCAAAAGAAATATGGACAGAGTCATGTTTTGCTTTAAATTCATGTTTAAACTTCCAACTACAAGCATGGCATTCAAAGCACCAAGTAAGTTGTATTCTAGATCAAGATGTGAAATCCCTTGTTTTACATGAAATCCCTTGTTTTACATAAAAATCCCATGTTTCATTTCTGCTTCTTCTTGGATTCCTTGTCAACAATTGACAAATCTGTCATTTTCCTTTCTTTACCCACATGGATGTGGGTTTTAACACATATAAATAGGGTCTTTAGAAAATGCATTGAAATGATCTTGTTGATGTCTGATATTCTCTCAGCCTGGTGAATTCATTACCTATTGGGTCTTCTCACTGTGGCAGCATATCAACTTGTGCTACCTGCTTTGAGAGCACCATGGATAAATCTCATATATAAATAGCAACTAAAGATTTTCCATCTTGATCAAGAAATCCCAGTTTCAGAATCAATTAGATCCCATCTCAGCAAATGGGGAAACATCGGCTGGCTTACAGCAGGTATTTCATTGCAGCTTCAGCCTCAATGAATTTTGGTCTGTATTGATGCCAGTACATCTGCATACATGCTAATTATTATGATTTAGTGTACCGGTAATCAATAATACTTTTTTTCTCACCAAATTATATTGCATGCTTGCCAGTGTATGGATTATGCTTTTCTGGTACATTACATGTTTTTTAAAAAAAAAACTTGCATGAGAATAGCTAATTGGTCATGTAAGGACCTACATATTGTTTCCTAATTTTCTATTTATGTCATCTGTAAATGACCTATTTCCAAGAAAACAAATGGGTTTCTTTAATTATAAACTCTGCCTTGCAAATTCATTTATTGATATTCAAGTTAGCAGACCAGTCTGTACTTTTAAAGAAAATAGCACCAGATATTAGGCAAACAGCTTTTTACTTTTTGACTTGTAGATGTCTTTGAGCATATCGGTCTTTTTAAAACTAAAAAAATGTCCAATCAGAATGTGAAGTGTCGTTTAGTAGGGATGGGATTCTTCCTATAGACTTTAAAGAATTATGAGGAAGTTCCCCTGGTCCGCATTCAGAATGTTTACTTCTAAACAATATATTATATATGGCTACGAGCCCCAAGTCAGCAATGCCGACAGTTAAATTAAAAGAAATACAAAGATGAAATTTAAACAACCATTTAATAAATGAAAATTTTAAAGGTATTAATCAGTCAATGTCACTCTTGACCCAATGATCCCTAGATCATCATTTGATTTCAGTGTGAGGAATATTTTCCCTTCTTGAGTGTTACTCATCTAAATAAGCCTCCTTTCGTCTTTCTCTCCTTCCGATTCCTCTCCTTCCGTTTCCTCTTCTATCTCTACTTCCGTTTCCTCTTCTACCTCTACTTCCGTTTCCTCTTCGACGGTATCTCTTGAGGTCACCCGAAATTCACTCGGTATCTCTCAAATTCACTCGGAATTCTTTCCCCGTCACCCGGAATTCTCTCAACGTCACCCGAAATTCCTGGAATTCTCTCAACGTCACCCGAAATTCTCTCAACGTCACCCGAAATTCTCTCAACGTCACCCGAAAGCTTCCTGTTGAAAGGTATAATGCATTAGCATAGGGTGATGAATATTACCTCACACTAAGTCACTGAATTGAACTATCAGTTTAAGGCGGGACATTTTTGGTCATGCATGCGCACACATCGAAATTCCCATACGCTTCCGCCGCTTACAAAATGGCGCCACAACACAATCTCACAAAGAATTCAAACATCTACATACTGAGCCCTATCAGTATATACATACAAATATTTCAAATATCATTGTATTATAATATTACTACTATTAGTAATATGACTATCTATATATTTATATATATGTCCTACACAAGCATACCGAATCCACAATATTCACATTCAAATTGCAATAACGGAAATCCGTTAACTCAATGGCAAAATATATCATTACGTAAACAAAGTGCTAGTCTACCATAATATACCTACACAAAGAATATTAATATTAATTCTTATAGCAGCTAGCAAACAATACAATTCTTCACGAATACAAATCGTCCTTTCAAAAGGGTGTAAACGTAATAATTCACGAAATAATATGCACACCTATTGCTAACAAAAGAGCAACATTTTACCGCACAAAATAAGGGGTAATATAATATCATGAAGAAGATGCAACGAATTTACATCATAATCAATTGCAAGCAAAGGTACTAACGAACATCACGAAAGATGCAAAATATTAATATCATAATTAACTATTCATACTACAATACAAGTAAAATGAATATACATACGAGAATCCTTCCATTCCGCAGACGTATCAAGCAGAAATCAAACAAAAATCACACTGACCTTTGAAGCTATCTTAAGATTTAAGCTATCCTAAGATTTCCTTGATTTCCAAAATCTGAGTCTGCCACCAATTTTCGTCTGGCCGTACGGAGTTTTATCTCTTCTCAATTCTTATTGGAGCGAACTGACTAATTCCTACTAAACATTGGGTTTTATCTAAAAATTTTCGAATAAAGTCCCACCCACATCACATTTCGATTGGAGGGCGATCAACTCTGGTCAGTCGTTCGACTGTCAATCATCCGAATGTCTGTCTGTGTGTCTATCAATGGTTACAGTCTTCTTATTTGATGCTGTCCTGTCCTTTGATGTGGTTACATCACCCGTCCACGATGGACACAGTCTCCTCTCCCCTCGAGAGCTAACAAAGACCATCTTACGTAAGGGGATTAGCTAACTTAGAACAATTTGAACATCACAGCTGGGTCAGGCAGACATACAATTTATACATGTACAAGGCCAGTCAGAATCACAAGTTATAGTAACTTATACCTACATACAAGGGGTTGGGGTAAAATTGTCACACAGAAAAACAACACATCAAAACCATTTACAAATGTGTAAAAAATAGAACACGAGAGTGATCAACACAGCAGTCAAGTTGAGCACTTCATCATCCAGAATTTGTGAACCTCATGATTATATTTGCAAAAGTTAGATATGCAGACTAGTTAAAATGAGTGTTGAGTATGAATAATGTTTCAGCATGTTTTGTTTTGGTATTTTGGTTCTAATCCACATGGAATTTGCCTATGTTTCCAGATATTTTGACTTATACATCCAGATTAGTTGTAAAAATAAACATGTACATTTGTAACTACAATGTTGTAGCCTCAAAAATTTAGGGATACTAATATTATAGGAATAGTAGGAAGACAGAGTGGATATCAGAAGAGACATGGAATTACATAGAAGAGAGAAGACAGATTAAGAAGAGACTTTTGGATTCCAAATCACCAAGACTGAAAGAGAGAATTTCGAAGGAGTATGGAGGAAAAGACAAGGAGGTGAAGAAATCAGCAAGGAGAGACAGAAGAGAATACGCAGAGAGGCTAGCAAAGGAGGCGGAGGCAGCAGTAGAGCAGAAAGACATGAAGATGGTGTATCAAAACACAAAGAAGCTGAAGGGTGACTACAGTCAGCACCATGACCTTCTAGTGAGAGATGAAGTTGGAACCTATGTCACAGTGGAGGAGGAGAAGCTGAAAAGATGGAAGCAACACTTTGAGTATATCCTGAATTGCCCAGACCAACCAGTACTCACTGACATTCCTGAAGCAGTGGAAGACCTTGACATCAACTGTGATGACATCACTATTGAGGAGGTCAAGCAGGCCATTCACAAGCTGAAGAATGGGAAGGCACCTGGCGATGATGGTGTGTATCCCGAGATGCTGAAGGCAGAAGAGACAGAGACGGCACAGCTTCTTTGCCAGATTCTCCAAAGATATGGGATAGTGAGAAAGTACTAAATGACTGGAAAACTGGAATTATCATAGTCAAACTTCCCAAGAAAGGAGATCTGGGAAACTGCAACAACTGGCGAGGAATCACCTTACTATCCCTCTCCAGTAAGATCTTTAGCCACATCATCCTTCAATGCATCACAACAGCTGTGGATGGTATCCTACGCCAGGAACAGGCAGGCTTTAGGAAGGGCAAATCCTGCATCCACCACATCTTCACACTGAGGCAGATCCTTCAGCAGTCCCATGAGTGGAATGGATCCCTTTATGTGGTCTTTGTGGACTTTGAGAAGGCCTTCGACAGCCTACACCGAGCCTCTATGTGGAAGATCCTATGACATTATGGCATCCCCCAGAAACTTGTCAATGTCATCAGGTCCCTGTACGAGAACTTTGAGTGCAGATTAATCCACAACAACCAACTCACTGAACCATTCAAGGTGGAAATCAGAGTGAAGCAAGGATGCATTCTCTATGCGATCCTCTTCTCACTGGCCATTGACTGGATCATGCACCACACCACAGAGGGCAAGAGACAAGGAATACAGTGGATGTTGACCTCAGTGCTGGATGACCTGGACTATGCCAACAATATCGGGTTGCTGGCAAGCAGGCACCAGGATATCCAACAGATGACACAACAGTTGGTACAGACAGCAAACACCATAGGTCTTCGAGTCAACATAGGGAAGACAAAAGTCTTGATGAAGAACACTAGAGCGGGCAACCCAATCACCATCAATGACCAGCCACTGCAAGAACTAGATGATTTCACGTACCTGGGCAGTAAGGTCGCCACAGATGGAGATTGCACAAGGGAAGTCGTCACAAGAATCAGCAAGGCCAATCAGACCTTTGAAATGCTGAAACCCATCTGGAGGACAAGAAACCTCAGCGTCCACACGAAGATCTGTATCTTCAAGAGCAACGTGTTGAGCGTCCTTTTGTATGGGTCAGAGTGTTGGAAGTCTACCGTGAAACATAGAACACAAGCTCGAAGTCTTTCAAACCAAGTGCTTGCAACGGGTCATGAGGATCTTTTGGCCAAACATGATCTTGAACAAGGAACTCCGGCACAGAGCGGGTGCAAGCACCATCTCTGAGATCATTGCAACATGGCAATGGAGATGGCTCGGCCATGTTTGCAGCATGCCTACTGACTCACTACAAAGGGTGGCACTGAGATGGACCCCACAGGAAAAGGAACCATGACAGACCCAAAGAGACCTGGCGACGAGCCGTGGAGCGAGACCAAAAGACCAGAGGCCTCACCCTGCAGACCGCCCCAGCTACAGCTGCTGACAGACCGAAATGGTGCTCCCTTGCTGTTGCCTCAAGCACCAGATGGCGCAGAGAGGATTGATTGATTGATTGATTGAATATTGGTAAACGTAATATATAGATTACATTGAAAGAACAAGAAAGAAGATATTTTAGATTCAGCTCAGTCAGCCTTGTACAATGGGTTATTCGTTATGTATGTGAAGAAGCAACCCAAGACAAGACTGATCTTTTGTGTATATTGGCTCATGAAGTTATGATTAATCACCACTATAACAGCATTGGACCATAACTGTTACCAGACTGCATCATCCAAGCCATGGGACAGAGTTAGAGACAACTTTCTCTTGCTTTTATCTCAGCAACTTTTTATCCCAAAAGGCTCAGTTTTGATCTTGTGGGTCCTATGTCAGAAGTGCCATAGGCTACCTTCCTAATTGAGTCAGCAGCTTTGCAGAGTCATGATCACTTGACTTCTGCTGGGTGTGATTATACTCATTCTAGCCCACATCTCTTGAAACATTTATAGCTGCTAAATGTACATTCTTCAAATGTATTGTGATATTTTTCTTCAGAATGCATATTTGATCATAGTATGGGCACACTCTCCCGGCCTTCTCACTGTTACATTTTAAAACCAGATGGAGCATGCCTATATCCTTCAGTAATAATTGGAGTTTTAGAAGGTATCTGGTTCCAGTCTCTCTTTTCATGAGAAGATCACTCTCATCTGTTTTACATCTAAGTGGGCAGACAAATTTTAGCACTTTTGTTGCTAAAAGCAAGTTTATAATGGGCAGGTGTTATGACATAGTGGATATAATCTCAATGTACTATGATTGCATAAGTATTATCAAAGAAATATGTTCAACTCCAAACCAAACCTTGGTTTCTCCAGTTATAATGCACATGAAATGGAAGAATATTACCGGTATCCATTTTGCAAACAATGAAATTGATAAGACTTGTTCACTAGAACCCGATAATTCGAGAAGTTTTGCTGTAAATACCTCAGAAAGAGATGAGGATGATATGAACTATGCTGATGTATTTATCAGTAAGATGATAACCGTAGGCATGATCCTAAATTTAAGGGCATGCTAGGATTAGAAGAGAACTTCATTATCTTGTTACAAGAGTGCACATCATACCCATTTTTTCCCTTCAGGTCCTGGTTACACCCTCTTCTTCCTGTAAAGATATTCAGGACCTAGAGGAAGAACTTCTGGCCAACAGGGAGATTATCAATTTCCTCCACAAAAAGGTCGACTTTCTCTCAAGGGAACTGGAATCAAGGTTTGCATCTCCCATTTCCCAATTTTCACTTACTATTTCATACTTATATCTCAGTAAAATCTAGAATTTTCACTTACTTCATTTTTTGCATCTGTTTTTCTATATGAAAAGTGAGTTGTATTGATTGCTTATCCAGGACAGCATCATTGATCATGATGCAGTTATTCGGTGAAAGCAGTTGTGTTTTTTTCTGACTACCAGATAGCTGCAGTACTTTGTGACAGGATTAGAAGGTATATTTTCTTTGAAGAAATGCATAATATTATTGGTTATTTCAAATACTTCACTTGAAAAAGTAAAAGTTAAAGATCTGCTTATGGTTAGAAATTGTCTTGTTATTTTAATAATTCATTGTTTAAATTCTTTATGTTTGTTATTTTGTTTCTGAAGCTAAAAGTTACAATACTAAAATGAGAATTTCCTTCTGAAAACTTGTATTAAAGAGCTGATATAAGGGTGATAAATGTTTTATGGATTTGGTGTTTTAATAATGTGATTTTTCTTGTTTTTGTAGTGTGGTGTTTAGTGTTTTTGTAATATAGTGTTTGGTGTTTTTGTAATACGTGTTTTTATAATATGGTGTTTGGTGTTTTTGCAATATTGTGTTTAGTGTTTTTGTAATATGATGTTTAGTGTTTTTATAATATGGTGTTTGGTGTTTATGTAATATAGTAGGTAATATTAGTCTGACCAAGGAGTTCTGTTGGTGGGGTCCTAGTGGCCAAAATCTGTTGATGGGGTCCTGTGGCCAAAACTTGAAAAAGAAAACTTCGTGTCATGGTTGGATGTTGTCATTTGAAATTTTGTTTAACAAAAGATTGAGACTATGGCCCAGAACATTCTACCTCTAATGTGGGTGAGTGGTATGACGGTAGGGTCCTGATGGCAAAAAATTGAAATGGAAAATCTTGTCATTGTGCTGCGTTGGATGTTAATTTTTTTAAATAAAGGTTGGGGCTATGACCCAATAAAAGTTTACATCTAATATGGTTGATTGGTATTATACTGGCCTTGGCTGTTTTCCAAACATTTCTTCCTTATACACCTTCCCCTCAGTAACTCATTCATAACAGGATTTAGAAGCAGTATATGCCAGTGAGTAAGTTACAGGGGAACATGAACAATGAGAATATGGGGTGGGAAGAAGATGGTTTGATTGTTTAGTAATTGTTTTTCAGTCGTGTTAGGAATAATTGTCAGTAAAATGCTTTTCTCATGTGTTTTTCACTTTACTATATAAATCACCTTCATTTTCAAGGTAGCCAATGTCTGAAATATTGTTTAAAACATTACTCCACAACATGTTTCAGCCATCAATACATATATCTGTGAAAACATTGTTTATTGCACAACTGCTTTTGTATATAGATATGTATATACAGTCGACTCCGGTTAACTGCACAGCCTAGGGCCCGTCACGAGACTGTGCAGATAAACAGAGTGTGCAGTTAAACGAAGCACGATACAGCACAGCTTTAAATCAGCACGGCATGAATATATGTGAAGAATAAATTTAAACAATGATTAGAATCCACTCTTTCAACTTTTACTTAAATGTTAAGATAGTTTTCCTTCTTCCGAACACAACTTCACTGATTCAACAAATGGATCAAGGAATTTTAGCGAATTTCAAGAAATTCTATAGATCGCTTGTTTTTCGAAAACTGCTGTCAGACATTGATGGGTCATCTCCCGAAGAAAGAGCATTTAGCTCCAATGTCGTCTGCATCCTGTTTTTCGCCGTGTGGTCTTTTAAATTGAATTCCGTTACGCATTTCCATCTTTCCAACCACCCATTTGTTGGTTTGAAATCATGCAAACCCGAAAGGTTTAGAGCAATGTTTCCCATGCTGTACTTAGATTTTTCCCACGCTATTGCTCCCTAGTGGGTGCGGATATACATGTATATACCACCTATGGTGTCCTTTACATATCAATCATTTACAAAGTCGCATTTAACGGCTTAATTGTCGGCTTATTTGAAGCGCTACAGCAGTGGACTGGCAATAATTGATCATGAAATATACATTGTGCAGTTAACCGGAGGAAAATTGTATTGAATAGTGTGCCACGGGCAGAAAATTTATCATGCTATTATCCGGAGTGTGCATTTAATCGAAGTGCAGTTATCCGAAGTTTGTACCCATTGAAAAGCATTGGGAAAAAAACGTGACCGGCGTGACTACGTGCAGTTATCCGGCGTGTGCAGTTAACCGATGTGCAGTTAAGTGGAGTCGACTGTATTCAAGTGTTATTATTGATTTCCCCAAAACACAAGATTTTATTTTTTCAAAAACTATGTTCAATTATTTAATGAAAAAACAATCTATAGTGTTAAAACTCATCTGTTTAAAAAGAAATTATGTTAATAAAGAATTCATGCTGCAATTTCATTGTTAGTAAAAAGTGACTTATGTTCATCCTTGAGAAAACCTCTTGAGTGCCAGTTTGGAAATTTTAATATTTTTAAATATTAAAATTTTAAAATTATTTTTATTATTATATGAACTCAGATTTGGTCCTGGTAGAATGTGTGTGTCATAGCAGGAAAACATAGCGAATGATTAATGGACTAATCAGGACAGAAATCAGCTAGTTTTCAGGTCTGTCTTCTTCACATTGGCTTTGTAAAGAAAAAAAAAAACAAGTTTGCAAACACTAGTAGATGGGGAGATGATGAAGTGGTATTAAAACAACGCAGCTATATCTCAACCTCCCTCACAACACTAAATTCTACACATCAGCAAGTGGGTTGGCTACTATGGACCTAACATGCAGTTTTAATTGAGCCAATCATTGCCTAAGGTTGTCTGCTAATCTTCCACATGGAAGTAGACACCCACCACAGATTCATACAGCACACGCTTTATTTTTCATCACCAGACTTGTGAAGTTTATTATTGCCTTCATGAAAATTCAACACTGACATCTGTTTGATGGGTTCCTCCATCAGATTTGAAAGTCTGTCTTGAATATTTTTGATGGTGTTGTTTAATATTACATGCACCTCAATACACTTGTGTAATAAAAGGCTGACATAACCCCTTCAGTGTAATATTACCAAATACGTTAGCTACAGGGTCATACTTTTGCAGAAATACTTTCATATTTCTGCCAGAAGTAGTCTTCAGAGAACTTAACTGCACTAGACACTTCTCTACCATGTTAGGCAACTCAACAGTTAGGAAATGTTCAGTCTGGAAAGCCCTGGGCAGGTCAACTATGGTGGGCATATAGTCTAGCATAAAATACAACTGTCTCAAGAAGGTCACAGATTTTAAGCCTATGCTATAAACTTTGGCTTTGTTTCTATGATCACTACTGTTGCCAGCAGTGGGTGCATGCTCAAAGTGTACAGTAACTTCCTCCAGTCAATAATTACTTCTTTTTTGCATCTAATGAAGCCAGTTCTGATTTATGAGCCACACTGTGTGTAGCAATGATATCTTCTACAGCCTTTAATTTTTGCACTATAGTAACCTTTGATCCAAAATGCACAGTTGCTCAGTCAAAATTATGTTGTGGCCCAGGATGCATTTTTGTCAACACTACTTAAATGCTGCATTGCTGGAGAAATTAATAGCAAAGTAATCACAATAGTCAGTCTGGAATATTTTTGGAATGTTTCATATAGAATGATGAGTAGTCAGTCTGGAATATTTTTGGGGTGTTTCATATAGAATGACAAGTAGTCAGTCTGGAATATTTTTGGGGTGTTTCATATAGAATGACAAGTAGTCAGTCTGGAATATTTTTGGGGTGTTTCATATTGAATCATAATATTCAGTCTGGGAAATGTTTGGGGTTTTTCATATAGAATGACAAGTAGTCAGTCTGGAATATTTTTGGGATGTTTCATATAGAATGACAAGTAGTCAGTCTGGAATATTTTTGGGGTGTTTCATATAGAATGACAAGTAGTCAGTCTGGAATATTTTTGGGGTGTTTCATATAGAATGACAATAGTCAGTCTGGAATATTTTTGGGGTGTTTCATATAGAATGACAAGTAGTCAGTCTGGAATATTTTTGGGGTGTTTCATTTAGAGTGACAAGTGGTCAGTCTGGAATATTTTTGGGGTGTTTCATATAGAATCACAGTAGTCAGTCTGGGAAATGTTTGGGGTGTTTCATATAGAATCACAGTAGTCAGTCTGGAATATTTTTGGGGTGTTTCATATTGAATCATAATATTCAGTCTGGGAAATGTTTGGGGTTTTTCATATAGAAGGTTGCACCAAAGATAATCATATAGAGTAGATACATTAGAGAAACTATATGGCTGTAGGGAAAAAAATCATTTCTTATCATATTCAGCACCTATGACCATGTCTTTTTCCAGCAGGCCTGGAAAGTCTGAATGCACTTACGTTTATTTAACCTTTTGTCCTTTATGTATCTGAAACATTTGAGATCCTGTAGTGGAACACTTCTTGTTGCAGACAAATTCCCTACAACCTACTGGTAAATCAATGCTTAAACAAACTAATAGTCGTCCATCTAGAAAACATAATAACATGAAAACATCTGTGGGATGTTTAGTTTCAGCTGTGGTTGAGTACAGACAAGCATTTGATTGACAAAGATCAAACATAGACTGGTGATCCACATATTGCATGCTATTTTTACCAATTTCCAGTAACCTTTTATTCCACCAGTCTCTCACTATCGATCAACATCCACTATCATTAGTACACTTTTGGATAATACAAGGATAATAGAGCACTTTTTCTTCAATTTAATTGTAGCAAGAATGCACTTTTTCTTCAATTTAATTGTAGCAAGAAATAAATATTATATTACAAGCAGGTGTAATGAGCTAGTGTTGCTAATATAGGAAAGGTCCATCTGAACAAAATATAAGTCTGGGAACTCAGTGCACCGGATTTGTAAGTTATTGATGAAGAGATTCTGTAGAGTCTTCATGGTATATGATTTAGAAACAAATCTATTTTTATGCTGGGGAGGCAGAAAATGTTGATTTTTGAATGGAACAATTATGATGGGCCCAGGATGCATTTGATGAATACTACTTTAATGCTGCATTGCTGTAATGTCAATTGCCAGTCTGGGAAATGTTTGGGATGTTTAATACAAACTATAGACAGTCAGGGAAACATTTGGGGTGTTTCATGCAGAACAATTAAACTGGATCCTACCTGCAAGATAACATTGGTTCTTTAAAATGTGGTCAGAAAATTTGATCTTTGTGAAACCAAACTTACACAAACACATACACAAAGTAAAAATACCAACAAGAAATCACAAACTTGAGTAAATGTCCAATTTTTAGGTGAATAATTTGTTCTTACACTTTGCAGGACTCTCTAAAAAAAACTCTAGCATTTCACAATTTTTGTCTTGTTGCCATATTTTGGGGGGTCTTTATTTTTGTTTACAAGTAAAAATAGCTAAAAATTACAATAGACATGTAGTATGTAAACATAAATTTTTTTTCTCAGTAACCACAGATATGAATTTGCTTATTATCTTGAATGTCATTCAGGGTCACAAATGCAAAATATAGCCATGCTTTTTATTGCCCAGTTTGATTAAGTTATGTATGCATACATTTTGATTAAAGTCAATCTAACTACTTATTTAAATTGTGACCCCGAGTGTCCGAGTGGTCTAAAGCACTCTCCATTACGGATCACTGTCATCTCACCTCTCCGTGGGTTTTACTGGGTTCTTCCTCCACCAATAATACTGGCCGCCATGTATAGCCTATCATGTGCTGAAAATGGCGTTAAACCCTACATCAACAACAACAACAACATACTTAAATTAATGTAGAGGTTCCAAAAAATTTTTATGTGTTAAAGGTATATCATGGTTAGAATACAAAATCGTCTAATAAATTTAGGAATGGAGATGATACAATTTATGAGTGAGAGCTTGGGAGTAATCATAAGACTTCCATCTAACAATAACGTCGCTCAAACATTTTGTATGCAAGAATTTTACAAAAATAATTTTTACCATAACTTCACCTCAAAGTCAGTTGTACAAGTTCCCAGTTCATAAGTATTTGACTTGCGATGATCATGGGGCATGTTAAAAAGGTATGAGTAAGCTAATTAACAGATAAATACTTCATTAGTGTATATTTGCCATAATATTGTACAAGTGTGGTAGGCTGATTGGGGATGTCATTGGGATATTCATATATGGGTTTATTAACAGATAAATATGGTAGTGAATGAAGTCTTGCGTACAGGAAACTCAAGAACCTACAGTTTTAACAGGAAACCCTTTCCCTGAATATTTTGATATTAGGGAACAAACATGGGGCCATAGAAATGCAAAGAGGGTGTATAATTACTGTGCTATCCAGGCCAATTAAATATACTAGTAGTAAAATGCACTGGTAGTAAAATGATGCAGTGAGCTAAGATATACCTCTTTAAAATCTGAATCACAAATGTGCACTCAAAAATAATCATACATATTGGATACCTGAGAGAAAATAACTGCAGACAGGTATTTTTGTGACAGATATAAGGGCTTATGTCATTCGTTAAATAAAATCAAAATTTATACCTAAAACTCTCTCATTTTAGAATTGGTTTTATGCTAATTTAGCAATTAGAACAATTATCATCTAATAACTTTTCTCTGTCTTGCATTTATTTTGCAAACTATTCTCATTCCTTATCATTTTCATTATATCGTTTCTAATCTCCATGATAATACTTGGAAAATCTCAGATCATAATAAAACAAGCTTCCAGAAGATTTCACTTCGCCTTTTAGTGCATATCAAGACCATATGTACTTGCTTTTAAGTCTAATCAAAATGCAAACAACAAAGATCTTGATCTGTTGTAGCATAATGCACCTGCAGATCAGGATCTCTATTGTTTGTTTTGCTGACAACTCCTAACAAACTGCACAGACCCAGATCTGCTATAATTGCATTATGCAATGGCAGATCTGGATCTATGTAATTTGCAGCCGGACATATATATATATATATATATATATATATATATATATATATATATATATATATATATATATATATATATATATATATGAGTGAGTATATAGAGTAGTAAGCATGGATGCTAATTTCTAGGTTTTATATTTTCACTATTTTGTCAAATCTAGGCAAGGTGCCAGCTCAACCAATAAATCAGACTTGACAGAAATGCTTGTAGCTAGGGACAAGGAGATTGTTTTGTTGAACCACACTATTGCAGAGACAAAACGAGACCTGGAAATCACGGCAGAAAAACTACGTTGTTGTGAGGCAGAGCTACAAACTCTGCATGATCAAGTGGGTATGTACCAAGATATGCTTTTAGCCAAGGATGAGGCAATCACAAAATTGTCAAATAAGATGTTTGATATGGAACGTGAAGAGGAGGAACGTTGGACAGGAGATCGGTTGTCAAGAAGTAGCCAAGATTCCTTAAGTTCCATAAAAGTCTCTTCCCCTGTTGTATCAGATTATTCTTATCTGCAGCTTCAGAGACAGGTGCAAGACTTGAAGGTATAAATTCCTTTGATACGGGTTAATCCCGCTATTGGCTCATCTGGCCAAATGAGTTTTTTGTATTATTCCTCATTTGTCATGGCCTATGGTATGGTTTTTGATTTGTCATGCTTTATCCAAGCATCAGACTTCTATTGTGTATCATCTATTAACAGTTCTTATTTACAGCTTGTTCTGAAAATAACACTAAATCATTTAGCTAGGTATCGCATTTTCAAGATTTTTTTAACACTTTTCAGTATTAGATTTAGTAGCTTAGTTACAGTATTATAAAAGAGAGAAACCCAGAATCAACATGCTTTGCTGCATTATCTCATTGACAAATTTATCATAACATTGCAATTTGCATACATGCTTAAAATAGGCAATACAGCTTTCCTTCAGTAGATTTCCCTTTATTTAATTTTTAACACATTTCCAAACATAATGCATTAATGTCAGTGACTATGTTACAACTTTTATCATACATCAGAGTCAATATAGGAATGCATCACCAATTCTTGCTTTTCAAATTGACATTTGTCTCAAATTACTCACTACAGTATTTAGCAATAATTATCTACTATTAAAATAGTACAGTAACTGTATTCTGTAATTACTATCTATCTCAAATTAGTAAGTACTGTATACTGTAATAATTATCTCAAACATTAGTACTGTATTAGCAATAATTATCTATCAGATTATTAGTCAATACTGTATTCTGCAATAATTTTCTATCTCAGTATAGTACTGTATTCTGTAATTATTATCAATCTCAGATTAGTCAATCCTGTATTCTGCATTAATAATTTAATTATCTAAGTTTAGTATGTACTGTATTATACATCTTCCAATTTCATGTTATATGGTAGTTCAGTACTTTATGTGATAAGCATCTACAAACTCCAACAAGTGCATTTTAACAAGGAAGTGCTGTAGTTACAGGGGTTGAGAGAGTAGTTAGCACATTATAACAAGGAAGTGTCCTAATTACAGGGTTTGAGAAAGTAGTTACATGGTGGCAATTTTAGAAGTAAAGGAAATTATAAACATTGCTATTGGTTTTATGACCGTTTTATCAAGGTCACTGAAGCAAACATGTACATTTTATGCACATCAATGTCAAAACACAGAGGGATAATGTTAAATATTGTAGTGAGAAAACTCATTGACAAATTCTTTGCTTGTATGATTTTGGAATGCTGATGAATAATTATTTAAAACAAAATGTGTAGATTTTCAGATAGAATGAAAGTATTAAGAGGATTTTTGAATATTTTGCCATTTTATTTTTGTTTCTAAGGATATGTGCCAAGCATATGAACTTCAGCACAAATTCCTAACCAAAGAGATTCTTGAAGTTAATGAGTTACGTAAACACGATGAGGCAAGGGAGAAAATGTTTCTATTGTGAGTATGACCATTTTGCCACGTGATATTTTAAATAATAATTTGCACATTATCCTTAAATTCTAAACTTTTGATCTTTTTGTTAGGCAGTATAGTAATGCCTGTAATATTATAAGTCTCCAGTTGCGAGAGCATGGGAAATGTCTGCAAAATATTAATGGAATCTGTAAAATATTTCAAGAACTGTTGAAAATTAAATATATGGTAACTTCTAACAAAAATCCCAAATATAAGGAAAACTAAAATTATGTGAGATAAAGTACAATATATATTGATGTGAGGAATTATTTAGAATTAGCAGCAGAGAGGGTGTATCGGACAACATTTTTAGACAAGTTTTCACTGAAATCACGCTTAAAATCAATGAAACCAATGACATCAGACCCAAAAGTCAATGACATCAGGTCCCAAATGTGTGTGTGAATCATGGATTAGGTCCAAAAAAAAATTATGAAAAAATCAATGAAATTAATGAAATCAAAAACTTTTCAACTATTACATTTTTGGGGAAAAAGGGACTACAACATCGTTGTCACTCACCCTCTCTGCTGCTATGAGTTAACCGAATATTTGATCCAGTCCGATACGATATCGTGTTCCAGACCTTGTCTGGGGGACGAAAATCACTACGATTTCACAAATAGACTAATTTGTAAAACCTCCTCTTGTAAATCAATCAGATTATTAGACTGGTCAGTGAGTTTGAAATTAATTCTGGTTAATGAATTATTATGACATCGCATATAGACTGGATTCACCGGAGACTCAATTATTAAAAACCCTGGAGGAGCTGTTGGTGCAAATGAATACAAAATATACCCTTGCTGAGCTTGATTTGATCGTTCTAAATTTATTTGATAGCTTCCTTCGATCACATCACATACTAAATTGAGCGCAATCACCGTTGAAATATTCACATTGAACGGAGCAATATGCCTGCCACCACCATCTGGGTCATTATTATGTTTGAGGATTTTTATTTCCGGTGATGTTGTTTTTTTCCACGTATCATGAATTATTTTGAAACCAACATCGATGGCATCACTGAGAAGTCTTTTTAGTTCTGGTACGTTATATCCTGGTAGTTTGAATGTTGGGATATCTTCAACGCGGATTTTATAGTCTGTTGCAAATATTGTTCTCGATACGGGAAGATCATCGAGTATAACTTGAATAATTCGTAAATTAAATTTTTCCATATCGTCGATAATTTTGTTGCATATTTCTACGACGCTGATAAATTCATCTCGGGTGAGAGAGCCGGATTTAAGAGATATTAACAACAGTGAAAAATCATTATTCATTGCTGTGAAATTTTTAACGATTGTAGGTTCGTCAAATATATAATAACTCCCCCTAAGTTCGTATCTTATCCCAAAAAACTCTAAGGGTGTACTGAACTCTTTATAACTTTTTACTGGATTATCAGATTTTATCCTGTCTGTGATATAATCAGTTTTTTTGGGTTCTGGTAAATCAATGGTTTTTTTCCCGGGTGGGATTTCAGGCCATCCTAGTACGGTTCTAATAGAACTTTGATAGATATCTACGACGTATTCTTCTGAGTTTATTTCAATGGCAGATGATAGTGTTGGCTCATGAACTGTTATAGCTATTTTTGATTCTTTTCCAGTAATCGATTTTATTCTACGTTGCAATTCATTATTGATTTGTTCAATTTGGTATGATCCGGTTGGTATGGAAACAACATTCCAGTCTGGGGTACCGTCTGGTTTATTCTTATTTGCAAATACCAGTGAATTATTGGGTTGTTGACCACCAAATGATTTTGACCTAATATTTGGCCAACTGTGGTATACTCGTAATTTTGCTAGCGCTATCTCCTTCACTGGGACCGGAGAGGGGAAATTCACACTGAATTCTGGATTCGTTGAGGTTATTGAGATCATGCTTGTTTGTACTGGGTTTGTGTTCTCCACTATTTGTTGAAGTAATTCCATCTGTGTTGTCATTGTTATTATACTCATGTTGTATTTCTAATTTTGACATCGCAGAATCATATATATCTACCATCGCTGAAAACTCACTCTCTGATATAATTGTATCATCGAGCGATGACGATATCAATGAGGATAATTGCGAGTATGCAGTAGACACAACATGAAATTGAATTATGTAGTCTTGTAGTTTCCGTTGGCTGCATGAGGATATTTTTTTTGTGATTATTGAAATTATTCCAGCGATTGTTGTTGCCGCAGAAATGCAAAT
This sequence comes from Unio delphinus, assembly GCA_029339505.1. Classification (NCBI taxonomy): domain Eukaryota; kingdom Metazoa; phylum Mollusca; class Bivalvia; order Unionida; family Unionidae; genus Unio; species Unio delphinus. Next base: position 2,728,829 of record JAQISU010000110.1, read on the forward strand.
TGGAACAGCTATCGGGGCCATCATTGTCACTGAAGACAGTATAATACCAGCTCCGGTGATTACACCACTCACAGCGTACACAGTAACATCAATTGCGGTAATTCTCCTGCGATATTTTTTAATTTTCAATTCATACTCCTCAGACAGGGTTTTGAGTCTAGTTTGATACTCTCTGACCTGATCATAGCGATATTGCGATGATGAAATCATTTTTATTTTAAATACGCTAGCGTTTTCAATTACGATTTACTTAAATCCGCTACGAATTCCACATACCACGTTGTTGAGACCCTAACCAAATTTTTATCAGTAGATGTGATTGTAAACTTTTCAGTTGTACCCTTGTCGATGATCGTTGAAATCGTATTATTGACCCCGGATGAACTGGACGATGATATATTAAATTGAGACAATGGTGTTACTAGTGTTAATCGATAAATACCCTTAACGGTTGCAGTGATATCTAATTTGTTGTTTGTAGGTGTCCACTCAAATGATCCGTGTTGGATCGTGTATACTAAGTTGTTGGTTTTCTCATGAGGAATTTTTGTTTTTTCAATGGTTGTTATCATCCTCGTTGCATCCCCTTTGATGTCTTCGATGAAAGTTTTCGTCTCATCGATGGATTTTTTAATATCAGGGAGTTTTAGTTCAATTTTATCTAACGGGGTTCCAATAAATTTATCAATGATATTTCTACGAAATGATATAAACTGTTTTATGTGTTCTTCAATTCTAGATTCAAGTGTTGCTAGTACAACCACAGAATTGTTTAACTCATCGTTGAGAATTTTTAATCGATCTGTAATCGTCGAAACGAGTACACCCGGTTTGAGTTTACCCTGATCGGAAAATAACGCAACTGTGTTCTCGATTGCATTTTGTTGTTTAACTAAAATATCATCCAGAGAGATATTACTGGTTTTCAATTTACCCTGATCGGAAAATAACGCAACTGTGTTCTCGATTGCGTTTTGTTGTTTAACTAAAATATCATCCAGAGAAATATTACTAGATTTCAATTTACCCTGGCGATCTTGAAATACAACTATTTCATTGGGTTCAACACTTTCTAAATTCAACGTCTCAGCTATTTCATCTTTAATTTTTTTTGTTATATCCTTGATAGAATCAGGGGTTGCAGTGTCATCGGGTTTGGGTTTCAAAGATCTCCCCCAAATATCAATCATGTTATTGTAAAACTCTTTCTCTCTCTAAAAAGCGATTACTAGTGTAGTCATTAACGACAATATGAGGTGGTTTTCCCCTTGGGTTACCCAAGGAGTTAGAAATAGCGTCAAGGACATTTAATACTTCACTGCCGCATATTGGTGGGTCATTGATTTGTTGTGTTGGTAGCGTAGAATACCAAGTCTTCATTGGAAGGGTTTTTATATACCGCATAAACTCTTTTGGTGGGGCTAATCCATATGAATCAAAATAGACAATCCCACGTGGATCAATAGCGTATGCAACCCAGTGAGTTCCAGGTCCGGTGCTGTTATCGAGATTAATAATACCTGTTTCAGTTTTGTTTGGTTGATGTGGTAATTGATCTTTCATAAAAACTCCTCTGAAATTTTTAATCACTAGTTTTTTAGCAGCATCCATTAAATCAAAATTGGACATGGGAACCATCGAAGATTTGGGAACCATAGGTTCCTCAATTAATAAATCGTTCCTGGTAGTCTCAGGCCTGATCCGTGAACGGATCTCCCGCTGTACCATGAATACGGGGTTCCTGGTAGTCTTAGACCTTTTCCGCTGTACCATGAATACGGAGTTCCTGGTAGTCTTAGACCCAATCCTTGAACGGATTGTCTCTTTTTTTTATATCCTTGTCCAGTTGCCTTTTTTAGTGCCATTCCTGCTGCAGTACCAACGGCTCCTAACGCTGCTGCTTTAGCCACCGCTGGGGCTGCTGCTGCAATCAATGCTGGTATTGCAGCTAACAATGGAAATATACCACCCGTTTTCATCATATTTTTAATAGCAGCCGCAGAGAGAGTAATCTGAACTCCCTTTTTATCCTTGAAAGCATCATTGAAATGTTTCACCTGACGAGTTGTCAGCGATAATTTATTTTCACCACCAGTCATTTGGTTGGGTTTCAACGTGATTGTGGTTCCACATTTTTTAGCCGATTCTGATTGCAATTTTTTGATTTGACCAGGAGTTAACGCAACACTAATAACACTATATGACATTATACATAATAGATTGATTCTAATTCAATGAAAAATCGAGAAAAATCGTTCAAAGATTTTCTACTGGGGCATCTACCACTCTCATTCTTCCTCCAACACCTTCAAGTAGCATTGATTTATCACTGAGAATGACAGCAACCGCTCTATAATCAGCAATAGCAGGAGGACCAACAGGACGAGTCACATTAGCTCTAAAGTGTATATCAACGACAGACTGTCTTGTTAAATCAAGATGTTCCAGTGAGAAGTAGTAGATCGGATACAGATTCTTAAAATCAAATTGTGATATTTGCAAACCAGTATCAACATTTTGATCGCGTGCCATAAATGACAACAGACGATGATAAACTCGTGCAATATGATTTTCTGTGTAATTAAGTTGTATATCCTCAGATGGTTCCTGCTGGCCGTTTATTCTCAGTGAGACGTCTTTCACACCTAATTGATCAAATATCATATGACTTCGTTGTTGATTGCCAACTCGTGCGTTATCCTGTAACGCAATAAATATATGACGTGGCGCAGAAACGTCTTGTTTTGATGCTAGGTTCCAAGTGAATAACCCGTTGATATTTGATTGCTTCACATCTGTACTCACGGTTAGCCAACTCAACAACGACTTTCCTCCTTGGTCCATAAATGATAGTAATTGTTCTTCTGCGGTGATTGCTGGAGTCAACACTGGCATCCACAATGATATTTTTGTTAAATTGACTTTACCAGCATCAGCATTGGGGGCTGCAACATCTGCTGCAATCCTCCAAATTGCGTCGTTATCATCACCCTTTCGTACAAGCGATACTGTATGCTTCGCCCCGTAGATAACTTTTCTGACGTTTCTACAGAATCCAAATATGTGATGCAGTGGAATCGCGCATGAAAATGATCTACGATCTCCTTGCAACATTGCGTTTCGTGTTGCAGCTCCTAGATTGAAATCAGGATCGTTGTTTATAACTACAGCCTCGACATCAGCATTATCATTAGCAGCAGTGACTTTTTTTGGTCGTCTTACAACAAATGGATTTCCTCCAGCGGTATTCCTACCATCTTTTGCAAACATCATAGAGGGTCCTGCTGATCTTGTATAATCATCAGAATATCTCGCTAACCCTATGATTGTTGTGGCCACATCAACATCACGATCTATGGACTCAATTTCTTTTCCATCAATGAGATATCTAGCACTCTCAAATAGCGCCATAATACCATTATTGACAAAACCGACTTGAGTACCAGCTGGATACGGTGCTGGTACAGCAGTAGTATCAGCAGCTGTTACAATTTCTCCTTCTACTTCAATAAATGCTTCACAGGGCAAAAAGTATTTACTGGTATCATGGACTTGAAGATCAATTCTTGCTCGACTATTTGAGTCTATGGCATGATAGGCGTAATATTGATAATCGCGTACAGAATCATTCTTGGGGACTGGGGCGTCTATATCAAATGCTGGATCAGATGATTTTTTGAACATTTTATTCTATTTATCAGAGTCTAAATAGTGAAATCGTAAACGATTTTTCCATTTTCATCGACGTAGTTTTTTAAGGCCACTTCCTGCTATCATGTTTGCAATATTGCTTTGATCCCCTTGATTTACCATCGACGCTAGTTTTTCATCTACTGCGTTATTTATAATTTTACTAACACTTGCAGGCATTTCTTCTGTAGACGGTAACGGTTTCTTTTTTCGCCCCACTAATGATGTTATTTTAGCCTTCGCAGTTGAAAACGCTTTCCCGGCAAGATTTCCAACAGTACTGATACCCTTATCACGAATAACATCAATGGCTTTCATTGATAATTGTTTAGCTAACGGCATCACTTTTGGGGCCATTCTTGAAAAGAATCCTAAAATGGTATTGCCGAGGCCATCTCCGTAGTATGCTCTATAAACTGGAAACCGTGAATTAACTACATAGACGAGGGTTGGTTTATCATGATTGTAATGGATGATCATTATTATAAAAACAATAGTGTTTTCAATTGTTATTTAATCACTATGATACCCATTTGCTAACTCGTCAATGAAATCTCGATAGGTTTTGATATCCATGATACCGCCGGCAAATAACCGTCTACAGATATCAGCTGCTTCATTAATTATTTCCGGTGAATTATTTCCAGCTCGTTTTCCTCCGATGAGAACATCTAATCGTGATATATCATTGATAACACTATCAGGACAAGTGTTTCCAATCCTTGGATTTCCTAATCCACTTCCGCTATAACCAGCTGCTTCATCTAGTTTGTCTGTATCCGTGGTTTGTAAATAATCAAGAGTATCATCATCATCATCAGGTGGTAGTTGTTGTTTTTTAGGTGAAAAAGATATTTTCTTTGCAGGTTGCTGTCGCTTTCTTTGCAATCTTGGCGGTTTTTGTTGTTGTTTAAACTCTTCGTATTGATTATACACGTGATCCACCATCCTGATATATTCAATGTATGATGCACTATCTGTCTTTTTTTGACTTTTTCCAGTTTTGATTTTATAGAATATATCAGCCCAGTGAGTGAAATTCTTAACAAACTTATGATGTTCTGGTTTCAACATTTTTTTTCTGTCTTCATAGGACGTAACAACAAGCGTAGGAATTTCTGTTGGATCAGTCTCATCAATTGCTGCTAACCCTTCTTCGTTAAATCTCATGCGTAAATCATCTACTGTTCTCTTTGATTCTATTTGTTTTGTTTGTTCAGTTTTCGCTGCTATTTTTTCAAGTTCACCAATAACAGATTTTCCCGTCTCGGGACCATCTCCCAGTAAAGCACGCTCTACCCCCTTCGTTGCTGTGGTTACTGGTTTAAACAATTCTTCAGACCCCAGAGCAAAATCAGTTTGTAAACTCTGTCGTTGTTGCAGTTTATTTCTTACAGAGTCACGAATTGGTATAAATTTCTTAATTGCATCTAGTCGCTCACGAGCCAATCGGGTTGTTAATGCTTCATTGACCATTATTTGAAATCGCAAACTATTTTTCAATTGCAAAACACTTGACATGTCGGATGATTTTTTAACACAGTCATGGAAGTGTTATTTCATTGTGAGACACCTTCTATCATTGATGGAGCAAGTCACATAATTGTATATAAAATTAATAATACTGTGAGTTGCTCCACTTTTGTTACATGTCGGATGATTTTTAATACCACCATGGAAGTGTTATTTCATCTTATAACAGCTTCTATCATTGATGAGGAAAGTGTGGAAATTGTATATAAAATAATTAATACCACAGTTTCCTCATTCTATTTTTGACCAATCTGACACATCGTCCATCGATTTTTGACATCTCCTTTGAGGGTCGGCTAAAAAAAATGAGGGTCGGAATGATAAATGGTCGGAATGATAATGGTCGGGCAATCAATGGTCGGGCAATCAATGGTCGGGCAATCAAAATTGTTCATTTTCTTGAATTAATGCTCGTAGGTTTCTAATTTTAGAGTTGACTTCTTTTTTCAATTCGTATTCGTTACCTAATTCTTTTCGTATTCCCTCTACGATAGCATACAACGGGACGAACACACTGATGTCACTGGAAAATGAAAGAGAGTCTTTAATAGAATTCTGAATTTTTTTGATGAGTGCATATTTCTTGGGTAGCATATACTTGTTAGTGCTAACTCCGTATTCAATATCCTGAAAATCAGACACAATTTGGTCAGGATTTAATCCATCTGATAGTTTGATATCCTGATTTTTCAATTTTGCTATTTCAACTATGATGCTATTCATGTTTTCAGAATTCATTATTCTATAAGAATGACATATCTCTAATTGGAAATTATGATGCATTAGACATAACTAAATTGAAATTTTTGCCCCGTCTTTTTTGAAATAGCCGATCGATAAACCCCCTCTGCAACTTTTCGTACTGACGGTCCACAAATATCGAAAAATTTACCGGCTTCATATAATGATTGAAATATTTTTTCTTCATTAGTTGTTGTATTCAAAGATGTCACAGGTCTCTTCCAAACCGTTTTGCAAGTGCCAGCTCTTCCTCGTTTGGAATTCTCACTCAGTGTGATAGCCTGCAGATTTGATACAGAATTATTCTTTGGATTAGAATCCTTGTGATAAATAACAAACCCATCTTTGATCAATCCATTAAAACATTCAAATACGAAACGATGAATGAGATAATTTTTCTTTCCAACAGTAAACTTCAAATACCCTTGATTATTCACAACACCGACCGGTTTCTTTAGTCTACGGTTTCTGACAGTACCATCACTGGATGCTTCATATTTTGTAATCACTGGATGTGGTCTGAATTCTTGGTCCATATATACTATTCTATTGTTTGTCTAATTCAGTGTTTGGTTCAATAATTACATCACTGGAAAATCTTTCGATATAGTCTTGCGGGGTTCTTATGATTTTATCCTTGATGTTGTCAGGGTCAAGGGCCTTTTCAGGGTCATAATTTCTGATAGATTGTCCATTTTTTATTCTTTTATCATAATAACGCTTCAATTCCCTATATCGCTTACCACCACAATCACTACACAATTGTGATCTTCCCTTAACCCCAACCCCACATCGAATACAGGGTAACGGACCAAGACTTCCACGTCGAAAACTTTGCATATGATACCTATAGTATTCATTTTTTCTGCATGATTTGTTACACGGGGTTACATTTCCCATCATGAGCCATTTGCAGTGATTCATTATACATAAAACTTTCATTTAAATGTTTGTTTTTTATATAGCATGAAGGAGTTCAAGAGATTGACTTCGAAAAATGCTAAATTCAATGCTGATAGAGAGTTCAAGAGATTATTGAAAATCAATCCTAGATTTAATCTCGATAGACCAAAAAAACGTCAAAAACGTCCAAGAGACGGAAACATGAAAGAGTTTAAGAGATTATTAAAAATCAATCCTAGATTTAATCTCGATAAACCCAAAAAACGTCCAATAGACGGAAACAAACGTAACAAACGTCCAAGAGACGGAAACATGAAAGAGTTTAAGAGATTATTGAAAATCAATCCTAAATTTAATATCGATAGACCCAAAAAGCGTCCAAAACGCACAATAGACGAAAACATGAAAGAGTTTAAGAGATTATTAAAAATCAATCCTAGATTTAATCGCGATAGACCCAAAAACTTAACAAACGTCCAAGAGACGGAAACATGAGATCATCATGGAAGGATGCTCAATTCAATCTTGATATAGTTTCTAATACACCCAAGAATAAAATTCTTGATAAACCCATCAGAGACTGTTTTAATGAATTCAAGCGTGATGGAGCATCTTATTGCTGGTCAACATTTCGAATTGATGGTGTTGTTGACGCTACCATGAATGATGAAAAAGCAGCAGTGATCATTTCACATGTTGGGGGAAAAAAGTCATTTTTTCCGAATCAAATTCATTATCCGTGAGAATGGCAAATGGATTATTAAGGATAAATTTGAACCCATTCTCAAGGGTAAAAAAACTGTCACCGTGAATCAGGATTCCAAACCGGGAATTTTGACTGGAATTGATAAACCCTACTACGAAAGATCTTATCCTGTCACAGCAGTTGTTTACGGGATCTATCCGCTCAATGAAAAACCTGATATTTCAAAACTAGCACCCATGAAATATTCGACAGGGCTCAATTGTGTAGCAGAACGAATAATAGAACACTTCACAAATGCATCCCGGGGGAATAAACTCACTGATCTAAGACGAAAAAAAATAACCGAGTGGGAGTTCACGGTAAAAGAGCATGGAGCAACAATTCAGGATATAGCCAAATTAGAAACATCATTAAGATTTCCAATATCGGTAAGAACAATCACCGGTGAAGTATTATACGAATCGAAATATCAATCAAAAGGAACCCCCATTGAAATTATTGATCATAACGCGCACGCGTGGTCATCTGCAGTAACAATATTCCCACGAGATAGAACCGTAAAATATCTATCCCCAGCAGGGTTGGGACCTGAAGAATGTTTTACCGAGCAGAAATTATTTGATGCTATTTACCATTTGAGTAAAAACGATCCTGTGTCAGCGTGGCTATTTCATAGTAATTCAGACGAAGAATGCAGATTTGATCAGTTTGTAAGGCCCAACGGAGAATTATACCGTACTGAAGAACTGCAGAATCAAATGAAACAACTAGCTAGTGAGTTTTCTGAGGACGGAGAAGAAGACGATCAATTATTAGCAAACTGTTTTACAGTACCATCCATTGCAGCACATTTTGCTAGAAAGAAAAACGCGTGGAAACCAACACGAAGTGAGTTTATATCAGATGTCAAATTGTCCTGTCTTGAATACAGCCACGGCGGATTATGGAACACAAAATACACCTCTGATTCCGTTATTTCAGTTGATATGATTGCGTGTTATCCAGGAAGTTTTCATGGGTATGGAGAATGCGAGAAATATTTCAAACGATTTGGACACCCTACACACGAAATGACCCGTGTTGCTATTAATGGACCGCTTCCTGATTTTGATTTAACCGGATTCGCTTGTGTAGTATCATTTGAAATGGCTGAAGGACTTCATCCGTGTAGTTATCTTTGGATTGGTAAACACATGTCTGAAAAACACTGGATGCCAATAGTGTTGTTACGGTATATGCTTGATTGTAAGATGTTAAAATCATTAATTGTCAGTGAAGCAATTATATCCTATCGAGCACAGAAATCAGTCTGGTTACCACAACCTGATCTAGAAAAAATAATTAACGAAGAGCGAAAACTGTTTCCTGATTTTAATGAACAACAAATCATGAATTGGTCCCAACAGTTATTTGAAATCAGAAACAATGAAGCAAAAAATCTTGGACGAAGAATAATCGGTAAATTTACCCAAGGTGGCAAAGATGATAATACGAAATATTCTTCACGATTGATTATAGACAACGCTGAATACGATTTTGTAATGGCGGATTTAACGAATAAGGGCCTATATGTCAATCGTAAGGACGCATTTATGTCCGATGGAACCAAATTGGGTACAATTGTTACTTACACTGATGGATACCATCCGCAGTACACACATTTGAGAGCTTCTATGCTTGGTTATGCTTCTATTAATTTATTTTCAATGATCAATAGATTTCCTACCACCGCAGTTAGAGTTGCTACTGACTCATTTTACATAAATAGCAAAATGGCTGATTTTAAGGCTACTGGCAACGAGAAATGGGGATCATGGAGAATTAAGAAAGAAATGATTCATGATTATATTCAATCAGCAGATGTTACCATTGAAAATAATTACTTAGAAAGCAATCAGTGTTCAGAATTTTCTAGTGCACCACCGATTTCTGATCCAATATGCCTGTATAAAACAGTTTATTTAAACGGCTGTGGTGGGTCAGGAAAAACAACCCGGGCAATTGAGTTATTTCGTCGTGGAAACGCTAGCGTTTCTAACATGATTGTGCTAACACCGACTCACAGACTTGCAAGAGAAATGATACAGAGAGGGGTAAATGCTTGCACTTATCACAGCTTTTTCCGATGGAAGGGAGATAAATGGACTCCTGAGCGCATGGGAGAGAAATTTATTCCTGAAATTATCATTTGGGATGAAATAGACACAGTGTCAGAAGATGTCTTAAAAATATTTCTTGAGTGGTTGTTATTGAAGAATACAAAAGTCGTCATGTGCGGTGATCACGGGCAACCACCACCATTTGTCGGTGCATCTCCCCATGAATGGCTAAAGGGTTTTGTAGACTATTATGAAGAAATTGATACTGATCATAGATCACTTGATAATGAATTAAAAGAATTGAAGAAACTAATTAGATTACAACCGGATAGAATCCAGTGTGAAATAGCCCGTGAAATAATTTCGGAAACTCCCATGAATGAGTTTTGGGAAATGTGGAGACCAAATGATTTAATCATTGCAAGTAGAAAAATAGTCAGAGACACACTTCAGATGAAGTTATTTGAATTGCATAAACAAAAATTTGCAACACTTCCAGTGCCTCTTTGTTATAGGCCATCGGATACGCGAAAACAGAACATCGAAGTTGATATTCCAGGACAAAGTGAAAAGCAGAATTTAGTATTAAATGATATTGTGCTGGTTGATATCAATGTCGTTGAAGATGCATTGCGTGCTAATAAATCCCCGTGGACGCTAGGATACGCAGCAACAATACACTCTTCACAGGGATTGACTATATCGGATACAATTGTTTGGATGGTAGATAATCGCATAGAATGGTCGAATTTAGTCTATCTCGCAGTGTCTAGAGTACGAAAAATAAATCAACTTCGAAGAATTGACCTGACAGAGTCAGGCGATGATGAAATCATTGGTGGAGATGATGAAATCATTGGCGATGATGAAATCATTGGCGATGATAATGATATTATTGATAAAAAACTCTCCGGTTACAAACAACAGGACAAAAAAAACAACGAGAATTTGATATTGATGCTGAATTAATAATCACTTTGAAGAAACAACAGAATAATCACTGCGCGAGTTGCAATTGTATAATGCGTTGGCAGTATTCGGATAAGAATCCTCGCCAATTCACCGTTGACAGAAAAAATAACAATCTCGGTCATGTCAGAAATAATGTGATGTTGACTTGTCTTGAGTGCAATAGACGCAAGGGTGCTAGTTAAGACCATGGGGTGGCAATTGAGTATCCTCAGGTATCACTTGTAATTGTTGTCTAGTAAAACCCCGTTGAGGGGCAGTTGAATCCAGTTTATAGATTGGAAGTCTACCCGTAGATCGTGTTATACTAGATATCTTATGCGTAGTGACGCTCCAAATAGGATCAGTAGCCCTTTTTCTATCCCCTTCTAGCTCTCCTGGTTCGTATAAGTACCTCACAATGACATTACTACCAAGAATTGGTTCTTTGAAATCTTTTTGTGGTTTTTCAGGTATCGACTTCTTTTTAATCGCGTTGATAGGTTTCATGTTGATGGTTCTAGTAATCTCGTTATTCAGTGCGGTAACTACACCTGGTAATCTCTTAACCCATTCACGGGATCTTTTTTCCTGGATGAATTCTTTTGCATATTGATATCCAAATAACCGTTCAGCAAGGGTTTTATTAAACCGTTCTACAATGGCCTGATCACGATGCAGTGCAGTATGCCCTCGTCTGATAGCGACATTGTGATATTTCATTGTAGATAACACTGCACCCTGAAATTCCTTGCCCGGGTCAACTTGTAACAGATTTGGCCAGTGCAGAGGACCTCGTCGATAAATCCTTTCAAATGCAGAAGCGACTTCAGTGGCCAATTTTGTTTTTAACGGTTCTGCTTCTTTGTATCGACTTGCAATATCAACTACAGTTAACGCATATTTGTAACCACGATCATGTGGCAGAAATAATAGATCAGCCTGATGAACTTCATTGGGTCCGGTTACATCAAAATGCGAGAATTGAATTTGTTTAGGCGGTGGTAGATAAATTTGCCATAGTGCCTGTTTGGATAACCAATGAGCCGCAGTGGTTTTTTTTCACTTTTGCGGCGCTAGCGAGTTTACTGATTGCAGCGTTACCCTTCCAGTATCCTCTTGGGGAATAATAAATAGATTCCATGTTGCTATTAATTACCAGCACCTAACATCAATTTACTTTTCATAGCCGATTTTATCAAAAATGAAGCCAATTTTTCTTTGAAGAATTTATCAGTGATAGAATTCAACGCATGAATTAATTTCACATCTGCTAGATGCCTGTGTTGCAAATTGATGCTTTTATAAGCAACATCATGAAGGTGACAGGCCTTATCAATAGCGTTTATTGGTTCCTCACCGGGTCGGGGCTGATTTTGATCATTGAGTCTGATATCAAGTCTTGTTCCCGGTCCACAATAACTATACCCTGGAAGGTGTTTTTCTCCGGGGTATTTTGCCCATGGGGTTCCAGGGAGTTTTGCTAATTTGGCAGCGATATCACCTCCTCGTTTTTTTTTAAAGGTTCCTTGGGTTCCTTGGGTTTAGAAACAAATCTAAATTTCTTTGTACTACATTGTACGCATTTACCAGAAAGCGCTGATCGGTTATTTTTAGTTGTAATCGTCGTCAAGTCATCTGTGCCAGTACGCGCCTTACACTTCACGCAATATAGATCCATAATTTATGTATAGAGATATGAATATAATTGAATTTTCAGCGACTAAAACAAGAGAACCAGTGAAGCATCATGCAGCGCTACCAAACTCTATCTGCGCAATTATAATCGGGCCATCTGGATCCGGTAAAACGCAATTGTTGCTCAATTTAATAATGAGATGGATGAAGTGGGATAAGTTGTATTTAATTGCCCCTAGCGTAGATGATCAACGATGCTATGAAGTGCTAAAAGATTTTAATGAAAACGCTTCAGAGATTGCCGGTGAGGATGTTATTGAATTTATAACCGATATTGACGAGGCGCCATCCGTGAATGACCTCGATGGAAGTATCAACAATTTAGTTGTATACGACGATGTCATGTTAGATAATCAAAAAAATCCTGCTAGAATATTTTCCCGAGGCAGGCATAAAAACACGGATGTGATCTATGTCACTCAACGCTACACTCAGATTCCAAAAGTGATTCGCGATAATTGTAATATGCTTGCTGTATTCAACGGCGTTGATACACATACGCTACGAAATATTTGGCAGACATGGTGTTCTGATATGGACTTCAATCAATTTAGAAATTTCTTTAGTCATGCTCAGTCTGCCCCACACGGATTTGTAACAATAAATTTACATGACCCTCGAACACGATATCGTATCGGACTGGATCAAATATTCGGTTAACCCATAGCAGCAGAGAGGGTGAGTGACAACGATGTTGTAGTCCCTTTTTCCCAAAAAATGTAATAGTTGAAAAGTTTTTGATTTCATTAATTTCATTGATTTTTTCATAATTTTTTTTTGGACCTAATCCATGATTCACACACACATTTGGGACCTGATGTCATTGACTTTTGGGTCTGATGTCATTGGTTTCATTGATTTTAAGCGTGATTTCAGTGAAAACTTGTCTAAAAATGTTGTCCGATACACCCTCTCTGCTGCTGAATTACATAGAACAATAAAATGATTTTGTTCCAATTATTCCCAAATAATAAAGTATGTCAGAAGCATATACAAGATGTCAACATACTCCAGAAAATAAAGCACCAAGTACCAAATAACCTGGAGATGCAGTGGCTCAATAGTCAGCATGCCAAACCCAAAAGGTTGTAAGGTCAAATCCTACCATCTGCCCAGACTGTATCAATTACTGCAGTGGCTCAATGGTCAGCATGCCAAACCCAAAAGGTTGTAAGGTCAAATCCTACCATCTGCCCAGACTGTATCAATTACTGCAGTGGCTCAATCATCAGCATGCCAAACCCAAAAGGTTGTAGGGTCAAATCCTACCATCTGCCCAGACTGTATCCGTTAATACAGTGTGTCTTTGGGAAAGGCACTCTACTTTAATTGCCAAGGCACTAGATCACCTAATTATATTCATGTGCCATAAACCACCAGACCCAAAAGGTTGTAGGGTCAAATCCTACCATCTGCTCAGATTGTATCAGTTACTGCAATGGCTCAATGGTCAGCATGCCAAACCCAAAAGGTTGTAAGGTGAAATCCTACAATCTGCCCAGACTGTATCAATTACTGCAGTGGCTCAATGGTCAGCATGCCAAACCCAAAAGGTTTGTATGGTCAAATCCTACAATCTGCCCAGACTGTATCCGTTAATACAGTGCGTCTTTGGGAAAGGCACTCTACTTTAATTGCCTAGCACTAGATCACTTATTTATATTCATGTGCCATAAACCACCAAACTAAAAATCTCAAATACATGTAATCCCATAATATCAACGATGTTTATCTGAAAGCACCATAAAATACTAATTATTAAATAAAGTTCTCTAATTCTTTGAAAAAAAGAAAGAGAAATGAAATTGTAGATACATAAATCTTTACATTTTGTGTTCTAAATATTTCTTTAGAAAAAAAAATTACAATTTAAAAAGGAATCCAATGGAATGATCTGTGCCTTGATGTGACATCCCTGCATGTGCCCAATCATTGATGAACAAGTTAAATAGGTCCATAGTAACCGGCAAGCTGCATTTGTTCCTTGTTACATTACTTATTCTGTTAGTTATTCTATTATGCTTTAACACCATGACTAATGCTTGATCTTAAAACAAAGTGTAACATAGTACATATATATGAACTTTGTAATCAGAACAACTTATTACTATTACTATTATTATTATTATTATTATTATTATTATTATTATTATTATTATTACATGGAACATTCTGGAACAAAACATTCTGTTTTAATTCCGAATAATTCCATTGGATATATTTAACTAATATTTGGTACTAATTTTTGGAAATGTTCTTGAACATTCCAGAACATACTATGTATGATGTGACAATTGAAACAAGATTTCATTAGGATACTTTGTGACATCTAGGTAATTTCTTACCGGATGTGAAAATTGAAACAAGATTTCATTAGGATACTTTGTGACATCTAGGTAATTTCTTACCAGATGTGACAACCGCTCCGGTGGCCTAGTGGTTAGAGCGTCCGCCCCGGAAGCGGGAGGTCGTCGGTTCGATCCCCGGCCGAGTCATACCAAAGACTTACAAAAATGGTACTAACAGCTGCCTCGCTTGACGCTCAGCATTAAGAGGTTAGTGTTAGGACTGGTCGGCCTGGTGTCAGGATAATGTGACTGGGTGAGACATCATGCTACATGTCTGCGGCATGATGTCTCAGTGCTCGACATCACTATAAACTGCCTCACTGCAGACATCGTAGCGATATGACTGAAAAATTGTTAAAGCTACGTTAAAAATCCTAATCAAACAAAAACCAGATGTGACAATTGAAACAAGATTTCATTAGGATACTAGGATACTTTGTGACATCTGGGTAATTTCTCTTACCGGATGTGACAATTGAAACAAGATTTCATTAGGATACTTGGTGACATTGGGTAATTTGTCTTACCAGATGTGACATTTGAAACAAGATTTCAATAGGATATTGAGTATCACTAAGGGTATGGTCAATCTGAATTTGTTTACAGGTTTTGTAATATAGCTCAGGTGTTAGCTTACAATGAAAATAGTATAACAGTTCAGTTGGTTTTGTGTTGCATTAACCACATGTTAAGTTTTTAGCAAACATCAAAGGAAGATTATAAGATTACCCAGAATTATGTTAGATTATTTTAGATAAGTATAATCTGAAAAGTAAATGAATATTTATTTGCAAGGATTTTGTATGCACATTTTAATTACATTTTTTCCAGTATGTGTTCAGTAAATGGCGGGTAAATGCTTCATAAAAATCAGTTGATACCTAACTTCAGACTTGTGATTAGGTATAGTATTTTACTCAAAACCATGGTCATTTTATTATACTTTACCAAAGACATGTATTAAAAATAATACAGTATCTGTTTAATCATAATAACACAATTCACAATTGTGTATTTTGTAATCCAAATAACATATCGCAGATGTGTATTTTATGATCTGAATAACACAGATCACAGACATGTAGTTTGTAACTAAAAAATACAGAACACAGATGTATATTTTGTAGTCAATAACACAGATTGCAGATTTGTATTTTTTAATCAAATAACAGATCACAGATGTGTATTTTTAAATAAACATAACACATATCATAAATGCGTATGTCATCAGAATAACACAGATCACAGATGTGTATTTTGTATTTAGAATAACATTAAACTCAAATGTGTAACATTAATGAAAATAACCTATATCAGGTGTATTTTTGTATCAAATTGACACAGATCACCATGATGTGCTGTTCTCACTTTACCACTATGTTTAATCTCTTTTCTTATTATCCCTGTTGGAGTTCTTTTAGGTTTTAGGTTAAATTTTTGAATTTAGCTTTCAGTAACAACTTGATGTTTGGCAGCCAAACTTAATTATTATTATTATTTAAATTGTTTATTGATATGGTTCTACTTTTTTCTTCTACCATTATCCATGCACCATTACACATGTTCTTTTCTCTTTGGTTTGCAGGAATTATGCCAAATTAGAAGCTAAATTTTACCAAACCCAGAGTAGGTACCTGGTGCTGTTAAATAAATTGAAGTCTCCATCTAAAGGTTTGTAATTGGATAATTGTAGTAGAGATTACCTTAGTTTTTAAAGTTCTTTGCTATTTTGCTGTTTTTTGGGGACTTTTGAAGCTGGGGTATAATACATAAACATTTTCAACTAAGTCATGAGTTCTGATAGATCAGGCACTTGAGGCCAACCTTTTGGTGTTTATGTATCAATTTTAACCCAATACAAATACCAGTTTTATTAATCAGCCATGTTTGCTCAGTTGAAATCATAATAAACATCAGTAAATGTAGTACTTTTGAAAATATGAAAAGCCTAACTCCGCATGGATCATGAATATGATCAGAATTAAATACTTTATCTTACTGAATATACTTGCATATAAGTTGAGTTAAACTGCAACAACAACACAGATCCTGATCTGTTTAGCATAATGTACTTGCAGATCAGGGTCTATGTTTGTTCTACTGATTACTATAAACAGACTGCACAGACCCAAATCAGCTGGGCAAGGGTTAAACTTCAGATGTTACAATAGACATTTATTATGTTATGAAAACAATTTGCACAAGTAACACTTCAGATGTTACAGTAGATATTTATTATTATGTTATGAAAACAATTAGTACCAGTTAAACTTGAGATGTTAAGGGAGCTTATATCAATGTAAAAATGTTCCTTTGATGTATAACAGTTTTAGAAAATTTTCTTCAAACTTTGCGGATCAGTTTGAAGGATAAAACAAAGACATTTGGAAGTGACAAATACTTATAGACTGAAAGAACTGACTGATAAAATTTTATTATTTTTAATAGATTTATGATTTTGTATTTCTCAAAAAGATATTTGCTTTGCAATAAATATGAGAATTGTGAAATAAGGTATATATTAATGTTTCTGCTTTAAAATAATTTAGCCATCTTTTATTACAGTTGAGTCAGAGCATGCAGAAGGAATTATCACTCAGTTATTAGAAGATGCCATGGAAACTAACACCCATGACCTTGACCTTCTCCTGGCTTCTAGCGGGTAAATATGTTACAGATTTTCACATGAATGCTGAGGTTCCAGCATGGAGATGACCGATAATTTTGCCTATATGTAATTTATATTCATCACTTACAAGTAACCTGTAGGTGAAATTTTGGCCTTGTATAAATACAAGTCATCAATTTTGATAGAGTGTGTACATATAAATTACTTTCTTTACATTTTGGCCTTTAGCAGTTTTGTACACTTATATTTAAATAATTTGTGAAAAATAATTCCAACACAACACATGAACCTGCTGCTACAAATACCACATTTGAAACAGCTTGCGCAGTATCAAAATATGAACTTAAACTAGTAACAGCCATAAACATAAATTATTCCCAAAATAATACAGTTCTTCTTTCTAACATATGTCTTGTTCAGATTCCATCATCATCAAATTGACCCCTACAGCTAAAGTGGAAAGCAGGATTCAGCACACTGGCAGAAGAGTACTCAGAATCCAATGGCTGTTCTACTTTGGCTGTTAAATGGAATTCAGTCATCATCATGTGATTCATAAGATATTCATGTATACTGAAAGCACAAAAAAGTAAACAATTCAAAACTTCCCTTGCAAACATGTCAGTGTAACATAATTATACTGATGCAGACAACCACAGCTTAATGCTGGAAACATGAGGAATCATGGTCAAGTCAAAATATTGATAAGACTAAAGATATTTTTTCCATTCAAACATCTCATGGTCAAATAATTGGTCAGCATTCAATAATAAAATAATCATAGTTGAAATTACAGTGCTGAATAAGTGAAATTTTAGAAAAGAATCTATTTGTGTCAACTATCCCTGAAATGCCACTGTGTATTGCATTATTCAATGCCCAGTTAGTAGGACTACCGGAAAAATGCACAGAAATAATTCATTTTTATATGATCAGAATATTGATGTCCTCATCCGGACAAAAACATGGCGTAAAATATGAGCGATGAGCCCAAGTGCACTTATCTAACACCCACTGGTTACTCTATCAAATCGTTCCCTCGCTACTCTCGTGGAGGTGGAATTACGTTCATCACAAAGAATTTCTTGATAAAATGTCTTAAACACAACACAACCTTCAATTTCTGCCAAACATCGTTTGAACTAGTCCTAACAACACTCATACTGGAACAAAGGTCAGTCCATTTTTTCTGCATCTATCACCCTCATCCTAGTAGAAAAAACAAGCTGACTGAATCTCTCTTTTTGGAACAGTTTCCAAATGTCCTGGAGGATAGAAATTTGATAGGCGGTAACCTGATTATTCTTGGAGATTTCAACTTTCACTTTGACTGTCTTGGAAACCCATACACATCAAACTCCTAGATTCCATTAGTGTTTTCAACCTTAAAGAGTCAATTAACGAACCCACCCATAAACATGGTCACATTTTAGACTGGATTCTTCATAGACCTGATGATAATAGTCTATGGTCCACCCTTGTATCCCAAGAACTTGCATGAGATCAGCTCAAAAAACGCATGACATCCAAGACAACCTAACAGCTTTCTTACCTCCTACAGCAGAACAACTTGATAACTGCCAGCGTTCATTGCTTGAAAAACATGCCCCAGCCACCAGTGCAGAGTATCAATTCAAAAGTATTCTCCATGGTATAGCAGTATTAGGGACCAGCTTCACACTGCTAAAAGAGACTGCTGTAAAGTGAAGAGGCTTTGGCTTTCCACCAGACTCACTAATCATAAACAAATCTATGAAGCCGCTAAGAAGAACGTCCGAGTCCGAGTCCATTTAGCCATATCATCCCACTACAGTACTAAGATCACAGAAAATTCCAGCTGCTAAGAGCTCTTCAAGATTGCTAACAAACTAATGTCAAGGAACAAATGTACACTACTTCCAACTACCTTCTCTCCAATAGACCTTCCAGACCTGTTTGCAAATTTCTTTTGTAACAAGGTACAAACCATTAGAGATAAGCTTGACAATCCAATTAAAACTGACTTGTCATCACCATACAGTTGCAATACAGAATTTCAGTGACAACCGATTTAGTATGTACAATCATGATGAAGAGTGCACCAATCATGTGAAATTGATCCAAGTCCAACATTACTGCTGCTTGAGTGCTTAGATCCAATATTGCCTTCAGTAACTGATGTTATTAATACCTCTCACTCATTCAGGGAGAACCTATCATTTTTTAAAACTGCCAAGCCTCGAGCATAATGATTTAAACAACTGCCGCTCAGTTTCTAATCTCATGTTCATATAAAAAAATCTTAGAAACAGTTGTTCTAACTCAACTTTATCTCATCTGAATTCAAACAGTCTTTTTACCAATGGCCAGGCATTTCAAAGATTGCATTTGACAAAAGCCTAGAATAACATTGTGAAATGACTTCAACATGCTTTTGGAATGCTTTTTTCCAGATGTAAATTTCTAATTGCATTTGATAAAATTGCAAAAGAATGTAGTGAAATGAATTGGACATGCATTTGAAATGCTTTGTTCCTGATGTGAAGTTTTGATTGCATTTGATAAAATGCCCAAACAGTATAATGAAATAACTTGGACATGCACTTGAAATGCCTTGGTCCTGATGTAAAATACTGATTGTATTTGACAAAACCCTGAAATGACATAGTGAAATGACTTTGATTTTGTAATATATCCCTCATTACACCTTTAATAGTTATATTTGACAAACACTTTAGAATTGTATAATGAAAGTGGCTCTGATATTCTGTGGATCTCCTTATGAACAGCCCCACCCCCT
Organism: Unio delphinus; assembly: GCA_029339505.1. NCBI lineage: Eukaryota > Metazoa > Mollusca > Bivalvia > Unionida > Unionidae > Unio > Unio delphinus. The sequence goes on from JAQISU010000110.1 coordinate 2,748,903, forward strand.
GACTAGTGGCCACCTACTTTTTATGACCAGAATCCATTGGCACTGACAAGTTTGTGTTCAAATCTACCCCACAAGAAGGGCCACCTTTCTAACCTGACCAGCAGCCAGCATATGAGTTCAAAGATGTAAAATATATCCATCCTAAGTGGCCACATTTATTTTAACATGTTTCCAGAAAAAAATATTTAATTCATATGGTATGATAAGCAATCTAATTATCTTTACTGATGTCTGTTTCCCAATGTCATTTTTTAAATATTAATGTCTCTTTCCCAATGTCAGTTTTTTATATACTGATGTCTTTTCCCAAAGTCATTTTTTAAAAAATACTGATGTCTGTTTCCCAATGTTAGTTTTCTTTATACTGATGTCTGTTTCCCAATGTTAGTTTTCTTTATACTGATGTCTGTTTCCCAATGTTAGTTTTCTTGATTCTGATGTCTGTTTCCCAATGTCAGTTTTCTTTATTCTGATGTCTGTTTCCCAATGTCAGTTTTCTTTATTCTGATGTCCGTTTCCCAATGTCAGTTTTCTTTATTCTGATGTCTGTTTCCCAATGTCAGTTTTCTTTATTCTGATGTCCGTTTCCCAATGTCAGTTTTCTTTATTCTGATGTCTGTTTCCCAATGTCAGTTTTCTTTATTTTGATGTCTGTTTCCCAATGTCAGGTTTTTTTTAACTGAAAAAAAGCATTACCCTAAAGTACATGTACCACTTAGGTTAATATTTTATTATTAATGCCAACATTTACAGAAAATGGGGTGAACAATATTTAGGCTTCACACATGGGTTGAGATTTTTTCCCTTTGATATTTAAATCTGGATGTAATTGTCAAAATCATAACATGATCAGCATAATAGGCTAAATATAGATTTTGTGGATTAACATAGAGAAATTAACGTTGAACCAAGGACCAAACATAAACTGAAAAATCAGGTTACTGTACATGTATCAACACCTTTAAAAACAAGGCATTTCATTGACTACAAAAAGTTTGGTTAATTAAGTTGCAGTACTAAACAATTAGCAACATAGGAATATATCATTACAAAACCTTAATATGTCATTACATAAATGGAGAAATACTTTAGAAGATAAGTACCAGTAGAAGTTATTTGACTTGACAACAATAGGGAGAGTTCAATTTCTTGCCAAAATATTTTATGTTGGGATTACTCAAATATGCAACATCATAACAGATAATCAGAATATTCTGCAAAAGTGGGAAAATGGAGTGAATGGAAAGAGAATTATTTTATATGCCAAGAAATCCATATACCAAGATTTTAATTACAATTTTAATGCTTTTGTCATGCACATGTCAGCAATACTCTACTTGCATTTCACATATAAGAATAAGAGCCATTAATGTATGTTAACATGGAATAAGTCAATGCATACAAATTGTTGTCACAAAATATAGTTCCCCTCTGGAAAGGTCACGTGTATTACAGCCTTTCTCAGTACAGAAGAGGGGGACCACTGTATGTTTGATTGCCTCAATCATGACATCATGTTGTCGTTTGTAATGTCATAAGTTGTTATGTTACATGTCACATATTCATATGGTCATGTTAACCATAATAACTCAATAGTCATGTGATAAAATAACATGTTGAATCACTGTACACTAGTGGGACTTAGGGTTTGTGACATTCAGGGCCTTTTTTTTCTATAACAGTGAACATGAGTATGACCAGTACGGATTCTCCAGGATATATATGATGGAGGAGGAGGAAGAAGATCAAGATGAATTGGTTACCAAGGCAGCTGTATATGAAAGACAGTCACAAGAGATTACATCCAGGGTCAAGGTAAGTCATTCATATATAGTTGAAGGTTATGCATTCTTAGATCAGGCTTAGTTAGACAATTAATAGTGGCCATTTAAGCTTGTGTTTCATTTATGTTATTTTTTTATTTTAGGGTTACTACTCTGTTGAGATGATTTTTTTTCAAAAAGACACCTTTAGTGCAAAACATCTCCAACACGTGTATTCTTACTGGGTGGCAGTTACCTGTAAGTGCATGTATCTGGTAATATGCTTTTAGGTTTCTTGAGATGTCTTTGGTTATGCTCATAATTTTTATTTTTATGACTCCACTGTGATAGCAAAAGGGAATATATTGTTTTGATTCCAATATATTCAACAATTACATTAACGTTAAGGAATACACTGTGCAGTAAAACCAAAACTCTGCAACTTAGATCCATGAAATAGACCAAAGTAGATCACAATCATAAGCAGATGATCTACTTAGATTAACAGGTCATAACATTAAATTATTTTCACTGGAATATATTCAACAATAACATTAACGTTCAGGAATACACTAAACTACCTCTTGAATCATAACCTCCCATCAATTTATCATATTGACAAAGGAAAGAAACTCTTACACATTAGCACTACTAGGTAGTCAAATGTTTACCAGTTGAAGATTCTGCTTGGTAAAACAACATTGTACCACATGGTCTTGAGAAATCGAAGGATGTCTTTGTTATGTTGATCCATCCATTTAGAAGGAGTATTGTATTTATATTACTGTATCTGCTGTGTGTTGCAATAATTATTTTTAATTTGTTCAATATTTATATGAATTTTTTCACAGTTGTGGACAAGGTATTGTTTGTGCTCATTGTTGGTTGTTAATTCATGCACACAGCCTGGTTTTTCACATGTTCAAGTAAAAGATGTTGTTACTGTTATATGTTAATATGTTTGAGTTGTTATTTTCTGAATGTGTTATTTTGGGGCCCCGAATGGCCGAGTAGTCTAAAGCGCTTTCCGTTACGGATCACTGCCATCTCACCTATGTCTGTGTGGGTTCGAGTCTAAGATTCGGCTAATGTAGTTATGTGAGAAGGCTTGCCAGTAGCTTCTCGTGGGGCAGTGGTTCTTTCCGGGGGTTTTCCCGGATTCTTCCTCCACTAATAATACTGGCCGCCATGTATAGCCTATCGTGTGCTGAAAAATGGCATTAAAACCTACAACAACAACAATTCTGAAAGTGTTTTGTCATTCTTGTCTTATGTGCGAAGTGCAAGGTTTTAAAGCCAGTGATGACACAAAGTATATGGGTCTCTCTTGCATAAAGTGTTTTGTTTTTTTCTACCAGTAGTATATGTACGAAGTGCTGAATAGGGATTTGCTCCTTATACTGATTTTAAACCTCGTATCAAAGAGTTCTTGCACCAGAATGATGCAGTGAATAACAAACTACACGCCATCAAACCAAACCTAGGAGAATGGACTCCTTCCTACAGAACCATCCGTAGGGAGGAGGTAGTCATTGCAAGAATCAGAATTGTTCATACGTACATAACCCACTCCCACATACTAAAAGGTGAAGATCCACCAGAGTGCATTACTTACAATGAACCAATCACTGTTAAGCAATTTTTTTGATTTAGTGTTCCGACCTGCAACGTACGAGTGATAAGTATTATAATGTACATGACATGAAGGAACTTTTTTGATACTGTACCTACACTTGTATTTTAGATTTCCTGAAGGAAGTAAACCTTTGTTTTAAATTATAACTTGTATGCCTTCACCAAGAGCATTTTTATCTAATGTAAATACCGCCCCTTATTTTCAACATCTTTTCATCTTTCTTCATTAACCTACATGATTTACATCACCCGTTGATTGGGTAGCTACATATTGTACTGTTACTAACATCCTACCATTTTACTTTGAACTGTTTGGTTTTTTATATCGCTGGTCGATATTAAGCCTTTTAGTATTTTTAAACAGGTATACATCTAACCTATTGTATGGTGCTTAATAGCCTAAAAGTGCTGGTGTGCCATTAAAAAACAAACAAACAAACATACACCGTTGACATGTCCCAATGATTGGGAAACTTCATATTTTACTGTTACCAACATCTTACCATTTTACTTTGAACTATTTGGTTTTTTATATCACTGGTCAATATGAAATCAGGGGCCCCGAGTGGCCGAGTGGTCTAAAGCGCTGTCCATTACGGACCACTGCCATCTCACCTCTGTCTGCGTGGGTTCGAGTCTAAGATTCGGCTAATGTAGTTAAGTGAGAAAGCTTGCCAGTAGCTTCTCGTGGGTCGGTGGTTCTTTCCGGGGTTTTTCCGGTTTCTTCCTCCACCACTAATACTGGCCGCCATGTATAGCCTATATATTGTGCTGAAAAATGGCGTTAAACCATAAAAAACAAACAAACAATATGAAATCTTTTAGCATTTTTAAACATGTATACACACAACCTATTGTATGATGCTAAATAGCCTAAAAGTGCTGGTGTGCTATATATATATAAATCAGCTCAAATTTATGCACTTATAAGTTTTTAATTCATTTATTATTTTTTGTGTCAGTTTTCCAAGTTTTGCCAAAAGTTTTATAATCATCTGCACTTAAATTCATGGATTAGGGAAAGAGTCCCATAATTGCCACAAATTATTCAATTTATTTGATCTTTGAATGTGAAGCTTGTGGCAACATCATAATCCAGGAAAATTGGTGCCCCACAAAAATAGGTACTTGATAGTAGTTACTGTTACTTGAATAAACTGTCTGTATATTATGATTCAGGAGGCAGACCTGGAGATGTCATTAAGGATAAAATGGGAGAATTACATGGTGGGTCAGAAGGGTAGGTCACTTCAGAGGAGTGCGGAACTGAAGAACTTGATACGGCAGGGAATCCCTCATGAATACAGGGAACAGATCTGGAAAGGGTAAGGCATACAGTTATCAAGTTTTGATTGACTCTGGCACTGTTTTCAAGTATAACAGACATTAATTTCATTGCCAGGTAAAATAAATTAAGTATCCCAAAAAGGCATTTAAAAAATACTAATGGAAGGCAATAAACAGTTAAATGCTTAAAATACAATGTATGGGGGGGTTGTTTTTCATAAATCACAATCTTTTTAAAAAAAGTCCATGACCTCAGCTGGAGCCTCCTGGTTTGTAGTCCAAGGCAAAAAGTGCAGCCTCCATTAATCAGCTATTATGACATATGAAAAGGTGCATTGAGCCTGTTCAACAATTCCAGAACCCACAGGAAAATTGTGGGGAGATAGCCTGTTCAACAATTCCAGAACCCATAGGGGAGTTGTGGGGATGTAACCTGTTCACAATTCCAGAACCCACAGGAGAGTTGTGGGAAGGTAGCCTGTTCAGTAATTCCAGAACCCATAGGAGAGTTGAGGGGAGGTAGCCTGTTCAACAATTTCAGAATCCAAATGAAGTAATGGGGAGGTAGCCTTTTCAACAATTCCAGAACCCAGATGGAGTAATGGGGAGGTAGCCTGTTCAACAATTTCAGAGCCCATATGGGAGTTGTGGGTAGGTAACCTGATCAACAGTTCCAGAGCCCAAAATGAGTTGTGGGGAATTAGCCTGTTCATTAATTCCAAAATCCATTGGAGAGTTGTTGGGAGGTAGCCTGATCAACAATTCCAGAACCAATTGGAGAGTTGTTGGGAGGTAGCCTGTTTAGTAATTTCAGAACCCATAAGGGAGTTGTGGGGTGGTAGCCTATTCAACAATTCAGAACCCATAGGGAAGTTGTGGGGAGTTAGCCTGTTCAGTAATTCCAGAACTCATAAGGGAGTTGTGGGGAGGTAACCTGTTCAATAATTCAAGAATCCATAGGGGAGTTGTGGGGAGGTCACTGAAAATATTATACTACCTCCTATCTGACAGTGGTTCTGAAAATGAGATAATTTGAGAAAGTATTTTATATGCATTTTTCTAATGCTGTTCAACCAGCATGCATTCAGATGGTTATTTTTGGCATGAACTAATTGCTATTCATTGTTTGTGAGCAACAAATTTCCTTGTATCCATTTTCATTCAGAGCTAGCAGGTCGACTCCAATATTTTGATATACCAAGTTGTTGCTGATATTTTATGTCTAATATTTCATTTTGCTTAATAAGTTCAAATAAGTTGATAACTAATAATGTTTCATTTTTACATTCATTTGTGTGTTGAAAATTATCTTGTCTTTTCACTGTTTACCTTTGTTTTCCAGATGTGTTTCCAATTACCTTGGAAATGTAACAGAGCACTATGGGGCTGACTACTACTCAGAACTAGTGTCTAAACTTAAAAGTTCATCATCAGCTGACCCCTCAGCAAAGCAGGTATAAACACAGTGACCAGTTATTTTAGATGCATAGAAAAAACAGTAAACTATGTTGCACATTCATCAGGGCATGAAACTATTAAGAAATGTTTCAAATCTATTGTCAGATTAGACTGTATTGCAGATCCATCTTTGGGTTAGGTTGTATTGCACATCCTCCATGGGATTAAGTTGTATTACACATTCATCTTGGGATAAAGGTGTGTTGCAAAGCCATTATGGGATTAAGGTGTCTTGTACAAACATCATGTGATTAAGGTGTGTTGCGCATCCATTTTGGGTTAAGTTTTAGTGCACATCCACCATGGGATTAAAGGTATGTTGAGCATCTTCAGGTCAGGGATTCACACCATTATCACAATTTGTAATTCATAGAGACATCCAGGAGATTTTTTCCTAAAAAAGACACTTTCTGCGTTCCTGCATGGGGTTCAGGTGCATTGCATATCAATCTGGGATGAAGGTGTGGTTAAGGTGTGTTAAAGAACAGTCTTGGGATTAAGGTGCATTGCATATCCATTTTGGACTTATGGAATGTTGCACATTGATTTTGTACTTATGGATGTTGTATATTATCCATTTTGGACTTATGGAATGTTACACATCAGTATTATGGTAAAGGTATATTGTTCAGTCATCTTAGGATTAAATTATTTTGCACATCTATATTTTAGGGCTTATTTCTTAGAGCTGAGGTGTGTTTTATATCCATGGGTGCATTAAAGTGTGCTGCACATCAATCTTCGGATTAAGGTGCATGGCACAACCATCTTGGGATTAAATTGTGTTTAACAAGTTGGCAGTGACATTTGTTCATTTTCTATGGATATTCTGAAAAGCATAATTTTGCATACAGCAAATATTAGCTGATGAACAACTATGGCACACTACCCAAACATTAGTCTGCATCAGCATTTTTTAGGTCTTCCATGAATTGCTATTACAGTTAGAGCCACTTATCTTGACCTTGGTTATGTTGAGAACCTGTGCATGTCAAGCATTTTGGATTGGCCACCAAAAAAAAAACTTCTTTGTTATGCTAATTTTTTGCCTCTTACCTCAACCCGTTAGTCAATAACCCTGTTATATCAGGCATAAGTTTCAGTCCAAAAGTAACATGTGGACCCATTTGTTTCAACAAAATGCAACTTGTAATAGCCATCTTTGAGATATTTTAAAGGAAAAGATCAGCAAAGTGACTGGTTTTCATGCACAAATTTGGTCAGTTGCATTTTGCTGCTAGTCATTAGCAACAAAAGAAGGTCATTTAAGATCTAAATTTTCTCATTTGTCTTCTAGGATCCATCAGTCTTGCATTCAACAGTGGGCAATCCTCATCAATTTTTATCCAGTGCTGAAAAACTTGAATTAAAATGTCGCTGTGGTGCAGTTTAAGCCTCTTCAACATCCTTAAAATTGCAATCCTATTTACAAATAAGCTTTCCTTTACCTGGATGTTTCTATTGTAAGAGTAATTATCTTAATTCACTCATAAATACTGATAAGACCAAACTCACTTTTAAATTTGATTACACTGGAGAGTGACACTTAAATGTTTGAATAGACTATATATGTACGATAACGTAAATCAAATTTAGTATTATTTGAATAGAAAATAAAGTCTGGAATATATATATATATATATATATATATATATATATATATGTACTGCAGCTCCATTATGCAAATGAACAGCTATATTTCCTAAGATGCACCACAACAGATTACAGAAAGCAGCTGCAAGTCCAAAAGACATGCTTCAGTCCTTTCTTTGATCTACTTCCATGTATCAATAAATAATGGTCGACAATAAACTGGTCTTCTGTAAAATCAGTGAGCCATGTTTACAGAGGTCTAATTCATTGACAGGTTTAATCTATAAATTCCTGGCTAATGCATCAACATATTTAATGCATAAAGGTCTGGCTAATTCATTGACATGTTTAAGCTATTAAGGCCTGTTTAATACATTGACATATTTAATCTTTAAAAGCCTTGCTAATACATGTTTAAGCTATAAAGACCTGGCTAATACATCAACATGTTTAAAGTGCCATACCAGTGTAGATAACGTAAATCAAATTTAGTATTATTTGAATAGAAAATAAAGTCTGGAACCGGTATAAACAAACCCAATGGAAAAATTCTCCATAATAAGTGAGAAATACGCTCAGGTGTGCTTTCAAAAATATTACACATCAGACCGATTTTATCGCTCGGTAATTTCCGGAGTGTATAGATCGTCTGACGTCATATTATGAACACACTCCTTACTTCCGTTTCTATCGAAACATAAACAAAACACGTTTTTCATTCCATATTAGTTATTTTATCATCCCAATCATGCCAAAAGCACATCATGGAGGTACAAGCAAGGGCAGAGGAGTCAGGTGTGTTGCAGCAAATTGTGGGAATACAAATGCTGATGGGTTTTCCATGCATTTCTTCCCAAAGGACCAATCACTTTGTCATAGGTGGACAGACTTTGTAAAAATCAAAAGAGCAAACTGGGATAGTCCGACTGAGTTTTCTGCCCTCTGCTCCTTTCATTTCACATCCGAATGCTTCCCTTTTATGTATACATTTGAGGTTGATCATATGTGTAGGGCACCAAAGAAAGTCAAACTCATTGATGATATCCCGTCTATCCACTGTGTGGAGGAAACTGACAACCAAACCAAGGTAAACAAAGGTATCATAACCTTCAACACCAAAGCATCAGCTGTGTAGACTTCAAATGTTGTCACCATCAGAAGAAGTTACTTGTCAAGTGTCACCGCCAAAGAAAATAAGAAGGGGCTATTCAAAGAGAGAAGCAGCAATGGTGAGTTTTTAATGACAAGTACCATATTATTATATCTATGATATTCAACAAATCAGTCACCACATCATTTCCATGTGTACCCTAAATCAGTCACCACATCATTTCCATGTGTACCCTGTAGAACGTTTTCATAATTTCCAAAATAATGCAGTAAACATCCAGTCAATCAAGAATTGAGATATAAACATTTGATAAATATAATAAAAACATTTGATAAATATTGTCACAGTTTTCATGATGCCTTCAATTTTGACCATTTGAATAGAGAAATCTTTCTGCTGGTTGATTTAGAAGGCCTACATATATATTTCATTGTCAGGTCTACTAATGTGTGCATCAGATTAAATATAGATATTTACAAACATGATGAAGTTTATTCCCATCCCCAATTAATAAAAATCTACAAATGGAATGTTGGTGGTTTTTCCCAGGGTTTTCTAGGGTTCTTCCTGCAGCAGTTATACTGGCTTCCATGTATCGCCTATATTGTGCTGAAAAATGGCGTTAAATACTAGAACAACAACAACAACAACCAAATGTAGTAGAAATTTTACAGTATTGTATACCTCAAAATTATCTTTGTAATGGAAACACAATATTTAAACTTCCAATGTAGATGACAGTACATTTAAAAAAAAAAACATATTTGGTATGCAAAAGCACATTGGGGTTTTATGGAGTACATGTTATATAGGCATGTGGCTCACTAACTTTATTGGTCTAGTAATTTATTGAATTTAGATATTTTTGTTAGTGCACATTTTAATTTTCATGTAAGATAGCATAAAACCAAGCTAAGATGAATATATTTTATAACTTATAGGATCTAAAGTATTTTAAAAGCTTGAAGAGATTGTGACCAGCAGGCAAATGAGAAAAGTTGTGCCAATGCTGTCATCTGGACAACAAACTTCAGCACTGGAGGGATACCACTCTGTAATCAATCATTTTGCACCAAAGATTATTGGTTTCTCTTATCATGGAGTGCTTTCAAGGTAAATCTTATATTATTGCACACACAAAAATACTGTTTCAGGTTTTGCAGTGTTTTATATACAGTCCAATATATTCATCTTCAAATTAAATCATAGATATCAAGATCTGATTTTTTGATATCCTGCAATGTAACATTGTATAACAGTTTTTAGTGTTTTGGAATGTTTGCAAATAAAGTATTTGGTTTTTGATAGAATTATGTATTGTATTTTGCATCTTTATTTACTTTGAAATAGGCTTTGGCAAGCTGCATTGCATTTTAATGAAAATAGCCAAAGAGAGCAAGCAAGCGCTAAGAATAGGAGGGCCAGATATAAAATAGTGTATCCAAAGTACAAGAATGGATCCTAGTTGACTCAACATATAGTAAGAATATGCATTAGTAATTAATGAACAGAAAGGAATATATCACTTAGAGATATAAATACTGTTGTAACAAGTGTAAGTACCTATATTATTTTTTTTTATATATTAAATTCAAACAGTAAAGGCAAAATATTTGTAAAGTTGACACTCCTTTAATTTTAAAGATCAAGATTTCGCCCTATGGTAAAATAATAAAAATATGCAAACAATTGTAAAGACAAATACTTTTAATTCATGTATTAACTTCAACACAAAGTTGCAGTTTCCGGTTTGTACAATACAATGCATATTAAATTTTCTTTAATTTATAGATTGTGTTGAAAGTCTGATGAATACAGCATTCAGAATTGGACAGGTAAATGATGAATGAGTCAAACGTTGGGTAGATGTACCACCACCTATATGTAGTCTGTATGAGAAGCCTGATAAGATATTGCTACTCAAAATCTTCTTAGAAAGTTTAATCGCTGTCAACCTCATGAAAGCATGTGTAGTTCAGGTTTTGATCAGGAAAGGCAGTGCGAATCCTCTGAACAGCACATGATGGAATGATGACCCATGAAGTGCCAACATCACCGAACAAATTGTCTATATGCTGTATACATATGTCTTCTGAAATAATAATTTGAAAACTAAGTTGAGATAAATTATGCTTTGTGCATTAGATCAAATTATGAAATCAAAAGTTTTAGTAGATATTGTTATTGGTCCAGTGTGATTTATCGTTATTTTTTATACCAATAAAGTTATATGATTCCAAAATAATCTGTGCATATATATATATATATATATATATATATATATATATATATATATATATATATATATATATATATATATAAAACCATTTTATTTTCTGACACAAAAACTGAAATAAAACAATATTTGAACATGTATATGTGGTTGTTTTTTTAGGGCATGACTTACCATTATCACTGTGGTATAAAGGTTAGACATTGTAGGCCTCAAAAGGAGGGGTTCAATCAGTGAAGGTGGCATAAAATGACTGGAAAAAGTGGTGTATTTATTTTCAGTATTAATAATCCCAATACTATGCTGTCATGCATAGATCATGAAAACAAAAGAACATGAAAAATTACTCAGACATTTTACTTACTCATTTCCTTGTTCTGGATGTTCTCCAAATTGTTATCTATACTGGTAGTGTACAACTATTAAAGCATGGATGTTGAGACAAACAGGGCTGAGCAATGGATGGTGTGTTATACATTGTATGCCTGGTATTCATTACAGACACTTTTGACTTTCTCTATGTCACAACAATATACACATTCCCTTGCTTTGGGCAGTACCAAACAATGTCCACAATTACACCTAAAATAAGCGTTTTCTTTAATGCATTGTGCTGTGCTTATCGAATTTATTCCTATATTTATGAACACATCAACATCACAGTACAATGACGCAAACTGACTAATGTCAGGAACAGATAAAACATTTAGTTCAGCCCTGTAAAATTAAATTAGAGATGAAAGAAAATAGAAGTTGCAAGTAAATGACTACCACATAAAAAAGGGTTATTTCATAGTTTATAACATACACTATTTGCATACATAAAAGAAATTAGAAATTTAACTTATAATACAGTGTACAAAATATGAATTCAATTTTGCTATCATGTATCAGTAAATATCATGCCTATTTCAACAGTTGTGCAAAAGAGGACGTCCTCTCCTAGGAATCTTAAGTACTTCTATATCGTATCAATTTTTTCACAGGTTTTCGAAGCTTACAACTGTTATCCAATGTACCTTTTACTTATCAACGTATAAATGCGTCTCTTCCCATGAAATGCAATACACTTTTACATCCTTTATTACAGGTGAAAAACATTCATTTGTAAATGAATATGATACTGTGGAACACTACTGCAAATATCGTCGGATACATATATTTATCTTTGTAATCTTCATCTACAGCTTCAGATTCGTCGGTATTTGAAACATAGGGTACAAACTGGTTCGGTTTAATTTGGGTGCCGGCAGCTGCTTGTACACCATTATCATAATATTCTGAGCTTATTAAATCACCATCTTCAAATGGCTAAGACCCACAGGATAGTGACAATTCACTTCCTTCAAAATCGCAACTTTCGTGTTGAGTTTCTGAAAACTTTTTCATAATGTGATGATACTGACTCTGCCATTGTTTACAACAAGTGTTCATAATGTGACGTCACGCTTTGTTTTCACTAAATACCGGAAGTGGTCGGCAGTTGCGTTCGGTTATTATCATAAACAGGTGCAAATGCGATATTAGATCGGCTCCCATGCAGTTATTACTAAAAAAAATTTCAATCCGATTTTTTACATTTGTATTTTGAATATATATTCTCATTAACTAAGAAATAAAATGAATAAGTGTGGATACACTGTTATGGCACTTTAATCTATAAAGGCCTTTCTAATGCATCAACATATTTTTTTTATATAAAGGCCTCTCTAATGCATCAGCATGTTTAATCTATAAAGGCCTGGCTAATGCACTGATATGCTTAATCTATAAAAGCCTTGTGAATACACTAAAATATTTAATCTATAAAGGCCTTGCTAATACATCAACATATTTTTTATATAAAGGCCTGTCTAATACATAAACATATTTAATCTATAAAGGCCTGTCTAATACATAAACATGTTTAATATTATAAAGACCTTGCTAATACATCAACATATTTAATTTCTAAAGGCCTGGATAATACATCAACATGTTTAATCTCTAAAGACCTGGATAATACATTGACATGTTTAATCTCTAAAGACCTGAATAATACATTGACATGTTTAATCTCTAAAGACCTGGATAATACATTGACATGTTTAATCTCTAAAGGCCTGGATAATACATCAATATGTTTAATCTATAAAGGCCTGGCTAATACATCAACATATTTCATGCAAAAAAATTATATAAAATTGTATAATAGTATATGATGATGACCTTGCACAAATAATGCATGTAATTTTTTTGTTTGTTTTAGAAATGCACTAGAGTCTGTATTTACAAGTGTTAAAGATTTGAAATGCCTTAGTCATTTAATGTTGCTTATTGTGTACTTACAACATTATAGAAATAGTAAGAATCAGAAGAAATTAATCCTGAAAGATAAGATATTTATTTCAGATTGAACTCGACTTACTCAGAACCTTACCTTATAACAAACATTATGAAACAACAAATTCTGAAGGGATCCCTAAACTTCGCAGAGTCCTACTGGCATACAGTATCTTTAATCCTAATATTGGATATTGCCAAGTAAGTTTAATGTTCACCAGATTATTGTACTTTTTAATATTCAAGGTTCGAAACTAACGCATTTCTGTTAGTCTGTGATTAATAGTTTTCCTCTTGGACTAATAAATATGTTCCAATATAAGTCCGCCTGACTGATACAAATTGAATGTATGTAATTATTTTAAAGTTTGCTTTCTTGGTCATTTTTAAAGAATTTCATAACAAAAATGCAGGCAAATAACTTCCTTATGTAAATCCAGATCACCTGGGCACTTTATATTTAGCATTACAAATGGTGTGCAAAGCGTTATTTTCACACAGACTAGTATCATAGTTAAACAAAGAAAGCAAAGAGAACATTGTGGCAATTTGTTCAAGGTGTGGAAAATCTCGCCAAAGACAGAAGACTGACAATAGTGACGACAAAAGGAAACACGACAAACAGTATGATAAAGAAAGTAGGAACCAAACTTTTCTAGAGAAGTAGAAATGCGGTCGGCCATGGCTTAACTTTAACCCTGAAGTAAATACCATGTTTTGCAACGTCTGTAGAGACCATTAAAAAACAGGATGAGAAAAAAAAGTTCATTTGTAGTTGGATGTTCTAATTTATGGACTAATGGATTTTGTAGTATGTCTTTTGTCCTGTTAGTCCGCTTGACTAGTTAATAAAAAAGTTAGTTTCAAACCCTGATATTAGTTGCTATGAAGAGCAGCTTCAAGATGTGCATCCTACAGTATTCACCTTATCTCTCATCTCATGATCTGTATTTAGATTTCAATATTTTAGAGCTGTATAAACCTCTCTGCTGAAATTACATCTTTCCACACAGATATTTTAAATTCTGAAAAATACCTTTTGTAGATACCATTGCATTGTTATTAATCAAATATGGTTATTTTTGTGTGCAGGGACAATGTAGTTCTAATGAAGAGCAAACAATTAATAATAATCCCTTTCCCAAATAAACAATATTTAATTGAATTATTTGAAGGATAAATTTAATTGAAGGGCAAATGTGGCAATGAAGCACTTTGAACTTCATTATACAGATCAGCATTTAGGGAAGAGGTGATAGTTATTAACTGTTTGTGTTTGGTAAAGTAATGGTCTTAATAAGAAAAATTAACTGTGATAATATGACACAGGAAAAGAAACCTTTCTTGAGTGACCTTTGTTAGGAACTACCATCTGTCATTAATGACCATGATCATAATGCATGGGTCAATTTTATTATCAAAATACACTGTCATGAGTGAGTACCTGTTGAATGTGACCAGTGACCAGGATTTGTAGGCAGAATAAATATTTTAAAAACAAAAAAGTAAGCAGGCAGTGTGCAGATTGTTCTATAAAACACAGCTATGAATGAGTGCATCACAAAAACAATAAAGACTTCAGGCAATGTGCAGATTGTTCTATACAACACAGCTATGAATAAGTGTCACAAAACACCACAAACCTTTATGTAATCATCAGTAAAACATGACTATTTAGGAGTGGTGGTTTTTAATAACATTTTAAATGAGCTCGGTTTTAAAAAATCGGCAGATCTTTTAGTTACCATCGTACGCTATAGACCAATAACCAGACTAAAGTTAATGCCACTAACTGCTAATGTAATGTCCTGTATATTTCCATTCTGATTAACCATTCCTTCTTTAAAGAGAATGGTCTAGGAGTTGTTAGTTGGGAGGTTCATATTGTTTCTATCAATTGCTACACAGGTAATATCATATTGATGAAACTTCTTAATAGTTTTCACTGTAGTGCTTAAGTATGTTGTTTTTATTTGAAGTCAGTGTGTAATGCCTGCATCAACTATAGTGTTTGAGTATGTTGTTTTTTTTTTTTTAAGTCAATCTGTAATGCTTGCATCAATGAGGTTTCAGTCTTTGTCCTTAATAAGTTATTATCAGTTTCCAGATTTGATTGTCATTGTAACAAGTTCATGTTTTGATGCTTTTTAAAAGCCAGATATGAAATCATCATTGTGCAATAATTTACACCTTTTTTATAAAGCGTGTTGTCAGTTAATTCTTTCTTAGGCTTTTGTCTCACAATAAATTTATTTTGTTTTTGGATGTGTCTTTTCTGTTGTTTTTATTTCATTGAAATCAATGTTACTTCAGCAAATTTTGTAATTCATATGCCAATTGATTCACATCTTCAGATATAAATGTAAATGTTTTATGAAATTTTTATTGGCATATAAAATTATTTTGAGATGAGATAAATGAAATATATTAACAAGAACTATGATTAAAAAGTAAAATGCATATACATTTATTATGTGTATTGTTCATTTTTTAAGCCTTGTTAAATTTCAGCTTTGAAAACTGTTTATCTTGTGCAAACTGGCTATGAGAGACCACCTGAGAAGAATGATTGCCAACACAATAAATCTAAATTTAAAGTTGAATGTTCCTGATTTAATAGTAACATGACTTGGATTGTTTGAGGTATATTAATATATACCTATTATCAGTACAGCTGCATTGTTTAAAAACTAGCA